>CM061139.1:131977540-132577540 GCA_030789695.1 Scilla litardierei
GAAAATTTCTGTAAAATTCCAGAGGCTATTTTCTTATTTCCAGAGAGTTTTGGAGGCTTAGCTTGAAGATTTGGTGATAAATTTCTTAACTTCTACTCCGTATTTTGGTGTTTTCTATAGTATT
Organism: Scilla litardierei; assembly: GCA_030789695.1. NCBI lineage: Eukaryota > Viridiplantae > Streptophyta > Magnoliopsida > Asparagales > Asparagaceae > Scilla > Scilla litardierei. The sequence goes on from CM061139.1 coordinate 131,977,665, forward strand.
TGGTTATGAAACTTGTTTATTCTTGCACCATGAGTAGCTAAATTGTTATTGTGCATGGTTTGGCGTAGTTAGGGGATATGATGCATGTTTATTTGGTTGTATTCCTCGTGCTTAATCGTTAAACGTCGTTAAAGTTGTAATCTTTGTTCGTAAATCCCCTTTTTCATCTTCCAAAAGAAGTGATTGAGTTGATGATCACCCCAAAAGGGTGAGTTTTGATCTCCCCAAAAGGGAGTTTCATATTGTAGCTTTGATCTCTCCAAAAGAGAGTTTCATATCGTATTATAACTTTAGCGACGATCTTATTGAATATTGTGATTTAACCCCCAAAAGTGCATCTTCCGATGAATTGCTCCCAAAAGGAGAATTCATTGAGTTATATTGGGTATTTTCCGGTGAATTGCTCCCAAAAGGAGAATTCATTGCGTTATACTTGTCAACCAAATTAATACGAATCATTGATCCTAACGAACCCATACCATGTGCATACTCTTTATAGGTATTTTCATACACGAATTTCCTTGTTTATATTGTTCACGTATTCACATCACTATCACCGTCATCATTGTTGAAGTGGTTAGTTTCTTTTCGTAGGATTTCTATTTGATTTGGGCTGTGGTTGCAAAAGATTTCTTCCCGTGGATTCGACATCTGGACTCCCAGATTTTACTACTTGTACGGACTCTTGCGCTTGAGAGAGAGCACCTTTTCGGAGCCCACCAAGTTTTTGGCGCCGCTGCCGGGGAATACATGTAGTCTCTGCAAGAAAACGAAGAAACCATTGAAGAGACTTCAGAGTGCGATTCAACGGAGCCTTCGTGCCTCGATCAAGGGGAGCAAAGCGTAGACGTACCTTTGCCATCCTTGAAAGAGGAAGTTCACTCGATTATTCGGACACAGGAGGCTACATCCCATCAATTCCAGGAGAATTTCCTTGCTCGGAGTCGGCAAATTCAGAAATCCATTGAAGATCTTAATTTGATTGCCGCTTGCTTAGAAGAAAATAATTATTTTGATGTTCAACTTAAAGAATCTAATACGAGTTTATCTTCTATTGCAGGTATATCGAGCGAGCCATGTCACGTTGAGGACACTAATGAAAATATCTACATGGCAGAAAGTGTGTGCAAAAGAGAGGACGAACTAGCAATTTTGGATGAACGAGAGGAGGAGACAGCTAGGGACAAGAGTTTTGAGATTATCGCCATGGAGTCAGAACCATGCCCTCCTCCAGTTTTATCCCAAAATCATTTACCCCTCTCCCCATTGATCGAGCATCATACCGAGAGTAGTGCAAATCTTTCAGGGAGTAGTCGTCAACTTGCTTTAATTTCTTTCACTCATTGTGATGACTACATTTGGACTATTTTTATTGCGAAGAATCTGAAACTAATTTGGACTGACATAACTCATCTCTTGCAGGATACAGATGAACATCTTATAGAGATGCTGGGAGTTGTGCTGCTGGAGTCCAAATTAGATTCTAGAGGAAAAATAAGCGCCGAGGAGCGCAAGGAGCAAATTGAACAACTTCCTCCACCATCAAAGATTCGGGATCCGCCATTTGATCACGGTGTGTTCTTTCCAGTAGTGTAGTTTTTATATGCTTTCTAGGTTGCTTGCTTGAATAAACTCGTACCCCTTTCGACATTGAGGACAATGTCCATCTTTAGTTGGGGGGTGTGTATGAGACCTTAGGATTTTTTTTTCAAAAATAAGGTTAAGATAAGAATAAATCACCAAATCTCATCATTGTAAAACTCTTCATATGCCTCAAATACGGATGATTAAGCATTGATTGAGTTCTGAAAATTGTTTATGGCTTGAGTTAATTATTTTTCCTTCATGGAATTACCGTTAATATGCTATTCATGAAAATTTTCAAATGCCTTGATTAATATCTCGAAATAGTTTGAATTTATTTCATGCATGCTAATGTGATGAAAAAGCTTAAGTATACACGATTTATTAGAAAAGTCTTCAAGTTAAAGAGGAATTTGGCCTTTGTTATTGATGTTTATGTTCATATCCATGGGTGTTGAGTTGCTTACAAAGAAAAAAAGAAACGAAACGAAAAAAAAGAAATGAATAAAGACAAATGAATGAATAAGTATGTCACTAATAAATAACTTGGTTGGCTAGAGTAGTACAGTCCGAGGGGTCCTTCTTGGCCTAATGCCCTATTATCGTCTGATTTGGGAGCCATTGACCGGAACCTCACTCATTTGATGGAGCGATCCAAGTTATACTTTTTTCTGCGAATGTTGCTTGATGCGCGTTACGCAGAACTAATAAAAGAAAAGAATGGTGAATATACTAAGCAACTTCAATACCCATGATTTGAATGATTGTTTTGATAGGCCACGTCATTGGAAACAAGAAAACTAGAGAAAAACGACGTGTTATACTTTCGCTTGTGCAAAACGATACTTGTATGTTATTTATTCATACTAAATTAGAGAAAATATCATGTGATTGATTTTGTTCATGGATGTGTATATTGATGGTCAAGATCATGTTGGAATGCGTATTATTGAGCCATGCCATGAGCAATTTGAAAGAACTTATTGTTTTATTACTCATCCGTATTAATCGCTCTTTTTGCTAGAGACTAGCAAATCGCCAGTTGGGGGTGTGTGATTCGGGTTCAATATTACATATTTAACCCCCCATTTAGCCCTATTTTGTGCTCAAGTGATGCTACATTGTTCTCTAATTCATACGTATTTTGTACACCATCAATTATTAGAGAAAACACCTTATTTGGGCACAAAATAGCAATTAACGAAGTATTTCTGCACTTTTTATATTTTTCCTAGCTTCGTCTCGATCTCACGATTCCAACGACTATTTATTTATGTTTTTCTGATATCTGTGCTAATTACTGTGTATTTTTGAATGCAGAATACAATTTAAAAAGAGAAATACGCAGGAAATACTCTACAAATACGAAAATACGTGCTCCGCACCAATCTTAAAGCACATGTGGCCGCATCGAAGCTATGAGGGTCCTGCCTCCACCTCATCATCATTCGGTACCTACAGCGGCAAGATTCCATCCTCCGCGGATAGGCACACTGCCAGACAGCAGGCCCTGTTCTTCCTCGTTGAAGCGACCACCATCTCGGGGGAAGCCCGGAGCAAGCTCTCCCGCATCACCCCCAACAGCTGGTACTCCCACCTGCTCAACCTCGAAGCCGGGCGCGATCCGAGGTCCACCGATCGATCGGTGATGACGTAGGCTCAGATCGGACCATCAATTGGTTGTGGATAAATGGCGGCAGGAGCGGGAACGATGCGTGACCGGTCAAAGGCTGAACAGATCCCTCTACCAAGTTGTCGACATTGCCGACCCTTCGTATACTGAAGATTCCTTTGACGAATATCGATCCACAACGGCTCCCCCTGTTGGACTTGCAAATTGGAAGTCAACCTGTTAATTCAATCTACAATGCTGCCTCCTTAATCTTGAGCTCCTTGCCATTGGAGCACCTCAAAGCGATAACCTTCCTTGGTTCGGCCGTCACCGGGGAACAGAAAGAGACGGTCGAGTTTGATGAAGTCGACGCCCTGGATTTGGAGCTCGTCGTCGACGGCCTTGTTTGGGAAACTCCCCTCGCAACGGCAGCACCATCTATCTGGTTTCTTGGCTCCATCACCACACCGTCGGTCGCCATCGCAGCAGTAATCCCTCGCCATGGACCAGAGCGGCTTACGTCTGCCCAATCAGCTCGAGGAACTTGGCCGGACAAGATCCTCGACATATTATGGTCATACGACCCACAAAACCTCGACAGGGGAAACACCCTTCATGTTGGCCTATGGATGCGAGGCCATCATCCACGTCGAGGTCAATGAGCGACCGCTTCGTCACCAATACTACGACAAAGAAAGAAACTCAGAGGGCCTCGAGTTCAACCTACAACTGGTGGACGAGGTCTGTGAACGGGTGTTAGCGACCCTCATCGAACAGAAGGGGCGTATGGCTCGCTACTTTAACTCGAAAGTCTGCGAAAATAGCTTCCGTGTAGGAGACTTGGTGCTGCACAAGGCCTCTTTCACTCCCGAGATCCTCAAGGAGGGAAAGCTCTCGGCAAAATGGGAGGGGCCCTACACAGTGATCGACGTATTCGGTCCTGCCACCTACCGACTCGCTACTTTGGATGATAGGAAACTTTCTCACCATTTGAACACAAAACATCTACGAAAGTATTATTAATGATTGTACTAAAGGGTAAATCAACCGTTTGTTTTTATCATATACATATCATTATGCATGCAAAGTAGATCGTTCTTCGACATCAGTCGTAACACTTTCGTTGGTCGTAAGTCGAAGGGGCCATGCCCCTCACCGTCGAACGACCTTCGTTGGCCGTAAGTCGAAGCGGCCACGCCCCTCGCCACCGAACGACCTTCGTTGGCCGTAAGTCGAAAGGGCCACGCCCCTCGCCGCCGAACGATCTTCGTTGGCCGTAAGCCGAAGGGGCCATACCCATCGCCACTGAATGACCTTCGTCGATCGTAATTCGAAGGGGCCTCGCACCTCGCTGTCGAACGACCTTCGTCGGTCGTAAGTCTAAGGGGCCACGCCCCTCGCCACCAAACGACCTTCGTCGGTCGTAAGTCGAAAGGGCCTCGCCCCTCGCCACCAAATGACCTTCATCAGCCTTAAGCCAAGGGGCCACCCTTGTCACTAAACGACTCTCGGCCTTCGTCGGCCGTAAGTCGAAGGGGCCATGCCCCTCGCCATGGAACGACCTTCGTCGACCGTAAGTCGAAGGGGCCTCGCCCCTCACTTCATCGGTCGTAAGTCGAAGGGGCCTTGCCCCTCGCCACTAAACGACCTTTGTCAGTCGTAAGTCGAAGGTGCCGTGCCCATATGCGCCGAAGGACCTTCGTCGGCCGTAAGTCCAAGGTGCCACGTCCCTCGACACCGAACGACCTTCGTCGGCTGTAAGTCGAAAGGGCCTCGCCCCTTGCCACCGAACGACCTTCGTCAGCCGTAAGACAAGGGGCCACCCTTGTCACTGAACGACTCTCGATCGTCGTCGGTCGTAAGTCGAAGGGACCACGTCTCTCGCCACCAAACAACCATGTCGAGCAAATTCTTGTCAGATAGTGTCATGACACTCCAACGACCTAAGTCTACTAAACTTACGTCGTTGATGGGCCACATACATGCGCACATATCTAAACACTGACAAAGATTTCAAAAAACACTTCAAAAAACAAATACGAAAATTTCCTGTCGCAAAAATTCTCTTCATTAAATTCCGAGCAATTACATATGACTCTCTCAAGAGCAGTCTTACAGAAGTAATGATTCACAAAATTTAGGAATACGAGGCATCGTCGGGTGTAAAAAGATCCTTTATCGCTCTCGCCACCCTATCCATCTTGGAGGTGGTCTGAGCCTTGTAAGTATCAACCTCTTTCCCCTTCTCGAGAAGCTTGACCTGAATGTCAGCAACCTCCTTTCTCGATGCCTCAAGCTCAGCACGGAGTTGAGTTCGCTCTCTCCCCCACTGAGCTTTCGCTTGCTTCTTGGTGATTAACACTGAGGCGTAGCTGGATTTCGCCTCCGCAGCCACCCAATTTGATGCGGCCTTGGCGGACATGGTTGTCCCCAAGTCCTCCTCCAGCTTCCTCACCTGAACTCTGAGCTCAGAAGCCTGGTTCTCGGTAGTCGCCAGCTGGCGCTGCCCTTCGATTAGGTCGAGGGCCCTGCGATGAAGCATGCACCGAAAATGGTTACCTGCAGAAGGCGACGATCAGCAAAACCAGAAGGGGAAGCAAAGAAGAAAGGCCCAATGGCAACGAACCTGAAGGCCACTACGGAGAAAGCAGTTGGCCATCGCCTCAAGATCGACCCCCTGCAGGAAGTCGAAATCCCTTTGTAGAGTGATATCTCCGCCAGACGGGCCCCCGTCCGAAAGTCCAAGAGGGCCGACTCGTCCCTCCCTACGACGAACGGAGGCTGATAGGGCTCCCCCGGAATCTCCACTGGATGGCCGACCGAAATGTTGTTCAACAGCAGAAGGTGGCCGAACTCTGGAGAAATGGGACCAACGGAAGGAACCGGAGGAACAATGTCCTCGTATGGCCATCGGTCGTGAGACATGATGGCAAAAGGTTCAGCCCCACCTCGAGGGTCGGAAGGAGCCGCCTTCAAAGCCCCAGCAGCTTGACTTGAGGAGCCTCCAGCCTCCCCCAAGTCCAGAAGGAAGTGCTCCACCTCCCCCTCTTCCGCCTCTTCCGCCTCTTCCGCCTCACCCCTCTTCCTCTTCCGACCTTCTTCATAGGCCGCTCCAGCTCTGAAGTCAAATCTCTGTATACTCCGCCTGCCATCTTTGGTTGCCGAATGCAAGGAGAAGAAGATGAGACTTCCTCAAGTTACCAAGAGACAGCAGCGAAAAAGCCCTTGGCTTTACAACTCCAGTTTCTTATACGCAAAGGAAATCCGCTAGCTCAGTACCCAATGACCGACACGCATCAGAAACTCGCCAAAAGCAACGGTTGAGATCAACTGAAGGCGATAAGTTTTGGCGACATGAATAAAATCAGCTGCTCCAAATGACATGCCCCATTTAATGAAAGCACTCATCATTCGGCCTCAATCAGCGCTATCTCTCGAAAATGAATAACGGGGGCCAGTGTTGATACACGGGTACGGCCCACGAATCAGCATTGGATAATTGAGGCCTAATCACAGCCTAATATCATACAACAACAGCTCAAGACCCACCAACGAGACGGAGGCGGCGTGAGACTCAGTGGAAGGACTAATTCTTCCTAACCGTTGGACCTCCGCTAACATTAATGGGATGGAGTTATGGCGACCGAGTAAATGGGTAGTTGTTAGCACGAGTCCAGGAGAAGATCGTGCCCTAATCGAAGAGGGACGGTTACGCTTCATCAAGAAGGAGCTACCTATAAATAAGTCGACAGACAAAGGTATAAGGGTTCCATCTTCAAGATCGACGATCAACATCCAGCACCGAAGGTCGACGTTGTGTCGTCAACCCCGAACGATCAACCCAGCAGCCGCTCATAGGTCGATCAAAGGTCGTTTCACCTCCAGCTATCATCATCCAACTCTAGTTCCTCCAACCAAGGGTCCCACTATAGACGCTGACAAGGCTCCAGCTCAGTGCTTCGAGTCTTCGTCAGCTTGACAACTGTACCGGTCAATTTTGGCCTTAACAAGATAGATTAGAGATGAAAGCACACAGCATTATTCAGATGGCCCTATCAGACAAGATCTTTTGCAAGGTTGCAAAAGAGGAGACTGCAGAGGAGTTGTGGAAAAGGCTTGAATCTTTTTACCTGACAAAATCACTCACATGAAGGATGTATCTACTACAGAAGTTGTGCAAGCTCAGGATGAAAGAGGGTACTGTAGTGCCCTGTGAAGCTACTGCACACGTACTAGAGGGGGGGCGAATAGTACTTAAAATAATTAAGAGAGTTATTCCTAACTATTGTGCAATAAACAAACGACAATGCGGAATAAACAACAATCAACAAGAATGGACAAACGCAAACAAATGATATAACGGGTTCGGATCCACCCAAGTCTCCCCGACTTGTTCCCGGTAATCCTATGTCCCAACCACCCGGATCCCCTCAGGATACTTAAGTTAGAAACCTCTAACCCAAGATTTAGCACTATGAAATTCTTGTGAAAAACCTTCACAAGACCAAATCATACACAATATGGATGTGACTCCCACAACCCGGGATCACACACTTCTCTCACAACCGAGAGAACAATTCAAATATCGATTGAAATGAAATAATGAAACACTTACCACAAAATCCTATGCCTTGAGTATACTTATCAAATTAGGGCAAAGCGGGATTTTGAGGAAGAAGATGTCACCAAACCCTAGCTCCAAGAAGTTGACCAGCAATGGAAGCCTAGGGTGGAGTATGGTGACTAGAATCAAGCTCTTAGCTTGGAATGCTCACAATGGAGAGAATCTCTCTTGAGGAATTTGGCTCAAAGAGTTGAGGGAGAGATTCTTGGTGAGAAGAGAGAGCTTAGAAATAGCTTGAGAAAACTTCTCTCTTAGGTCTGAAATAACTTTGATAATGGACCTCTAACCTTGCCTCAAACGAATCAGGTTAGTATTTATAGAGGCAAGAAAAATCGTGCTCAAAAGATTCCCAACGGTCATATTTCTGAAGCAGTTAGTCGGTCTACGAAGGATCACTGACCGACTAGTTCATCAACTAGTCGGTCGGTCAATCAACATGGACCGACTAACAGAAGAACAGCCAAGAGGAGAAAGTTCAGACATAAGGAACTAGTCGGACCAAGACCACTTGCCAACCGACTAGTTTCACAACTAGTCGGTCGGTGAATGTTCTTTGACCGACTAACAGATGAAATCAAATAGTCTGAAATCAAATACAGCTAGTCGGTTTAAGAACAACTTCTAACCGACTAGTTTCTCAACTATTCGGTCGGTCGTTGTGCTTTGACCGACTAACTGTAAACATTAAGTTAGGCTGTACAGAGGCAATGATAACTAGTCGGTCTGAGGAGGTTTCCTAACCGACTAGATCGTCATCTAGTCAGTCGGTGAACCTTCTTTGACCGACTAATTGATCAACAAAGTCTAGGCTGAATTGAGCAAGGCATCTAGTCGGTTCAAGAGGAATTGCCGACCTACTAGATCGTCATCTAGTCAGTTGGTTCTTCTACTTGAACCAACTAACATGCACAAGAAGCCGAGGGAAGAAGCGATAGGCTTCAGGAAAGTTTCTAATGGCTTCTAAGATAAACCTAGCTCTAAGATATGAGCGAAATGAAGATTATAATGTAAGTCCTACTCAAGGCTTAACATTCTATTCTATGAAGCTAGAAGACATTAAATTAAACATGACGAACCGTCGTCAAAGCTTCAATCTTCACTCTTGACTTCAATAATACTCCTTGAGCTTCAACGAAGCTTCAGGCACACAATCACGCGTATTGATAAGTCTTGAGACGTCGCTTTTGATGTACGTATTCTTTTGGCGACGATCTCCATAACTGCGCTCACAAACAGTTAGTTCACAATATTTATGTTTGCTCATCATCAAAACCAAATCCGGGGAATCAATACTCAACATTCTACCCCTTTTTGGTGATGACAACCTAACATAAATAATAATCAATAATAATGATTCAATTGAAATTTACTTACCCCCCCTGCATTGATGACACGTTAGTCTCGTATTAAATATTAATCATACGCATCAAGCAGATGAGGAAGATATGAAATATGAACCAATTATTGACATATAGGATCTAAATCCATTTTTATATCTTCACTCCCCCTGAATCTAACATATCAAATTAGATTCATGGTAAATTGCTTTGAATTATTAATTCGCACATCGTCATTATTAATTCTCTCCCCCTTTGGCATTAGCAAAAAGAGCGGGAGGAGATCAACGACAAATACAATGGCAAAAATAAAAGCACGAGAGTTGAAGAATACGACCACGGTCCAAATGACACCAATGTAAAATACCGAAGAAACTCAAAGCGTGCCAACGTGACCATAGGCAAAAATCGAAAACGAAATCATCAAACTATAGGCGAAAATCGAAAAACAAAATCATCAAACCATAGGCGAAAATCGAAAAACAAAATCATCAAACCATAGGCGAAAATCGAAAAACGAAATCATCAAACCATAGGCGAAAATCGAAAAACGAAATCATCAAACCATAGGCGAAAATCGAAAAACGAAATCATCAAACCATAGGCAAAAATCGAAAAACGAAATCATCAAAAACTCAAATCAATTTCACTTATTGAGTTATGGAACATACTCTCCAATATCAACATTCTTGAAGAAATTAGTGCATGGAAAACAATTCTATGTTTCCATAGAAATAATTTCTATTAAATCAAATTTAATCGTCGAGCGACGAAGTCAATATCAGAGACATAATGTAACGGCCTGTTTTTCTAGTCGTATTTTGGCCATTGTGTGTGTATTTTTACTTCCTTGTCCTAGTTATTTCCGTCCGTGAGATTTTCGTCCGTACGTTGACGCGAGCGCGTCTATATTTTAAGTTTTACCGTGGCGTAACTATTGGCCGAGTGGCCATAACTATTTACTAAATAACTAATTGCTACTAACAAATTTAAAATCACAAAATTACTTTTTAACTAAAGATTAATTTCAAAATTAACTTATTATTTTTGAATAATTTCATTTTACTATATTACCTTTCCTCACTTACTATTATCATTAACATGTCGGCAACCACCTTCCCCCTTCAAATTCAACGCCAGCACACATATTTCATCATCCAACCTCCCCCTTGTCTGCAGATGGAACATCAACAAAATTAATTCCCCAACCTATTGCCATAGATCTATTTAGAGGAAACCTTCCTTCTCCCGTTCGTCATCACCCTCTCCTTCAATCAATCAACAGCGACAACCAAACAACACCAAATCAGCCGTCACCTCCCCCGTCCCTTCCCCATCAGCCACCACCAACAACCACAACAACCAGCAACACCCCCAACATCTCCACCACCTCTACCAATCTCCGCAAACCCCTTACAATCCAAAAATCAAAACAAAACAGAAATTGGAACCCAATCAACCAGAAATCAAGAACAATCCCAAACCCAACCCCCAAAATCAACCCAATCACAAACCAAGATCAACAAATCAACCACCTGGAAGCCGCTCGACGCCAGATCTCGGCTGCTCGCTGCCGACCACCGTGTCGAAGCCGCCGTGCGCCACCCTCGGATCCGGCCTCCCCGTCGCCGGAGATCCCGCAGGCCGCCGCCCCCTTCCTTGCGCCCCCGCCTCGCGGCCCCCGCCTCGCGCCGCCCCAGGCCGGCCGCCCCCGATCCGACCTCGCGCCGCCCGGACCCCAGTGCTGCGCCGCCCTCCAGGCCGCCGTTCGCCCCGCCGTTCCCCCTCCATCGGACGCCGGACCGCCTCCCCGAGCGCCGCCAAGCCCCCGTGAGCCGCCCCCGACCTCCCCTGCGCCCCCACTTCCCCTCGTGCCGCCGCCGTGCCGTGAGCCCCTGTAAACAAAAAAAAAAAGAAAAGAAAGAAGAAACGAGAAGAGAACAGAACGAGAGAGTGAGGGAGAGAGGTGAGTATAATAATAAGTAAAGTTTATTTAAGTTATAAAGTTTAGTTATTTTATAATAAGTTATTAATTTAAGCTTAGAGTTATTAGTTATTTTAAGCTTAAGTTAAGTGTTTGAAATCAAAGTTTCTTATATAATTTAATTAAGTTAAGTTTCAAAATAAGTTTATTTTATTTTTTAAGTTTTAAAGATTAGTTACTTAATTAGCCTAATTTTTAAATAAGTTTTAATAACATGTTATCAGTAATTAGTTATAAGTTAGTTAGTGTAACTTGCTCTCTTAGCACACTATTATTTCGTTAAGCTAACTCGTTCGTAACACGTGTGAACCAGGTACACCGACCGCCTTTCAAAACGCGCCTTTCACGACAAGGCGATTTTGGTAACTCATTGTACCCTTGACATGGGTCTTTAAAACAAAAACAAATGCATGCCAACCTAGTTTTACTTCATTATCACAGTGTTTCCATTTTTGAACTGTTAGCTAAAATTGCATGGTACCGTATCGTAAATTGCACAGTATCGTAAAGGAAGCAGAATTGGGCTTCATGACATGATTGACAGAAAGTTGTAACTGGAAATGTGACATGCTAGAAAATTGCACCAACACTGGGTTTTGGGGTAACTTATAATAGCTAGGGTGCGGGAGCGACTAGTCCAGCCTTTGTTGTCACCGTGCGGGTTCTAGCAACCCATCATAGTAGCCGGTGACAACCATCACAGATCACAGAGTATTGCATAGTATTCATAGTATTCATAGCATAGTTCGCCCGGGTAGCACCCGTGGTAAGAGGTGGCCTCTTGGTTGCTCATTGCACCCCGCATTATAAGTCACGGTCTAGGTATCGGCACAAATAGACTCTTGTTGTATAGTCACTTTTAATATTGCACTTTTAACTGCTAGAAATTGATGATAGATGTACAACTGCAAGGTTATCTTTCTGCTCTTTTTCCCTTACCAGTATTGTTTTGCACTTTACCTCTTTACTTTTAGATTGCCATGCTTGTATATTTGTTTCAATATCCATGTATAGAGATACTTTGAGTTACGTCTGATCCTGGCGACCCTTCTCTTTGTGGTGGACTCGCCAGATATCTCACAGGTCGAGGAGTTTGCACCAGAGGCCGCAGACGCTGAGTTTGTGGTTGAGTACGACCAGCAGGACCAGCAGGACCCTGTGTATTGAGAGTGAGTGTGAGAGATTTGCTATGTTGTTTTCAGTGTGGGTTGATGTATCTTTTGAATTCTGTTGTATTTTCCTTTCCTGTTAGCTGCTGGGTTGTAATAAGGTTGTAAAACCACTTTCATTATCAGTATTTTGGCGTATTTCTGTAACATAGCCTGTGTTGACTTCATTGGTGCCTAGCAGGACTTGTGCATGTTCCAAGCAGTAACGGGCCCCGTAAGTGGGTCGTTACAAGTTTGGTGGCCCATGCAGGTCCGCGCTAAAAGCCACATGAACAATACAGGAAGTTCAGAATATGTCGTATAAAAATACTTGATGGAACTGATCAAACCTTATGAAATGCAGATAAGCCATGGAAAGGAACACTTCGGGAAGCGAAGACAGTGCCTTTGGATCCGGGATCAACCACCCGAATGAGGGTCCCAACCAGAATGATGCTGGCAATGGAGCCAACAACGGTTCTGGCGCAACAGCATTCCCGACTGCACCGTTGTCTGCAGAAGATTGCATGCGGGGCATGTATGCCCTTCATCAGCAGCTTGGACAGGCCTTGGAACAGGCTTTGCACAGAGAGCAACGAGCTGACCCAAGTGCTTATCACTTTCGAGGGATGAGCCCGAAGACCTTCACAGGGACTGAGAGCCATCTTCAGGCGGAAGAATGGCTCAAGCGCATCACTGATGATCTGAGAGCATCTCAGATTCGAGAAGAAGCCTGGGTGGCTGTCGTCAAGAGGCAACTGACGGATGGTGCTAGAGACTGGTGGCAGGCGGTTGAAGACCGCTTGGGATTGCCGATTTCGTGGGATGTATTTACAAGTACCTTCAACGCTCAGTACTTTCCCCCACACGCAACGATCAAGATGAGGAAGAAGTTCATCAACCTGAAGCAGGGTTCGATGACGGTGGATCAGTATGACGCTGAGTTCTCCAGGCTCAGCAGGTTTGCTCCAGAGATGGTTACAAATGCTTTGACTCGAGCCCAGCAGTTCCAGCAGGGGCTCAATATTGAGATTCGAAGGATGATGGTCGGTGCTAGCCCGACCACACATGCTGAAGTTCTGGCCATTGCTCGTAACCATGAGATGGTCGAAGAGGAGGAAAAGGAAGAACGCATGCTGGCAACATCTGCGAGGCCCCCACTGACCCAAGCTGGGCCAAGCAGACGGCCCCAGATGCCTCGTCCTATTCAGCAGGTTCAGTTTAAGAGGCCAGGACCACAGCAGCAGGCCCTCCCGGTCTGCCACTTTTGCGGAAAGTCTGGACACTTCAAATCTGAGTGTCGAGTTTTTCTGGGCCTTTGTCTGGTTTGTGGAGAGTCTGGACACGTGGCTAGGAATTGCCCGCATCATAGGTCACGTGCTCCAGCTCCAGCTCCGGTTCCAGCTCCAGCCCCTCGTGCTGCCCCGACTGGGATCGTCCCACAGCGTCCACCACTACCTCCACAGCAGAGGGTGTTCCAGCAGGCAAGGCAGCCACCACCGAGACGCCAGGCTTACACCATGACTGTCGAAGAGGCCGAGGCCACCGGTGAAGTGATCACAGGTATAATTCTTGCATTATTAGTATATCTTTTCTTTCATTAGCATTGGTTGCTTAGATTAGTGTTTGAACCTAGGTGTCGTGCTAGTAGCTGGGAATCCCGCCCTCTCCTTGTTCGACTCGGGAGCATCACACTGCTTTCTAGCGAGTCGATTCGTTCGCACCCATACCGTTCCTGTTATAACCTTATCTACTGGTTGGAACGTCAATACGGGTGGCGGAGTGATAAAGGCGACCAGTGGGTATCCTCAATGCCCCGTGGTAATTTGTGGGCGAGCTTTATTCGCTAACTTCATGATGATTGATATCCCGAACTTTGATGCTGTATTCGGGATGGATTGGTTGGGAACTTTCCATGCCACCATCGATTGTTGTCGAAGGAGGGTAGCCTTCGACATTCCTGATCATCCGAAGTTCGAGTTCATTAGTGGGAGCAGATCTGTGGGACCGGTGAAGTACAAGGCCAAGTCGACCGAAGCAGTAGCAGCCGCGATGGACGCTGAGCCCGAGATACCAGAAGTGGTTCGAGAGTTCTTGGATGTGTTTCCAGATGACCTTACAGGTTTGCCTCCGGATCGCACCCTTAAATTTGCCATCGAACTAATGCCAGGAGCCCAACCGATGTCCAAAGGACCGTATCGTCTAGCACCTTCTGAGCTAGAAGAATTGCGGGTCCAACTTGATGATCTACTGAAGAAGGGATGGATACGACCCAGTGTATCTCCTTGGGGATCTCCCATATTGCTGGTGAAGAAGAAAGACGGATCCCTTCGTATGTGCGTTGACTACCGTGAGCTGAACAAAGTCACCGTGAAGAACAAGTACCCTCTACCGCGCATCGACGATCTTTTCGACCAGCTCGGTGGGTCAAGCGTCTATTCGAAGCTGGATCTGAGGACAGGGTACCATCAAGTGAAGGTGAAGGATGAAGATGTTCCCAAGACTGCATTCAGGACCAGATACGGACATTATGAGTACTTAGTGATGCCGTTTGGTGTGACCAATGCACCCGCGGTATTTATGAGTCTCATGAACCAAGTATTGTATGAATACTTGGACAAGTTCGTTGTAGTCTACATCGACGACATTCTCATCTACTCGAAGAATGCCGTGGAGCATGCAGAACATCTCAGGAAGGTTCTCGAGACCCTGAGAAGACACCAGCTTTATGCCAAACTTAGCAAGTGCGAGTTCTGGCTGAACGAGGTGGCATTTCTAGGCCACGTGGTGTCAGGAACAGGGATTGCTGTTGATCCTGAAAAAGTAGCCGCTGTTCAAAACTGGCCAGTCCCCCGAACGGTGACCGAGATTCGAAGCTTCTTGGGACTAGCTGGCTACTACCGGAGGTTCATCAAAGATTTCTCGAAGATTGCAGGAGCCATGACGCGATTAACGAGAAAGGATGTGATGTTTGTTTGGTCGAAAGCATGCGAGGATGCTTTCCAGGAGCTGAAGAAGAGATTGACGACTGCACCCATCTTGATTATTCCAGACCGATCAGGAGGATTCGAAGTCTTCTGCGATGCATCTGGCAAGGGACTCGGATGCGTGCTACATCAGCACGGTCGAGTCGTGGCATATGCATCCAGGCAGTTGAAGATCCATGAGAAGAACTACCCCACTCACGATCTTGAGTTGGCGGCAGTGATTTTTGCACTGAAGATTTGGAGGCACTTCCTATTGGGTGAGCACGTGAAGGTGTTCTCGGATCATAAGAGTCTGAAGTATCTCTTCACTCAGAAGGAGCTCAACATGCGTCAGAGACGATGGGTCGAGCTCATGGCAGATTATGACATTGACCTTCAGTACCATCCTGGGAAAGTCAATGTTGTACCGGATGCATTGAGTCGTCTTCCGGCAGTGATGACCCTTACGACTCAGTGGAGGTTGCAGCAAGAGATCCGAGACATGGGTATAGAAGTGATTCTACCAGGGATGACTGCATCTTTGATGGGCATGCATATCCAGTCGACCCTGGTAGAGAGGATCAAGTCTACTCAAATGGAGGATGAGAAGCTACGGAAGATTAGAGATCTGGTGATGGCAGGCCAAAGACCAGAGTTCAAGATTCATGCAGATGGGTCCTTGAGGTTTGAGGACAGGATATGCGTACCGTCTGGTGCCATTAGAGATGAGTTATTGGAGGAAGCTCACAGCTCTCCTTACTCTATACATCCTGGAGGTACCAAGATGTATCAGGATCTGCGACAGCATTACTGGTGGCATGGCATGAAGAGAAGCGTCGCTCGGAGCGTAGCGAAGTGTATTGTGTGCCAGCAGGTGAAGGCTGAACACCAGAGAACTGCCGGTTTGTTGCAGCCATTGCCCATTCCGGAGTGGAAATGGCAGCACATCACGATGGACTTCGTGACTGGTCTACCCAAGAGTACAAAGAAGAATGACGCTGTCTGGGTGATCGTAGATCGATTGACCAAGTCAGCGCACTTCATTCCCTTCAGAGTGGGCCAGTCTACAGAAGTATTGGCCAAGAAGTACATGGATGAGATTGTGAAGCTGCATGGAGTTCCTATCAGCATTGTCTCAGACAGAGACACCAGGTTCACATCTCGTTTTTGGAGGAGTCTTCAGGAGAGCTTGGGAACCCACTTGAGTTTTAGTACGGCTTACCATCCTCAGACAGATGGTCAGTCAGAGCGTACTATTCAGATACTGGAAGACATGCTGCGGGCATGTATGCTGGACTTCAAAGGATCATGGGAAGATCATCTCCATTTGGTGGAGTTTGCATACAACAACAGCTACCAGTCTAGCATTGGTATGGCACCTTTCGCGGCACTGTATGGGAGAAAGTGCCGATCCCCCTTGAGCTGGGATGATGTAGGAGATCGAGAGTTGGTTGGTCCTGAGCTAATCACCGAAGCCGTAGATGTGGTTCGGACCATCAGAGAGAAGCTGCAGCTGGCTCAGGACAGGTACAAGCATTGGGCAGATGCGAAGCGTCGACATCTGGAGTTCCAGCTCGGTGATCATGTATTTCTGAAGATCTCGCCCAACAGAGGATTGATTCGCTTTGGTCGGAGAGGAAAGCTCAGTCCCCGATTTATTGGGCCTTTTGATATTTTGGAGCGAGTAGGAGAGGTGGCATACAAGCTTGCATTGCCCCCTGCCTTAGAGGGAGTGCACAATGTATTCCATATCTCGCAGTTGCGTCGCTATGTGAGCGACCCGAGTCATGTCGTGGACTACTCAGAGATCGCTGTTCGTCCAGACTTGACGTACGAGCAGCAACCCGTAGAGATCCTCGATCGACGCCAGAAGGTCTTTAGGAACAGGACTATTGACCTAGTCAGAGTGATGTGGCGTCGAGACTCGCCAGGAGAGTCTACCTGGGAGCGAGAGGACGAGATACGAGAACGTTACCCCTACCTTTTCCATGTCCTATAGAGAATTCCGGGGACGGAATTATTCTAAGGAGGGTAGGATGTAACAGCCTGTTTTTCTAGTCGTATTTTGGCCATTGTGTGTGTATTTTTACTTCCTTGTCCTAGTTATTTCCGTCCGTGAGATTTTCGTCCGTACGTTGACGCGAGCGCGTCTATATTTTAAGTTTTACCGTGGCGTAACTATTGGCCGAGTGGCCATAACTATTTACTAAATAACTAATTGCTACTAACAAATTTAAAATCACAAAATTACTTTTTAACTAAAGATTAATTTCAAAATTAACTTATTATTTTTGAATAATTTCATTTTACTATATTACCTTTCCTCACTTACTATTATCATTAACATGTCGGCAACCACCTTCCCCCTTCAAATTCAACGCCAGCACACATATTTCATCATCCAACCTCCCCCTTGTCTGCAGATGGAACATCAACAAAATTAATTCCCCAACCTATTGCCATAGATCTATTTAGAGGAAACCTTCCTTCTCCCGTTCGTCATCACCCTCTCCTTCAATCAATCAACAGCGACAACCAAACAACACCAAATCAGCCGTCACCTCCCCCGTCCCTTCCCCATCAGCCACCACCAACAACCACAACAACCAGCAACACCCCCAACATCTCCACCACCTCTACCAATCTCCGCAAACCCCTTACAATCCAAAAATCAAAACAAAACAGAAATTGGAACCCAATCAACCAGAAATCAAGAACAATCCCAAACCCAACCCCCAAAATCAACCCAATCACAAACCAAGATCAACAAATCAACCACCTGGAAGCCGCTCGACGCCAGATCTCGGCTGCTCGCTGCCGACCACCGTGTCGAAGCCGCCGTGCGCCACCCTCGGATCCGGCCTCCCCGTCGCCGGAGATCCCGCAGGCCGCCGCCCCCTTCCTTGCGCCCCCGCCTTGCGGCCCCCGCCTCGCGCCGCCCCAGGCCGGCCGCCCCCGATCCGACCTCGCGCCGCCCGGACCCCAGTGCTGCGCCGCCCTCCAGGCCGCCGTTCGCCCCGCCGTTCCCCCTCCATCGGACGCCGGACCGCCTCCCCGAGCGCCGCCAAGCCCCCGTGAGCCGCCCCCGACCTCCCCTGCGCCCCCACTTCCCCTCGTGCCGCCGCCGTGCCGTGAGCCCCTGTAAACAAAAAAAAAAAAGAAAAGAAAGAAGAAACGAGAAGAGAACAGAACGAGAGAGTGAGGGAGAGAGGTGAGTATAATAATAAGTAAAGTTTATTTAAGTTATAAAGTTTAGTTATTTTATAATAAGTTATTAATTTAAGCTTAGAGTTATTAGTTATTTTAAGCTTAAGTTAAGTGTTTGAAATCAAAGTTTCTTATATAATTTAATTAAGTTAAGTTTCAAAATAAGTTTATTTTATTTTTTAAGTTTTAAAGATTAGTTACTTAATTAGCCTAATTTTTAAATAAGTTTTAATAACATGTTATCAGTAATTAGTTATAAGTTAGTTAGTGTAACTTGCTCTCTTAGCACACTATTATTTCGTTAAGCTAACTCGTTCGTAACACGTGTGAACCAGGTACACCGACCGCCTTTCAAAACGCGCCTTTCACGACAAGGCGATTTTGGTAACTCATTGTACCCTTGACATGGGTCTTTAAAACAAAAACAAATGCATGCCAACCTAGTTTTACTTCATTATCACAGTGTTTCCATTTTTGAACTGTTAGCTAAAATTGCATGGTACCGTATCGTAAATTGCACAGTATCGTAAAGGAAGCAGAATTGGGCTTCATGACATGATTGACAGAAAGTTGTAACTGGAAATGTGACATGCTAGAAAATTGCACCAACACTGGGTTTTGGGGTAACTTATAATAGCTAGGGTGCGGGAGCGACTAGTCCAGCCTTTGTTGTCACCGTGCGGGTTCTAGCAACCCATCATAGTAGCCGGTGACAACCATCACAGATCACAGAGTATTGCATAGTATTCATAGTATTCATAGCATAGTTCGCCCGGGTAGC
This sequence comes from Scilla litardierei, assembly GCA_030789695.1. Taxonomy (NCBI): domain Eukaryota; kingdom Viridiplantae; phylum Streptophyta; class Magnoliopsida; order Asparagales; family Asparagaceae; genus Scilla; species Scilla litardierei. Next base: position 131,996,908 of record CM061139.1, read on the forward strand.
ACCCGTGGTAAGAGGTGGCCTCTTGGTTGCTCATTGCACCCCGCATTATAAGTCACGGTCTAGGTATCGGCACAAATAGACTCTTGTTGTATAGTCACTTTTAATATTGCACTTTTAACTGCTAGAAATTGATGATAGATGTACAACTGCAAGGTTATCTTTCTGCTCTTTTTCCCTTACCAGTATTGTTTTGCACTTTACCTCTTTACTTTTAGATTGCCATGCTTGTATATTTGTTTCAATATCCATGTATAGAGATACTTTGAGTTACGTCTGATCCTGGCGACCCTTCTCTTTGTGGTGGACTCGCCAGATATCTCACAGGTCGAGGAGTTTGCACCAGAGGCCGCAGACGCTGAGTTTGTGGTTGAGTACGACCAGCAGGACCAGCAGGACCCTGTGTATTGAGAGTGAGTGTGAGAGATTTGCTATGTTGTTTTCAGTGTGGGTTGATGTATCTTTTGAATTCTGTTGTATTTTCCTTTCCTGTTAGCTGCTGGGTTGTAATAAGGTTGTAAAACCACTTTCATTATCAGTATTTTGGCGTATTTCTGCAACATAGCCTGTGTTGACTTCATTGGTGCCTAGCAGGACTTGTGCATGTTCCAAGCAGTAACGGGCCCCGTAAGTGGGTCGTTACACATAAATCCAATGTGAATACCAAAAGTAGCAAATTGATACCAAAAGTAATATGCAAAAGTGTTATGCCAAAAATAGATAGAACATCATAGAACAATGGCATATGCAATTCTAGCATACTAATTGAAACAAAATGATACCAATGTGAATATTCTAACAATGCATGCATTCAACCGCCATGGATACCTAATGTATATCAAATGTAAGAATATACTTACACCATTAAGCTCCCCCTACTTTGGTGCATCTCTTAAGCACCATCAACTCCATTTGAATGAAAATCCGTTGCAAATCAATGAGTTGGTAGGGTTGGTATCTCATGATGGATTGAACCTAGAAAACACAATTCTTGGTATCCAAAAACCCTTTTGGATCCTATGAGTTAGGCAACAATTTTAACAAACTAAATTCAAATTAACGTAACCCATAGCCCAACTAAATTCAAATTCAATATGAATTTAAGCTTCAAACAAACATGCACATCCATGACCAGAAAGCAAAATAATAAAAATAACCAATTCTTACCACAATTGCTTTGGTACCCAAAAAAATGAATATAAACTTATGGTACCAAGCAATGAAGGGTCAAAGAAAACTAACCCTTCGGAAACCAAGTCCACGAGGACCGTGATTTCCTAACATAATCATCATTCAAAATAATATCATTAATAAACGATCGCACATACATATCCTTAGCATGCATGCTTGTGTTCTTCGGACCCCAAATAGTGTATGTCTTGGGAGCCCTAATCCTATTGGGAGCATGCATACGTTGTTGATGTCTACGTGATGTATGTCGTGGATAAGCATATGACATATGATGAAATGGTGCATGATGATAATTGTTTATATGAGAATGTGGATGAACATATGCATGTGAAGGAACACGTGCATGAGTGTGTCTCACATGGTGTGCACGTGCTCGTGGATGCGGAGCATAAAAATCATCATATGTGCGAACATGTGGGGTAGAATGTGTGTTCCTACGTGGCATGGTATACATGAAAGCATGACCCTTCTTTGGAGGTCCACCCAAAATGGGTTTCTTTCCAAATGGGGGTGTGTACCTAGCGGAGGCACCATTGGTAGAAGAACTACCCATGGGGTGTTTATTCCCACTAGTCGAGGCATCGGAAGTTGGCCTAACAAAGGTGGCGAACGATTTGGATAAATCTCCCTTCTTATACCCCAAGCCAATGTGATGATTGGTCGGAAGTAAGTCATTTAGGATATTATCCAAATGGCCCTTACCTTTATTGAATTCATTGATTCGGCCCAATGTGCACTCATACTTCTTGGTGAGAGAATGCAAAGAAGCATCCAAGGTGGACACTTGCGATGTGAGTGCACAAACACGTGACTTGAGATTCTTATTCTCAATACTCAAAGTTGAGTTTTGAGACGTCAAATCCGCTATCACATGTTCATCCGAATCCTCGATATGAACATGCTCAAGTTGAGATTTGAGATTTTCAATCTCATTTCTCAACCCTTCAACAACGGTGTCGTTGTTGACGATGATAGGCTTAGGCGAGGTTTGAAGACTAGTTAGTTCATTTTTAATCTTGCTATATTTACTAGCCAAATTAGAAAATTTATTCCAAAGTTGTTCGTTGGCTAATCTAAGTTCATCCATAGTTACCTCTTCGCCTTCATCCTCGCTTTCATCCTCGCTTTCATCGGAGGAGGTCTCTTGATCACGTTCCTCTTTTCCCATGAAGCACGTGTGTGCTTTCTCCACTCGTTCATCATCCGACTCTCCACTTGAGGAGTCCTCTTCGGAGTCGGTGAATGTACCGACAAGTCCTTTCTTGTGCTTTCTCGACTTGTCGTACTTGGATGCCTTCCACTTCTCCTTGTGTTTGTTGAGAGGACAATCCGGCTTGATGTGTCCTGGCTTGTTGCATTTATAACACACGAGAGTAGAAGCATTAGTCGAACTAACTTTAGATTTATTTCTAAAGTTACCTTTTCGGAAGAATCGGTCGAACTTCTTTGCCATCTCGGCCAAAGATTCAACGTCCAACTCGTCTTCTGATTCTTCTTCATCGATAGATGGAGCGGCCTTGTACGCAATCGCCATTTTCTTTGGCTCGTCTTGCTTCAAGTATGCCTTCATCTTTTCCTTCATCTTGATCTTACTTTCCTTGCGTACCTCGTAAGACAACAAGGTACCCATTAGTTGTACAATAGTGTACTTATTCATATCGTTACCTTTCTCGATGGCGAAGGTACGCTTTTCCCAACAAGAAGGAAGTCCGTCAATAATCTTTGCGACTTTATCCTTTTGGGTGTAGGTCTTTCCAAGAGCTTCCAATTCGTTGGATATGTCCACGAAGCGCGCATAGTAGTCCTTCATAGTTTCACCCTGTTCCATGTGAAACAACTCAAATTCTTTGTTAGCGACAACGAGTTTAGAATCTTTTACCGTACTCGTTCCTTCATGTAAGATGAGAAGTTAGTTCCAAACTTGATATGCACTCTTACATGTGCATATCTTGTTGAAGTCTTCGGGCTCCAACGCACATTGCAAGGCATTCATGGCCTTGGCATTGTTTACCTCCGCGGCAACCTCCGCGGTAGTCCACTTCGCGAAATCTTCTTCAGGCTCGACATACTCCGTCAATGTGGCTCTCCAAAGTGAAGCGCTCCGGAGGAAGGTTTCCATCCGGTATTTCTAGTACCCATAGTTGGTACCGTTGAAGTGAGGAGGCCTGACGGAGGATTGTCCTTCCATAACTGAAGAAGATCCTTGACGATCCTTGAAGACGTTGTAGTCGTTGTTCGTCATAGCTTAGAAACTTGGCTCTGATACCAATTGTAGTTTGGTATCAGACTAAGTAGCTTTGACCTTGTAGCTTTGAACTCTGGCTCTGATACCAATTGTAGTGCCCTGTGAAGCTACTGCACACGTACTAGAGGGGGGTGAATAGTACTTAAAATAATTAAGGGAGTTATTCCTAACTATTGTGCAATAAACAAACGACAATGCGGAATAAACAACAATCAACAAGAATGGACAAACACAAACAAATTATATAACGGGTTCGGATCCACCCAAGTCTCCCCGACTTGTTCCCGGTGATCCTACGTCCCAACCACCCGGATCCCCTCCGGATACTTGAGTTGGAAACCTCTAACCCAAGATTTAGCACTATGAAATTCTTGTGAAAAACCTTCACAAGACCAAATCATACACAATATGAATATGACTCCCACAACCCAGGATCACACACTTCTCTCACAACCGAGAGAACAATTCAAATATCGATTGAAATAAAATAATGAAACACTTACCACAAAATCCTATGCCTTGAGTATACTTATAAAATTAGGGCAAAGAGGGATTTTGAGGAAGAAGATGTCACCAAACCCTAGCTCCAAGAAGTTGACCAGCAATGGAAGCCTAGGGTGGAGTATGGTGACTAGAATCAAGCTCTTAGCTTGGAATGCTCACAATGGAGAGAATCTCTCTTGAGGAATTTGGCTCAAAGAGTTGAGGGAGAGATTCTTGGTGAGAAGAGAGAGCTTAGAAATAGCTTGAGAAAACTCCTCTCTTAGGTCTGAAATAACTTTGATAATGGACCTCTAACCTTGCCTCAAACGAATCAGGTTAGTATTTATAGAGGCAAGAAAAATCGTGCTCAAAAGATTCACAACGGTCATATTTCTGAAGCAGTTAGTCGGTCTACGAAGGATCACTAACCGACTAGTTCATCAACTAGTCGGTCGGTCAATCAACATGGACCGACTAACAGAAGAACAGCCAAGAGGAGAAAGTTCAGACATAAGGAACTAGTCGGTCCAAGACCACTTGCCAACCGACTAGTTTCACAACTAGTCGGTCGGTGAATGTTCTTTGACTGACTAACAGATGAAATCAAATAGTCTGAAATCAAATACAGCTAGTCGGTTTAAGAACAACTTCTAACCGACTAGTTTCTCAACTAGTCAGTCGGTCGTTGTGCTTTGACCGACTAACTGTAAACAGTAAGTTAGGCTGTACAGAGGCAATGATAACTAGTCGGTCTGAGGAGGTTTCCTAACCGACTAGATCGTCATCTAGTCGGCCGGTGAACCTTCTTTGACCGACTAATTGATCAACAAAGTCTAGGCTGAATTGAGCAAGGCATCTAGTCGGTTCAAGAGAAATTGCCGACCGACTAGATCGTCATCTAGTCGGTTGGTTCTTTTACTTGAACCAACTAACATGCACAAGAAGCCGAGGGAAGAAGCGATAGGCTTTGGAAAAGTTTCTAATGGCTTCTAAGATAAACCTAGCTCTAAGATATGAGCGAAATTAAGATTATAATGTAAGTCCTACTCAAGGCTTAACATTCTATTCTATGAAGCTAGAAGACATTAAATTAAACATGACGAACCGTCTTCAAAGCTTCAATCTTCACTCTTGTCACGCCCCGCTTCCCGAAAATGTGGAGGCGAGACGTGAGTAGGTCCGCTCAGACTTGAAGCCGTGAAGCCCCAAGTCCGATAAGCGTCAAAAGAAACTTCAAATGGCAAGTCCTTGCAAATGCGATACGAAACAAAGATAACAATAAGAAAATGAGACAATAAGCAATTTATTGAATCCCTGAATATCCATAAATAAATTACAATATCGCAGAAAAGCCACCAGTCTAAAAGGAAAAGAGTCTAAGGCCCAAACATGGCCAACAAGGTATAACATACATACAAAGGTGCCACGCACCAACAACTAACAGCAAACCTAAACAAAGAAGTGAACACGAGCGGTCTTCAAGACAGGCCCCTGGTGTCCACTCACCACCACAGCAAACATCAGCATCAGCAACACCATATCCCCTGCAACAAAGCTCTGGCTCTGGGTCTAACATGTGACACCCAAAAGAGAGAGGGGCACATGTCAGCAAGTCTGGAAAGACTTGTGCAAGGAAACTGAAAGTGAACTAGCAACCTAGCAGTTATAATAAGATGCAATGACATGGCATTTAAGTATGATGCGACAGTTTTAAAGGTAGGGAAGCCAATCACTCACGATGTAGCAAAAGCTACCAATCACTATTCACGAATCACGATTATCACTGTTATCACTGTTATCACTGTTTGTCACGTACAAGTAAACACGTCAAGTCAAGTACAAGTACAAGGGATCACTCAGCGAGTGCCCTATTGCCCACAGGCTGTGTAATCAAGTCAAGTACAAGGGATCACTCAGCGAGTGCCCTATTGCCCGCAGGCTGTGTAATCTTCTGGTCACGAGCCAGGAAATGTATTTTGTTTGGCATAGGGGGTGCACCTAGCCTCCATATCGAGCGTTGGGGTTAGCAACTTACTATGCTCGCTTCCAGTCACGAGCCAGGAAATGTATTTTGTTTTGTAGCGTGAGCTACACTTTCACGATAAACAATCAATGTATGCAATGACATGAACAGATATTCACGTACCGTTAAGTGAAATTAAACGTGACAGGCAAAATGCAATGACATGAACAATATTCGCATATCGTTTATTGAAATTAGACATGACAGGCAAAATGCAATGACATGAATAATATTCGCGTACCGTTAAGTGAAATTAAACGTGACAGGCAAAATGCAATGTCGTGAACAATATTCGCATACCGTTTATTGAAATTAGACATGACAGGTAAAATGCAATGACATGAACAATATTCACGTACCGTTAATTGTAATTAAACATGACAGTTTAAAGATGCATGGATGACATGCACAGATAATACGCGTACCGTTATTTGTAATTAAACGTGACATACAATCATGATGAGGGTGACGGACCAAGCTTCGTTGTCAAGCTAGGTCAATGGCGTCTAGACGGCTATCCTTTCACCGTCTAGTCTCTTTTACGCTAAAGCAAGGTAATGGCCTAAGACATGGCCCAAATCAAGAGATGCAAGTTTCACTTGCCTGGCATCGAGGAGAACGATCATCGAAGACACATCACACAAATTTGTTATCTACTGGAATGGATCACTGTCATGGAAAAACAACATTAGAATGCTAACTAATCCGTATTCACAATCGAACCCTACGATTTCTAATGATCCATTTTATTAGGGTTTCACAAATATCAAGTGTGGGTTATGAGATTATTAAAGGAAGAATACTACCCGTGAAGAAGCGGAGGAACGACGCCGAGAACTACGGCGACAGAAGAACGATCCGGCTCAGATCTGGAAATGGGGAAAATCTGGAGAAATGGGTTTGGATGAGGCTTTTGGGGATTTGATGAGGGTTTGAGGTTGAGGAGAGGTAGGATATGTGAAATGAGGGTTTGGATGATGATGGATGAGCTTGGGATGAAGGATCAATGGTTTGGGGAAGAAGGGGGCTCAATGGGGGAGAAATTAGGGTTTGGGGTGATGAGGAAGAAGAAGAAAACGTTTGGGACGTATTTATAGAAAAGTGTGGCGGCTAGGGCAAAACTAGGGTTTCCTGGGCTGATTAGTCGGTCAAAGAAGGATTGGTGACCGACTAGCTTGGGAACTAGTCGGTCGGTTGATCAACGCAGACCGACTAAGAGTAAACAGTAGCTCGCTCAGGAAAACTGGACTATGAGTTAGTCGGTCTGTGAAGGCTTGTCAACCGACTAGTTTGAGAACTAGTCGGTTGGTGAGTGTTCATTGACCGACTAAAGGCTGAATTCTGAGAGAGATCATGGAAAGGAGAGTTAGTCGGTCTGAGAAAGATTCCTGACCGACTAGTTTAGCATCTAGTCGGTCGATGGTTGTTCTTAGACCGATTAAGAGTAAACAGTAACTCCTGAATAATTGATTGAATGAACTAGTCGGTTCCAGTTGATTTCCTGACCGACTAGATTGGAATCTAGTCGGTCGGTTGATCTTCTTGAACCAACTAACGTGCACGAAAAGTCTCGAAATGGAGCGCGAAGGTCCGGGATGAATTCTAAGGTTTCTAGGATCAACCTATCGCTAAGATATGATCGATATGAAGCTCGTCACGAGTGACTTACTCCGAGTTCAATGATTCTAAGGAAGAAGCTAGAAGATCACATCAAAAGGAATGAAAAAGAAAGCTAGGAAATCTCAACGAGATGAATGAAAGCGAGAACTATGGAAATGGAAACCACACAAGGAGAGAACCCACCATCACAAGCAAAACACACTGATAATCCAATCTTACAAAAACCAGTCGTTACATCCTACCCACCTTAGAATAAAGTCCGTCCTCGGACTTTCTAACATATATATAGTCGCTCTGGTAACTACCCTCAACCAATATCACATCATAAATTCAACCAAGTACTTTCATTTCGAGTGCTTATATATATATGCACTAGAAATCAAATATTACTACCACTACACACATATTTTCACGCACATAGTACACTCATACTTATTATAGTCAATCAATTTCATACACGTATTTCAATCACATATATATAGTCAATATATTTATACAACAATAAACACTTATTACTTACTATAAGAAAATAACCAAGCCTCTCTTATTTGAAAATAATTTCACATTTATTTAGTCATTCAAATGCATGCAAATATTTCACCATATTTTCACCTCACATATAGTCCTATAACTATATATTGGTATAGCCACCCACAATCGTGTGCGTAACACAACCAAGCACAAACAACTCAAACACCATACCTACATCATCCATCACTATTCACCACCACATACAATTATACCAAAGTACATAGAGTATACCCACTCAAGCTTGAGTGAGACTCAAATCATAGCAGGACATTTATATGCGTAACACAGTATCCATACACATACCAATACCACTCCAAGGCATACACATCCACGTATCACATATTTTCACACCATGTCCATCCATTTATAATTACCATATCAACACATCAACTACATACAAGTTTAAGAGATGCAATAGTCGGGTATACCTCCTGATATACACGCATACGACATCTCATAAAACAAGTAGTACCAATCAAAATTATCATTCTGTTATCATACGTATATCACATCATACTCAAGCAGAAAATTACCTACACACAACATACAAATGCCAACACCCCTACCACTATATACACACCACGAATTCAACACTACGACGACATAACCACTTAACTAATGGGCCCACCAAACTATAACAAGGTTGACACAGGCAACGACAATCTCTATGGGCTAGACAATAGGAAAGAACCGAACCTAGATCATGACGATTAGAAAGATCGAAAAACATGGGTTCAGCTAGGACGAAGATAAGGAGCCAAATTTGGTTAGGGGAATCAGGGTAAGACTGTGAATGTTTAGGTGGAAAGATGATGCAATGATACCCTTAAGGAATACGTAAAGAAGGTAGTGTAAACAACATAAGTTAAAATACGTGAATTCGAAGACCGTTGTACTTCAAAAAGTCGGAGTCCTCGTTTGTATAAAATTATTTAGAGGTCGATAAACAAGTTGTTTGAAAACGAGTTTGAGACGAATATACGTAATAAGAGGAAAAGTGGTTTATTGGCTTATATAAAATCATCATGAGGAAAAATGAAATCATTTACTCGAACATTAAAACAAAGGTCAGAAATGTTATGCGGCAGCAATCTAAAAATTTTGGAAAAGTTTTGAGATTCGAAGATTGAAATCAGATCAAGTATAGTGTGGAGAATTTAAGCGCATGCTAAAGGTTTTCCAAATCTTAAAACTGAAGAGAAATCCCAAATAAACCATATCGAAAATACTTTTAGAGAAATCCGGATTTGCCAACAAAAATTGATTTATACAAGATCTTAATGTACGAGCAAAACGAACGTGGTACCGATATATAAAAATAATTGAAGTCATATTTTAGAAATTATCTTAAAAGTGTGTATGGTGAATGGAAAGATAATATCTTAGTAGTATGGAAAGAGAAAAGGATATTTAAACTCATCAAGTTAGTATTAAAACTTTTAAACCGTTTTATGAAGGGTCTAAGTCAGGAATGATTTCGAAATAGTAATAATTTTTTTTAATACAAAAATCTGAAATATGGAAAATGTTGAGCATAAAATCGACTTGCTAAAAGCCGAAGTCCAAAGGGACTTGAAAAGTTTATTAAGAGTAAGCACGAGGTGTTTTCGAATAAAATTTTAATGGCACAAGTAAGAAAAGAAATTATGAATCGAGTTAGGAAAATAGAAATACGGTTCAGAATGAAATTGGTATATGAAAAGGGACAAGACATTTATATCGATACGAAAGTATATGCTGAAAATATTATAAACTTCTAATCTAAAAATCTCAACACAAGTTTCGATATTTAAAAACATAAATAATTTAAGTCGGCGAAGGAGCATGAAACCTTACATATATCAAAAGTGTTTCGAACAAATTTAAACTTAACGAAAGAAGAAGATCGAAGATACTTTTAGGGAAATAAGGATTCGCCAAAAGAACGTGTTGGTATAAAAACTTTTGAAGTACGAGTACGACGAACCTATAATTGATATATACAAAAATTAGTTGAAGTCCATTCAGTTTGGAAAAATACCCCTAAAGGTATGTAAGATAAGTGGTTAAAATAAATTTTGTAGTTAGGAAAAAGGACGGTATATCGAACCATCAGGATAGTAATAAAGTTTAAAAATCGAAATGCGAAAGATACATTGTTAGAAAAAATAGTACAAGATAGTAATTTTAAAATTACGACCAAAAGTCTTCAAAATTCAAGAACGACTTTTAACTCCATCGAAATTTAGGGAGACATATTTAAAGAAGTTTAGAACAAAATTTAAATTGAGTGAAACTTCAAATAAGGAAAGCATTCGAAAATAACTTTGGAAGAATCAAGATTTGCAACGGAAAACATTTGAAAGATCAAGGATAATTGTAATGAGGTGGTCACGTGAATTGAGGACAAGGGAAGTGGTTTATGTGAATTGAATGCGCCTAAATCACGATGCAAGAAAACCATGATGAAGATCTACGGTCAGTAACACCAAAGTGTAGTGACCAGGAAAGATTGAATCAGGGGGGGGGGGGGGGGGGGGGGGGGGGGGGGTTCTAATCATCGGGTTAACTAAAGGCCAAGGGAACCCTAACACTAAAGCTTCTAATGGGTTAGAATATATAGATCTCAGGAAGGTTCTAAGAGAATCAAGATCATGTTCTGTTGGGCCCGAAATCGATGAACCCAAGCGAACGGCTAAAGAAATCCTAGGAGTCTATCATGGCCAGAGCTAGGCGGGAACCACTAAGGTAACTCTTAAGACAATCAAACAAATCACTAACATGGAGTCTAGCTAACAATCAAGGATTCCTAACTAGCAAGCACAGACGTCTATCTAAGTCTAGCTAGGGTCCTGATCTAATGGGTTCCTACTAAGCTGAGACAGATGCCCTAACACGTCTACCAGCTACCTAAGGCATAGGAACGCTAAAAAAACCTAGACTCAAGGCTTATAAATTGGATGTTCTAATTTATTTAATGGACATTCCATAATTATTATCATTGTTCCGATAGTTCACATTTGCAAATGGACCTGCATGGGCCACCAATAAAACCTGTCACGCCCCGCTTCCCGAAAATGTGGAGGCGAGACGTGAGTAGGTCCGCTCAGACTTGAAGCCGTGAAGCCCCAAGTCCGATAAGCGTCAAAAGAAACTTCAAATGGCAAGTCCTTGCAAATGCGATACGAAACAAAGATAACAATAAGAAAATGAGACAATAAGCAATTTATTGAATCCCTGAATATCCATAAATAAATTACAATATCGCAGAAAAGCCACCAGGCTAAAAGGAAAAGAGTCTAAGGCCCAAACATGGCCAACAAGGTATAACATACATACAAAGGTGCCACGCACCAACAACTAACAGCAAACCTAAACAAAGAAGTGAACACGAGCGGTCTTCAAGACAGGCCCCTGGTGTCCACTCACCACCACAGCAAACATCAGCATCAGCAACACCATATCCCCTGCAACAAAGCTCTGGCTCTGGGTCTAACATGTGACACCCAAAAGAGAGAGGGGCACATGTCAGCAAGTCTGGAAAGACTTGTGCAAGGAAACTGAAAGTGAACTAGCAACCTAGCAGTTATAATAAGATGCAATGACATGGCATTTAAGTATGATGCGACAGTTTTAAAGGTAGGGAAGCCAATCACTCACGATGTAGCAAAAGCTACCAATCACTATTCACGAATCACGATTATCACTGTTATCACTGTTATCACTGTTTGTCACGTACAAGTAAACACGTCAAGTCAAGTACAAGTACAAGGGATCACTCAGCGAGTGCCCTATTGCCCGCAGGCTGTGTAATCAAGTCAAGTACAAGGGATCACTCAGCGAGTGCCCTATTGCCCGCAGGCTGTGTAATCTTCTGGTCACGAGCCAGGAAATGTATTTTGTTTGGCATAGGGGTGCACCAAGCCTCCATATCGAGCGTTGGGGTTAGCAACTTACTATGCTCGCTTCCGGTCACGAGCCAGGAAATGTATTTTTGTTTTGTAGCGTGAGCTACACATTCACGATAAACAATCAATGTATGCAATGACATGAACAGATATTCGCGTACCGTTAAGTGAAATTAAACGTGACAGGCAAAATGCAATGACATGAACAATATTCGCATACCGTTTATTGAAATTAGACATGACAGGCAAAATGCAATGACATGAACAATATTCACGTACCGTTAAGTGAAATTAAACGTGACAGGCAAAATGCAATGCCATGAACAATATTCGCATACCGTTTATTGAAATTAGACATGACAGGCAAAATGCAATGACATGAACAATATTCGTGTACCGTTAATTGTAATTAAACATGACAGTTTAAAGATGCATGGATGACATGCACAGATAATACGCGTACCGTTATTTGTAATTAAACGTGACATACAAGCATGATGAGGGTGACGGACCAAGCTTCGTTGTCAAGCTAGGTCAATGGCGTCTAGACGGCTATCCTTTCACCGTCTAGTCTCTTTTACGCTAAAGCAAGGTAATGGCCTAAGACATGGCCCAAATCAAGAGATGCAAGTTTCACTTGCCTGGCACCGAGGAGAACGATCAACGAAGGCACATCACACAAATTTGTTATCTACTGGAATGGATCACTGTCATGGAAAAACAACATTAGAATGGTAACTAATCCGTATTCACAATCGAACCCTACGATTTCTAATGATCCATTTTATTAGGGTTTCACAAATATCAAGTGTGGGTTATGAGATTATTAAAGGAAGAATACTACCCGTGAAGAAGCGGAGGAACGACGCCGAGAACTACGGCGACGGAAGAACGATCCGGCTCAGATCTGGAAATGGGGAAAATCTGGAGAAATGGGTTTGGATGAGGCTTTTGGGGATTTGATGAGGGTTTGAGGTTGAGGAGAGGTAGGATATGTGAAATGAGGGTTTGGATGATGATGGATGAGCTTGGGATGAAGGATCAATGGTTTGGGGAAGAAGGGGGCTCAATGGGGGAGAAATTAGGGTTTGGGGTGATGAGGAAGAAGAAGAAAACGTTTGGGGCGTATTTATAGAAAAGTGTGGCGGCTAGGGCAAAACTAGGGTTTCCTGGGCTGATTAGTCGGTCAAAGAAGGATTGGTGACCGACTAGCTTGGGAACTAGTCGGTCGGTTGATCAACGCAGACCGACTAAGAGTAAACAGTAGCTCGCTCAGGAAAACTGGACTATGAGTTAGTCGGTCTGTGAAGGCTTGTCAACCGACTAGTTTGAGAACTAGTCGGTTGGTGAGTGTTCATTGACCGACTAAAGGCTGAATTCTGAGAGAGATCATGGAAAGGAGAGTTAGTCGGTCTGAGAAAGATTCCTGACCGACTAGTTTAGCATCTAGTCGGTCGATGGTTGTTCTTAGACCGATTAAGAGTAAACAGTAACTCCTGAATAATTGATTGAATGAACTAGTCGGTTCCAGTTGATTTCCTGACCGACTAGATTGGAATCTAGTCGGTCGGTTGATCTTCTTGAACCAACTAACGTGCACGAAAAGTCTCGAAATGGAGCGCGAAGGTCCGGGATGAATTCTAAGGTTTCTAGGATCAACCTATCGCTAAGATATGATCGATATGAAGCTCGTCACGAGTGACTTACTCCGAGTTCAATGATTCTAAGAAAGAAGCTAGAAGATCACATCAAAAGGAATGAAAACGAAATCTAGGAAATCTCAACGAGATGAATGAAAGCGAGAACTATGGAAATGGAAACCACACAAGGAGAGAACCCACCATCACAAGCAAAACACACTGATAATCCAATTTTACAAAAACCAGTCGTTACAACTCTTGACTTCAATAATACTCCTTGAGCTTCAACGAAGCTTCAGGCACACAATCACGCGTATTGAGAAGTCTTGAGACGTCGCTTTTGATGTACGTATTCTTTTGGCGACGATCTCCATAACTACGCTCACAAACAGTTAGTTCACAATATTTATGTTTGCTCATCATCAAAACCAAATCCGGGGAATCAATACTCAACAGGTACATCGTTTCAGGATCATCTTGATCAACTGAATTAGTTGGTATTGGATTTGCAAGCGATGGAAGAGAATGTAAGTGATGAGTACCAAGCAATTGCATTGATTTGTTCTCTACCCAGGGAGTACTCACACTTTGTCGAAACCATGACACAAAGGGAATGACAAAATCTCGTTGGAGGAGGTCGAGGCAGCTCTATGCTTGCATGAGCTTAGAAAGAAGGTGTCGAGGGATGACACATGCGCTGATGATCAGGATGTGGCTCTCTTTGGGGTCGTCAAGGTGGAGATCCAAATCTAGTTCCTAGTTTGGGAGAACCAAATCCAAGGGTCAAGTTAGTAACGACCAGACATGCCATTATTGTAAGAAGGTGGGATATTGGAAGAACAAGTGCCCACTATTGAATGTCAAGGGTAAAGAGTCTGCTCAGCCTGTAGCAGCTTTTAGAGGTACATGCACAGATGCTAATAATGGAGAAATATTGGTTGCGTCTTCCTTGGAAGATAATCGGGCTTCATGGATTCTTGATGCAGGGTGTGATTTCCACATGACTCTGCTGCGGAGTCATTTTGTGACATATACTCCTAGAAATGGACCAGACATATACATGGGGAATGGAGCTACGTCAAGAGTGGTTGGAGTTGGCACAGCTCGGTTCAAGATGCAGGACGGAGTCATTCGAACACTTACGTGTGTTAAGTATGTATCAGATTTGCAGCGGAATTTGACTTCGTTTGGAGCCTTGAAGGATGTGGTGTGTTGCATGGTGCTCAAAGGAGAGCGATTACGAATGTCCAGGGGAGGTCGTTTTGTGATGGCGGCAAGGAAGATTGGCAACCTTTATAGGCTTCATGGTCAGACGATGCCGAGTCAGAAGTATGGTACACTAGAGAGCTTCAATAGAGGAGCGTTTGGGACTCATATGGAATTCGTGATAGAGAAGTGCGGTCGGTTGAAGAATGGGATAGTTGTGGTGTGCAGGGAGGTATCTTCAGGTGATGGAGTTCAAGTCATATCCCATCATGGTTCAGCTCTGTGTGTGGCTCAGATTGTCTACAGGAAAGGAAGTGGCTTCAAGGTAGAGTTGTAATCCCCAGGAGGATTCGTTGCTGAGTGCAAGGAGGAGTTGGGTTTTTAGGTAGAGCATTTGCAGCACACTGATGCGCACTCATGCATGAAGCGTTGGTGGCATAGCTAAAGGTGGGCGAAACATGATTCGTCCAAGGGATTGTCTGGAGTGCACAGACCCAGCGGCTCAGAGATGACTAGGAGCAGCGGATCTCATAGAGATCGTGGTAGTACTGTGGTGAAGTTTTATTGGAGAGTTAAATCCAAAGGTGGTGAGTTGAGGTCATCGAAGTCGGATGAAGATGTTGCTCTCACTTCATGTTTTGGAAAGGCGGTGCCCGGTGCTTCTTCAGAGAGTGGAGTCAAATCAACTTAGGTGACTACTGTGGAGTGCGGCCATAGATTGACTTCGGGTACTTTGGGAGGCAAAAGTTTGGTGTCAGTTCAGTTGATGATATGGCATGAGGTCACGGTGTCAACTTCAAAGAGAGAGATATCCACAATCAAGGTGGCGAAGATGGTTCAGTTCTTCGAGCTCAAAAGGAGTTTAGGCTCGAAAGGTCTCTTAGAGTGTTGATGTGTCGAAGGGTGCAGTTTCTGATGACAAGTTGGTGTTTCCTTGATCAGATGGAGAGGTCTGGAATCTGTGTAGAGCCGTGAAGAGCCTTTGATGACAAGGTTCAGTGGAGGAAATTTGAAATAGGGTAGAGTTTGTTGTTTTGTGCTTCAAATTTTGTGTTTTGGGCTTGACGCAGCCGTGTTACTATTAGCACGGTCGTGCCTTATTTACATAGACTCAGACTGTAACACGTACGACAGCACGGCTGTGTCACCAAAAAACAGAGAGTCAAACTACAACACGGACGTCAGCATGACCGTGCCATCAAAGACAGAGAGTCAGCAGTTTTACTGCAGACCCAACACGGCCATACCGCTTTCTAGCACGGCTGGGTCGCCTGTAGTCGGCCCAAATAGGTGGTTTAGGCGAGGGTTTTGATCTAAAACCTAATCAAATCGGACGGCTGAAATTCCACACGACCCATTGAGCTATTTAAACCATTCCTAGGGTTTATTTTGGAAAGAGCGTGTGTCGTCATCGAGTTTCTTCTTCCTCGCGCGTCTTAGAGTTTTGGGGCACGAATTGATGAGAGATTTCTTGAGAATTCTTTGTGAAACTCATTGTAATCTTCTTCTTATTATCTCTCTTTTTGGGTTGATGGATTTTGGTGAGAGCTTTTGTTTTCTTCTCTTTTGGTGAGATTTGAGATCTTCATTGGTTTTGTGAGAAGGGTTTGAACTCCACATTTAGAGTTACTAGTGCACTCTTTTATTGAAGAAGATTGAAGAAGTCGGTGTAATTCTATCTGATCATATTAATGGAAACTGTCATCGGGAAGCTGGACGTAAGCAGGCGCCGTTAGTGGGGCCGAACCAGGGTAAACTATGTGTCGCTTGATTTGTGCTTTCCTGCATTCGTTACTTTCGTATTACTTGTTTTGGTTGGATATTGTACTATTGTGGTGTATCTCTGAAATCTCGCAGCATAGCGATTGTTGGGTAGATATCCGCCGAGAAGGGGAACGCTTCGCTGTTCGTCCGTTTGTTTCTCAACAAAAGTTTCATGCGCTTGTCCCCAGCATTTGTAGGCAAAGGCCTCAACTTCCACCCCGAGCTCAAGATTGGGGTTGGCTGGGGTTAGCAAAACCCCAGAACCGTTTCTATGTTCCTCACTATTTCCTTTTGTTGCAGCACAAATTTTGAACTCGGTACAGGCTATAATATGCAACAATAGCCACACACCCTCAGGTTTTGACTGTGTACTGCATTGATCGTGTAACCAATACAGTACATGCAACATAATGAATTCTGAGTCGATAAATAGATGGGTTTTCATTGGGTGCTTGCCAAACTCAAGCTAATCAAGTCCAGCAGAAATTAAACAAGCTTTTGCAGGCGTGGAATCATGAAAAAAAGGGCGCGCGAGCCCCATACGAGCAAAATCACATAGATCTTAGGCTAGATCATTATAAAAATTATTTAAACTAAAAAAATAAGATAAATTATCCAGCAACAGGTGAAATTCGCAGGCATCCCATCAAAAAAAAAAACCGTTTGTCGACTCACATTTGGCAGGACGCGACGGATGCAGGAATCAACTAGAAGATGCTTAGTTTATGAGACATCAAAGCACTTAAGCGAAAGATTAATAGTATGACAATATCCATTTTATGATCATAATCCTTAATTTTGTGAATCTTTCCATGCAATCCTAAATTATAGCCAGCTAATTATGCTCTTCTTGTCTTTTCTTGATCTCATTTTTCTTATGTCAATAGCGAGGACCCCATCTCCCCTCCACACATCCCTTTGTCTCTCTCTCAAGAGTCAACACGCTGAGTCTCTGACTGGCCCCACGTGCTCAGCAAAGTCCTCCACGTAACTCCTCCGGTTCACACGCTCCTAATTTTTTTGGCTGGACTGTATACACCGTTTGAGGGGGGTGTAGATAGGAGTTTGAGCCTGATTATGCCAAAAATAGGAGAGAGAGAGAGGAGGGAATAGATGTGATTGATTGACTCCCTTTTTATTTTGCCAAATCAAGTCTCCGGTGTATTTAGCACTTTCCATTTTTTTTTGACATAATTTTTTTTCGTTTTGAGCCTGCTTGCAACAAAATGTGGGGCCACGCCAGAAGAGTAGCCCTCCACTATTTCAATCTTTATATATGGGAACCTGTGAACCCCCAGTGGCAGTAATCTATCATCCCACGAGCCACACAAACTCCGACACGACAACAGTGTGTGCTATCTCTCTTCTCATACTCTCACCCCTAGATAGATAGAGAGAGGGAGAGATGGGTTTCGCCGGAGTAAGTAGCAACGGCGGCGGGGGCGGCCGAGGCCGAGGCCTCGTGGCCGAGGGATTCGGCTTCGGGGTCCAGGTGGTGCGCGGGCGGTGGTTCATGGTATACGCTTGCTTACTCATCATGTCCGCGGCCGGCGCCACATACATATTCGCAATCTACTCCAAAGACATCAAGACGTCCCTGGGCTACAGCCAGCAAACGCTAAACACACTCAGCTTCTTCAAAGACCTCGGGGCCAACGTCGGCATCCTCTCGGGCCTCATCAACGAGGTGAGCCCGCCGTGGGTCGTCCTCTCGATGGGCGCCGCCATGAACCTCTTCGGCTACCTCATGATCTACCTCGCAATCACCGGCCACATCGCCCGCCCCGCCGTCTGGCAGATGTGCGTCTACATCTGCATCGGTGCCAACTCCCAGTCCTTCGCCAACATCGTCGTGCTCATCACCTGCGTCAAGAACTTCCCCGAGAGCCGCGGCATCGTCCTCGGCCTCCTTAAAGGCTTCGTCGGCCTCAGCGGCGCCATCTTCACCCAGATCTATCACGGTTTCTACGGCGACGACTCCAAGTCCCTCGTCCTCCTCGTCGCCTGGCTCCCCGCGGCGGTCTCCGTCGTGTTCGTGCACACGATTCGGATCATGGATTTCGTCAAACAGAAGGCGCAGGAGAACACGAAGCCATTCTTCTGCTTCTTGTATCTCTCCATTGCTCTCGCCACTTACTTGATGGTCATGATCATCGTCGAGAACACGGTCACCTTCTCTCATCCCGAGTACAGCGCCAGCGCCGCCGTCGTCATCTTCCTCCTCTTCCTCCCTCTCGCCGTCGTGATCAAAGAAGAGCTCCGCATCCGAAGGATAAAGAGAGACATGCTCGACAGCCCCACTTCGCCAATCTCGGTCGCCATCGAGAAACCGCCGCCGCCCATCATCGAATCAACGCCGCCGCCGCCGCCGCCGCCTGCGCCGACGTCGTGCGTGTCGAGGATGTTCAAAGCCCCAGACAGGGTCGAGGACTACTCGATCCTGCAGGCGCTGGTGAGCATCGACATGATCGTGCTTTTCTTGGCAACGATCTGCGGGGTCGGGGGCACGCTGACCGCAATCGACAACATGGGCCAAATCGGGCAGTCGTTGGGCTACCCTGCCCGCAGCATCAGCACGTTCGTGTCCCTCATCAGCATCTGGAACTACGCCGGCCGGGTCGCCGCCGGGTTCCTGTCGGAAATCCTGCTCACGAAGTACAAATTCCCCCGCCCCCTCATGCTCACCGCCGTCCTCCTCCTCTCCTGCGTCGGCCATCTATTGATCGCCTTCGGCGTGAAGAACTCTCTGTACGTCGCCTCCGTCGTCACCGGATTCTGCTTCGGAGCGCAGTGGCCGCTGCTGTTCGCCATCATATCGGAGATCTTCGGGCTCAAATACTACTCGACTCTGTACAACTTCGGGGGCGTTGCGAGCCCAATTGGGTCTTACATACTCAACGTGAGGATCACCGGCCATTTGTACGACCGAGAGGCCGCCAAACAAAACCACGGGGTTAAAGAATCGACGTGCTTGGGCGTCGACTGCTTCAAGCAGTCGTTTCTCATTATCACGGCCGTCACCGTCGCCGGAGCCCTAGTATCGTTGGTTCTGGTGGCCAGAAGCTGGAGTTTCTACCAGGGCGACATTTACGCGAGATTCAAAGCAGAGGAGCCGGCGACGGCGGCGGTGGTCGACGACGCTACCACCGATTCCAATTCAACTGGCGAGAAGAAGCAGAAGGTAGAAGATAATTAAAGATAGGTGTGATTATACTTTGTTAAACTTGTTGTTAATCGAAGATTGTGTACAACGTGAATATGACAAGAGACAACCCATGAAATTAAATCTTTTTGGAATCTTGAGGATTGAATGCATTGAACTGGGGAGTGAGAGGTGCCAGCTATTGATTTGGATTTGGTTGTTGTTATTGGTCAAGGTTGAGAGACGTTCTAGTTTGACTCGATCTCTTCTTGATATAATATTCTTGCTTTCGGGCAATTAATTAGTAATTAGCAACTTGGTATGGGGTTTTGGCGTTTGTTTTGGGAGACCAATTATCAATTATTATTGTAAAGGGATTAGATATTAATTTATTGTAGTGTATTATTGGGTCGTGATTGTCGGAGGAGCCATTAGTTGACTTGGAGCTGTCATGGGATGGAGAAGGATACGCTAGGCTTGTCTCTGTGCCTTGACTGGCGGGCAACGAGGCTTCATCACACAGGCAATTACCAGCTTGCATTTTGCCACGTAGATTGTAGACAATTTCAAACCAAATCAAGCACTGAAGGACCGAGATGAGATTGAGCTCCGAAGGGAAAAAGAAGCGAGAAATGTGGTTGTGCGTGTCTGTACAGTCGGGAGGCAAGAAGTGCAAAGTCCGTGGTTAAAATATAAAAAAGCATTCGGGTGGCAACCCCGTAAATAAGTGTGTGCGCTTTTGGTTTTTTTGGGGTGAATGACAAACATGTAAATAAGTGGCTTGGGGATGAGTTTTTGGGTGAGGTGGAGGATGAGGTGGAGAGGGTGATGTGATGGGCTCACTTGTGTCCTAGTCACACTTTACCCTCTACCCATGACAACTTCACCAATTGTATATTAGATAGTATCTCAGGGATCTTACAGCTTTAGTCGCCGTCTTCTTCTGAGGTTGGTCCACAAGGACATGAACTTGGTGAGTCTGGAAGTAGGGGGGAAGTGGCTTTGTTGTGAAAATTTTAGCATCGACCATCTTCTCAACTATGTTGTAGTTGAGCTCACCGCCTTCGCATATTCGACTGGAATTAGGTTGGTCTACTAGGACATGCACATGAGACTTTTTGTTCTATCTTCTCTTTAAAGTATGGCTGAACTTGGACTCGTTGGTAGTTTTCAGTCTACTAGACGTTCTTGCATTCTTTGCACTTCTTAGCTAGCTTTCATGCCTCGTGATATCTTAAAGGTTAAATAAAGGAAGTACTATTTTTGCTAATCTAAACAAAACATGAAGCAATTCTTGGCTGTGATGAGGTCCTCAATGAGCCATATTGTTGAAGACATATTGTTGAAGTTAACCACTTTAGATGAGGTCCTCAATGGTGCTGTGTAGATTTCTTATTTTTGGCGGTGCTTGCATCATTAATCACTTTGCCTGAGCTTCTACTATAATCTTCAAAAGAGACACATTAACCGGCGTTAGTGGAATATTGCATATTCATTTATTTTGATGATGGTTTGGTGTTCCCTTCTTTAGCGTTGCTAACCATTTGCACGTTTCTCTTGTCTCTCCTGCTTTATCAGGCTTAGTTCTTGCATCGAACGTCCTCTTTGGCCTCCATTGTCTTGTTGAGTTTATCCTTGATACGACTCTTTTAGGATGGGCTAAGACCGAACGGCCCAAGCCTGTGACACAAGCCCACGGGCCTGGAGAAAACGAGGCACCCATGAAGATGCTTAATTTACCATTGCTTAAGCTTGCCTAAATTTGCTAGAGGATGTTTAGGGAAATTAGAAGTACTAAATGGCCTAAAGCATACATGTTGAGTTAATGTTTTGGCTAGTATTGCATCCTTAACTTAAATGCTGCTAAGGTAGACATGCTTAAACTCGCATCTCAATGTAGTAAGGAGATTAGCTCATGTTGCCAACCAATCTTTAATCCACAATGATGTCCTATAGAACTTGGAGCATGATGTTTTCTTTAATCTTGGATTTTCATAGTGTTGTCTTTCTTAGATTATGCTAGTCCTTAATTTTAGTGCATGCTAGTCCTATCATCCCTTTATGGCACTTCTCCTATGATTCTTTGAGCAATGTTATATTTTTATGGTTATAGCATGTTTCTCTTTTTATATTACTTATGTTGTAATTGGAAAATTTTGATAAATACAAGGGAAACTCTGTCGAAAATTTTGAGCATTTCGTAAGCATTTCTATAACATCCTAGACATTAGAAACTTAAGTTAGGAATACTACACAAAATTCTACTTGCTACCTCTCTCAAAATTTCCATGTTTAAATGAAACCCCACTTGTAAAATTAATATAAATAAAAAGTTAGTAAGAGGGTTTTTGATAACTTACAAGTTGGAAGCTTTAGAGAGTGTAGGAACCTTAATTATCATCACCTCCAAGTTCCTACAAGCTCCCTTTATGCAAACTTTGATTTCCATATCAATTTGGTTCCATTTCAATAGAAGAGTGTGTTTTCCATAAACTTAGTAAAGGAGTTTTTGAGAACATTCAATTTAAATAAGAATTATAGTGTTCCAATAACTATTAGCAAGTTCAAGCCTACTTAGGAATTACTACATGAAGTATTCAAAGAACTCTTTGAAAAACTTAAGTTTCATAACAAACCCATAATTTGTAATATGCTATGCCATGCATCACCCATTGGTGGAAGTTGCCAAGTAGTTTGCCATGTAGTTACTCAATGGGTCTTATTTAATTTCGCATTTAATTGGTTGTATTAGCAAGGTTACATATTAATGATTAATGATGGTTTATGGAAAAGATCTATGGTGTAAGTGAGATATAAAGAGATTGTCTATGGATGTGTTGTAGAAGGATGTTGCATTTATATAGCTATAGTTACTCCATGTCATTGTGGTTGTGAAGTGAATGATATGACTTGGTTTCTTTTGATGGTTGCAATATCAGATGTTGTTATTAGTAATTGTACTTGGGATGATGTTGTAATGCTAGGTTTCAGTTTCTTGATATTGCAGTTCACTTCTCTATCTGTAGTACTCACTTGTTTTACAGGCTTTCCTCTTGCCGCAGGTACGTGTTTTGTTATTGATACCATTTTCATTTTCATATGAATTTGCTGTGATATGCCATGAGTTAGTTTCCAGTTTATTACTTAGTGCATTGCGTCCTTGTGCACCATGTGAGTTGGGTTTGGACATCCTACTGGGTCACGCTGTGACGTGTCCCCGTTGATATTTTTCAGGTATTGGTTCATGGAGGTAGAGGCCCACTAGTCCAGTTGATTGGAGTTGGTTGGAGTTAAGGGTTTTTAGAGAGTGTGAGAGTTTTGGGTGGGTATTATTGTACTTTGGTGAGATTTGGGTTATATATTGTATATGAGATTTGTAATTGAGTTTGTAATTGAACAGTTGTATATATATGATATATTGGTGCATAGATTTGATGGCTCCTTTGTGTTTCTGTGTTGTCTGGAATGCTATAGGTACTATCCCAGCAGTGCGCAGTGGACCTGCTTGAGTTTTGAAATTTCGTATTTCTTTTCGTAGCACCCGCCTATTCGGGAATACCTGATACGAATTCGAACTTATCGGGTATCCCGGCGAGCGGGGCGTTACAGCGCGCCTGACACATTCAGCTCTGATATCCTCGGCCGAACCCCTGACACCCTGACACAGCTAGCTCAGCTAAAGCAACCGACTCCAACAGCCGATAAATACCCCATCTCCTCCAACGACAAAGGAGTTGGCTAATCTGTAAGAAATCCTAACACATCTATTTACACTCAAGACCGAATATCCTCCATATATTCAGGCCTTCCACCCAAGTTCTCCACGCGGGTGCCGATCTACCTCTGAGATCGTCCAGCGTGTCTGACATTCTCCAAATAATCATCAATTGACTTAAGCATCGAAGAGGCTCTTGGTCGATAGCCAACCGAGTCTTTCTAACGAGCTGTTCTTCTTGCAGGAAGCTCACCCCAGCTACCAGTGGTCGAAGCGACCCATGGCGACCTTCACCAAATGACAGGCAACCTTCACTGAACGAAAGGGCGACCTTAAGATCTCTATACTCAAAGTGCTCTTGAGCGCGTGATTAGCCTCGTCCACCCCCAAACACTTGTAATCATTGTAACCGTGATTTCCATTTCAATATAAATTCACTGTTAGCGGATTTTACCCCGCAACACCACCAATATGTACTCACAACCCGAGTACTAGGTTCCATAAAGAAATAAAACAAAATACACTATAACATATGCATTGGATAGATCTTATCGATGTGTGTGCGAAGGTATAGAAGATTGTAACACCAAGTGCTAGATGGAAGCTTGGAGCACTTGGAAGAATTCCCTCTTGATTTAGGAGTTAGACCCTAACAGTTTTCTCAAGTGAATGAATAAGAGAGAGAATGAGGGAAAAGAAATTTCTTCATGTAAAACCTCAAATTGGCACTCTCAAAAGATCTGAATATGTCTGAAGTGGTGCCAAAAACTACCTCACAAGTGAGCTTAAATAAGCTTTGAAACTGCACACAAACCAAGAAAACATAACAAGAAATCAGCATTCTAACATCTATTAACAGATAGAAAATCTGTGGCATTAAACGTTTAAAGAAGAGTTCTTAGACGGTTGATCAATTGTTTAATCATCTGAAAACAATACTTCAGATGGTTGAAAGAGAGTTGGTCTGAAGAAAAACAAACAACTAATCTCACAGCACCTTGACATCTGAAGAACAACAATCAGATGGCTGGGACACTGTTCAGACGTCTGATAACTCAACATCTGACAGCTGAGCCAGCATGGTTGAGAGAGACATCTCTCAGAAAATAAACCCATTGAAATCAAACAGCTGGAGTTCGCAGTCTGGCGTATGATCAACTGTTCAGACGTCTAACTATTGCACTTCAGATCGCTGATAGAAGGTTGTGTCTGAAGATCATAACAACAGACACACCAGATGTCTAGGAGTCCTTCACCAGACGATGGTCTTGGTCCAAAACCACAATAAAGAGTGTTTTGGCTAGGGAACCAAATGAGATGGGTTCTTGACTAATTTTATGAAACCCTAAGATGAAAAATGATGCAGAAGTGCGTGTATATGAATCTTTTCAAAGCTACAAATATTCTATGAAACAAGCAAAATACATGAAGAAGTATAAAAATACACTTGAATAACATAGTCTTCATGCAAATCTTTTGCTCCATAGCCGTGAATTCATCATCCCATCATGTAATGATTTATCTCCATCAAGATAATCATGAAATTAATCTGAGATAAAAACATATAAAATGATTAGCAAACAACATAATATTGATCATCATTAAAACAACATTGGTCCTGAACTCAAGAACCAACATTCTTTCCCTTTTTGATGATGACAAAACAGTATGTAAAAATATAAAATATACATTGAAATACAATGTGTGCCCTAACAAACTCCCTCTATCAATATGTATATGTGCACAAAATAAACAAATAAAGCAAAAGTTTATTGATGGGTGTTATGTAAAACAATACCAACAAAGACTATGCATAAAAGGCATATGGTATGTATTTTTACATAACCCACTATTTCTCCCCCTTTGACATATCAAAAAGATGGGAAATGGACCAAATTGATAAAAACCAAGGATTGGAGATAATATCAACTTATACGTTCAAACATACTGTAAATGACATGAAATATGGCATATGAATGGAAATAAACATGTTAGCAAGCAAAAATTCTGTACTCCCCCTAAAACATATAATACTTTGAAAATTGGGAGCAATGAACAAACTCACACTAAACGCTAGTACATAAATAAAGCATACATAGTATGTTACCCAAGCAATGAATAAAAAGTATAAGTGCTAATAAGAGGGAAACCAAACAAACATAACGTTTGGTTTTTGTATAGAATCGTATGAGAATATAAAATTCCAAACATACAAATTTATATACGAGTTCATATCATGTCGAGAAAAAGTGTTTTAGGTTTCTTAAGGAGAGGTCGTGTAGGGGCATGAATAGGATGTGGGGGTATTACACGCTTATGAGGTGGAACATAAGCATTAGTATGCCCCGTGTGTGAAACATGCGAGTGAGCATTCAAATCATTCATACTAGAAACATTTCTACCATGTATATGAACATGTGAATCATGCAAAGAATGAGCTGTAGAAACTAAAGATCTAGATTAATCATTAAGCAAGACCATGCAAATAATAATCTAGATGTATAACATGCGGAATCTTAAATCATTGACATACTCGGATTTAGCGGATGCGTACCTGAGTCCATCGCTAATAATCTGAAAGATCCTGACGATAGCGCAGCGGACGATCTTCCAGAATATCACGAATCAACCGTTTGGAGAATCCCTTTAGCTTTCTCCCGGTTTCTTTCCTAGCGACGGGACGTAGAAAAGACGGCTCAACTTTGTTCGTATATTCCGGGGATCATGACCGCTAATATTTATAGGCTAGCCTCCATAGCCCTAGGGTTTCCAACTCGGCCCATCAACGAGTTGAAGCTCAATAGTCTCTACACATAAAGGCCCCACAACCTGTTTAACTCATTTAGCCCATTTAATTAATTAAAACCAGATTACTAATATATTGGGCTTAATACGACAGCGTAGCACTTATATAATTATTCACCGCATATTAGCCCAATGTTGGATTAAGATCCAACTTAGTTGGATAAGTTCCAACAATCTCCCACTTGGGCTATATGCTTAAACTTTATAATTATATTTCATAGTGCATACAACCAAATAAGATCTTAACCTGCTGTCATTTCTTTAATGAGTCAAAAACAATCCGGTCCATCAATTATATTAGCAAGGGATCAAAGAGATCTTCGCCACAGCAATTGCAGCTCGACCCATCAGTGGTCACCGTGCTAATACAAAAGAATGACATGGATTATGAAGTGGATGTGTAGCGTGGAAATTACATGTAATGTGATCTAACATGTCTATTTCCAACTGATCCTCCTTAACCTTAGTGAGATCATAAACAAACCAAAATCGGAGTGAAGCCGAACTGAAACCAAAAACTTTATTTCTGATCAGAAAATAACTCAAGCTTAAGCTGGAGACTTAATTTTGTCTATCATATGAGCACCCAAAAGAACAAACTCCCACAAAACTGAATGTTCTTAATGAAATGACATCCATATGAGTAGCTAGCTCATAAAACCTTTTGGATGACATTTCCTTACTATAACGGATCCGTAATTACATGGTTTGTTCCGATGTACTCATTAGACAATTATACACTCCTATTAATCAACAATCTAGGAACTTGATCTCTGAATATCTAAACTTTGTCGAGTTCCTGTTGTTGCTGGAATATAAAACTGCAGACTTCATTGTCACTAAATAAACTGTGTGGTGTTTCAACACCATCCCTAATTTGCAGCATAGTGACAAAATATGCAGATATATTTCATGATTTGGATGTCACATAATGTGATATGAAATCTAAAGCCATGTTAGAAGAGACTATATAAAAGGGACCATTTAGATCTCTTCTAGTAGATGGCGCCTAACATAGATTTTCATATATTCTTTGCATCCAATAAATGATCAGAGTCAGTATACCAAAATGATCTCAAACCTTTTTGACTACTGATCCTTGAACATGTAACCCTTTTGTTCTCCATAAATACCGTAAGACACATTTGGCTGCTGTCAAATGGTCAACTCCTGAACTTAACAATCTGCCCAACACACCTGTAATATATGCAATAACCAAATGCATATAAAACTGAGCATACTTTATGTTACGACCTAAAGATCGTAGCTGCCCGATTCCCGTCCAGACCCGCTAACATACCCCATTGACTCACCTTTTCACAAAAGGTCCGCCGCCCCGAAAATGCCGGGCGACCAGCCAAGCGGGCGCACCTTGCAGCGCTCCATGAACCGGCCGAGGTGAACCACCGCAGCCGCCCGACTCTTAGTCCGCCGCTAACGACAAAACAGCTTAGGATAAGGACATGACTGACACGTACGTCACCTGACATCCCGACAAAAGCACCCCCAGGCGGCTAGCCTATCGGACGGTTAGTGCTTTCGGCCCTGACATCCCGACAAAAGCACCCCTGGGCCGTTGCGCCGCCTGACAGAGGCAGGCCGAGAACTCCTGTTCCCGGCGTCCTTGTCCGAAACCTCCGCTGACACCCGGGCCAGCTCAGCACGCCTAGTCATCACCCGTCAGGTATAAATACCCCCCCTCCTCTTACGGAAAAAAGGTTGGCTGCTGAATTCTTCCTCATTCTATTATTCACACACGAGTGCAAAGGTCTTCCATATCTTTGCTCTCCCACCTATAGCTCGCCACGCTCGGTCGACACACCGTTGGTCCGACCGGCGTGACCAGCCCCCCCATTTTAAGCGCCATCACTGACTTAGGCATCGGAGGGGCTAAGGGTTGAACCCCAACCCAGCCCTTCTGACGAGTTGTTCGTGTTGCAGGAGAGCTCGCCCATCAACACAGGTCGGTGTCACCCCCCTGCCCTTCAACCTGGTTCAGCTGCATCCGGCGAGATTCACCCCGTGACCATCACAGGCGTCGGGATCGACTTCTTCGCCCCACTAATCGCTTGTTAAATAGCCTATCTAAACCCCCTTCTCCATATAACCACCGTGCCCTTGGTTCCCATTAATACAAATTCATTGTACGCGAGTTCCACCTCGTAACAATTGGCGCTGTCTGTGGGAACGAAGGGTCACACCCATGTTAGATTCCATACCAATCCCGCGGAACCCGGACCACGGCAAAGATCCCGTGGGGCAGGAACCGCTCTCCCTACAAATCACCCCGGCGTCCGACCCCCTTTTAGGGATGATCTCCGAGATTGAACACACTTCAGTCCCCGCCGTTCTGAAGAGCTTCGAGGCTGTCGCTCAGGCCAGGGGAGGCTTTCAGACGACTGGAACGGAGCCTCTGCCCGGCCCCTCGGAGCCCCTGAACGTGAGGCGAAACCTCCACCCTCAGTTCGAGGAGGAGGGGGAGCATAGGGGGCTCGCTGAGGAGATCGCGGCCCAGCAAAGGCTCCTGGAGGAGGAGATAGAAGTTGCGCAGCGGTGGAGGCGCCTGGGGGAGGCGGCCGCCGCGCAAAGGCGTCTGGACGAGGCGGCCGAGACCGCCCGGAAGGCTTACCAGGAAGAGGAGGCCGCCCGCCGCCAGCTTCGCTTCATCATCTCGGAGCGCGAGAGGCTGAGGATGGAGAACAGGAGCAACCGAGAAATCCTGGACGAGGCGGCGACGACCCGACGGCCTGGGAACGGGCGGGACCCGTTGCTGAACAGGTCCCCGCCTGGCGGAGGCGGCCCTTACCACCAGCATCATCCCTCCGATACCCTGCGCGAGGAAGCCGTTTGTCGGCAACTACGCTTCCTCACCGACGAGCGCGAAAGACTCCTTCGGGAGAATCAAGAACGAACGGAGGCCCGAAGAGAGCTGGCCGGGAGGCGCTGGCGCGGGGAGGACCGTAGCCCGCAACCCGTCGGATCCTCGGCCCAAAGAAGGAGCCCCGCCTGGAGACCGCCGGGCTACTCCCCGGGGACGGAGGACCATCGGAGGCCGAGGCGCGACCGAAGCCCGACCCCCGAGTGGCGGAGGGGGAATGCGCCGGATCGCCCAACCTACCCGGAGGAGGCCACGCCACTCGCCCGGTGGATCACTTCCGCCCCCAGGCCCGTAAGGTTCAAACCCCCTCACTTGGCCACGTACAATGGGAGGGGCGACCCCCTCACGCATGTGCAACAATACCGGGGGGCGATGGAAGCCCAGGACGTGGATGAGGCGTTCCTTTGCCGACATTTCTCCCAAAGCCTGAGGGACACCGCGCTGGACTGGTACTTTGGCTTGCCCGCGAGGTCCGTAGGGAGCTTCGGCGAACTATCCCATAAGTTCTGCCAAGAGTTCCGGGCCGGGCGAACAAAAAAGAAGCCCTTAGACTATCTCAGCACGATAGTCCAAAGGGAGGGGGAAGGAACGGGAAGATACCTCCGCCGCTTTCAGGAGGAGAGACGGGCGGTGGTGACATGCGGCGACGAGGTGCTTATGCTGGCCTTCAAGACGGGGCTGCGGACGCGGAGCCTCCACAAATCCCTGCTCCGAGATCCGCCTACCGACTATGAAGAGTTGGTAGCAATGGCGGAGAGGCACGCGTTGGCGGAGGAGACTTTGGGTGCAAAGGTTGTGTTCCCCCAGGCGAAACCACCCGCAGATGGGTCCCGGCCGCACCCTCGGCCGAGGCAGGAGGAGAGGGGGCGAGGCCGCGATCGGATGGCCCTACCGCGGCGGGAGCCACCCGAGCCCCGCCCGCTAGATCGCCTTGGCCCGGCTCGCGAGTTCGCTCCGGCACGGAGGCCCCCCGGAGTCATCCCAAGACCAGAAGACCTCCCGCCGGTGCATTACACGCGACTCAATGCCCCCATGATGGAGGTGCTGGCCGCGGCGACGAGGGCCGGGTTATTGCCGGAGCCTCCCAGGGAGATGAGGACGGACCCGGCGAGGCGGGACCCCCGGAGATACTGCCGATATCACCGGGACCACGGCCACGACACCGACCATTGTTACTCCCTTAAGAGAGAGATCGAACGACTGATCCAAGCGGGTCACCTGGGAAACTTTGTCGCGGGAAGGCGGGAGATGGCGGAAGAGAGAGCCCCCCCGGAGGGAGGGGGACGGGAACCACTGGCGGACCGCGATAAGGAGGAGCCACGCCCCCCAAGGGCGGTCATGCGAATTGAGATGATAACTGGAGGGCCCTCCTCGGCGGGGCGGGCGCCCGCCATCCCGAAGGCCGGGGCCCGACGGGCGATGACGGCGGCCGCCGACCACCGGCCGAAGCGAAGAAGGACACACCGACCCCCGATCACCTTTACCGAGGAAGACTGGCGAGAAGCGCGGAGCCAGAACAACGACGCCCTCGTCGTCGAGGCTCGGATCGGGGCGGTGGACGTCGGCCGGCTCCTGATTGACACCGGAAGCTCCTGCGACATCCTTTTCCTGTCAACAGTCGAGAGGATGGGATGGGGGCGCGCAGACCTAGAGCCCTGCGGGGGCCCTGTGGCCAGCTTCACCGGCCATGAGATCCCTACCGAAGGAACGATCACCTTGCCCATGACTCTGGGGGAGGAGCCGAGGATCGTCACCAAGGAAACGCTTTTCGTCATCGTCGACATCGCATCGGTGTATAACGGAATCATAGGGCGCCCATATATGACGGCCATCGAGGCGCTCCCCAGCCTGCAACATCAGACGATGAAGTTCCGGACCCCGCGGGGGGTGGGACAGGTGCAGGGAGGTCGAGGGGGGCCCAGAAACCACAACCGTGTGCCGTCCCCGCCTGGGGGCCCCGGGCGGACCCCGACGCCTCTCGTCCCCGACGAAAGGGAGGACTTCTGCGACCAGCGGCCGACCCCGGCCGAGGAAGTAGAGGAGGTCCCGATAGCCTCGGACGAGGGAAGAGCCGTCTCCATCGGGACGAAACTCCCCTCCGCCTTGAGGACGGCCCTCGTCGCCTTGCTCCGGGAGAACGCGGACATATTCGCATGGTCACCGGCCGACATGCCCGGGGTGGACCCGGCGGTAATCTCCCACAGGTTGAATGCGGACCCAGAGGCCCGGCCTGTTCGACAGAAGAAGAGGAGTGCGGGGGGCGAAAAGAAGAGGGCGGCCGAGGAAGAAGTAGAGCGGCTCCTCGAAGCCAAGTTTGTTCGGCCGGTGGACTACCCCGACTGGCTTGCCAACGTCGTTCTAGTGAAGAAGCCCAGCGGGAAGTGGCGCATGTGCGTTGACTTCACCGACCTCAACAAGGCTTGCCCGAAGGACAGCTTCCCTCTGCCCAGGATCGACCACTTGGTGGACCACGCGTCCGGTTATGAATTGTTGAGCTTTATGGACGCCTTTTCGGGATACAACCAAATACCGATGGCGGAGGAGGATGAGGAGAAGACGTCCTTCGTCACCGATAAAGGCACCTTCTGCTACACCAAGATGCCCTTTGGGCTGAAGAACGCCGGGGCGACTTATCAACGGATGGTTGACCGAATTTTCGGCCCTCAGGTGGGGCGAAATTTGGAGGTCTACATCGACGACATGCTGGTGAAGAGTGGAAGGGCCCTCGACCACCTCGCCGACTTGCAGGAGACCTTCCAGAGGGTCCGCCGATACAACCTGAGACTAAACCCCGCAAAATGCATCTTTGGCGTGCAGTCGGGAAAGTTCCTGGGCTTCATGATAACGAGGCGGGGGATCGAGGCGAACCCCGACAAGGTGGCGGCCCTCACCGATATGACGGAGCCCCGGACAATCCGGGACTTGCAGCGACTGAACGGCCGGATTGCTGCTCTAGGACGATTCCTGTCGAAATCGGCGGAGAAGTCGCTCCCCTTCTTCAGGGTCTTACGCACGGCCTTTGGCGAGGCTAAAGACAAGAGGAAGGTGATCCAGTGGGACAACGACTGCACGCGGGCGTTCGCGGAGCTGAAAGCCTACCTACAAGGCCCACCGCTCCTCGCACGACCGGAGGAAGGTGAACCCCTGGGGTTGTACCTGGCGACCACCGAGGAGGCTGTTAGCTCCGTCCTGATCAAGGAGGAAGGAGGGGTGCAACGCCCTGTTTACTATGCCAGTCGGATCCTCCGGGATGCGGAGACTCGTTACAGCCCCATCGAAAAAGCCGCCTACTGCCTAATCACCACCGCTCGGAAGCTCCGACCCTATTTCCAGGCCCACCCCATAACCGTCCACACCAACATGCCCCTCGAAAAGAACCTGAAAAGACTGGAGCGGTCAGGGAGGATGCTCAACTGGAGCGTCGAGCTCAGCGAGTTCGACATAACGTACAAAGCCCGGACGGCGATCAAGGGTCAGGCGCTGGCCGACTTCGTGGTGGAATGCACCACGGAAACCCCGCCGGGGAACCGGATAGAGCAACCGTCGGCGCCCACGTCCCCCCGGAGGATCGAGGCGGGCGAACCCTCAACGCCCTCCCCGACAACAGCGGGCGGATTATGGACCATCCACGTCGACGGCTCCGCGACGGGCTCCGGAACAGGAGCGGGAATCGTCATTCAGACTCCAGACGGATGCTCGTTGGAGTACGCCCTACGCTTCGACTTCCCGGCCACCAACAACGTCGCGGAGTACGAAGCCGCGGTTAACGGGTTAAAACTCGCTAGGGCGGTCGGTGCGACGAACGTGTTGCTCCTAAGTGACTCCCGTCTCGTCGTCCAACAGATCCTAGGGGGCTTTGAGGCCCGAGAAGAAACCATGAAGCAGTACCTGAATCGCATCCAGATCGAACTCCGCAAGTTCAAGAAAGCAGACGTGCAACACCTGCCTCGCTCCAACAACCTCCGGGCAGACGCCCTGTCTAAGCTGGCTTCCTCCTCAGCGGCCGAGATCGGGAAGGCAATCTACGTCGAAAGCCTGTCGACACCCTCCATCAACGAAGGGGAACTGATGTGCACGGGCACGATGACGTCCTGGATGACCCCCATTATGAAGTATTTAGAGACGGGTGAACTACCCGAGGAGCGGTTGCTGGCTAAACAGGTGGAGAGACGGGCCCTGACATTCGTGCTCCTTGATGGAGTGCTGTACCGCCGCCGCCGCGCCAATTTCGACGTCCTGCCCTACCTAAAGTGCTTGGGACCGGAGCAGGCCGAGCAAGTCATCCGTGAGGTACACGAAGGCTTCTGCGGAAACCACCATGGCGGACGCACCATCGCCCACAAGGTAATGCGCCAAGGATACTACTGGCCGACGATGATCCGAGACGCGGTACAATACGTCAAGAAGTGCGAAGCGTGCCAGAAGTTCTGCCGACGGACGACTGCGCCACCGGCCAACCTGATGCCCATCTTGAGCCCGGTCCCCTTCGCCAAGTGGGGACTCGACATCCTGGGGCCCTTCCCAAAGGCCTCCGGGGGAAGGAAGTATCTAGTCGTCGCCGTGGACTATTTCACAAAATGGGTCGAAGCGGAGCCGCTGGCGCGAATCACGTGGACGGACATGAAGGGCTTCATCTGGCAATCCGTCATATGCCGCTTCGGGATCCCCCGTTCCATAGTCACGGATAACGGAAAGCAGTTCGATTGCGAGGGCTTCCGCGACTTCTGCTCGGGCTGGGGGATCAAACTCCAGTTCGCGTCGGTCGCCCACCCACAGTGCAACGGAATGGCAGAGGCCGCGAATAAGTGTATCCTGAACCCGATGAAGAAGAAGGTGGACGCCGCCCTGGGGGCATGGGTCGATGAGCTGCCAGGGATCCTATGGTCCTATCGCACCACCCATAAGGCCTCGAC
This sequence comes from Scilla litardierei, assembly GCA_030789695.1. Lineage (NCBI taxonomy): Eukaryota > Viridiplantae > Streptophyta > Magnoliopsida > Asparagales > Asparagaceae > Scilla > Scilla litardierei. Next base: position 132,030,948 of record CM061139.1, read on the forward strand.
CGGAGAAAGTCCCTTCATGCTAGCATACGGATCGGAGGCGGTTGTACCTGTGGAAATCGGCGAAGAGACGCTCCGGTTAAAACTCTTCGATGAAGAAATCAACGGAGAAGGGCTCGGCCTCAGTCTTGAGTTGATAGACGAGGTCCGGGACAGGGCCCTAACCAGCCTCGTCAAACATAGCCAGAGGATGGCCCGATACTACGACTCCCGGGTGAAACCGCGGACTTTCAGGATCGGCGATTTGGTCCTTCGGGACGCCACCTTCCGCCCCGAGACTGCGCAGCGGGGAAAGCTGGCCGCCAAATGGGAAGGGCCCTACACGGTCGTTGACATTGTCGGACCGGCCACCTACATCCTTGCTACCCCCGAAGGGAGCGAGCTGGCCCACCCTTGGAACGCGAAACATCTGCTGAAATTCTACCAATAGTTGTGAGTTTCTCTTTTTTCGCGCAATATACACATCTACACGTTTTTCCCAACCTTGTTGTTCCTACACAAGCTTTGCAGCTCGCTAAAACTCCGAACCTCTGGGGCAGGGCCAACCCTAGCCACCCAAACCAGAGCAGGGCACGGGCCGGGCCACGCGCCCGCTCCCCCCCTCAAGACCTCTGGGGCAGGGCCAACCCTAGCCACCCAAACCAGAGCTGGGCACGGGCCGGGCCACGCGCCCGCTCCCCCCCTCAAGACCTCTGGGGCAGGGCCAACCCTAGCCACCCAAACCAGAGGTGGGCACGGGCCGGGCCACGCGCCCGCTCCCCCCCTCAAGACCTCTGGGGCAGGGCCAACCCTAGCCACCCAAACCAGAGAAGGGCACGGGCCGGGCCACGCGCCCGCTCCCCCCCTCCAGACCTCTGGGGCAGGGCCAACCCTAGCCACCCAAACCAGAGAAGGGCACGGGCCGGGCTACGCGCCCGCTCCCCCCCTCCAGACCTCTGGGGCAGGGCCAACCCTAGCCACCCAAACCAGAGAAGGGCACGGGCCGGGCTACGCGCCCGCTCCCCCCCTCCAGACCTCTGGGGCAGGGCCAACCCTAGCCACCCAAACCAGAGAAGGGCACGGGCCGGGCCACGCGCCCGCTCCCCCCTCCAGACCTCTGGGGCAGGGCCAACCCTAGCCACCCAAACCAGAGAAGGGCACGGGCCGGGCCACGCGCCCGCTCCCCCCCTCCAGACCTCTGGGGCAGGGCCAACCCTAGCCACCCAAACCAGAGAAGGGCACGGGCCGGGCCACGCGCCCGCTCCCCCCCTCCAGACCTCTGGGGCAGGGCCAACCCTAGCCACCCAAACCAGAGAAGGGCACGGGCCGGGCCACGCGCCCGCTCCCCCCCTCCAGACCTCTGGGGCAGGGCCAACCCTAGCCACCCAAACCAGAGCTGGGCACGGGCCGGGCCACGCGCCCGCTCCCCCCCTCCAGACCTCTGGGGCAGGGCCAACCCTAGCCACCCAAACCAGAGGAGGGCACGGGCCGGGCTACGCGCCCGCTCCCCCCCTCCAGACCTCTGGGGCAGGGCCAACCCTAGCCACCCAAACCAGAGAAGGGCACGGGCCGGGCCACGCGCCCGCTCCCCCCCTCCAGACCTCTGGGGCAGGGCCAACCCTAGCCACCCAAACCAGAGAAGGGCACGGGCCGGGCCACGCGCCCGCTCCCCCCCTCCAGACCTCTGGGGCAGGGCCAACCCTAGCCACCCAAACCAGAGAAGGGCACGGGCCGGGCCACGCGCCCGCTCCCCCCCTCCAGACCTCTGGGGCAGGGCCAACCCTAGCCACCCAAACCAGAGCTGGGCACGGGCCGGGCTACGCGCCCGCTCCCCCCCTCCAGACCTCTGGGGCAGGGCCAACCCTAGCCACCCAAACCAGAGAAGGGCACGGGCCGGGCCACGCGCCCGCTCCCCCCCTCCAGACCTCTGGGGCAGGGCCAACCCTAGCCACCCAAACCAGGGAAGGGCACGGGCCGGGCTACGAACCCGCTCCCCCCCCTCCAGACCTCTGGGGCAGGGCCAACCCGATGGGGGCCACGTACCCTTGACAAAAAATAATATATGATAAAAATGATTTATATATAAAAGGGGGGGGGGGCACACGGACCGGGACAAAATGACATCAATTCCCAAGTCGACGGCCCCGATGTGACTCGACGAAACGAAATGACGCTCGAGAAACACGCCACCATTAATAATGCACACCAACAGAGGACACGCAAGAGCCACCTGACATAGGCGGTTTCCCACAGGCGCGAATTCGAGGAGCCCATTAATAATGCCAGCTCAGCGCAATAAATAAGGGAGAAACGGTCAACAAGATCTGCCTATAAAGAGGCCATCTCCACCGCGGAGAGAAGCAATCGACAGACATGAAAAACCACCCCATGATCCCCCCACCCTCCGGGAAAAGGGCCGAGATACACCGCCCTAACAAAAGAGAGGTCACCGGCCATCAATGGTTCCCGCCGCCCGGAACGGCGGTGCCTAGACCCCCAGCACCACTACCTGGATATTCCGCTTACAAACGGATCGCTATCCGGATATTCCGCTTACACACGGGAAATCCACCTTTCTTACCTCCGTCCCATAAACGGGGACGAGGCGGAGAAAGAATGGCATCCGTTCAAAGTAATCTGGGCAGGCGAGAGCCCCCAGCGCTGGCCGGCCAGTACCTCCTCGCCCTCGACCTCCATCCGAGGACCTCGGCAGGGCTGCATCCCCGACAAGCCCAAACGGCGAGTCCTGGCATGTCAGCTCGCCGATGCACCATCGGGCTCAGAACCCCACCCTCAAACCGAAGCAGCGAGACGTGGGGCAACGGGGGGCGGCCCTATGCTCAAGAACCTCCCCAGGGGGCAAGACGGGGCACGCCAGCTTTCCTTCTCAAAGCCTATACCGGACCGAGGAAAACCCTGTCCGCAGAAAGAGACAAGACAGCGGAGGGAAGGCGGCCTAGTCGGCAAAGTACCCCCCAAAGAGACCTTGCAACACTTCAGCCCAGATGGCGGCCACTCTCCTCCGCGCCAAGATCGGCTCAAGACATAACCGGCCCACACGGCCCGCGGAAGCCCCAAGACCCGGCGGTCATTAGGCCCGTGCGACCGGGCAAGGACAGCTCTAAAGCCCCTCCCCGAATAGGCTCTGACCCGACAACGGGCGATGAGCTAAAACCTGATGTACAAGCTGTGGCCCAGCGCTCATAAATTTAAACGAAAACATTGTTCTTTAAATATCATAGCATGTGTCTATCCCCCTCCGCCAGGCACCGGGCGAGCAACGCGCCGTCCCGCCTAGCTGACCTAGGACGCCCACGAAACCTAGAACGCACGGCCCCGCTCCCCCTGCTCCCTGAAACCCGCCAACAACTCTCCCCATAGCGAGAGGGGGTGCACGGGGGCTCGCCCCGCGTAACCGGTTTGGCCAGACACCAAATCGGGAGACCAATGCGTCCCATCCCGAACCCGTTTGAGGCCGCCCCAAACGCAACACGGGAAGACAACATCCCCCTCCCCAGACGGGGCACGGGAATGTTGGGGGCATAATGGGTAATTGCGTAGCTCCCGCAAGAAGCCAATACACGTGACCCGGATCGGACCGGTCGCAAGACAGAAACCCCGAAATATACGCCCCGTCCTGAAAGGACAGCGGCTTTGTCCCGTCAGAACAGCGCCACGATGCGACTCAACGTAACGAAAGGACGCTTGTTCAACACGCCATCAGCAACAACACGCCCCCCAAGAGGCCAGAGGGCCGGATACCGTCAGGAAAAAGTGATTCCTGAAGCGCGTGATTCCGCAGAGCCCATTAGCGACGTTAATCCACGGCGTTACCCAAGAGAAACCCGTCCGCAACACCTCGCTACAAATACCCCCCTCCAGAGGTCAGGGTAAAGAAGGAAGAGAGACGGGGATTCCCCCCCTCACTCCGGGCATAAAGCGGCCCTAAACGCCCCAACGAGCTACGAAAAAAGCCGATAGTCACCGACGGACCTCACTTCCCCCGACGATGGGCGCCACAGCCCCGCCACCCCCAACCGGATATTCCCCTTACACGCGGAAGGCCCCGCCCGCCAGCTTGCCTCCTGCTTGTTACTGTATCAAAAGGCGGGTTCAGAAGGCCGTCCGCGTGCCGCAACGCCCCAATTAACGCCGTCCCCCTCGGCACCGCCACCGCCACCTCGCCCTCAGCCTCCCTGGGGTTCCCCCTCGGTGCGCGGGATTCCCCCTCGGTGCGCGGGATTCCTAGCGAGGAACTCTCCAGCGCGGCGGCGGCAAGGCAGATCGCGAGGAAGCAAGGAAAGGGAAAGGAAGAAGCTCCACCCGACAAACGAGGGTCAGCCCCTCGGAAGGGGGAACCACCCCGGGACTTCGTCCCCGATCAAACCAAATGGTGGTTCGCGGCGCGTTGGCTCCCCCCCGGACAACGAAGCAGAAGGAATTAAGCGGTCAGTAAAAGGGAAAACCGCCCGGCAACAAGGATCTACCCACCCCGATATAGCGGGCGACGAGTATAAACCACCGCCCGTCCCAACCATAGGTTGGGTCACACCTGCTCTCTCACTGTAAATATCATCTAAATCTCCGATAAAGGTTGGTGAATAATATTCCTCCCTATGAACTCCTTCCCTGAGCCCAAGAGCACAACAGCTGGGAGGTCCACCGGGCACAGTGCGGCGGAAGTCCCGCGAAAATCACAAACATGTCCGATAAACACATCTCGGCAAAAACCACAACCTTCTCAAAAAGTCGGGCTCCCCCAAAATCCGACCCAGCCGCCACATAAAGCGGCGCGCCGTTACGAGGCAACGCCCCACTTGGTTCCCACTCGGGATGAGACCTCGCGATCCCGCAACAGCGGGCAATACCCCGCGGGAGCAGCGTCGCCAACCCTGAGCGTGGACCCAAGCCCGAGTCAGGTTAAAGGGTAATGTCACGCCATCCGAGCCGAGTCGGGCTACCGCCTCAGACTCGAATGCCGGGGGCAATTGTTACGACCTAAAGATCGTAGCTGCCCGATTCCCGTCCAGACCCGCTAACATACCCCATTGACTCACCTTTTCACAAAAGGTCCGCCGCCCCGAAAATGCCGGGCGACCAGCCAAGCGGGCGCACCTTGCAGCGCTCCATGAACCGGCCGAGGTGAACCACCGCAGCCGCCCGACTCTTAGTCCGCCGCTAACGACAAAACAGCTTAGGATAAGGACATGACTGACACGTACGTCACCTGACATCCCGACAAAAGCACCCCCAGGCGGCTAGCCTATCGGACGGTTAGTGCTTTCGGCCCTGACATCCCGACAAAAGCACCCCTGGGCCGTTGCGACGCCTGACAGAGGCAGGCCGAGAACTCCTGTTCCCGGCGTCCTTGTCCGAAACCTCCGCTGACACCCGGGCCAGCTCAGCACGCCTAGTCATCACCCGTCAGGTATAAATACCCCCCTCCTCTTACGGAAAAAAGGTTGGCTGCTGAATTCTTCCTCATTCTATTATTCACACACGAGTGCAAAGGTCTTCCATATCTTTGCTCTCCCACCTATAGCTCGCCACGCTCGGTCGACACACCGTTGGTCCGACCGGCGTGACCAGCCCCCCATTTTAAGCGCCATCACTGACTTAGGCATCGGAGGGGCTAAGGGTTGAACCCCAACCCAGCCCTTCTGACGAGTTGTTCGTGTTGCAGGAGAGCTCGCCCATCAACACAGGTCGGTGTCACCCCCCTGCCCTTCAACCTGGTTCAGCTGCATCCGGCGAGATTCACCCCGTGACCATCACAGGCGTCGGGATCGACTTCTTCGCCCCACTAATCGCTTGTTAAATAGCCTATCTAAACCCCCTTCTCCATATAACCACCGTGCCCTTGGTTCCCATTAATACAAATTCATTGTACGCGAGTTCCACCTCGTAACACTTTAGAATCCCTATTGGTGAGATATAGGAAACCTTCTGAAGATTATTCTCAGGGTAATTAATGAGACTAAACTTGTCTCCCACAGAACTTAGCATTCATTACCACATAGATATTATATAAATTACATGCTCCCACAGAACTTAGATAACATCATTAAATATCATCTCAAAACCAAACGAGGTGATCACTTAATGAAATTTAATATATCAGTAACGATATTGAAATGCTCTACTAATGCCATTATAAACCTTATAGAGTCTTTTATGAAAACTGAATAAAAGACTCTTTACAATTAATGCATTCTTTTCCGTATAAAGTCTCTGAGTGATACGCTTTAAAGCTTTTCTTAATACCCTTTTGAATTCCTTTTGATTGTAAAAAACTATTTACAATCAATAGGTTTCAAACCTTATGGCAATGAGAAAAAGATTTAAAGTATCATTTAAAGACTTTCTTAATTAATGCAATAATCCATTTTAGAGATGTAGAACTTTTATGACTTGATGTAAGTCGAACTTCCATCATCCTAATGTCAACAGTGAGCTTGTCATCTCTTTAATGGATTTCCCGAATGGCAATTAGTGCTTTGAGGGTGCTAGAGTTTGTCCTTATGAACAATTTCCCGAATAGGAGGAATTGCAACATTATCTTGAATTTATTGTGTCTTGAACAATGTCAGAAATACCATCCTGAACAATGCCAACAACACCTGTGAGATTAATCTTCTTCAAGAATAATGTCACTAACCAAACTTCCCCCTCAAACTCAGCATGCTCAAATAGGTGTGCATTTCCTAATTCGTAAACTAACTTAACAGTGGGATTATGTAAAACCTTTCAAAATAATATCAACTTTAAAACTATTCAACAAAAATTAGAAAATCATTAGCATTATGTCCTATTACTTTATTAGGCTTATAAAGCCTTACTTTAGTTGGACATATCCAAACATGCAATTGATTCATTTGTTGAAACTTTATTAAGGATATAAGCTGCAATCAAAATATAACTGAATTCTAAACTGTTAATTCTTTCATTACAACACATGTACTTAAACTGCAGGAATTTTAGAAATAAAGCAACATTGCCAAATAAATGAAGATTATAATGATCTTTTAAAGAACTAGAGTAAACTAATTTTGAATTAAGAGACAACCAAATTTTCCATTCAAAATTGAACACTTATAACCGAATTTGTTCAAAATTGAAATGGAAATCCAAATTCCGTTAAAAACGGTACATAATAGTCTCATAAAATTCAAATACAATCTAGCATTTAAAAGAAATAATCTAAATTTAATGTGTCTCTACTTGAACCATCTTGCCATTGCCCATATCGATGTATCTTTCACCATCATTTGGCTCTTGGCATCTTAGGCAATCCTGCATAGACACAATGATGTGAATGGTTATACCAAATCTTTCCATCATGTGCCTATAAGTACCAAAGGTTGCATGAAAAGAAATTAACTTAGAATCAAACCGAATTAAAGAAACATACCCTTTTTAGCACGCCAAGCGTGATAATTTGAGCAATTCTTCTTTACATGTCATTCAGCTCCACAAAAGAAACAACCATGACCTTCTGAACTTTTCAGTTCCCTTCGTTGTTTCTTTTGAGAAGCTGTATCTGCAGCTTCAGTATCCTTCTTCCTTTTGTTGAAGGTGGATGTCAGGAGAGGGCTTTCTGTCAATTCTTGCTCAAGCCTTTCATCTTCCTTTACACAGTTTGAGATGAGCTCATCCAGAGACCAAGTCTCATCCTTCAGATTGTAGCTCATCTTAAACTGGTCAAACTGAGATGGAAGAGATATCAAAACAAAATGCACTAGCAGAGCCTCAGAGAGGTCTTGCTCAAGTGCTTTCAACCTTGAAGCAATGTTAGACATCTTCATTATATGCTCCCTGATGTTTCCTTTACCTTCATATTTCATTGAAGATAGGTTTGTCAAGAGTGTACTAATTTCACTCTTTTCATTCTTAACAAACTTCTTTTCAAGCTCAATAAGGAACCATTTAGCTGTGGAAATTTTCTCTGAAATAGAGCCCCTGAGATATTCTGGAATGGCCTTCCTCACTAGCATTAGGCACATGCGATTTGATCTCTTCCACTCTTCCAACTCCCTCTTTTCATCAGAGGTACTCTCATCAGTGAGTGGTGGGGGACAATGAGTCCTTAATGCCAGATCAAGATCCATGACTCCGAGGATTATCAAAAGATTCTCCTTCCATGCCTTGAAGTTAGTGCCATTAAGGACTGGAATTGATTTTAGGTTGGCAGAAAAATTTTCAGGAATATTAGCTGAAAAGAGAACAAGAAAACAATTTATAGCATGTTCATATGAGTATTAAATACAACAACAAATTCAAATTAATGCTATTTTCCCATCTCAAGACATCCCCTACTAGTCCAATATTTATCTTTGGATAATCTATTGACTAGTCACTGACATCTTGTTGTAGCAATCAGACAATGACAATAATAGCATGCCAAAAATAAAACTTCCTTTGGGCCGAATTAAATTTGCATGCATTGAACTCACTAATCATCACCTTGTCTATTGCCACAGGTACGCATGAAATGGTATAGAACGGTAATCTTCCTTTGGGCCGATTTAGCATTCTTACACAAATCACGGGCACATTTGATTCTTTTTATATTCATGAAATGAAATAATGCAAATCAACAGAGCCCACTTTGGCGAGGTGATGATTGCACGAAGTCATTTCAAAAATATATACATTTGCAAAATTTGAATCTATGTCGCAATTTAATACATTAACTTATACTTTAAGTGGAGATATTCAAGTCCACTTTTATTCAAAATCAAATTTAAGGCAACTAAAATTTTCATACAAAAGTATGTATTCAACTTGTTATATTTCGAGATTTAGAACTGATCTTCACAAGAAAACCCACTTTGGTGAGTTGATGATCCAATCATTCTATATTCGAAATATATAATAAATTGTGCCAAAAATTGAAATTGAAACTAAACCGAATTTAACAAAAAAAATGATTACAACAAGTGGAAATATATATATAAGAACCTTTTATTCCACCATTCTAATCATTTATTTTGAGTTAAATAAAATTTATAACTTCAACACAAATTTTCTTCTTCAAAATGGGGTATATAGGTATACTAATGTGTATATGAACATACATATAAAGTTGTATATATAAATACACACCCTACCCCATTTCATATATAACTTTAAATGTGTCAAATTTTCTTTAAGGCCATTTACTTGATGGTTAGTGCACAAAAAAAAACTTTAAGGCCTTTTAAACTTATTCTTGAGGAGAAATATATGTTAAAGCTTTTTATTTGCTCCCGAAGAAAAAAAACACCTGAATTTTGTGTTTTAATTTAAATCGAAATTTCGGCAAACTAAATTTTCATACCAATGGTATGAAGTCAACTTGTTATATACGAAGTATATATATATATATTGTTTTATGTCATAAACTTCGAATTTAAATTTATTTTGCACAATTAACACAAAATTTATCTTTGAGGAGAAATATACATTTAAACATCTTATTTCTTCCTTCAACCCAAATTAAATTCAATATTGGGCAACCAATCATACAAAAGTATGTATTTAACCGTTTATGTTACGAAATAATAATAATTTAACAGTAAAGCCCACTTTGGTGGGATCACGTAATAATTAAAATTATTTTGAAACATATAATTTAATGCGCCCAAAAAATTGAATTTAAATGAAACTGAACTTAAACGTAAATATACAGGGAAGCCTTTTATTTACTCCTTCGATCCGTTTAAAATTCATCCAGGCAACTGATCATACTAAGTATGTATTTTTAATCCGTTTACATTCCGAAATAATAAAAATTTTAATAGTGGAACCCACTTTGGTGGAATTTCACAAAAATTAGAGTTATTTCGAAATGTATATTTTACTGAAACTTTGCCTAAAGAATTAAAAAACAGAATGAACTTAATTTTAACACACAAAATTTAGGCTTAAAGGATAGATATATATACAGTTAACCATGTATATTCGCATTTCACGAATTTCAATTCCAAACTTTAGGCGATAAATTTGCATGCCAAGCATGTACGTAGCCTTTTATATATATCGAAATAAAATTAATTGCCACGATGGAGCCCACTTTGGTGGGTTGTCCTTTTAAATAAAATTATTTCGAGATATATATATAATTAATTACGCCTAAAATTGAATTAAAATGTGAATTTTAACACAAAAATTACACTTAATGGAAATATACAAATTGCCCTTTTATTTCCTCCTTAACTTGTGTTAAAACATCCTAAAATAGGCCCAAATTTGTGTCCAAATGACCCAAAAATTGGGTCCAAAATTAGCCATGAGGGTGCCCAAAACTTGTTTGCAATAAGCCTAAAAAAGGCCCAAAACTGGTTTGCAATAATTCTTACAAGAGGCCCAAAACTAGCAAATAACCCAAACAGGCCCAATATAACAGCCAGCCTCCTTTTAAAAAAATATAACAGTATATTTTTTTTTAATCTGTATGTGGGCCGACCCAAGAGGGACCGGCCCACAAGGCTGGGAATTCGTTGGTGTAGGGTTTCAGAGTTCTGGGGGGGCGGCGGCACAGCCGCCGCCGCCCCCATCCTTTTACTGCCGGCTGTGGGGGCCGGCGGCCTATGGCCGCTGCCCCTCTGGGGGGCCGGTGGCCATCGGCCGCCGCCCCCATCCAAGATCCCCCATTTTTTTTGATCGTGCAGCATCGGCTAACAGGGGCGGCAGCCCCTTTCTCCTCCTGCGCAGGCGCCTGGGGCGCCTGCTGCTCCGATGATCGGGCAGGGGCGGCGGAGCGCCGCCCCACCCAGGTGCTTTTCCGGCGGATCCTTAAGGGGCGGCGGTGCGCCTCCCCTTTCTGTGCACAAATCCCGACGGTAGGGAGGCTGTCGAGCCCCCTTTATTTCGTGCGATTTCGGCAGACCCCACGGAGGTGGGGGGTCTGCCCTTTACCGGCGGACGGGGGAGGGCCCCCGTCGCCGGAATACAGTGCTGGGGGCGGCGCGAGGCCGCCCCCCCTTTCTGAAGCCTCATAGGGGCGGCGGCGTCGCCCCTTTTTTGCCGGAAATAGCCCCCCCTGGTCGGCTCACGCCGCCCCCCTTCTGTTACCTCCCCCCTCTTGGCGCTGTGTCGGGCGGCGGCCGGCGGGCCGCCCCCGATCTCGGGTTTACAAAAACCCATTTTTTTTGGAAAAATTAATCAAAAAACCAAATTTTTGCATAGATCCGAATATTATATCTGATAAAAAATGAATTTTTAACAGATCCGAAACTTAAAACAGATAAAAATCTGATTTTTATCAGATCTATTACGAGCAGACAAAAAATTTAAGATCCACAGCATGTGGGCTCTGATACCACTTGTAGAAACTAAAGATCTAGATTAATCATTAAGCAAGACCATGCAAATAATAATCTAGATGTATAACATGCGGAATCTTAAATCATTGACATACTCGGATTTAGCGGAAGCGTACCTGAGTCCATCGCTAATAATCTGAAAGATCCTGACGATAGCGTAGCGGACGATCTTCCAGAATATCACGAATCAACCGTTTGGAGAATCCCTTTAGCTTTCTCCCGGTTTCTCTCCTAGCGACGGGACGTAGAAAAGACGGCTCAACTTTGTTCGTGTATTCCGGGGATCATGACCGCTAATATTTATAGGCTAGCCTTCATAGCCCTAGGGTTTCCAACTCGGCCCATCAACGAGTTGAAGCCCAATAGTCTCTACACATAAAGGCCACACAACCTGTTTAACTCATTTAGCCCATTTAATTAATTAAAACCAGATCACTAATATATTGGGCTTAATACGACAGCGTAGCACTTATATAATTATTCACCGCATATTAGCCCAATGTTGGATTAAGATCCAACTTAGTTGGATAAGTTCCAACATGAGCGTGATCAATTCTAGCATGCAAATAATGTAAATCATTCCTATGTGTAGAATCATCATGTGTATAGCAACAAAAGAAGAAGCGTTCACACGCATATGTTTTTGAACGGACTTCTCAATAACCGTTTAACCGAAATACAAATTTGCATGATCGCTCTTTGGCTTTATAAACTTCGTTGATTTCTTGCCAAAAAAGAGGGTTGGATGTGACTAACCGCTTAAAAGGCTCCCCACAGATTTGTTTTGGGTGCTTCTAGAAGAAGAGCTTGGTCTGATCACACTCAAATGCTGATTAATCAGCATATTAAACCCATTTTTTCAACACCACTTATTAAATAGGGTCCAGCTAGAGGACAAATTTCTAGTGTGACAATGCTAAAGTTATGGTGTTAGATCTTTGTTGAATTTATAAGCAATACATTTTTTATATACATGCTCGAAAGTTTAAAGAGTAATATTTAACAGTAAACTGCAATTAGACTCCATAGTGTAGAAGGGATGTGCGATTAATGAACCCCAGTACGTGAAACTAGCGTTGTTATTCCTTACGTGAAATTAGCGTTGTTATTCCTTGCGCTAACTTTCAAGTGCTAGTTTCATGTGGGTATAAATGCAAGAGAATTGATATCTGCACAACAAGGAATGCGATGTTTTTCCTATAAATGGAATAAAACATGACAATCGATGTGATGTAAATTGATGTAAATGGGAAAAAAAAGGTCTGCACCGCAAGTATAAATGGAATAAAACATGACAATCGATGTGATGTAAATTGATGTAAATGGGAAAAAAAGGTCTGCACCGCAAGTATTGCGGTGCAGATAGTCAAAGCCTAAATGCAATTCTCCCTACCAACATTATCAGCCAAAGCTGGTGTTCTTTTATCTACGGCACTTGGATGTTGTGTCCTCGTCATTGATGCTTTCCTCCAGCTTGATTGTAGCTAGGAATCATTGTAGCCAGAAAATCATGGGTGGATCATCATCAACATCAACCCAACTTGCCGTGTCTTTGCGGGAACCCATGCCAAATGTGACGGGTGAAATTGATGCAGACCTCATTTCATATACGATCCTCAAGTTATCATTAAGCCTGTCAACTTCGCTGCTGATCTTTGAAAGGGAGGAAGCGTGGGAAATCTCTCAACACATCTGCAGCCTTAATTGGATATGGACCCCTAAATGCGAACATCTCATGAAGCCATGAAAGCATCCTGTGTGCTGTAGAAGATCCTCTTCTGATGTCTCTAAACACATCACAAGATGGAGAGAAGCAAGCTTGGGGATCATTTGCACTGGGGCATTTTCAGGCTCAAGAACACAAGCAAACAAGCACTTATGCGTACTGTACAATTTTTTAAAGTTACCGAAGTGTAACAGAGAAATAAGCCGATAAGCACTAACTCAGTTGGCATCTCCATGCTTCCCCTTAGGGACCACCATGGTTCTCTATTGTCTGACGGCCTTGCCTAAATAAATAATATGAATACAATGTTTCAGATACAAGCACAATTTATGGTGATTTCAACTGTAATACAATGTTCACAATTTATGATGCTTCCATCCTCGAACAATCCAGACTCGGCTGGCATTAACGAAGTATCATTTTCAACTGAAGTTCGATAGGGATTACAGCTTATTTGGAAGTAGAATTGCATTGCGTATCATGTTCTCCGACATGCTGAATCGCTGATGATACATTGTTATTTTACAAATTCCGACAAAAGATCAAGCAAATGGTGTTATGCAGATTGTTGGCGGGAAAATCCACGAATAATGAACTTGTGATAACGGGATCAACGCTACGATGATCTAAAGAAGAAGATGGTGATAGCAAAGTTCGGGTTGATCGTCGCTGTCATCTTCAGATCATCGTAACCTTGATCCCATTATCACAAATTCATTGTTTGGTGGATTTTCTCATCAACAATTGACGCCGTCTGTGGGAAACGAGGTTACACCTATGACGTGATCAGCGCCGCTTCGTCGATCCGCTAGGGGCAAAGGGATCAGGATCACACCACAAACCGCTCAACAAACCGGGAGGCCAATAACTGTTCTCCCCGATGGCACCACGATGCAGTCCGGGGAGTCGTCATCTCGAGAGGAGGTCAGGCGTCAAAGGTCGCCATGGTGCAACAGATGGTATCAATGGAGCAATTTGAAGCGTTGGCCCAAGAAGTTCATTCAAGCTTCCAAACACCCGGCTATATGATGGAGAATCTGACTGGCTCCCGACCACCACCTATCACAGGCTCGTCCATTGTTCGCAATGTGGCGCGCAATTTGAACCCCCAATTTCAGGTAAATGCCCAATCTACGCAGCAGCTCCCACCAGAGACACAAGAACCTCAAGGGAGGTTCTTGGAGGAGAAACTGGAGGGGGTGATGGTTACAGGGGCAAACCCTGTGAATCAACCCCACAATGGTGAAAATCGACCGGAGAGAAGCCGAAGCCCACCTCGTGTGGATCGACGAGAGAATAACCAAAGTCCTCGTCGTGATGATCGGCTGGAAAGAAGCCGAAGTCCTCGCCGATCGAATCGGCATAAGAGGAGCCAGAGTCCTCACCATGAAGATCGGCGTGGGAGAATCCACAGCCCTCGATCTGTGGGTTGTCGTAGGAGGAGCCCGAGCCCGAGCCCGAGCCCGAGCCCTCGTCGAGATGATAGGCATGGAGGAAATAGAAGTCCTCGTCACAGTGATCATTACGACGGGAATGATCGACGTGACAGGAGTCAAACTCCCCGCCAAAGCCATAGGCGTAGAGGGATTCGAGAAGATGATCGGTATGACAGTCGAGATGAGAGCGACGGTTGAGGAGGTAGATCGTCTTCTCCAAGCAAACTTCATCCGGGAGGTACAATATCCAGAATGGCTCGCCAATGTAGTGATGGTGAAGAAGTCCAATAATAAATGGCGGATGTGCGTCGACTTCACCGATCTGAACACGGCCTGCTCAAAAGACAGCTATCTGTTGCCTCGAATAGATCATTTGGTGGATAATGCCTCGGGATACGAACTCCTCAGTTTCATGGATGCTTTTTCTGGTTATAACCAAATCCAGAAGGCAACCGAAGACGAGGAGAAACCCTCCTTTACTACCGACCGAGGAATTTATTGTTACAGGAAGATGTTCGGTCTAAAAATACAGGGGCAACCTTCAACAAATGGTCAACAAAGTCTTCCACCATCAAATCGGGAGAAATTTGGAGGTTTACGTTGATGACATGCTCGTCAAATCCAAACACTCGGCAGACCACATCAGTGATCTTGCAGAAACGTTTGATAAAGTTCGGAGTCACAACCTACGTGTACATTCGGCGTCCAATCAGAAAAATTCCTCGGCTTTATGATCACAAAGCGAGGTATTGAAGCTAACTCTGATCATAAGATCGCCGCACTTACCAACATGCTGGAGCCAAAGACAATCAGAGACCTTCAAAGGCTGAACGAGCGAATCACAGCTCTTGGACGGTTTCTCTCAAAGTTGGCTGAAAACCGAGGAAAGCGATGGGCCAAAGAAAAGGAGAAAGGAAGCTCGTCGACTGGGATGAAGAATGTGCTAAAGCCTTCACCGATGTGAAAAAGTACCTTCAGAGCCCCCCTTGCTGGCGACGCCTAATGAAGGAGACCCGCTCAGCTTATACTTCCCCATCACTCACGAAGCCATAAGCTCGGTGCTGATCAAAGAAGAAGGGAACGTCCATCAGCCAGTCTACTATACCAATAGAGTGCTCAGAGATGTTAAGACACGTTACAGCCAAATTGAGAAGTTGGCTTATTGCCCCGTTACCATAGCAAGAAGGTGCCGGCCATATTTTCAAGCTCACACTATTTTTGTGTTGTCAGATAAATCACGTTACTCTTCATACAGCAACCCTGATTTCCGCTGTCACATCATGGGGATGTAATTGTGAACCTCTGTTCCAAGAAGCATTCACTGTTTCTAAACCCGCAAAGCATGCTTCTTTTGTCTGAGTTTAAAAGGCAGAAGAGACATTGAATAGCTATGGCCTCTGCAAGGATAATCTTGTTAATCCTGTTTTGAATTCTGACAATTTATTTAACTGTTACTTCGTAACATTTCTTAGAAGCACTCGGTGGTAATCGTTGAATTGTAACTGTTTTATTGTTTTCTAGTGTATAACAAATGACTAAATATCCCTGCAGGAAGGAAGACATGGCAACAAGATTATGAATTTGCTTATAAAATTACTTATACCATAATTCCATTAAGTTTCTTTCTTTCCCGTTCATTTTCTCACGCTGTTGGACATTTGAGATTTATGCTGTACTGATTTGAGCGGCACGAATCCATTTCGAACACAAAGTAAGCAGAACTTATGATAAAAAAGTATGAATAAGTGAAACATGATAAGGAGCAGCTTTTTCACACCGTGTCTACAATTTTTTTTAATTGATTTCTATTGTTTTTTGTTTGTTTGAAGGAAACATGATAAGAAGCATGGACACCGACGTGGCAAGTGGAGCCACATCAATGACTTCGGATCCGACGGTGAGAATTTTGATCAAATTTTTAATGTTGTTTGGTTTGGTCTCAGAACTATCATATTAGACTCCTTTGCCACCGAAAGGAATCAAATGTTCATATACCAAATCCAACATGTGCCTCCATCAGTAGAATTTGCTTTCAATTTCACCGAAGATCAAGTCGCATGCAGTAAACAAGTCCTAAAGCTGTAATGCTATCAAATTAGTTCAAAATCTGGATCTTACACCATTTTGTGGTGAAAGATACTTATTTTCCATAAAAACATGATAATTACACTTTTCTTGTTGTAGCACAATCGTCGGTATTGCTACTGTTGAGAACTAAAAGGAGCTAACATTTGATAAACACAATCCAAGAACAAGAGAGCCGACATGGATTATCTTTATCTTTCTATTATAGCTGCGAGATGAGTTGTTCTCAGTATCTTTGCACCGTATAGACTTGTGTGTTGATGGGATGGCACACTAATTGACTCATGCAACCATCTTGCCTACAGGGAACGAGGAACAAGAGCATTGGAAGAAAAGCATAAGCTGATACAATTAGCACATCAGTTGGTATCTGCTTTCTAGTAGGGCAAGAAGGGTCAGAGAAGGGAAATCACATGTTTTTAAAAAATAAACCAGCATTTTAGAAATCATGTTTCGGGTTCTCATGTTCTCCAACTACCTGAATCCTTAACTTTAATGATGAATGTAGTTAAAACTCTGGTCCTTTTTCAGATTTTGGGTAGAATTTGTCATGATTCATGCAAAAGATAAGATCTCATAAAAACTTCTTCACCAAGCCGAATGGTAATGGTTTCTTCCCCAACAATGACTTTGTACGCTTATATGCCTTTATATAATAATTTTAGAAAAAGACTTGTCTTTGCAAAGAATTGTAATCCATGCGTGTCTAGTTATGCGTGTCTAGTTGAATGTAAGAATTTTCTTAAAATGCCATGAAAATGGTAATTGAAGGTGCAAATCAAGAGAAACAGTGATATATATAACATTTGAATTCCCTACTTAATGTTAAAGCATATAACATATAGAAAAAAAAGTGTATGTGCACATGCGCAATTAAGTTAACTATGCCGGTAACACATGTGCACATTTTCTCTCATGTCCTCCATTTTTTTCATGGATTTGTTGTTCACCTTATGAATGATCAACATACTTGATTTATCAAGTGATTTCAATACTTTTTGAGCCCACATCTACACCTTGCAACTTCAACAGTTTTTCAGCAGGATTTTAAACCATTGAAGTTGCAAGGATTAGATGGGAGCTCAGAAATATGGGAAACAATTGATTTTTGGTATGTTAGTCCTCCATGAGGTGAACAAGTTTATGAAAAAATTTCCAAGAAAAAAGTGCCCATGACAAGTAACTTACCATGCACAGGAACATTTCCCTCGTGAGATATATATACAGGATCTAGATGGTTTCAAACGAATAGATACAGCAAAATAAATAACACATTCCCTACATTTGCATGTACTTCGTTTAAGAGTATGAAATAGCAATAATTTATGCCGCGTTTCACTAGATGATCGCATAACGCTTCCAGCTGAAAATGTTAGCAACAATCTCACCTCCTCAATTGGCCCCCAAAATTCGCAGGAAACACACAAACACAAGTCATGGATCATCACATAACTAGTAATGATATCAAGCGTGCGTGCCACAAAAGCAATCTGATCAGCAACTATAGTTTTCATAGGCCAATATAAAGTTTGATCAAAGAATCAGGTCATCACAGAAATGAACACATAAAAAGGAAAGAAATCGACAAGTAAATTTATATTTAAAAGAAATATGAAAAGATGCAATCCTAATCTCGGCAATTGGAGACATTAATTTCCCCAAGCTTCATCTGTAGTTCCGAAGTAATAAAGGTTCCTCCAATTCCTGATAGTCTATATCATTGGTCATATAAAGAGCAGAAAAGAACAAATTTTTAAAAAAAAAATGCCCTAAATGGTCAGTAATTGTTCTGTTAAAAAGAGAAATTGGATGGAGCTAAAACAGTCAGATGTCCTAAGAATGCACACACATATCAGTCAAGTCCTCTGGAAACAAGATACTAACATGAGAAGGTTGGAAAAATCTCATGAAATTTTTTTTGATGCCTTAATGCAGATGATGATACTTCATGACTAATTTGCTATACTTCCAGACCATTTCCCTTTCAATTGACGGCAACCTCTGCTGATAGGAAACTGTTGGTTTGGAGAGTCTCCTGACTTCCGCCCACTTTTGTTTTCGAGATCTCGAGCACATGAACGGCTTCATCCACCTTGGCAGCCAGTGATTCAGGCGACTCCAGAAGCAGTAATAACTCAGAGTTGTCCATCTCCAACAACATTCCAGTAATTTTAGCAGCAAGATCAGGCTGCAACAAATGTGTGATATATCTCAGTTCAGGACGCCCCCAACAAATGTGCAACGAAGCATCAGCAAAAGGAGAGAGAGTCTTCCGAGTGAGATGACATTAAGATTTAGGATAAGCTACCTTCAGGTTCTGTACTAGGGGGAACAGACGCTCGCCAAGCATCTGTTTCTGCTGTGGAGCAGCTGCTGCTGCTAGCATGCTGCTGAGCATCTCGGTGCCACCTTGTTGAATCGATGCAGCAGCAGACGACATTACTGCTGATCCATTGTTAATGTTTTGGCGTCCATTTGGCACATACGTGTGCTGTCCATAACGCTGTCAGAACACACAAACGTAAATAGAATGATTCTCTGAAATTGACAAAGCCATGATGCCGCATGAAAAATGCAGTGCAGTGCAAAGATAAAGAGCATCCTATTAATAGTGCCCTAAAAAAATTAGAATGCTATTAGCAATACGCCCCTTTCTACCAGCAAAAGGTAATGGTTTTCATGTATGTCCTACATATTATCATGGAAAGGAAACTTTGATCTACTGATGTTCACGATTTCATACTTCAAAATATCTCATATTTGCATCACAAGGTACCAGAAAGGATGCTCATGACAATCGACTGTGCGCTGCCAGAAGTTATTCTGGAACAAGTGACATGAAGGAATATCTTCATTTGCGGTGTATGTGAAAGACACCAAAAATATAGAACATAGTCACTGACCTTTATGATGGGATAACACACACGTATGTGTTTTTAAAAGAAAACATCATAAATCTAATTTAATGATTTGCCAGAATGGGGAAACATAAAAACCATGTCATTTCTTCTCAGGCTGTTTCTACCAACAAACCGACCACATAAATAACCTTCTTTTCCGCTTAAAACATCCACCTTATTTTCCATTTCATTGCATTGCCTTTTTTTAATCCACCATATAAAACTTGAAAAGAAGCATTGTATTTAGTTGTCATGATACTTCACGTAATCAAAGCACATCCACATAATTCTTACTAACGTTGTCGCTGCTGCTTAATAATGATGACAGCAATAATTAAAACCAGGAGATGCTGCGTGACAAGAAGATTGTGCCTTTCAGAAATTTTATAGCATAGAAGATCATTATACAATGACAAAAATATTGAAAATGTGCATATATCATACAAGGAAAAGGCAGATGAACTCCAAGAGCCTACGGATACATGGGAACACGAACAGAGTGACGCTGCATTCCTCAACACCTAAACTGGCTCCTCTTAAGTCTACGTTTGGACACTAAGTTAAGTTAAATTCAAAGTGATCAAATGATCGTCTCGAACCCCTCAATTGATGATAAGTACATGTTTTGGGGTGGGTTGCTTAAGCTGTGACATGCCTTTGTGCATTATTAAAGCAGATGGAAGCCTTTCACACGCTAATCCTGATTCTTGGTATACCTATACTAACCCCACCCCCCACGCCAAACAACAAAAAAAAGGAATAAGAAGAAAATTAAAAAGAAAAAGGATTCCAAGCTTATATTTTGAAATTGATCTCAGGGTGCCTGAATAGTAAAAGCCTTTCACACACTTATAAAGCCATAGTAAGCTCGACAAGCATAAAGGGGGCCGTTTAGATGGAGTAATATGAAGCTGCTACAGCTTATTTCTTATTGCTTGGATTTGAACATGGCAAGTTCAAATGTAAATGGAGCAGCAAATTGGCTGAAGCATTTTACTAGAAACACTCGCAATTCCAAAACTGCCCTTAGTTCGTTCTCACATCCATAAATGCTATGCTACATCATCAAACCCACTGTTTTAATTTTTATTTGTTAATTAAGCATATGCAGCAAATGCTGCATAAACCTAACAAAGCAATCACAAAGAAGCTTTCATGAAACATAATTTTCATGCATACACATTTTATGTTTAATGTCTAGATTAAGAAGATCGATGTGGATCGCTTGGTGGGTGGGAACTCTGACTTAGCTTTCTTGTGAACCAACTAATCTGGATGTATACTTGCGCGCATAAGGTTAGTGAATACAGCTTCTTCTTAAAGCAGATACCTTGCATGTACACATGCATGTGTGTTTTTGTGATTAGGAAGTAAATCTTTTCTTTCGGGTAATAAAATTGCATCCTCTTGGACTTGTGCCTTGTAGATACATGCAGTGTTCTAAATATCGGTCCGATATCCATATATCGGCTGCAATATCGGTTTTATCACTAGGCCGATACAATATGAGCTTATAAATTGCGGTTTCCGATATTTGGGGAAATATCGCCGCAATATCGGGTTGTGACCGATATTGCGGCTGATACATCACTTTGAAATATCGGCCGCAATTCATAGTTTTTTAAAAACAAAGTTAGTGGGTCGGTCCACTTAAAAGTGGATCCGACCCGAGTCACCTACTCAATCATTTACTTAAAACGACGAAAGCCATCGAGATTTTTGAGAGATAATTGCTGATTTGCCGTAATTCTAATCACACTGCTCCGCTCCTTACACCACTCAACTCAGCTCCGTCCAGTGAAAATTTTCGACGACAATCGATAGAGCTTCGACGTCCGACATTCAATCTTTGCAAGGAAGTGTTTTCCGATCAAGAGGAGTAGTCGTGCCCCTTTTTTTAGTTTCTCATTTTGTTTTTGTTTTTGATTTTCCTTCCAGTATTAGGTTTTTTCGTCGATTGAGCTTTTGACATCTGGTGTTCGATCTTCGTAAGGGATTTTTCGATCAAGATTAGTACTTACTACTTAGTATTCTTTACCTTTTTTTCATGTTTTTCATGTTTTTCTTTTTCTGAATTTTTTTCAGTTGTTTTTTCAGTCTAGCGTTTGTTCTTCTTAAGAGATGGTTTTCCGATCAAGGTGAGTATTCTTTCCCCTTTTTTACATTTTTACATTTTTTTCAGTTTTTTTATTTTCATCTTCACACTGTTAATATTGATCCACATGAATCATATTTTGTACGTATTTAATTCTTTGGGTTTGTGACCACTTAAAAAAATATTCCACCAAGTAGATAGCCTGTATTCACGTTTAATGGGATAAGTATATCCAAAACATACTTTTATTTGAGTTTCTATAATTTATATTTTCTTAGACACATGCTTTTATTTGACATCATTTTTTAGCCACTGATATGACACTCCGATATTAAGTCAATATCCCGATATTCATGTTTAACGAGATAAGTACAACCAAAACATACTTTTATTTGAGTTAGTATAGTTTATATCTTTTTAGATTCATCTATGCTAACATTTATTATAATTTTTAAGCCTCCGATATGACACTCCGATATTTAGTCAATATCCCCGATATATTCCCAATATCCGCAATCCGATATCAAATTTCCTACGCCGATACGCGACCGATAGCCGATATTTAGAACACTGGATACATGACAGTCTCTATAACAAATGATATCGCACCACCACTTCAGATAGACTTAGCAAAAAAATTGGTGTCTAGCTTGTTGATTGGCTAAGCTAAAACTACATAATAAATAAGGTAGTTCCATGCACCTTCCTTCGAAGTAATAGTTATGATTTGTGCAAGATTGGTGTCATGTCCTTTTTTCTGCAGTAATGTATGCGCTAACTCATAATAAGAGGACAGCTTGCAAATAAGGCTTGATCAAATTCTCTTGCAGAGCTTTCTTAACCTTATGTCTTGCTACATACCCTATTCAATTTTCATGGGGTAAGGCATGGCAATGATGATAATGTGACACATCCTGCTTTTGCATATGTTTATAAATGAACTATCAAAATATGAGACGATCTATTATCAGTAGTCTTGAATTTAATCCCCTCCCCCCAAAAAAAAATGAATTTTTTTCACGAACCCTAAGAAAATTAATGTACAAATGAAATTCAAACAGAAAACAGTAACAACAGTGTCATTTTGTTTAACAAAGACAAGATCCAAGATCCTTAAGGTAGCACTCCCATGAATAGCCATGAGAAAAGGATTAACTAACCCACAAGAAATCCAGCAAACTTGATTTGTACAAACTAGCGACTCTTGTTGCTGTGCATTTTAGTTAATGATCTAAAGACAATAGCAGTTGCTGCCAATAACAGAGAAGACAACGGTGAAAATATATAGTTTAAAATATTTTTCTTTTTTAATGAAATACATCTTTCTACCATGTAACAACGATAAAAAATTTATAAAAAATATTTTTTTCCTTTTTCAAAAATTTTAAATTTTTTATAATTTTTATGACATTAATTTCGGAAAAAAAATTGAACTGTTTAAATTTTTTAAACTTAAATGAGTACATGCATTATATAATAGATAAATTATTATAAGAATTGTTTAATAGTAAATAATAATATGTTGAAACTCCACCAGCATTCACTGTCAATCCCAAGCCGGGATAAAAAAGAAAGGTTGCATGGTTAGCCTGTGACAACTAGTACAATTTTTATCACACTCTTATGATCATTATGATCATGAACTTTGTATTGAACTTTCGTTGAAACGTCCTTTCCAAAAAGCGGCATGCTGTATCGGAGTCTGGATATGGGGATAAATATGATATGTTGCTATGTTGTCCATAAGATATTCACAATTGATAAATTTTAGAAGCGAAGCGAACGGAAATCAAATAGATTTTTTCTGATTTTTTTCTGAGTAGAAGTGCAGATAAAAACATTACAAAGATTACAAGGTAGTATCCGGAGAGAGTGTGTAACTAACATAAAATTTTGATCCCAGATGTACATCTTACAAAGTGAGAAAAAAAAGCTGCAAAGCTAAGATAGATCCCATGATTGAGTGATGAAAATTAAAAGATGATCCATAATGGAGTTTCATAGGAAGGATTCTCAAGAAGATTGATTTGAAGTTCAATAGGGATACGAGTATTATATGAACAAAGATAACGGACTATATTAAAACGATAACCATAGAGGGAGTTGATAAGTTGATAAATAAATGTATTACACCACTAAAAAGGAGATATTTTGATGTAGTGAGAAAGTGAATGTTATTGTTGAAGCTAAACATGACAGCTATAGAAACCTCAAAGAATGTAAATATGATGATGTTTTGAATAAATATAAATTAGATAAGAAGAAAGCTGTCTAAAAGAGTTATCCAAGAGATTAGATCAACGTTATATATCAATGCTTATAAGAAGTAAGATTCAGCTGGGTGAAGAACATCTATTGATTAGCCCAAATGAGGAAGAAAAGACAAAAAGACTTGTGTGCACTTAAGTATATTAAAGAATAAAACAAAAAGAGTTTGATCAAAGATAAGATCAAATGTATGTGGAGAGTATTTTCATAAACTCTTTAATGGAAATCATACACATGATATAGAGATAATGAGGTTCTCTCAAAAGAGCTGAACCAATATTTTATGCAAAAAAAATCAAAGTATATGTGAAAAAAGATTTAAAAAGAATGAAACCAACAAAAGCATGTAAACCGGATGAAATTCCTATATCGGCATGAAAAATCTATAGGAGATGTAGATGATATATAGTCGGTAAAGCTATTCAAGAATTTTAGAATCAAATAAAATAACAAATGAGTGAAATATCACTTGGTACTGTTGCACAAAATTAAAGATGACATACAAAGTTGTTTTAACTATTGTGTAATCAAATTAATGTGACATCCGAGAGTGGTTGAGTTTTGGTTAAGAAAGAATGTCATCGTATCAGAAAATCAAATTTGGTTTCATACCAAGACATTCGACGACAAAGACAATCCATCTTATCAGATAATGGAGCAATATAAAGTAAGGAAGAGAGATTTATATGATCTGTAGTGATCTGGAAAAAGCTTACGATAGTCCCTAAAATATTCTATGGTGGGTTTTAATGAAAAAAGACCATCTAAGATTCTAAAGTATGCAACTCTAATATAAAACACGCATTAAGGAGCAATTACTAATGTACATCATTAAGTTATACAATGATCGGCTCTGAGTCCCCTCTTTTTTGCTATAGTAATGGATCAACTCACTAGGCATATTCAAGATGAGATACTATATGGTATGATATTTGCAAAGAATATTATTTTTATAGATAAGACCAAAATTAAAGTAAATGCAAAGTTAGCACTTTAAAGTCAGATATTGAAAACTTGAGATATCAAACTTAACAGAAACAAGACTGAGTATATGAAATATAAATTTGTTAGAATGAAACATAAATATTATAGTACGATGAATTTGAACGAGGAAAGTATATCAATCAAAATTTAAATATCGAATATCAAGATCGTCTCAGATGAATGATGTTCACATCGAATAGCGGATATTGGAAGATATAACAGGGATACGCATCAATATCGAGTTGCTTATAATAAATATACCGACCTTACTAACTAAAGAATTGTTATACAATCCTAAATATAAATATATATTTGCTTCTATCCTAAATATTAGTTATTACCCAAATATAATATCTTAAATGTACATCTTAAACGTTATGATGATTACATAATATTATAAAATAAGAAGAGCAAAACAATAAGACATGTCACTGGTTTTATAATGAACTCTACAATGTATGAGAAATAAAAGATGTGATATCTACTTTGATATAACACGGTAGTACCTTAGCATCAGACAACTTTCACCATGGACATGACAATTAAACCTGAGCAAAAATATTTAAGCTAACATTTATATATTATTTATCTGTAACAAAAGTAAATTAGAATTGAACATAACTTTTGCATTATTTTTTCTGACTAAATGTGTTTATTTCTAAAAATTGAAAAATCATTTTCAGTATATTGGTGATAATATTTTTATGCTTGATTGTGCCTATTGTCCTTTTATAATCCCTCTCTAAACTAACTAATAATTTCATATCTTTGCGTGCTCAACTCAACTCTTTCTGCTTACAGATTAGCATCAAAACATAGTCAAGTTTTTGAGCTGGGCATATATAATTATGACAATCTTAAAGTATCAACAAACATGTGGAAGAAAAGTAATGGAAAAAGCAGTTGCAGAAACGATCTGCAACAAAAAAGAAGTGACAACAATAGGAACAAATACATTAGTAGTAAGCAAACGTAAAAGAAGAAGCAGTGGTTGTAACAATAGCAGAATCAACATCAAAAAGAAGTAGTGGCCGCAGTGGTAGAACAATAAGAATAATAATTTAAAAAATAACAAAACAAGAAAAATATGTCACAATAACAGCAGTAACAATAACAGCAGTAGAAGGGCAAATTGTTGCCGATCAAAATGAAAGTAAAAAGCCTCAAATTAAAGTAAAAATATGAAAATTAAGCAATTAAAAATGAAAAAACTATATGTTCCATGTGATGAAAGGGGAATTCGATCAAAATTTATTAGTGATCTCCTTCTAATTGACCAATCCAAAGAACCCTAATTTCGTTCTTCATTTTCTCATTCTTTCTCTCAGATAGAGAGGCGAATTTAAGTATTTTGCTAAGGTTATGACTTAGAAGACTTCAAACCAAAGTTAATCAAGTTTAGTTAGATTTTGACTCAAACCCGATTGAAACATTTAAAATTAAATATATCGGTCGATATAGGACCGATATCGATCGATATCGACCAATATCAGGTTCATTTTTAAAACTGATATTATACTTCATCTCATATCATTTAGGAGTCGATGCCTAGATCAACCGATTTATCGACCATATCTGCTGATATATCGGCCGTATCGGCCGATATTTAAATCAATGATATCAGTAAGTACTTTCGGTATCTTAGGTCAGTTATCCAAGAGAATGCAGGGAATATGAAAGATGTTGATTATGGAATCAAAACAGTATGATTGAAATGGAGAGTCACAACAAGAATGTTATGCAATCGAAAAATATTGTTACTGTTAAAAGGTAAATTTTAGAAAAATGACAATTAAACCAGCTTTGCTATATGGTACAGAATATTAGGCTATCACAAAAAAGTATGAACATGTTACATGTGTGACAAAGATGTAAATGTTATGTTGGATGTGTGGACACTAGAAAAGATAGAATAAGAAACGAGGATATCCAAGCAAATATAGGCATAATCCCTATAAAACGAGAGAACATCGCATGAAATGGTTCGAATATATATGCTAAAAACCTATTGATGCATCTATTAGAAAAATAAAATATATGAATATTGATATCAAGAAAAAAGAGGTAGACCATAGAAGACATGAATGGAAGCAATAAAAAGATAAATAAAAGATCTTTTTTACAAGAGAATGCTTTGGAGCATAATGCGTGAAAAACAAGTATCCAACAGTACGATTCAATATTCTTTCTATTGAGTCCATGAAATGGATCCCAATTTTTTAGGATAAAGACTAAGATGATTATCATGATGAATTATCGTTGATGCTTGTGTGTGTGTGTGTGTGTGTGGTTAAGGGAGGTGAGCATTCGGTGTAGGAAATTTCCTGCACCGCCCATCAAAAAAATCATATTCCACTTATTTTTTTCAAAAAAAAATTGTTTAGGATTGTTGTACACATTCTACAACCCCAAACCCCCAAATATGGGTGAACCCTAGGGGTATTTGACCTTCGATCGGCCCGTTACAAAAAGTTCTATTGTTCTGAAAACGTTGAATTTGTAACAATCGGATCGAAGGTAAAATAGCATTGAATTCACTTGATTTTTGGTATGTACATCCATGATATGTATATCAAAATGAACGGTGTTGATCATTGAAAAACAAGATTGGTAATTGAAGTTTTATAGAGATGGTGTAAGAAATTTACTACACCGAATGCTCATATCCCTTATATATATATAATTATTATGAATTTTCAAAAAAACTTTTTAACTAATATAATAAGAGAATAATAGGTATCATATGGCACCTGAGAAGTTTCCTCAAATGTAGTTAACCTAGCATCCTCTTTTTTTGGATAAACACATCATCCTCTTATTGGGTAGAGTAAAAAACAAAGAAATGTATACTTCATGTATTTGATTTTACTTCACCCAATGAGAACACAACACGACAACCTGTCTGAGAAAACTACATGTGCCATCTAATACCCATTAATCTATTAAAATTAAATGAAATGGTAATTCTTGATAGCTTTATAGTAGACATAGTATTAAGTGAAAATTACATATATTAAATGCTAATGCAATTATTAATGTTATTCCAATTTTAAATATCTTTCCATGTGTTTTCAGATAACCCCAATACTCTTAACAAAAAATGGTGTTTTGAAAAAGCATGGAAAAATTCAAGGTGTTTTAGAGTAAAACAAAAAGTTCATTTAGGTTTTTTATTAAAAACAAAGTTTATCAAGGTTTCTTGAAATTTAGTGCTCACCAAATATTACATGTATACCATGGCACAATACTCCATGAAAAACAACAAAAATAGTTAGGTTGACTGTCCCCACACATTTCTGACATCAAGAAATATAAAAAGATTCAAAAAAATATCCTAACAAAAAAGTAGCACATGAATCTAAGAGATGGAGCTGATGTTGATGGAGGCAAATAATGATGAGGACGACGAGCGATGATGACACGGACCAAGATAAACACATCGAAAAAGGGTAAGATGCGAAGGAATACCTCAATGGTGGCCCAAAGCTTAGACACTCCATCTGAGCATATATCTACATAACTAACGTGTTATGAAAACTTCTAATTCTAAACTATCTAGAAACCCCAAAATTATAGGAACTTTAATAAACCAAAATACAAATCGTGATATCGTTCATATGCTCAAGAAGGATGAAACATGATATCTCATTGTCATCCTTTGCAAACGTCACAGCCTCCTTTGCTCATCCGCATCCTCCCATATGTTATTCAGCATGGGGATACGGTATCTTTGAATGTACCGGGACCACTGTCGGAGCCTCCTTCCCTGCTTCCCTGCTGTAAGCATTTCTATCTAGTTCCTTTGTCATCGTTGTCGCTACCACCTTTGTCATCGTTGTCGCAATCTTCTCCGCTGATGTTGCCTTTGCCTCCTACCTTACTTCGGTCTCCTACAAGTTCGTTGAGGTTAACAAAGCATTTTCACTCATCCCTTTGGTATTCAAGAAACGGAATGATTTGAGGTGGGAGTAGGGATTCAAGTGAATTGGATATAAAGCGGCTATGGGATTTATCATATGTATGTGTTTTCGTATCGCGTATACAAATCAGAATATGGACATATAACTCAAAATAATATTAGTCAGATATTATTTCAGAATTGGAATGTATTCAAATAATTAACAAACATTAGTAAATGTAACCAAATATAACTAAGATTCAACATTAGAAGATAAGTTGTACTGTTAATGTTAATATATTTAATATGAAAATTGTTAAAACTTTATAAGCTACTATGATCTTATCATTTTTTATACAAAATATAACATCACTCCCTATGCTTGAAATACAAATGCATTAAAATCCATTTGGCATATTAAAATACATAAGATATTTTTTCAATTTTAATATCTGTATCATATTTATAATGGATATCGGATATGGATACGATGTGGATGGTTTATAGTTGGCTGCACCCCTATGTAAAAGAGCATCATTGTAGCCTACAATCGTCTTCGCAAGAGGGTGATATCTGGGTGAATGTGCTTGATATGATTCATATTTTGACCCTAAGCAAGCCAAAAAACTGTTTGGTTAAAGATAGATCTCGATTGAGGGCATTCCTCCATGTATTCTGTAAAAATGTAAGATGACAAATAACTAATAAAAGAGGCAGAATCAAGGGCCAGAATATTCATCCATCTCCAATGCCGCATCCATCGCTTCAACAGCTTCTGCCTCTAACATTCTCGCTGCCACAACCTCCTTTGCTGCAGCTGCAGCGAGAGACTCTTTTGCTGCCACCACCGTGACCTACTTTGCTGTCGC
Source organism: Scilla litardierei (assembly GCA_030789695.1). Classification (NCBI taxonomy): domain Eukaryota; kingdom Viridiplantae; phylum Streptophyta; class Magnoliopsida; order Asparagales; family Asparagaceae; genus Scilla; species Scilla litardierei. Next base: position 132,060,491 of record CM061139.1, read on the forward strand.
AGCCTTCACCTACATTTCCTTATTTCTTTGGTCTCATACAGCTTCTTCAAAGAAACCATCACATACATGAAGAAATACCTACAACTAAGATGTATCTCTAGCTAAATTCCCCTCCCTATTTGCGTGTTTAGAGTCAAAATGTTAATCTTATTGCAAGCACATTATGACATTCATCATAATAAGATCATCTGGTGATGAGATCGAGTTGATCATAGAAACAAAGGTCATATGCATTAAAGCATTCCATCCCTTAAATGTCAAGATTGTATCGTGCTTCTTAGCAAAGTCAGAAAAAACTTTGTTAGTCCTCAGAATCTGCATAGGCCAAAGAAGCGAGGCGGCGAAGGCTACATGAGCAAAAGAGGTCGATAAGGCAACAGTGAAGGAGGTTGTCATTGTAATGAATGAGGTCGTGGCAATGAGAAAAACCGATATGGATGTGGTTGAAGAAAAGGAAATGTGGCAAAGGCAAAAGAGGTCATATCAGCAGCTGTAAAGAACATGGTACCAAGCTTCTTTGTGGTGGTTGGTTTTTATAGTTATTTAAACTGTTCAAGATAGAGTCGTCAAACTTATCTTCAAGTTATATTGTTTAACTTTATGTTGTATCGCTTTTCGGTTATGTTTAATAACTCTAAATGCACCAAAAAAGGACTTTTAAATTACAATTATATTTAGACATAATTATTTTTGGAGGTGTTTTGAAAATTTGGGGCACATATCTATGGTTTCAAACAATCTTAGATTGGTGTGCTGTTTTTTAGATATTCCAATCCGATCTTTCTATTTCTCATCTTGATGCCAGAAATATGCTGGGATCGTTTGGTTTGTGTCCAAGAACTTTGTGAAATCATCATCTATATCATGTACTGGTTGTTCAATTTCAAATGCAAAATGTTTTCCTTGTATCTCTGTTACCAATACCAATTGGAATCCAGATGTGTAAGGTCGTATCTCTAAATAAGTTTAAAACATGAAGGCACGTGTGTAAATATACATAAGACATAAATACACGATTTCATGAAAAATTAAGGATATATATGCTAAAAATCGTAACATGTACAAGCGAACATAAGGATATATCAATAGAATAAACTTAAAATCTGGAGATACATATGAAACTATATAAAATGGAGGAACACTTCTTATCATAGAAATTTGATACTGTCCACCACACCCCAACCCCCCCCCCCCCCCCCCCCCCCCCCCCCCCCCCCCCCCCCCCCCAAATCTCAAATTGTGCAATCTTAGGAAGCTTATTTACCCTAAAAATTGAGAAAAACAATGTACTTCAGTTATAAACTTAGAGGGATTCACCACCGAATAATTCTCACTAAAAATATTATTCTGACTGCATTGTATTAATTTTTTTAATTACACTGAAGAGATTTGCTTGAACAATTATACCCATAATATTGTTAAGAATTGCCCAGTTCCATAGAACTCCAATTTAGAACACCCCAATATAACATCCTCTCCCTAATCAGGCAATGCAGCAGACTGAATAGATGATAAGTTTCCTTGTTCAAGATTCTAACATTAGCCTGGAAAGATAAAGCCCATCCATGCTTCAATTCATAGTCCATGGAGCAGTCTTGCACCTCCTTGCATCCATGTGGACTTAATTACTGTACACGGAGAAGGTTCAATACACGGTCCAAGTAACATCAACCGTGGCTTCTTCTATAATATATATCGGTACAATGTTAAAACATTGGCGGTAGATTATACAATTTTGCGGATATTCAATATCCACTGCCCTCGTAGAGAAATGGCTATGAAAATAGTCAAATACTGCTCCAAATAACAAATATGTGGGACCACTTGACAAAAACGTTTGGCAACCGCCACTCATTTTAAATGATGAACATTCCCCTGTAAGATCAGAATTTGCCAAGAACGAAAAACTGTACTGACTTTCCACAATGATGGTGTGTCATGAGTTTAGGATAGATTAGAATGGTAAGCCTTCCTGTTTTTCAGGTTCCGAGTCTCTCGATTCTCCCTAGGCGACCACTGTATCACACGTGTACTGATGGGAATGGTATTACTACATTACCTAAGTTTAAGCCACCTTGTATTTCTATTTAAATAGTCACCCAAGGATTAGTGCTCGACTAGATACTTTCTAAAGGAGCATATATTCCAAGGTTATAATTGCAGTATGCACAAGAAATGAAATCATTTAGAGCAGCATTAATGCATCAAATGCTATTAAAGCACAGCTACGTTAAGTTAGTAACACTAGAAATAATAAATACAACCGTCTGTACTGTGCAGGTGTATAACAATACAAATAACAGTCAACAGATGTAGTTGGTCAATTTCCTAAATCTAGAAAAGTTCTAAAATATAATAAATTAAACCGTCTTAAAATGATGAATATACTACTAACATGCACACAATTAAAAATAGTAATATCAGCAAAACTACATTAAGCAAGCTCCGTTTGGCAAGAGATAATTAGCAGAATAAATGCAATATCAACACTAATTCCAGCCAAACATCTATTTTAGGCAAGGATAACTGTACATGTCCTGTTCCAGTTGGACCTTTATTCTTTTGTCTTCTCTGGACTCAATGACTAACAAAAATATGAAAGAACATCATCTGCAAACCCCAACCAGACTTGAAATAACCAAATACAGTTAATCATATTGGTCTACTACAACACAAATTTGCACGAAGTTGAGATATTCTGACTGTAGAAAGGACTATTTAAGAACAAAAACATGGGTGAAAAATACAAATTTGACAGACCTGTAGATGATGTTATACCAAAATTACTGAAGCTACTGCCAAACAGCACCTAAGAGTAAAGGAGCTTACACGTTAAAAAGAGAGGAATAGCAGAACTAAGGATCTAGTACATATTATAATAGTGTGACCTCCACAGACATATTCCGCCCCAAATCTGGATTGTCGCTTGCGGGACCAGGACCAGCTAACAAACCCCACCCCAACCCAAAACGTGTAAACCAACCCCAATCCCTCCCAATTAGACAACTCTAGAACTCCCATCCACCATCAACTTCAAGCCCTAGAATTCATGTTCACCAGCTTCAAGAGCACGAAAATTTCTACAACTCAAGCCATATCCCTCCCAGTTAGACAACCCCAGAATCTCACATCACCAACTTGCACAGCCCAAAAAATTTCTATAATGAACCAGCTGTTGTGCACCGAGCGGAAGCAATCAGATCGCCGAAGTATCTAGCACCAAGAACAAATAGAGAGAAAGCAAACAAAAGATTTATGTCACCTTAACGACCAAGGGAACACTTCTCTTGATTTCAATTAGGAGATACAAAAGACACTCACCTACTCCTAAGAAATCCTCACAAATGGCTCTCTCTAAGATGGCTCTCAATGATCCTATAGAACTTCCAATATGACATCATACAAGTTTTCCCAATGATTCAGTAGAAGCTCAATTGGATTCACAATTTTTCAATGCTAAATAACTAAAACATTCCCTCCTTTTATAAGGATGAAGGGGGAGGGGGTTGGTGCACCAACCCCCTTGGATTGGTGCATTTTTGACAATCAAAGGGTAGCCCACATAGGGCTTATCGAGCCAACAACCACAAATCTCCACCTTGGCAAGATATTAGGTTTATGTCACACAATTGACCGTCAACGCTCCTCCTTAGTGAGAATCATCTCGTGTTTCCATCATCTTGCCTCGAAAGGCTCATATGGCTTCGCAGAGCCTCATTGTCCTAGAAGGGGCCACCAAAGTCATCTCATATCGTCAACATATAAGTCCGATCCAAACTCGAACTTGACTCCAATATCGACCTTCATAAGCTCATCCGTCGAACAATCACTAGTGCCAAGTAGCTCCACTTGATCATTGGCTTCATCAGTCGTCGTTGATTACATCTCATCACACCAATCTTTCCTTCGTCCACATATGCCGTCATTGTGCTCCACCTCACCGAATAAGGTCGGAGACTCATCACACCTGACAAGGAAAGCAAACGAGACCCTTCTTACAGGTTGGCATTTCTCAAACCTTGGTCTCCAAAATTTGATAGAATCCATCTGTTGTGCAAGTTGTGAAGACAAGGTATCTCCACCATCCTGACTTGAACCATCACCTCTATTAGCACCACCTCTCCGGAGATCATCCAATGACGTTGTCTTTGGTGCGTGCGAGCTTGAGTCGGTAGCTCGCTCATCTGGAACTCTCGTCATCTTCATCATCACTGTACCATCCAAGTAATAGAGATCTTCACGCTTCCCCTTCATCATGATCATCGCTCCTCGTGTCACCTTCAAAGCACCGTCCTCCATAGTCACTTTGCACCAAAGTGCTTCTAATGAACCAAACGATATCAAGTTGTACTTCAGGTCGGGCACATAATGAACATTGCATATGTCCCGTGTGACACCATCACTCATCTTTATGCGGATCGTGCCAATACCCGTCGTCGTGCATGCTCCATCATCTCCAAGAAGGACTTTACGCTTACTACCTTCATGGAAAGTAGTAAAATACTCTATGTGAGGTGTCATATGGAACGAGCAACCCGAGTCAAGTACCCATCCCCCTTCATCACCCCCGTCGCACCAACTAGGACCCACTCATCCACCTCCTCACGTTTGACGATGTTGGCGGTAGCATCCTTCTTATTATTGGCCTTTGGGCACTCTCTCGCCCAATGTCCTCTTTCCTTGCAAAAGGCACATTGATCCCTCTCGATGTCTGTGCGCGGAGCTCTACTATTGTCCCTCGTCTCGAATATATGGTTCCCTTTGCGGCCTCCACATCTTTCATTGCTCCGACCTCTAACCACAGTAAGCGCTTCGAACCCTTGGCCCCTCATCTTCTCATCATCCTTCTTTCTAAATTCATTGCTAGTAAGAGCGTTAGAAACGTCATTGAAGGTGATAAATTCTTTACCATATGTTAAGATCGAAACGATGTGCTCATAGTCTTTATGCAGAGAGTTGAGGAGAATCATTGCCGTGTCCTCATCTTCCACCTTGACATCGATGTTCCTCAAATCTGTGAGGAGTTTGTTGTAGTAGTCGAAGTGTTCTGCAACTGAAACTCCTTCCTCCACCTTGAGGCCAAAAAGCTTCTTATTTAGGTGTAGGCGATTCTGAATGTTCTTCTTCATGTACTTCTCACCAAATGCATCCCATAACTCTTTCGCGTTCATCTCCTCCGTGAAAGGATATTTCTTCTCCTTCGTCAAGTGGAGCCGGATCGTGCCGCAAGCATTCCGGTTCATCATCCTCCACTCCGAGTCCGACGTCGTAGTCGGCCTCTCATCTAGTACTTGATCTTGACCAAGTTGGTTCAAGATGTCAAGTACCTCGCATCTCCACATGCCGAAGTTGATACACCCATCGAACTTCTTAATTTCGAACTTCGTACTGGATATGATAGTTCGCATTGTTGAAGATTGTGTCATTTGAGTAGAAGGGTTATCGTCGCCATCTTTGCTCATCTTCTTTGTCTAGATCTTTGTCGCCAAAGCTCTGATACCAATTGTTGTGCGCCGAGCAAAAGCAATCAGATCGCCAAAGTATCTAGCACGAAGAACAAATAGAGAGAAAGCAAACAAAAGATTTAGGTCGCCTTAACGATCAAGAAAATACTTCTCTTGATTTGAATTAGGAGATACAAAAGACACTCAACTACTCCTAAGAAATCCTCACAAATGGCTCTCTCAAAGATGGCTCTCAATAATCCTATGGAACTTCCAATAGGACCTCATACAAGTTTTTCCAATGCTTCAGTAGAAGCTCAATTGGATTCACAATTTTTCAATGCTAAATAACCAAAACCCTCCCTCCTTTTATAGGGATGAAGTGGGAGGGGGTCAAGGGGTTGGTGCATTTTTGACAATCAAAGGGCAACCCACATGGGGCTTATCGAACCAACAACCATATCGAACCAACAACCACACCAACTGTTGATTGCTGCTATATATTTCATCAAAAATATGGCAAGAAATCCCTTTCTCCTTTGGCGTCTTCGGGTATGGAGGTCTTTGATTTATCATATTCTTCCAATACTTTTTAATTAAAATATTTAATTTAAATTTCTTTTAAGTGCAACACTTGTTGAATGCGCAGATCAACATTCAGACCATGCTCATCAGGGCTACCATAATTGTGAAAATGAGGTCTCTCATCTCCATTTCTAATTACCCTTTGATGGACTATTTCATGAGACTATGTTAATTTGTGGGTCCTACAATCACATTAAATATTTCATCAATACCATCTAAATAGGCATTTCTGCACGAAACACATGATCAACCCATCTAGCACATGATTTTGACAAAAAAGTAACTTGCCTGATGACTGTTAGAATCTTTGAATGGGTTCAGAGAATGGTTTGGCTGCTGCAAATGTGGCATGTAAGGAACAGACTGTGCTGCCTGAGGAAGTATATGTCCATTCATCCGGCCCCTATTCTGCCTATGCTGCCTTGGAGCACTGGAAAGCTGCAAAAACAGTACATAAAAGCATGTCCTTGAAAATGAGGAGTAGATACACCCAAAAAGAATATTAACAATAAGCATATAGGAACTTGTTAAATAAGACAAAAAGATTGAAGATTGGACTCACCACTGGAAGTGGCATGGGCTGAAACGGCCTTGCTTGAGGAATGTATGCACTTGGCCTCCACCCAGCAGGTCGTAGTCCGTAAGGCTGATACATAAACCCTTGCCTGGCAGGAATCTGTGAAACAACACCAGGAGGGGTGTAATAAAGTGGGGGATAACCAGCAGGGATGACAGCAGCTTGTGATCCCGCTAATGTTGCCATACGCTGAGCATATTGCATTTGCAACTGAGCTTGTCTTTCCTCTTTCCTTTGGGCAATTGCAACATATAACGGCTTCCCATGGAACATGTATCCTGCATCGAGTCCAAAATAGAATGAAACCAACACGAAGATGGAAAATCGTAATATGAACTGGCCAAAAAAGTACCATGCAAGGTGTTCACAGCCTTGCTGGCTTCCTCAGGAGTGCTAAAGCATACAAAACCAAATCCTTTACTCGTTCCCTTTTCGTCCCGCATGATTCTTGCAGATGTTATATTCCCACATTGACTAAAATGTTCCCACAGAATATTATCATCAACTCCATCATCAATATTCTTAACATAAACATTTGAAGCCTGAGACAGGATGATAACAGTTCATTAGACAGGATGATAACAGTTCATTAGGCTTATACAGGAGTGTTCAACAAGCTATTGCATGCACTACAATTAATACAAGGGTGAAATTAAAGTACCAAATTTCTCATGATTTGCTCATTCCGCTTCTCCTCATACTTGCGACGCAGAATTTCTTGTCGCTCTGCTTTCTTTTGGGCCCTTGCCACATACAGAGCCTTCGATCCTGCTTACCCCAATTTGCAAATATAAAGGAAGTCAGCCAAAAAGGTCACAATAGACTATTTTCAGGTTGTGTATTTCAATTAAAATCTACATGTGCATTAATGCAACTTACCAAGTAGAAGACCATTCATTGCCTCCATTGCCCTTTTAGCACTATCAGGGTTTTCAAAATTGACAAATCCAAATCCTTTTGAGTTCCCATCAGCATCCTTTGCAATCTTCACATTGGTAATTTTACCAAACTCGGAGAACTTAAGCTCGATAAGTTCTTCAGTTATGTCCTGATCCAGGTTCTTCATGTAGAGGTTAGTATACTTAGCTTCTGGGTTCTGTAAAACTCGTTCGCTCCTTTTTATAAAATTTCCAACATAACTGCACCAAGCAAGAACATACAACCGATGCTAGTCGAACAATGGCTTCATGTATGATATAGTTACTAATTAAAAAATACTATAGCAAATGGCAATTGCATACATAGGTTTGCCTTCAATAGCAACGCCATTGAGTTTCTCAATGGCAAAATTTGCGGACTCTTGAGAGTCATACTGGACGAACCCATGCCCTTTGCTCTTCCCATCCTGAACAACAACCTTGCAAGACATGATAGTACCAAATTTTGAGAATATCTCAAGAAGCTTCGCACTATCAACAGAGTCGCTTAAGTTCTGCAATAAGCATACATAAATCAGAATTTTATTCACACAGACAAAAAAAGCAAAATCAAACCAAAACATAATTTGAAATTGCAGTTAAAGCAACAAATATGTGAGAGAGAAACATGTAACACAAATTATTCACGTTTACCTTCACAAAAAGGTTTCCAATCCCACTGTTCCTTGTATCTGGATCCCGATGCGACCACATTATTCTTATGGGTTTCCCAAGCAAGGGACTGTGATTCAATTTCTCGAGAGCCATTGAAGCTATACGAAATACATAACAAAAAGAACATCAAACCACCTAATAATAAAATACTCGTTTCAAGGGGGCAAACACCTAGGAACAGGACAAGCATATTTTATAATCTAATTTTAAAAAATTATTTTACAATGTAGAATCAAAATTGATCTAAAGAAAGCAAAAATTACCAGAAACCACAAGTAACTTACCGAAAACTAATTAAACTACTAGAAAACCCCCCAAAACAAAATTAAAAATCAATCTATTTAATCATAAAACGACAATAACAACAAACCAATTAAAAATTTTCCCTTTTTTCTCGACAAACAGAAATATTATAATAAATTACCATCATGGACGCTGGTGTAGTTAACATAACCGTAGCCAAGCGACCTCCCAGTGACCGAATCCCTGCAGATTCTAACAGACGTGACGCCGCCGATCGACGAGAAATGCTCGAAGAGGACCCCATCCATCACGTCCGGGTGAAGGTCCCCGACGTACAGCGCCGGAACCGACACCGGAGCAGCCGCAGGCACCGCCATCTCCAGAATTGGAAAACAAAAGAATAACAAAAAATTCTTTTTTTACTCTCTCTCTCGCCGATTAATTCAAATTCTAGGGTTAGAGTTAGGGTTTTTTTATTTTTTCTTTTTTTTCTTTTTTGGAAAGAGGCGAGAGAACGGAATAGGGAAGAGAGAGAGAGGGAGAGAGTTTAGATGGAGAAGATGTGGCGATGCATGGGAAACGGCCCGAGAGAGGCTGACTGCGGTTTTAAGGGGGGACTAATTGGTTTAAAATAATATAATATGACTAATTAAATTCTGTTATAAACGGGCTTCTTGGTGGGCCTACCCGTTAGTGGGTATCCACCCATTATGTAACCCTACCACTATAAATATAGGGCTATGGTCTCCATAGCCGCCAAGTTTACAACACGTTATCAGCACGCTCAAAGCTAAGCCGAACCCCTGCCGACGGACGGACGCGACGAACGGACGCGACGCGAACGGGCTTCCTTCACCGAACGTCGCTAGATCCGGCGGGTAGGATCTAGAGGTAACTTTCTCTCTAGATCTAAATTTTGTATATGCGCATATGTGGTGATTTAATTCTTTTTGGCTCAATCGATTAAAAACACCGTTTTTATCGCTAAAAATCACCCTTTTTCAATTAAAAAACGTATTTTTGGAAGAAAAAATTGGGTTTTTTCCACTAAAAATCGGATTTTTACCCGTTGTTTTTCCCCAAAAATCACCCAAACCCGAAATAGGGTTCACCGACGCTCCCCCCCCCGTCGCCGGCAGCGGCGGGGGCCTTCCCGTCGTCGCTGCGGCGGCGGGAACCCCCCCGCCACTACAGGCGGGGATTTCCCCGCCGCCTGCAGCGGCGGGCATCCCCCGCCGCCTGCAGCGGCGGGACACCCCCGCCGCCACCGGCGGGGGCAACCCCCGCCGCGGCAGGCGGGGGCCCCCCCCGCCGCCTGCTGCGGCGGGGCAACCCCCGCCGCCATCGGCGGGGGCAACCCCCGCCGCGGCAGGCGGGGGCCCCCCCCCCGCCGCCTGCTGCGGCGGGGCAACCCCCGCCGCCATCGGCGGGGGCAACCCCGCCGCCTGCAGCGGCAGGGCACCCCCGTCGCCAGCGGCGGGGGCAACCCCCGCCGCCGCAGGCGGGGGCAACCCCCGCCGCCTGCAGCGACGGGGGCAACCCCCGCCGCCGCAGGCGGGGGCTCCCCGCCGCCTGCAGCGGCGGGCAACCCCCGCCGCCGCAGGCGGGGGCTCCCCGCCGCCTGCAGCGGCGGGCAACCCCCGCCGCCTGCCGCGGCGGGCCCCCCCCCCTCCCCGCCGCCTGCTGCGGCAAACGGGCCCGCCCGCCAGTAGCGGGTACGGGCCCGGCGTGAGTACCCCAAAACCCTAACTAGGGTTTCTGACCCAGAAATTTTTTTTCGAATTTTCAAAAATTTTCATATTTATTGCGATTTTTTTCTCGTTAAAATCTGGACCAAAATGCATGTGATTTTTACTCATCGCAAATTATATTTGGATTTATGATTTTCTTTAAAAAACGTTTAAAAATTAAGAAGATCATGCGACCGCTCTGCCGTTAGTCAACTAACCTAACGGTGCATGACGTTGCCTAGTGGTCCAATAATTTTTAAACGGTAGATTTCATTTTCCATTATAAACTGCCTGTGATGAATAAATAAATTGCCTGCGATGAATAAACTGCCTGTGATAATGCCTGCTGCATTATAACTGCCTGCGATGAATGGTTAATATTTGCTGTGGTTTTGGATCGGCTAGTTTATCACCATTTTTATTTTTCATGCATTATTTTCCTTTTGAGAGAAAAATGTAGTGAGGATAATTTTGTAAAATTACAAGCCCGGCGGACGCTTCAAGAAGATGAAGGACTATTCCAGAAGAATAGGGGCCCCACGGGGGTTCCCGAGTTGTACTTTCTTTCTTTTTGGGACTGTAATGGACTGTAATTATTTATGGTGATTAGCCGATCCACGCAGCAAATATTTATGTCTGATGTGATTGATTATTTATTTTTGCGCAAAATATCTAATTAATGCTATCTTTTTACATGCTAGAGTAATAAATGGCCAAAATTGCGAGCGTCGATTTCGACGTTTTGGATGCTTCAGGAAAGAATTACTTAAGCTGGCAGCTGGATATAAAATTCCATCTGCGAGCACAGGGATTGAGTCACGCCATCGCCTTAGGCGATAAGGTTTCTGACATAGATAAAGCGAAAGCAATTATCTATATCAGACGCCATATCGATCGGACCCTGAAGGCCGAGTACCTAACGGTGGAGGACTCGTATGAGTTGTGGACCGCCCTCGAGGACAGGTATAAACATCAAAGGGATGTTATCCTACCTAGAGCGCGATATGAATGGGAGAACCTCCGTCTCCAAGACTTCAAGTCTATTGCCGAGTACAACTCGGCACTCTTTAGCATCACCTCACGCCTGAAGTTGTGTGGTGAAAAGGTGACGGAGGAACGCATGTTAGAGAAGACGTATACATCCTTCCATGAGAAGGATGTCATACTGATGCAACAGTATCGTGAACGAAAGTTCACAAAATACTCTGAGCTTCTCTCATGCCTTCTGATGGCAGAGCAGAATCGTGACCTCCTTCTGGCCACCCACAACTCACGCCCTACCGGCACTGCTCCTGCGCCTGAAGCGCACCACAGCTCCTTCCAGAAGAAAAGGGGCAACTTCAAAGGCAAACCCCAGAAGGGCAAGACCATGAAGAAGCAGGCTCGAGGACCCCCTCCAAGAAACAACCAAGAGGGGAAGAAGAAAAATGTGTGGAAGAGAAAAGACGACGGCCAGACTTCTGCCCCCAGAAAGGACTGGGAAGATAAATGCCACAGGTGTGGCATGACTGGACACTGGTCCAGAAATTGTCGTACTCCACGCCACCTTCAGGAGTTGTACAAAGCAAGCCAGAAGCAAGCTGAGACAAACCTGGCGGTTCAAGAAAACCTGGCACCAATCAGGTTCATCGCCGAGGACTTCTCCAACGATGACCTGCTCGACTGAGGACATTTATCTACTTTATATGCATTGTAGTTTTTCCTTTTGAGAAACAATTTATCTGCTTATCTCTGGCATGTTTTAAGTACTTTTTCAGACATCAATTTAATTTTCGTAGTATATACCTTTGTGTTTTTTTTTCCTTATACTGCGACTTTTCTTTAAAATAGATGGACTTTAAATGCCTAGTGGACAGTGCCTCTACGCACACGATCCTCCAAGACATCTGCTTTTTTCAAAGCATTAATAAATACGATGGCACCGTAAATACGATTTCCGGTCCATCAAGTATCATTGAAGGATCAGGGGAAGCACATTTTATGCTCCCCAATAGTACAAAACTACTCATAAAAGATGCCCTTCTCTCCCCTAGCTCACATAGGAACCTGTTGAGCTTTAAAGATATCCGCTTAAACGGATACCACCTAGAAACGGTGAGCAAAGGAAACAGTGAATACCTTGATGTAACGTTCCATAAAAACGGTGCTAAAAACACCGTCGAACGTTTCGAGGGACTCCCGTCGGGTCTCTACCACACAAGGATCAGAGCAATGGAAGCAAACACTTTGGAGCACCAGAAGTGCCAAAATCAACCAGAATTCAAACTCTGGCACGATAGACTAGGACACCCTGGAAGGAATATGATGCGTCGCATCATATCCCAATCCCGTGGAATTAATCCGAAAAGCCTGACGCTACTTCGGAAGGGTGCAAATCCTTGTCCCCCTTGTTACAAAGGGAAATTGATTACGAGACCATCCACCCTGAAGGTGGACTCTGAGTCTCCAAGCTTCCTAGAGAGAATACATGGTGACATTTGCGGGCCTATTCACCCCGCAAGTGGACCATTCAGGTACTACATGGTACTAATCGACGCATCTTCAAAATGGTCATATGTGTGCCTCTTGTCCACCCGCAACGTAGCCTTTGCAAAGCTACTTGCACAAATTATAAAATTGCGGGCACATTTCCCAGACAACCAGATCAAGAAATTGCGTCTGGACAATGCTGGGGAATTCACCTCACAAGTCTTCCTAGACTACTGCCAAGCAACCGGCATAGAAGTTGAACATCCTGTAGCTCATGTTCACACCCAGAACGGGTTGGCTGAATCTCTCATAAAGAGACTACAATGGATCGCTAGACCATTGTTAATGCAATGCCAGTTGCCGGTATGTGCATGGGGACATGCCATACTGCACGCTGCATCGCTGATAAGATTACGACCGTCAGGTAGTCAATCTTATTCTCCGATGCAACTTGCATATGGGAACCCGCCCGATATCTCTCACTTGAGGATATTCGGATGTGCTGTCTATGTCCCCATAGCACCACCGCAGAGGACCAAGATGGGTCCTCAACGGCGTCTTGGTATCTATATTGGTTTCGACTCACCATCGATCATTAGATACCTCGAACCCCTTACAGGGGACGCCTTTAAAGCGCGTCTAGCAGATTGTGAGTTTGATGAAAGCATTTTTCCAAAACTAGGCATTAACACACAGAAGCCAGAAGCTTCAAAGACCATTACATGGGACACAAAGACCTTATCCCATTTTGATCCGCGCACAAATCAATGTGAAGAAGAGATCCTGAAGATCCTTCAAATTCAGAACACAGTTCACATTTTACCGGATAAATTCACTGACAACCAGAAGATTGTCAGATCACACGTCCCTGCTGCAAATACGCCAGCTAGGATTGACATACCCAAAGATGGATGCAATCCACCTGCAGCAGAAGCGGCCGTACCTCAACAAAAAAGAGGACGACCCCCAGGCTCCAAAGATAAGAATCCTCGAAAGAGGAAAAATCCTGGAGCAACAATAACGATACCACCACAGGATGCTGAGCTCAGCCCAGCTACCTCTCCACTCCTAACAACCCCTGAAGAGGAAAATATAGGAGAAATTTCATTAAACTATGTACGTACCGGGGAGGTACTGGACAGAAAAAGCACAATCATCGATGATAACTTCGCGCTCATTATTGCCACTCACGTCACTGAATACGACGATGAGACCGATCCACGCTCTCTAGCAGAATGTAAACGCAGAGAGGATTGGCCAAAGTGGAACGAGGCAATAGGAGTAGAGCTGGACTCACTCTCGAAGCGCCAAGTCTTTGGACCTGTAGTCCTAACACCAAAAGGTGTTAAACCTGTGGGATATAAATGGGTATTCGTGAGAAAAAGAAACGAGAATAATGAGATCGTGCGCTATAAAGCGCGCCTTGTTGCACAAGGTTTTTCCCAACGACCAGGAATAGACTATGACGATACCTATTCTCCGGTCATGGACGCGATCACCTTCCGTTTCATCATAGGCCTATCCACGAAGGAAGGTCTGGATATACAGCTCATGGACGTTGTGACTGCATACCTATACGGAAATATAGATAAGGACATCTACATGAAAATCCCAGACGGATACAAACTACCGACAAAAATGACAGAAAGACCTCGGGACGTCTATTCTGTCAAACTCCAGAGATCACTGTATGGTCTCAAACAGTCAGGTAGAATGTGGTACAACAGGCTGAGTGAATTCCTAGTGCAACAAGGATTCACAACAAATGAAGTCTGCCCTTGCATCTTCATACGAGCAAAGGGAACAGGATTCGTAATTATCGCCGTCTACGTAGACGACTTGAACATCATCGGATCTCCTGCAGAGATAGATGAGATATCCAAAAGTCTCACACAGACTTTTGAGATGAAAGACCTCGGCAAAACGAAGTTTTGCCTAGGGCTACAAATTGAACATTTAAGCGGAGGAATCCTGTTACACCAATCGACATATACAAAGAAAGTGCTGAAGAACTTTCTTATGGACAAATGTCATCCGCTTAGCACACCAATGGTCGTCAGATCATTGGATGTTGAAACAGACCCCTTCCGACCGCTGGAAGAGGGGGAGGAAACACTGGGTCCTGAAGTACCCTACTTAAGTGCAATTGGAGCACTCCTATACCTGGCAAACTGCACGCGTCCCGATATAGCGTTCGCAGTAAATCTACTAGCCAGATACAGTTCAGCGCCCTCAAAGCGCCACTGGAACGGAGTGAAACAACTTCTGCGCTACCTCCAAGGGTCTGTAGACATGGGACTATACTTCAAGAAAGGTGTATCCGCCGACCTGGTCGGTTACGCAGATGCGGGATACAGGTCCGACCCACATACCGCAAAGTCCCAGACCGGTTTCGTATTCACATACGGTGGGACGGCCATCTCATGGAGATCCGTGAAGCAGACATCCACAGCGACCTCGTCCAACCACTCTGAGCTCATCGCGATCCACGAAGCTAGCAGAGAATGCTTCTGGCTTCGATCAGTCATCAACCACATCCTCAAGACCACCGGCCTGAAGACGGGAGATCTTGGGCCTACTACCATGTACGAAGACAATGCTGCCTGCATCGCTCAACTACGGGGTGGCTACATCAAAGGTGACAGGACGAAGCACATTTCCCCCAAGCTCTTCTGGACGCATGAACAGCAAGTGGACAACCAGATCGACATCCAGCAGATCCAGTCCTGCAACAACCTGGCTGACCTATTCACTAAAGCTTTGCCTCGCAGTACCTTTAGAAAACTTGTACTAGGAATTGGGATGAGACAACTGAGAGATGTACAAGCCTGAAGCTTGAACTTATCAGGGGGAGTTAACGTAGTGCTGTACTCTTTTTCCTTGACTGTTGGTTTTTCCCACTGGGTTTTCCACAGTCAAAGGTTTTAACGAGGCAGCCACATTAACTCAGGATCCAGAAGTATCCACCACTGATGTTATCCATCGATCAGGGGAAGTTACAGAGACTTGTACTCTTTTCCCTTAGCCACAGGTTTTTCCCACTGGGTTTTCCTTGGCAAAGGTTTTAATGAGGCAAGCACTCTTAAACTTAGAGATCCAGAAGTATCTCCAACCCCATGATCAAACAAGCTTCATGAACCCTGAAGTGTTCACCATGGCTTACAACAATGGATGGATAAGGGGAAGTGTTATAAACGGGCTTCTTGGTGGGCCTACCCGTTAGTGGGTATCCACCCATTATGTAACCCTACCACTATAAATATAGGGCTATGGTCTCCATAGCCGCCAAGTTTACAACAAATTCGAATTACTGTTTTAGTCTTTTTGATTTTAATTTACATTATCTTGACAACGACGGAAAAAAGTTAAAACTGTTGTAAACTTGGCGGCTATGGAGACCATAGCCCTATATTTATAGTGGTAGGGTTACATAATGGGTGGATACCCACTAACGGGTAGGCCCACCAAGAAGCCCGTTTATAACACTTCCCCTTATCCATCCATTGTTGTAAGCCATGGTGAACACTTCAGGGTTCATGAAGCTTGTTTGATCATGGGGTTGGAGATACTTCTGGATCTCTAAGTTTAAGAGTGCTTGCCTCATTAAAACCTTTGCCAAGGAAAACCCAGTGGGAAAAACCTGTGGCTAAGGGAAAAGAGTACAAGTCTCTGTAACTTCCCCTGATCGATGGATAACATCAGTGGTGGATACTTCTGGATCCTGAGTTAATGTGGCTGCCTCGTTAAAACCTTTGACTGTGGAAAACCCAGTGGGAAAAACCAACAGTCAAGGAAAAAGAGTACAGCACTACGTTAACTCCCCCTGATAAGTTCAAGCTTCAGGCTTGTACATCTCTCAGCTGTCTCATCCCAATTCCTAGTACAAGTTTTCTAAAGGTACTGCGAGGCAAAGCTTTAGTGAATAGGTCAGCCAGGTTGTTGCAGGACTGGATCTGCTGGATGTCGATCTGGTTGTCCACTTGCTGTTCATGCGTCCAGAAGAGCTTGGGGGAAATGTGCTTCGTCCTGTTACCTTTGATGTAGCCACCTCGTAGTTGAGCGATGCATGCAGCATTGTCTTCGTACATGGTAGTAGGCCCAAGATCTCCCGTCTTCAGGCCGGTGGTCTTGAGGATGTGGTTGATGACTGATCGAAGCCAGAAGCATTTTCTGCTAGCTTCGTGGATCGCGATGAGCTCAGAGTGGTTGGACGAGGTCGCTGTGGATGTCTGCTTCACGGATCTCCATGAGATGGCCGTCCCACCGTATGTGAATACGAAACCGGTCTGGGACTTTGCGGTATGTGGGTCGGACCTGTATCCCGCATCTGCGTAACCGACCAGGTCGGCGGATACACCTTTCTTGAAGTATAGTCCCATGTCTACAGACCCTTGGAGGTAGCGCAGAAGTTGTTTCACTCCGTTCCAGTGGCGCTTTGAGGGCGCTGAACTGTATCTGGCTAGTAGATTTACTGCGAACGCTATATCGGGACGCGTGCAGTTTGCCAGGTATAGGAGTGCTCCAATTGCACTTAAGTAGGGTACTTCAGGACCCAGTGTTTCCTCCCCCTCTTCCAGCGGTCGGAAGGGGTCTGTTTCAACATCCAATGATCTGACGACCATTGGTGTGCTAAGCGGATGACATTTGTCCATAAGAAAGTTCTTCAGCACTTTCTTTGTATATGTCGATTGGTGTAACAGGATTCCTCCGCTTAAATGTTCAATTTGTAGCCCTAGGCAAAACTTCGTTTTGCCGAGGTCTTTCATCTCAAAAGTCTGTGTGAGACTTTTGGATATCTCATCTATCTCTGCAGGAGATCCGATGATGTTCAAGTCGTCTACGTAGACGGCGATAATTACGAATCCTGTTCCCTTTGCTCGTATGAAGATGCAAGGGCAGACTTCATTTGTTGTGAATCCTTGTTGCACTAGGAATTCACTCAGCCTGTTGTACCACATTCTACCTGACTGTTTGAGACCATACAGTGATCTCTGGAGTTTGACAGAATAGACGTCCCGAGGTCTTTCTGTCATTTTTGTCGGTAGTTTGTATCCGTCTGGGATTTTCATGTAGATGTCCTTATCTATATTTCCGTATAGGTATGCAGTCACAACGTCCATGAGCTGCATATCCAGACCTTCCTTCGTGGATAGGCCTATGATGAAACGGAAGGTGATCGCGTCCATGACCGGAGAATAGGTATCGTCATAGTCTATTCCTGGTCGTTGGGAAAAACCTTGTGCAACAAGGCGCGCTTTATAGCGCACGATCTCATTATTCTCATTTCTTTTTCTCACGAATACCCATTTATATCCCACAGGTTTAACACCTTTTGGTGTTAGGACTACAGGTCCAAAGACTTGGCGCTTCGAGAGTGAGTCCAGCTCTACTCCTATTGCCTCGTTCCACTTTGGCCAATCCTCTCTGCGTTTACATTCTGCTAGAGAGCGTGGATCGGTCTCATCGTCGTATTCAGTGACGTGAGTGGCAATAATGAGCGCGAAGTTATCATCGATGATTGTGCTTTTTCTGTCCAGTACCTCCCCGGTACGTACATAGTTTAATGAAATTTCTCCTATATTTTCCTCTTCAGGGGTTGTTAGGAGTGGAGAGGTAGCTGGGCTGAGCTCAGCATCCTGTGGTGGTATCGTTATTGTTGCTCCAGGATTTTTCCTCTTTCGAGGATTCTTATCTTTGGAGCCTGGGGGTCGTCCTCTTTTTTGTTGAGGTACGGCCGCTTCTGCTGCAGGTGGATTGCATCCATCTTTGGGTATGTCAATCCTAGCTGGCGTATTTGCAGCAGGGACGTGTGATCTGACAATCTTCTGGTTGTCAGTGAATTTATCCGGTAAAATGTGAACTGTGTTCTGAATTTGAAGGATCTTCAGGATCTCTTCTTCACATTGATTTGTGCGCGGATCAAAATGGGATAAGGTCTTTGTGTCCCATGTAATGGTCTTTGAAGCTTCTGGCTTCTGTGTGTTAATGCCTAGTTTTGGAAAAATGCTTTCATCAAACTCACAATCTGCTAGACGCGCTTTAAAGGCGTCCCCTGTAAGGGGTTCGAGGTATCTAATGATCGATGGTGAGTCGAAACCAATATAGATACCAAGACGCCGTTGAGGACCCATCTTGGTCCTCTGCGGTGGTGCTATGGGGACATAGACAGCACATCCGAATATCCTCAAGTGAGAGATATCGGGCGGGTTCCCATATGCAAGTTGCATCGGAGAATAAGATTGACTACCTGACGGTCGTAATCTTATCAGCGATGCAGCGTGCAGTATGGCATGTCCCCATGCACATACCGGCAACTGGCATTGCATTAACAATGGTCTAGCGATCCATTGTAGTCTCTTTATGAGAGATTCGGCCAACCCGTTCTGGGTGTGAACATGAGCTACAGTTTGTTCAACTTCTATGCCGGTTGCTTGGCAGTAGTCTAGGAAGACTCGTGAGGTGAATTCCCCAGCATTGTCCAGACGCAATTTCTTGATCTGGTTGTCTGGGAAATGTGCCCGCAATTTTATAATTTGTGCAAGTAGCTTTGCAAAGGCTACGTTGCGGGTGGACAAGAGGCACACATATGACCATTTTGAAGATGCGTCGATTAGTACCATGTAGTACCTGAATGGTCCACTTGCGGGGTGAATAGGCCCGCAAATGTCACCATGTATTCTCTCTAGGAAGCTTGGAGACTCAGAGTCCACCTTCAGGGTGGATGGTCTCGTAATCAATTTCCCTTTGTAACAAGGGGGGCAAGGATTTGCACCCTTCCGAAGTAGCGTCAGGCTTTTCGGATTAATTCCACGGGATTGGGATATGATGCGACGCATCATATTCCTTCCAGGGTGTCCTAGTCTATCGTGCCAGAGTTTGAATTCTGGTTGATTTTGGCACTTCTGGTGCTCCAAAGTGTTTGCTTCCATTGCTCTGATCCTTGTGTGGTAGAGACCCGACGGGAGTCCCTCGAAACGTTCGACGGTGTTTTTAGCACCGTTTTTATGGAACGTTACATCAAGGTATTCACTGTTTCCTTTGCTCACCGTTTCTAGGTGGTATCCGTTTAAGCGGATATCTTTAAAGCTCAACAGGTTCCTATGTGAGCTAGGGGAGAGAAGGGCATCTTTTATGAGTAGTTTTGTACTATTGGGGAGCATAAAATGTGCTTCCCCTGATCCTTCAATGATACTTGATGGACCGGAAATCGTATTTACGGTGCCATCGTATTTATTAATGCTTTGAAAAAAAGCAGATGTCTTGGAGGATCGTGTGCGTAGAGGCACTGTCCACTAGGCATTTAAAGTCCATCTATTTTAAAGAAAAGTCGCAGTATAAGGAAAAAACACAAAGGTATATACTACGAAAATTAAATTGATGTCTGAAAAAGTACTTAAAACATGCCAGAGATAAGCAGATAAATTGTTTCTCAAAAGGAAAAACTACAATGCATATAAAGTAGATAAATGTCCTCAGTCGAGCAGGTCATCGTTGGAGAAGTCCTCGGCGATGAACCTGATTGGTGCCAGGTTTTCTTGAACCGCCAGGTTTGTCTCAGCTTGCTTCTGGCTTGCTTTGTACAACTCCTGAAGGTGGCGTGGAGTACGACAATTTCTGGACCAGTGTCCAGTCATGCCACACCTGTGGCATTTATCTTCCCAGTCCTTTCTGGGGGCAGAAGTCTGGCCGTCGTCTTTTCTCTTCCACACATTTTTCTTCTTCCCCTCTTGGTTGTTTCTTGGAGGGGGTCCTCGAGCCTGCTTCTTCATGGTCTTGCCCTTCTGGGGTTTGCCTTTGAAGTTGCCCCTTTTCTTCTGGAAGGAGCTGTGGTGCGCTTCAGGCGCAGGAGCAGTGCCGGTAGGGCGTGAGTTGTGGGTGGCCAGAAGGAGGTCACGATTCTGCTCTGCCATCAGAAGGCATGAGAGAAGCTCAGAGTATTTTGTGAACTTTCGTTCACGATACTGTTGCATCAGTATGACATCCTTCTCATGGAAGGATGTATACGTCTTCTCTAACATGCGTTCCTCCGTCACCTTTTCACCACACAACTTCAGGCGTGAGGTGATGCTAAAGAGTGCCGAGTTGTACTCGGCAATAGACTTGAAGTCTTGGAGACGGAGGTTCTCCCATTCATATCGCGCTCGAGGTAGGATAACATCCCTTTGATGTTTATACCTGTCCTCGAGGGCGGTCCACAACTCATACGAGTCCTCCACCGTTAGGTACTCGGCCTTCAGGGTCCGATCGATATGGCGTCTGATATAGATAATTGCTTTCGCTTTATCTATGTCAGAAACCTTATCGCCTAAGGCGATGGCGTGACTCAATCCCTGTGCTCGCAGATGGAATTTTATATCCAGCTGCCAGCTTAAGTAATTCTTTCCTGAAGCATCCAAAACGTCGAAATCGACGCTCGCAATTTTGGCCATTTATTACTCTAGCATGTAAAAAGATAGCATTAATTAGATATTTTGCGCAAAAATAAATAATCAAGCACATCAGACATAAATATTTGCTGCGTGGATCGGCTAATCACCATAAATAATTACAGTCCATTACAGTCCCAAAAAGAAAGAAAGTACAACTCGGGAACCCCCGTGGGGCCCCTATTCTTCTGGAATAGTTCTTCATCTTCTTGAAGCGTCCGCCGGGCTTGTAATTTTACAAAATTATCCTCACTACATTTTTCTCTCAAAAGGAAAATAATGCATGAAAAATAAAAATGGTGATAAACTAGCCGATCCAAAACCACAGCAAATATTAACCATTCATCGCAGGCAGTTATAATGCAGCAGGCATTATCACAGGCAGTTTATACATCGCAGGCAATTTATTTATTCATCACAGGCAGTTTATAATGGAAAATGAAATCTACCGTTTAAAAATTATTGGACCACTAGGCAACGTCATGCACCGTTAGGTTAGTTGACTAACGGCAGAGCGGTCGCAGGATCTTCTTAATTTTTAAACGTTTTTTAAAGAAAATCATAAATCCAAATATAATTTGCGATGAGTAAAAATCACATGCATTTTGGTCCAGATTTTAACGAGAAAAAAAATCGCAATAAATCTGAAAAAATTTTGAAAATTCGAAAAAATTTTCTGGGTCAGAAACCCTAGTTAGGGTTTTGGGGTACTCACGCCGGGCCCGTACCCGCTACTGGCGGGCGGGCCCGTTTGCCGCAGCAGGCGGCGGGGAGGGGGGGGGGCCGCCGCTGCAGGCGGCGGGGAGGAGGGGGGGCCCGCCGCTGCAGGCGGCGGGGAGGAGGGGGGGCCCGCCGCGGCAGGCGGCGGGGGTTGCCCGCCGCTGCAGGCGGCGGGGAGCCCCCGCCTGCGGCGGCGGGGGTTGCCCCCGTCGCTGCAGGCGGCGGGGGTTGCCCCCGCCTGCGGCGGCGGGGGTTGCCCCCGCCGCAGGCGGCGGGGTTGCCCCGCCGCAGCAGGCGACGGGGAGCCCCCGCCTGCCGCGGCGGGGGTTGCCCCCGCCGATGGCGGCGGGGGTTGCCCCCGCCGATGGCGGCGGGGTTGCCCCGCCGCAGCAGGCGGCGGGGGGGCCCCCGCCTGCCGCGGCGGGGGTTGCCCCCGCCGATGGCGGCGGGGGTGCCCCGCCGCTGTAGGCGGCGGGGTTGCCCCCGCCGTTGGCGGCGGGGTTGCCCCGCCGCAGCAGGCGGCGGGGAGCCCCCGCCTGCCGCGGCGGGGGTTGCCCCCGCCGGCGGCGGCGGGGGTGCCCCGCCGCTGCAGGCGGCGGGGAGCCCCCGCCTGCCGCGGCGGGGGTTGCCCCCGCCGGCGGCGGCGGGGGATGCCCGCCGCTGCAGGCGGCGGGGAAATCCCCGCCTGTAGTGGCGGGGGGGTTCCCGCCGCCGCAGCGACGGCGGGAAGGCCCCCGCCGCTGCCGGCGACGGGGGGGGGGGGGGGGTCGGTGAACCCTATTTCGGGTTTGGGTGATTTTTGGGGAAAAACAACGGGTAAAAATCCGATTTTTAGTGGAAAAAACCCAATTTTTTCTTCCAAAAATACGTTTTTTAATTGAAAAAGGGTGATTTTTAGCGATAAAAACGGTGTTTTTAATCGATTGAGCCAAAAAGAATTAAATCACCACATATGCGCATATACAAAATTTAGATCTAGAGAGAAAGTTACCTCTAGATCCTACCCGCCGGATCTAGCGACGTTCGGTGAAGGAAGCCCGTTCGCGTCGCGTCCGTTCGTCGCGTCCGTCCGTCGGCAGGGGTTCGGCTTAGCTTTGAGCGTGCTGATAACGTGTTGTAAACTTGGCGGCTATGGAGACCATAGCCCTATATTTATAGTGGTAGGGTTACATAATGGGTGGATACCCACTAACGGGTAGGCCCACCAAGAAGCTCGTTTATAACAAAAACCCAAAAAACCGCATTTGTGTGTATTTTTTATTTATATTTATTTTATTTACGCTGCGTTCGCCGTTCGGTTACGAAATTATTAATATTATTATGCGGTTTAAATTTTCGTGGGGTCTACCGTGTGCCCCAGAGCTGCAAACCAACTGGGCTCTGCCTTCCGTTTTGGGCTTTCTGGGAATCGGGGATAGCGTTTAACGTAGCGCTGCCGCGGTGCCTCAGAGAAAAGGGTTGTTTGGACTGTTTCGGTAACAGACTTTCCATCGGTTATGGGCACAAAAATTTAAATTTTTAAGGGTATAAATAGGCCCATCTAAGGTCTTTGTATCCACCATGTTGTAACCGTAAATCTATATATGTATATTGGCTACGGACTCTCGTAGCCACCATCTTCTAACACGTTATCAAACACGTTCTAACTAATTGATAGAGAAAGCAATTGGATCACTGCAGAAGCCTTGGCGGACGACAAACGGATCGACAGCTAAACTTATTTTTCTTAAGAATATGTTTAGATATGTAATGATATAGACCAAAAATTAGACAAAAGCATTGACAACCTGTGAAAGATGGGAGAGGGCACGTCAAAGCGTGTCCAATAGGATCTTCAGTTCTTATGGCATATTATTCAACCGCGCATGCAATAACAATATGTGACATTTGAAAGTAAATTCATAAAAGAAGACATAAGACTACAATTGGAGACATCACATGGCATGTTTTAAATGAAACGAAAGCAGGAAACATAAAAGCATCCTAACAAGTAAAGAGAAAAAGAAAAAATCTGTTTCAGTGAGTTGAGCATCTTTAATCGTTAACCATTATTTTGGAAACCTGAGTAAATGTAGGACATAAGAGACTGGACCTCATACTAAGGTGGGGTGGCACTCAGACTACCACGCCAGTGGTACACGAGCACTGATGAATTTTAACGGTGCCTCTCGAACTCCCACCCTCACTAGTGGGAGTGAGAATGTACCTCCCATCACACGATATCATACAGTAGTCGCTCAGCACTCAAGAATAATTACCTTACATCACTCAGTAGTCACTCAGCATAGTCCAATCATTATGCTCACTCTTACTCGGATTTTCCCCCAAATCCCATTTTGAGAGATCACATTCCTTGGAGAGGAATGAAACATCACAGACTTTATTGATTACGCAAGTTTACAAGTATGACACAGAAGCAAATGTGCATAAAAAGCAAGTGTGCGTAAATTCAACATGCAACAAGGTAAGTGTGTCTAAACATGGGTATACAAGTAAGTTGAAAGCTATAGAACATTACAAGAAGAGAATAAGATTGCACCAGCACATATGTTTCTTTTTAAGATGTCATGATTGGCATGGTTGTTCACTTCCACACTCTGTTTCCCTTCTCAATTTCATCATTCTCTCACAAGGGGTCATGCACCTAAGTGCCACGCACACCACAAATTCCATCACAACATCATCTCCTCATGCCATGCCAAATATGCACTCTTAGCCAACACAAATTAACAACAATACATGGTTTAGAACATCACATTAACATTTCAACTTGCAGGGAAATTGTAAACATTCAGGAACCATGTCAAATATTATCCATTTCCTTTGTGAATTTGTGAAAATCTACTAAATAAAAGTTGGAGATAATAAAGTTAGCTTCTTAGATACCAAATATCATAAATTTAGAGCACGTGAGCTAATTTATATGGACTAAACTCCACAGGATGTAGAATCTGCTTTTAGATAGAAAAGTTAGGCTCTAAAGGTCTGTCATTTACATTAACTTACAGTCAGAATCTCAGTGAGGGCAAAAACTGAAAGTTGTAGATAGTGGAATTAGCTTTCCAAGTTGATCAAAATCATATCTGTTGGATCACTACAGTGTGAGTTCTATCATTTTTTGTGACAGTGTATACCTTCCAGATTAATCTGACACTATGACACATAACAGAAATTTAAACCTAGTTACAGTCAGAATTTTAGGTCAGTCTCTACATGAAAGTTGCATATAACTTAATAAGCTTTCTAGAACATATTAATTTGCAATTTTTGGAAGTCTAAACTTCAAGATATACTCAAATGAAATAGAAGCAGAAACTGAAATGTTTCAGATTGACAATAGTTGACATATGAGGAGAATAAATGAATAACACACCATAATACTTGGGGTCCTACCTATTACCTAAAGATCCAAGCTTTCCCAAAATTCAAGTGTCCTCCCCATGACTTCTTCCTCCTCCTAGCTCTAAACCTCAAATGGATGGCAACTTGCTTCAAAATCCCCCCCTTAAAGCTTCAAAATCCCTTGTTTGCACCTCCCTTGAATTCTAGTTTCCTTTTTCTTTCTCTTCTCTTTTTTGTGTGGGAATTTCGGCCCGGGAGAGGAAAGAGGAAAGGAGGAAAGGAAATATGAGAAGAAGAAAGGATAAGAAGAAAGATGAGATAAGAAGAAGGTTATTTATTTATTTTTTCTAGACTTCTCCTTACCTTTTTTTCTTTTTCTTTTTTCTTTTCCCTTAAGAATAGGATATGCCATGGAATGTTTTTTGGAAATGAAAAATTTATGAAACCCCCACTCATGCCAAGAAATTATTTCTATATTGTTACGGCCCGTTCCCCAGGATACCCGATAAGTATGAATCCGTGTCAGGTATTCTCAAAGCTACGGGTATAAAGAAAGAAGACGAATAGATAATAGAAGTACATCAGAAAATTCCACAAGCCACTGCGCACGTGCTAGAAAGTACAGACAATGCTCCAACTCAAACCACTCAGACAACACAGGAACACCAAAGAAATAATCAAAAGCAAATAATGAAAACTGATTGATTTTATTTATACATCATCAATATTACATTATATCTTTCTTTACAAAATCCTCAAGTACAAAACCTCATATACATCACCTTACCACTCTCACCAAACAAAACCCAGAAGGTACAACACACTCTCACTCTCATCTCACTCACTAACCCCATTCTCAAGTACACAACCTTCACATTAGCTTCATTACTCCATCTCCCTGACACAGCTCCACCACAATGTGGGACACGTCACAGCGTGACCCAGTAGGAAATCTAACTACCCTAGGTAGGGATCAGTCTCAGGGTTGCTCTACACTACGAAGGTCTAACTACTGGTGACAGTCATAACTACATACTAATGCATAAAGTAAGGCAAAACTTCATAAGCAAGTATTGAAAGAAAGAACTGCATAACGTAAAACAGGTAATACTGCGTGAACTGAGCATAAATCAAAATACTACAGAACTGATATGCATAAAGGAGACAGACATATAATGAATGAACAATCCACAGATAATAAATTAAGTGGACTTCTTTTGAACGTTACTCTCCAAAGACTTTTCAGTTATAAATGTGATTCGGAAACCCATGTAAATCGTATGACCTTAAGGAGTCGGACTGCACACAGTGTGGGTGAAAAGTGGTACCTCAACCAGCGACACAGGCACTGGAAGGGCCTCTCGTAACTCCTTACCCGAATGGGGCAAGGTACGGAAGTGAGACAATCTATCATCTCGGTTTTTACTAGGACAAACGGAGCAAACCATCAATTACCGCTTGGTGCATCACGAGTACACCACCGGCCTCTCTAACTCTAGTCAACTCTTCCTTATGGGAGTGACAAGGCGAATGAGAAATCTATCATCTGTCTGCTCCTTAACTCCTATAATTTACCTGTGTTTCCCACAAACCCATATATGGAGTCTCACCCATTTTAGAATGGATCGAGCGCTCCAGACGTTATCTATCTGCCTCACTCTTAGTTTATGAATCAATTTCTCATTTCTATCATTTTGACGGTCTCAATTACCGCATTCACATTTCCATTCTTTCCTCATTATGCCGATGTCATGTTTCAACAACGACCCTCGCATCACAATTTCCACCAAAAGTGCATTGTACATGTTTTCGCAATATAATCCAATTTCATCCATTTCAATATACAAGGAAAATTTCCAAATGAATGAGACATAAGTGTAATGCTCTGATAGCTACTGCACAAGTACTAGAGGGGGGTGAATAATACTTTAAAATAATCAAGAGTATAATTCCTAATTATCGTGCAAACTCAACCAACAATGCGGAAATGAAAATAGACAACAATAAAAAACAAGCGCAAATAAGCGATGTAACGGGTTCGGATCCACCCAAGTCTCCCCGACTTGTTCCCGGTGATTCTACGTCCCAAACACCCGGATCCCCTCCAGCTACTTGAGTTAGAATTCTCTAACCCAAGTTTGCACTATGAAATTCTTGTAGAAAACCTCTACAAGATCAAATCATACACAAATCGAAATGTGACTCCCACAAACCGGGATCACAAACTTCTCTCACAAACCGAAAGAAAAACTTGTAATATCAAAGTAAATGAAATAATAAACACTTACCAACAAAATCCTATGTCTTGAGTAAAACTTACAGATTTTAGGGCAAGAAGGATTTTGAGGAAGAGAATGTCACCAAACCCTAGCTCCACCAAGATGAACAGCGATCGAAGGCTAGGATGGAGTTTGGAGACTTTGAATCAAGCTCTTGGCTTGAGAGGCTCACAATGAAGAGAATCTCTCTTGAGGAAATTAGGGCTCAAAGAGTTTGGAGAGATTCTTTGTGAGAATGAGGAAGCTTAGAAATGAGAATTGAATGCTTCTCTTTGAGTCTCTAAATCACAATAAATGTCAGCCTTGAATGCTAGGAAGAAGCATCACAAGTATATATAGGATAGAGAGAAGAGAGAGGGAAAATTCGTAGCAATTAATGCTTCAACGGCTCTATCCTGAAGCAGTCTAATCGGTCTAAGAAGGATCACTGACCGATTAGTTTCGCAACTAGTCGGTCGGTGATTCTTCTTGGACCGACTAAAAGGTTGACAGCCAAGAAAGATAGTTCAGGAGATATAGAACTAGTCGGTCTAAGAAGACTTGCCAACCGACTAGTTTGACAACTAGTCGGGCGGTGAGTGTTCTTTGACCAACTAAGCAGTTGAAATTAATAGGCTGAAAACAAGGAGAGCTAGTCGGTCTAAGAACAAATTCCAACCGACTAGTTGTGAAACTAGTAGGTCGATGGTTGTTCTTGGACCGACTAATGAGTCAATAGTATCTCAGGCTGAAAAGTGAAAGTATAACTAGTCGGTCTAAGAAGGATTCCAACCCGACTAGTTTGACAACTAGTCGGTCGGTGAACCTTCTTGGACCGACTAATTGGTCAACAGTGAAGATGCTGAATTGAGCAAGGAGATCTAGTCGGTTCAAGAAGGATTCTTAACCGACTAGATGACAATCTAGTCGGTTGGTTCTTCTTCTTGAACCAACTAAGATGCACAAGAAGCCGCGAAATGAAGCGTAAAGCTTCGGGAAAGTTCCTATGGGCTTCTAAGATAATCCTAACTCTAAGATATGAGCGTGATGAAGATTATAATGTAAGACCTACTCAAATCTTAACATTCTACGAAAAGAAGCTAGAAGACTATAAAATAAACTTGACGAACTGTCTTCAAAGCTTCAATCCGAATCTCTTGACTTCAATAATGCTCCTAGAGCTTCAACGAAGCTTCAGGCACACGATCACGCGCTTTGAGAAGTCTTGAGACGTCGCTTTTGATATACGTAGAATTTTGGCGACGATCTCCATAACTGCGCTCACAAAGAGTTAGTTCACGATATTTATGTTTGTTCATCATCAAAACCAAATCCGGGGAATCAATACTCAACATTCTCCCCCTTTTTGGTGATGACAAACCAACATAAATAATAATCAATAATAATGAGTCGAAAGAAATTTACTTACTCCCCCTGCATTGATGACACATTAATTCCATATTAAATAATAATCATACGCATCAAGCAGTCGAGGAAACCATAAAATATGAATCCAATTATTGAAATTTAGGATCTAAATCCATTTTTATATCTTAACTCCCCCTGAATCTAACATATCAAATTAGATTCACGGTAAATTGCTTTAAATTATCATTTAGCACATCGTCATTATTAATTCTCTCCCCCTTTGGCATTAGCAAAAGGAGCGGGAGAAGATCAACGACAACAACAATGGCTAAAAATAAAAGCACGAGAGTCGTAGAATACGACCACGGTTCAAATGACACCAAAGTAAAATCACGAAGAAAATCAAAGTATGCCAACGAGACCATAGTCGAAAATCGAAAAAAATGAAATCGTCAAAACTCAAATCAATTTCACGTATTGAGTTATGGAACATACTCTCCAATATCAACATTCTTAGTGAATTTAGTGCATGGAAAACAATTCTATGTTTTCATAGAAATAATTCTATTTAATCAAAATAATCGTCGAGCGACGAAATCAACATCAGAGACAAAAAGAATATAATGTGCACACAGAAGTAAATGGCAACACGATGTGTGTGTGTGTGTGTGTGTATATATATATATAACATGGTACATCAAAAAGTATACATCCGCCAACACAAATATAAACGATCATCAGATCGGTGCACAACATACAACACATGTCTCAACAGACATCAAAACGAATATACATCAAAATGTATCATCAAAACATCCAAAAAATACATCAGAAATACATAACCACCCAACTAACCTACCCCACTCTCTCACAACAAATATATCATCCAAGTGCACATGGCAGAGTCCTCCAACGAAAGCTCAGGAGGCGGAGGCATGATCAGCAGCAGCAGCAAGCTCTGCAGAAGAGGTGGTGGTCTCTGGAACGACAGAAGTGCCCACCGAAGGGATGGTGGCAGCAGGAGTGCTCTTGGGAGCACCAGCAGAAGTAGCAGCAGCAGACGTATCCACCGAAGGAATGGTGGCAGCAGGAGTGCTCTCAGGAGCACGAGCAGAAGAAGTGCCAACAGAAGTACCCTCGGGGGCACGAGCTGGAGAAGCATCTCGCTCCTCATCCTCATCAACATCCATAACCTCCTCGTCAGAAAGCGTAGGAGGGACCTCAATGTCCAGATGTTCGCAGATGCGAGCAAGCATCACCTCACATCGAGAAATACGAGACTCCTGACGTCTCAGGGAAACTGAAAACTCAGAGAGAGGAGGAGAAGGATCAGCAGCTGAAGAGGTACACTCGGTGGCAGAAGGGGTAGTCCTCTGAACGTGACGCAATGCCGCAAGAGACTTCTTGACGGCAGTCGTGTTCAGGGGAGGACCCAAAGGACGCTGGTCATCAGGAGGGAGAGGAACGCCGAAGTGTCGGAAGACAAGAGTCAATAAGCAAGGATATGGAATATGAGCTGACTTTGTGGACTTCCGGATGCACTCGAAGGAATCCATTGTATCCAAGATAATGCGGGCCTAATTTATCTCGCTCCCCATAAAAAGAGCGTAGATAAGCTTGAGAAAAGGCTGGGAGGGCAAGCTGGAGGAGCCGTACTTCGGTAGAAGACACGACTTCAGAATCAAATTTATGACCCACGCATTAGGCTTGAAAGATTTCGATGGAACGCCAATCATGGCGAGAGGGATGACATGGAACATCTCAGCAAGCATGGTCTGGTCAAGATCGTGGATATTATCCACGGAGATATCAGAAGGGAGCATGCCAGAGGATGAGACACCAATCAACTGCCCTAAAATCTCTGCCGTGAGGACAATAGGTGTCTCTAAGACAGTGGTCTCAATGCAGTGGGTGTCATCATACTCACCCCGTACTTGATTGGCATAGAACAATTTGACGAGTCGAGGATAGGGATGAGGATTTGCCTTGGGATCATGGCGAAGATAGTCTAGAAGGCCGCTATAGGAGAGGAGATCTGCGAGCTGAGGGAAATCGGAGAACTGAACAAAGTGCTCCAGAATCAACGGACAATGCTCAATACGGTTGTATGCCGCGAGACACATCGGGTCATCGCGACACAACGAGATATCGACACCACCCAAAGGCGTGGGAGCCTTCCCCTTAGACGGACGAGACGAAGTACGAGGAGGAGGAGTAGGAGCCTTCTCTGTAAGCTCAGTCTACGGGACATAGTCATCGTCGGAGTCACCGGGAGGAGTGGGAGCACGGAAGGGGCCTGGAGTCAAAATCTTCTCTTTGGTCTTGGTCCGGGGCTTGGGTTGAGATTGAGATTGGGGTTTGGGCTTGGAAGTCCTCTTCTTCTTGAGGGGAGGCGAGGAAGAGGAAGGATGAGTGGTTTTTGTAATGCCCTGCTAAGCTACTGCACAAGTACTAGAGGGGGTGAATAGTACTTTAAAATAATTAAGAGGATAATTCCTAATTATCTTGCAATCTCTTCCAATAATGCGGAAATGTAAATATTTGACAACAAATACAAACAATCGCAAACAAGTAATTTAACGGGTTCGGATCCACCCAAGTCTTCCCAACTTGTTCCCGGTGATCCTACGTCCCAAACACCCAGATCCCCTCCGGATACTTGAGTTAGAAACCTTAACTCAATATTTACACTATGAAATACTTGTGAAAAACCTTCACAAGTCAAATCATACACAAATGAAAATTGTGACTCCCACAACCCGGGATCACAAACAAACTCTCACAACCGAGAGTGAATCACTTACAATATCAAAGTAAATTGAAATAGAAATGCTTACCACAAAATACATATGCCTTGAGTAAACTTACGAATTAGGGCAAAGATAATTTTGGGGAAGATGAAGAGTAACCAAACCCAAGCTCCAAGATGTAGATCAGTGATGGAGAGCTATGAGGCAGTTGTTGACCTAGAATCAAGCACTTGGCTTGGAAGGCTCACAATCAATGAATCTCTCTTTTGAAATAAGAGTGAGGGAGAGATTCTTGAATGGAATGAAAGAGCTTTGAATGAGGAATGAATGCTTTCTCTTTGATCTCTAAAGTTCTCTTAATATCAGCCTTGAGTGCAATGAATGCAGCACACCAAGTATTTATAGGATAGAGGAAAGAGAGAGAGAAAACGTTTCAATAAAAGCTCTAACGGCTCTATTCTGAACCAAATTAGTCGGTCAAAGAACAACCACTGATCGACTAGTTCATCAACTAGTCAGTCGGTCAATCAACATGAACCGACTAATGGTAGAACAGCCAAAAGAAAGAGTTCAGACTGAAGGGAACTAGTCGGTCAAAGAAGAGTTGCTGACCGACTAGTTTCACAACTAGTCGGTCGGTGACTCAACTGAGACCGACTAAAAGATAAAACAAATAGTCTGAACACAAATAGATTAGTCGGTCCAAGAACAAATGTTGACCGACTAGTTCATCAACTAGTCGGTCGACAAATGAGCTTTGACCGACTAACGATAAACAGTAAGTTGGCATGTACAGTAGAAGCTCAACTAGTCGGTCTAAGAAGCATCACTGACCGACTAGTTCACAAACTAGTCGGTCGGTGAGTCAATGTAGACCGACTAAATGTAAACAGTAAAAAGCTATGAATTGAAGGAGGCAAACTAGTCGGTCCAAGAAGCTTTACTGACCGACTAGATCACCATCTAGTCGGTTGGTTCTTCTTCTTGAACCAACTAACATGCACAAGAAGTCGTGAATCGAAGCGCGAAGCTTCGGGAAAGTTCGTATGGACTTCTACTAAGATCCTAGCTCTAAGATAGGAGCATTATGAAGATTAAAACGTAAGACCTACTCAAGGCTTAACATTCTACGAAAGAAGCTAGAAGACTATAAATTAAACTTGACGATACCATCTTCGAAAGCTTCAATCGAATCTTCATGACTTCAATGATGGTCCATAAGCTTCAACGAAGCTTTAGGCATACGATCACGCGTATTGAGAAGTCTCGAGACGTCGCTTGGGATGTTCATATGAATTTGGCGACGATCTCCATAACTGCGCTCACAAAGAGTTAGTTCACGATATATTTATGTTTGTTCATCATCCAAAACCAAATTCGGGGAGTCCAATATCCAACATTCTCCCCCTTGTTGGTGATGACAAACCAACATAAATAATAATAAAAAATAATGATTCAAATGTAATTTACTTACTCCCCCTGCATTGATGACACGTTAGTTCTAACATATATATTAATCATACGCATCAAGCAGACGAGTAAAGTATAAAATGAGAATCGATTATTGAAATATCGTATTTGAAAATCCATTTATATATCTTAACTCCCCCTGAATCTAATATATCAAATTAGATTCTTGGAAGAATGCTCTAAATTATCATTTAGCCCATCGCCATTATTATATCTCTCCCCCTTTGGCATTTGCAAAAAGAGTGAGAGGAGATCAACGACAACAACAATGGCTTCAAATAAAAGCACAGGAGTCGTAGAATACGACCACGGTCCAAGTGACACGAAAGAAAAATACGAATTAAATCAAAGCGTGTTAATGAGACCAAAGTCGAAAATCGATAAATAAAATCATCAAAACTCAAATCAATTTCACGGATTGAGTTATGGAATATACTCTCCAATATCAACATTCTTGGTTAATTTAGTGCATGGAAAACAATTCTATGTTTCCATAGAAATAATTTCTATTTAACCAAGTATTATCATCGAGCGACGAAATCAAACATCAGAGACATAAAAAGAATATATAATGTGCACAAGAGAATGAAATGTCAACATCGATGTATATATATATATATAAATATGAACCATGAGTACATCAAAAATATACATCACCGACATCCAAATGAGCGATCCAACGATCGCAGCACAAAATACACATATATATCACACCATACAACACATGTCACACCGGACATCAAAATGATAATACATCACAAATGTAGCATCAAGACACCAAAAATACATCAACCCATCAAAATACACCAGAATGATCCAAAAAAAAACATAACGACCCACACTATCCTAACTCACACTCTCACTAGAAGATCTATCATCCAAAGTGCACTAGGAGAGTCCTCAGAGAAGCTCAGGAGGAAGCGGCGGATCTGCAGCAGCAGCAGGCTCTGCAGCAGGAGTGGTGGTCACCGGATCAGCAGAAGTGTCCACGGGAGCGACGGTAGTGGTGATCTCTGGCACGGCAGGTGTGGAGATCTCTGGAGCAGCAATGGTAGTGGCCTCGGGAACACCAGAAAAAGTAACCACCGCATGTATGGTGGCACCAGGTGTGCTCTCGGGGTCACCAGCAGAAGAAACAGCAGCACCAGAAGTGCCCACAGGGGCACGACCAGCAACACAGACAAGCTCCTCAATCTCCTCCTCATCCAACTCCTCCTCGTCAGAGACTGACGGAGGGATCTCAATGCCCAAACGAGAGGCGATACGCGCAAGTATCTCCTCAGTACGAGCATAACGAGACTTCATACGTCTCACTGAACGTGCGAGCTCGTCAAGAGTGGAAGAGGGAGCAGGAGCAGCTGAGGCAAAAGCAGACGCTGAAGCAGAGGGGGTCGTCCTCTGAACGTGACGAAGTGCCGCAAGAGACTTCTTGACGGTCGTCGCATTCAGAGGGGGACCGAGGGGACGCTCATCGTCACAAGGTAAAGTGACACGAAAGTGACGGAATACGAGTGTCAGAAGGCACAGATATGGGATATGAGTAGACTTCGTGGACTTTCGGATACACTCGAAAGAATCCATCTTATCGAGTATGATCCGAGCCCAGTTTATCTCGCTCCCCATGAAGATGGCATAGATGAGCTTCAGGAATGGCTGGGAAGGCAAAGAAGAGGAGCCGTACTTAGGAAGTAAGCACGACTTCAAGATCAAGTTAAGGACCCAGCCATTAGGCTTGAATGACTTCGAGGGGACGCCAATCATGGCAGGAGGAATCTCGTGAAAGATCTCAGAAAGAATGACCTGGTCAAGGGAAGATATGTCATCGACGGAGATATCGGAAGGGAGGAGGCCAGACGACGAGCAACCGATCAACTCTCCTAAGATTTCTGTCGTGAGGACAATCGGTGTCCCCAAGACAGTCATCTCAATAGAGTGGGTCTCGTCGTACTGACCCCGGACACGGTTGGCGTAGAAGAGTTTGACCAGACGAGGATATAGGTGGGGATTCGCCTTAGGGTCATATCGAAGATAATCGATAAGACTGGAAGACGACAGAAGGTCAGCGAGGCCTGGGAAGTCTGAAAACTGTACGAAATGCTCCAGAAGCAGCGGTCAGTGTTCGATACGGTTATATGCCGCGAGACACAACGGGTCGTCGTGACATAAAGAAATATCGACACCTCCAACTGGCATCGGACCATTTCCCTTAGGCTGACGTGTGGAAGTATGAGGTCGAGAGCTAGACGTAGGTTCCCTAGGAGGTGGTGTAGGATCCCTATGGGTCTCGGTCTCGGGTATGTATTCCGTGTCGGAATTAGGAGGTGTGGGGACACGGAATGAAGCAGAAGAGACGGGTTGCTTCCTAGGCTGAGATCGGGGCTTCGTCGTCGCCGTCCTCTTACGCTTAAGAGGAGGCGAAGACGAAGAGGGAAGGGTCTTAGAACGACGTTTGGGTTGCGAGGGTTCCCTAGGGGGCGACTCTACGATCATAGGGGACGGGCTCGAGGGTTGGATCGGAATCCTTGTCTTCGCCATAAGCGAGACGAGACAAAGCAAGAATCAACACTAGAGCAAAAGATCGGAAGCCCTAAAAACTCAACCCTAGGCCGAAATCCTAAAACCCTAACCCTAGGAGCTAAAATCTAACCCTAGAGAGGGAGGAGATACCTAGGGAGGAAGGTCGACGGACCCTAGGTCAGAGATGGCTGGAGATATGGTCGGCAAACGGCGTACACGACGGAGGAGGGAGGAGGAAGACCAAAAGGCTCGGGGGTTTTGAGCTGGAGAAGAAAAGAATGAACCGACTTGAATGAAAAGAAGTCGGTCGGATGAGCTTTAAAACGATCGGAAGTCGAAAAGACAAGACAATCCCCGTCACAATTAGTCGGTCACAGTTCAAGCACTGACTGACTAGATCACGATCTAGTCGGTCGGTCAATGAGCTTGAACCGACTAATTGTAAACAGTAATTGGAGCCAAAAAATCTGACAAGAATTAGTCGGTCTAAGCTCATTCACTGACCGACTAGAACTGAATCTAGTCGGTCGGCCAATGAACTTGGACCGACTAAGAGAGTCCAAAAATTTTAGAATTAGAAATTTTGAGTTCTCTCCTAATCGCACTTCGACGAAACATCATAAAACTCTCATTAATCATTATACTACCCCATTAAACATCGAAAATCTGAAATTTGACGTTTAAGTATAAATCGAGCGAAAATTCCGAAAATTCAACAAAAATCCAGAAAATTTCAATTAATCTAGCATGTGCAAATATAATGAAATTGAATAGCATGCAAGATTATTGAAAACATATGAATCCTAAATCTCGGATTCACCCATAATCCCCAATTCTCGATGTAACCACACAAAGGAGTCTTCCTTTAGGGGTTTCGTGAAAATATCGGTGATTTGCTTCTGGGTTTCAACGTACACTAATATGATATCCTTTTTAGCAATATGATCATCTAAGAAATGGTGTCGGACATCTATGTGTTTAGAACGGGAATGGTGTATCGGATTCTTAGAGGGACATATTGCACTTTGGTTGTCCACCATGATAGGGCAAGTATCACAGTTTATACCAAAGTCTTTAAGTGTGTGTCTCATCCAAAGAACCTGAGCACACGCGGCACCGTCGACAATATATTCCGCCTCGGTGGTTGAAAGTGATACAGAATTCTGCTTCTTGAAAAACCAAGAGACAAGAGAATTTCCTATAAAATGGCAAGTGCCACTAGTACTTTTCCTGTCGGATTTGCATCCCGCATAATCTGCGTCACTATATGAGATTAACTCATACGTGCTAGATTTTGGATAAAGTAATCCAAAATCAAGTGTGTAACTTAAATAACGGAAAATACGTTTTACCGCTACTAAGTGAGATTCCTTAGGTTGAGACTGATAACGAGCACATACACATACGACAAACATAATATCGGGCCTACTTGCGGTAAGATATAGTAAACTACATATCATATCTCGATATAGACGAATGTCTACATCTTTACCGCCCGTATCCTTATCAAGATGTGTAGTCGCGCTCATTGGAGTCTTTTTCCCGGAGGCATTCTCCATTTCAAATCGCTTAAGCAACTCCACCGTGTACTTCGTTTGGTGGATGAAGATTGCATCGTTCATTTGGCGAATTTGGAGACCTAAGAAATACTTGAGCTCACCCGTGTGGCTCATCTCAAATTGATCCTTCATCACATTAGAAAACTCTTCGCAAAGAGCAAAGTTACTAGCACCGAAAATGATATCATCAACATAAATTTGAACTAAAATTATATCATTATTCGAATACTTAACAAATAATGTGGAATCAACTTCTCCCATTTTAAAACCCAAATCCAAAAGAAAATTCTTTAAACGGTCATACCAAGCTCGAGGAGCTTGTCTCAAACCGTAAAGTGCTTTCTTAAGTTTGAAAACGTGATTTGGAAATTTTTCATTAATAAAACCCGGAGGTTGAGAAACGTAAACTTCCTCAACAACATCTCCGTTTAAAAACACACTTTTAACATCCATTTGAAAGAATTTAAAATCCTTATGGCATGCAACAGATAACAATAATCTAATTGATTCTAGGCTAGCTACCGGAGCAAAGGATTCTTCGAAATCAATACCTTCCTCTTGTCGGTAGCCTTGAGCTACTAACCGAGCTTTGTTCCGGACGACGATTTGGTTTTCGTCGGTCTTGTTCTTGAAGATCCACTTTGTCCCTATGACGGTATGGTTCTTCGATGGCAATGGAACAAGCTCACAAACCTCATTCCTCTCGAATTGAATGAGTGCCTCCTCCATGGCTAAGATCGAAGCACCATCTTCGCACGCTTCATTAATATTCTTTGGCTCTATCGAGGAGGCAAAGGCACAATGAGCGAAGTAGTTCACTTGCGATCTCGTCTTGACACTATCATGGTTATTGCCAATGACTTGCTCATGAGGATGGTCACGAACGGTATGAAGCCGTTTAGGAATTCCCTGATCACTAGGAACATTCTCAAAAACTTCATTAGTTGGGTTAGTCTCAATAGAATCAATAGAATTATTAGAATTAAAATTACCAATTGAATCACATAAGACATCCATAGAGTCATCATCATTAGTAATTCTAGTTGGAACAAAACCTTCATTAAATGAAACATGAAGTGATTCCTCGATTGTTGAGGTTCGTTTGTTGTATATCCGGTAGGCTTTGCTACGTGAGGAATATCCAACAAATATCCCCTCACCGGATCTTGGATCGAATTTGTCCAAACTACCATACGTGTTTTTAATAAAACATTTTGAACCAAAAACACGAAAATGTTTAACTTGAGGCAATCTACCAAACAACAATTCATAACAAGTTTGTTTAGTGTCGGGCCTCAAAATTATTCTATTAAACACATAGCAAGCGGTGTGTACCGCTTCCGCCCAAAATTGATGGCCAAGTTGGCTATCATCAAGCATAGTGCGAGCACACTCCACTAGCGTCCTATTCTTTCTCTCAAATACACCATTTTGAGGAGGTGCGCGAGGGAATGAAAAGGTGTGTGTAATACCAACTTCATCACAAAATGTTGAGAAAGACTCATTCTCAAATTCCCCTCCATGATCACTACGAATAGTGACAATGGTGGTTCCGATGAGATTTTGTACTTTCCTAACAAAAATTGTGAAGTTTTCAAAAATTTCATTTTTATTACACATGAAAATACCCAAGTAAACCTAGAAAAGTCATCAACGATGACAAGTCCATATCTAGCATTACCTAGTGAAGCAACTCTAGTTGGCCCAAATAAATCTAGATGTAATAGCTCTAGTGGCCGCTTAGAAGAAATGCTTTTCTTAGGTTTAAATGAAAATTTTGGAAGCTTGCCTCGTTGACACGAGTCACAAAAGCTTTCTTTTGAAAGACAAGCTTAGGGAAGCCTCTAATAGAATTTAAATTGGAAAGCTTAAAGAGTGTTCCAAAGTTCACATGACCAAAATGTCGATGCCATAAGTGTTGTTCACTTGTGTTGGCAATGAGACATTGTTCATGTGATCTTGGAAGATCTAGGATAAATATATCCTTATGGCGTGTGCCGGAAAACAATACATCATTAGTATTCTTATTCAAAATATGGCACATTCCTTTCGCAAAGCTAACTTTGTAACCTTTGTCACAAAGTTGGCTTATTGAAATAAGATTGCGGTTTAATCATTTAACAAGGTAAACATCACATATAAGTGGTTTAGAAGGATTACCCACTTTGCCAACACCTATGATGGTTTCGCTCTCGTTGCCTCCAAAGACGATGCGGTTTTCATTTCCAATGGGCACCACTCCGGAGAGCAATTGAGCGTCACCCGTCATGTGTTTTGAACACCCGCTATCGAGTATCCAATTATTCTTGGAGCCAAATTTGGATATGTTGCTCCATTTCTTTCTCTTGAGTACCTATAGATATAACATATCGTATCATGGTACCCAAGGTCATTGGGTCCAAAAGATTAGACCTTTGGAAGCCAAGTCCAATTGGACTTAGACTTCCCCACATAGTTATCATTATCCACTACATTCATAAAATAATCATTCATGTAAACTTGTTTTTCATCCATACTTGTGTCCTTTGGGCTCCAAATAGTGAAGATTTTGGGAGCCCTAATCCTATTGGGAGCATGCATGCGTTGTTGATTTCTACGTGATGCATGTCGTGGATAGGCATAAGGAACATGATAAAATGGTGCATGTGGATAATTATTCATACGATGATGTGGGTGAACATATGCATATGGGGGAACACGTGCGTTAGAGTGTCTCACATTGTGTGCACGTGCCCGTGGATGCTGTACATAAAAATCATCATATGTGTGAGCATGTGGAGTAGGACGTGTGTTCCTACGTGGCATGGTATTTGTGTACATATAAGCATGACCCTTCTTTGGAGGTCCACCCAAAGTGGGGTTCTTTCCAAATGAGGGTGTGTACGAGGTGGAAGCACCATTGGTAGATGAACTACCAATAGAGTGTTTGCTACCACTCGTTGAGGCATCGGAAGTTGGCCTAACAAAGGTAGTGGCCGACTTGGATGAACTTCCCATCGTATACCCCAAGCCAATGTGGTGATTGGCCGGAAGTAAGTCATTTAGGATTTTATCCAAATGGTCCTTACCCTTATTGAATTCATTGATTCGGCCCAATGTGCACTCATATTTCTCGGTGAGAGAACGCATAGAAGCATCCAAAGTGGATACTTGCGATGTGAGCACATAAACACGAGATTTGAGATTCTCGTTCTCAATACTCAAAGTCGAGTTTTGAGAAGTAAAATCCGATATCTTGTGTTCCTCCGAATCCTCAATGCTAACATGTTCAAGTTGAGACTTAAGATTTACAATCTCATTTCTCAACTCTTCAACAACGGTGTCGTTGTTGGTGATGATAGTTTTAGGCGAGATTTGGATGCTAGCTAAATCATCTTTTACCTTAGTATATCTATTTACTAATTTAGTGTATTTAGACCATAATTGCTCATTAGCATTTCTAAGGTCATCCATAGTTACCTCATCGCCTTCATTGTCGCTATCATCGGAGGAGGAATCTTTATTTCGCTCCTCTCGAGCCATGAAGCACATGTGTGCTTGCTCCACTTGCTCATCATCTGACTCTCCGCTTGAGGAATCCTCGGAGTCGGTGAATGTCCCGACAAGCCCCTTTTTGTACCCTTTCTTGTACTTCTTGGACTTATCGAACTTCGGCACCTTCTGCTTCTCCTTTTGCTTATTTTGAGGACACTCCGCTTTCATGTGTCCTGGCTTGTTGCATTTGAAACACAAAGGAGAGGAGGCGTACTGCACAAGTACTAGAGGGGGGGTGAATAGTACTTTAAAATAATTAAGAGGATAATTCCTAATTATCTTGCAATCTCTACCAATAATACTAATGTAAATATTAGACAACAAAGACAAACAATCGCAAACAAGTAATTTAACGGGTTCGGATCCACCTAAGTCTCCCCGACTTGTTCCCAGTGATCCTACGTCCCAAACACCCGGATCCCCTCCGGATACTTGAGTTAGAAACCCTAACTCAAGATTTCCACTATGAAATACTTGTGAAAAACCTTCACAAGTCAAATCATACACAAATGAAAATTGTGACTCCCACAACCCGGGATCACAAACAAACTCTCACAACCGAGAGTGAATCACTTACAATATCAAACTAAATTGAAATAGAAATGCTTACCACAAAATACCTATGCCTTGAGTAAACTTACGAATTAGGGCAAAGATGATTTTGGGGAAAATGAAGAGGCACCAAACCCAAGCTCCAAGATGTAGATCAGCGATGGAGAGCTATGAGGTAGTTGGTGACCTAGAATCAAGCACTTGGCTTGGAAGGCTCACAATTAATGAATCTCTCTTTTGAAATAAGAGTGAGGGAGAGATTCTTGAATGGAATGAAAGAGCTTTGAATGAGGAATGAATGCTTTCTCTTTGATCTCTAAAGTTCTCTTAATATCAGCCTTGAGTGCAATGAATGCTAGAGGAAAGAGAGAGAGAAAACGTTTCAATAAAAGCTCCAACGGCTCTATTCTGAACCAAACTAGTCGGTCAAAGAACAACCACTGATCGACTAGTTCATCAACTAGTCGGTTGGTCAATCAACATGAACCGACTAATGGTAGAACAGCCAAAAGAAAGAGTATACTGAAGGGAACTAGTCGGTCAAAGAAGAGTTGCTGACCGACTAGTTTCACAACTAATCGGTCGGTGACTCAACTGAGACCGACTAAGAGATAAAACAAATAGTCTGAACACAAATAGATTTAGTCGGTTCAAGAACAAATGTTGACCGACTAGTTCATCAACTAGTCGGTCGACAAATGAGGTTTAACCGACTAACGATAAACAGTAAGTTGGCATGTACAGTAGAAGCTCAACTAGTCGGGCTAAGAAGCATCACTGACCGACTAGTTCACAAACTAGTCGGTCGGTGAGTCAACGTAGACCGACTAACTGTAAACAGTAAAGAGCTATGAATTGAAGGAGGCAAACTAGTCGGTTCAAGAAGCTTTACTGACCGACTAGATCACCATCTAGTCGGTTGGTTCTTCTTCTTGAACCAACTAACATGCACAAGAAGTCGCGAATCGAAGCGCGAAGCTTCGGGAAAGTTCGTATGGACTTCTACTAAGATCCTAGCTCTAAGATATGAGCGTTATGAAGATTAAAACGTAAGACCTACTCAAGGCTTAACATTCTACGAAAGAAGCTAGAAGACTATAAATTAAACTTGACGATACCGTCTTCGAAAGCTTCAATCGAATCTTCATGACTTCAATGATGGTCCATAAGCTTCAACGAAGCTTTATGCATACGATCACGCGTATTGAGAAGTCTCGAGACGTCGCTTGGGATGTTCATATGAATTTGGCGACGATCTCCATAACTGCGCTCACAAAGAGTTAGTTCACGATATATTTATGTTTGTTCATCATCCAAAACCAAATCTGGGGAGTCCAATATCCAACAGTTTTTGCACGACGTTTGGGTTGAGGAGGGTCGGTAGAAGGAGACTCGATAGTCATCGGAGACGGAGTGGTAGGACGGACGGGGATGTGAGTCTTAACCATGATCGAGAGACGAGACAACACAAACGCACGAGATCGAACGAAATCGAAAGAGAAATCGGAAACCCTAATACGAACCCTAATGAAAAACGATCGAAAATGAACACGTTTGAAATCAAGCCCTAAAACAGAGAGAGATAGAGGAGATATACCCTAGGAGGAGAGATGGTCGACTCCGGAGGACAGACGGTGGCTGACGGCGGCCGGAAGAGGCGGCACACGGCGGAGGGAGGAGAACGGACGAGGGGTTAGGGTTTAGGAGAAATATCACGCACCGATTTGCATGAATTCTAATCGGTGTGGAGGAGAGTATAAGTCGACTTACGGAGTCAAAGACGCAAATGCCCCTGCACATTTAGTCGGTCTAAGTTCAAGTGCTGACCGACTAGAATGCAATCTAGTCGGTCGGCCAATGAGCTTGGACCGACTAAGTGCAAACATCAACGAAGTCAAAAAATAGGGCAAGACTTAGTCGGTCTGAGTTCAATCACTGACCGACTAGAACTGAAACTAGTCGGTCGGTAGCTGAACTGGGACCGACTAAGAGAGTCTAAAAGTTTGAAAAACAGAAATTTTGATTTCTCTCCTAAGCACACTTGGACGATACATTAAAATACTCTCAAACATCATTATTCTACCCCATAAAACATAGAAAATCTTAAATACGACGTGCATGAACACATCTAGCATAAATTCCGAAAATCCAATCATAAATCCAGAAAATCCCAACAAATCTAGCATGAGCATATGGAAAGAATTATAATCATGCGGGATTATATAAAATATGAATCCTAAATCTCGGATTCACCCATAATCCCCAATTCTCGACGTAACCGCACAAAGGAGTCTTCCTTGAGTGGTTTCGTGAAAATATCGACGAATTGCTTCTGGGTTTCAATGTACACTAAAATGATGTCCTTTTTAGCAACATGATCATCTAGTAAATGGTGATGGACATCTATGTGTTTTGAACGGGAATGGTGTACTGGATTCTTAGAGAGACATATTGCACGTTGGTTGTCCACCATGATAGGGCAAATATCACAGTTTATACCAAAGTCTTTAAGTGTGTGTCTCATCCAAAGAACCTGAGCACACGCAGCACCGGTGGCAATATATTCCACCTCGGTGGTTGAAAGTGATACGGAATTCTGCTTCTTGGAAAACCAAGAGACAAGAGAATTTCCTATAAAATGGCAAGTGCCATTAGTACTTTTCCTGTCGGATTTGCATCCAACATAATCTGCGTCACTATATGAGATTAACTCATATGTGCTAGACTTTGAATAATATAATCCGCAGTCGAGTGTGTAACTTAAATAACGGAAAATACGTTTAACCGATATTAAGTGTGAATCCTTAGGTTGAGATTGATAACGAGCACATACACATACAACAAACATAATATCAGGCCGATTGGCAGTAAGATATAATAAACTACCTATCATACCTCGATATAGACGAATGTCTACATCTTTGCCGCCCGAATCTATATCAAGATGTGTAGTAGTGATCATTGGAGTCTTCTTGCCAGTAGCATTCTCCATTCCAAATTGCTTTAACAACTCCACAGTGTACTTGGTTTGGTGGATAAAGATTGCATCGTTCATTTGGTGAATTTGGAGTCCTAAGAAATATTTGAGCTCACCCATGTGGCTCATCTCAAATTGGTCCTTCATAACATTAGAAAACTCTTCGCAAAGAGTGAAGTTAGTAGCACCGAAAATGATATCATCAACATAAATTTGAACTAAAATAATACCATGATTCGCATACTTAACAAATAGTGTAGAATCAACTTCACCCATTTTAAAACCCAAATCCAAAAGAAAGTTCTTTAGGCGGTCATACCAAGCTCTAGGAGCTTGTCCCAGACCATAAAGTGCTTTCTTAAGTTTGAAAACGTGATTTGGAAAATTTTCATTTATAAAACCCGGAGGTTGAGAAACATAAACTTCCTCAACGACATCTCCGTTTAAAAAC
The DNA here is from genome assembly GCA_030789695.1 of Scilla litardierei. Classification (NCBI taxonomy): domain Eukaryota; kingdom Viridiplantae; phylum Streptophyta; class Magnoliopsida; order Asparagales; family Asparagaceae; genus Scilla; species Scilla litardierei. Next base: position 132,105,055 of record CM061139.1, read on the forward strand.
GCACTTTTTACATCCATTTGAAAGAGTTTAAAATCTTTATGGCATGCAAAAGATAACAACAACCTAATAGATTCTAATCAAGCTACAGGAGCAAAGGATTCTTCGAAATCTATACCTTCCTCTTGCCTGTAGCCTTGAGCTACTAACCGAGCTTTGATCCAGACGACGTTTTGGTTCTCGTCTGTCTTATTCTTGAAAATCCACTTCGTTCCTATAACGGTGTGGTTCTTCGAAGGCAATGGAACTAGCTCCCAAACCTCACTCCTTTCAAACTGAATGAGTTCATCCTTCATGGCTAGGATCCAAGCACTAACTTCGCACGCTTCGTTAATATTCTTTGGCTCTACCGAAGAGGCAAAGGCACAATGAGCGAAGTAGTTGAATTGAGAACTCGTCTTGACACTATCAAGTATGTTGCCAATGACTTGCTCATGGGGATGATCACGAACTGTATGAAGCCATTTGGGAACTCCCTGATCACTAGGAACATTCTCAAAAGATTCATCAGTAGGGTTAGTATCAATAGAATCAATAGAATTAGAATTACCAATAGAATCACATATAACTTCCATGGAGTCATCATCATTAGTAATTCTAGACGGGACAAAATTTTCATTGAATGAAACATGAAGTGATTCCTCGATCGTTGAGGTTCTTTTGTTGTATATCCGGTAGGCTTTGCTACGGGAGGAATATCCAACAAATATTCCCTCATCGGATCTTGGATCAAATTTGTCCAAACTACCATACGTGTTTTTAATAAAACATTTTGCGCCAAAAACTCGAAAATGTTTAACTTGAGGCAATCTACCAAACAACAATTCATAACAAGTTTGTTTGGTGCCAGGCCTCAAGAGTATCCTATTAAACACATAGCAAGCAGTATGTACCGCTTCCGCCCAAAATTGATGGCCAAGTTGGCTATCATCAAGCATTGTGCGAGCACATTCCACAAGCGTCCTATTCTTTCTCTCAACAATACCATTTTGAGGAGGTGCGTGAGGGAAAGAAAAGGTGTGTGTAATACCAACTTCATCACAAAAATTTGAGAAAGGCTCATTCTCAAATTCCCCTCCATGATCACTACGAATAGTGACAATGGTGGTTCCAATGAGATTTTGTACTTTCTTCACAAATATTGTGAAGTTTTCAAAAGCATCATCTTTATTACTTAAAGAAAATACCCAAGTAAATCTAGAAAAGTCATCAACGATGACAAGTCCATATCGAGCATTCCCTAATGAAGCAACTCTAGTTGGCCCAAAAAGATCTAGATGTAAAAGCTCTAGAGGCCGTTTAGAGGATATGCTCTTCTTAGGTTTGAATGATGATTTTGGAAGCTTGCCTCATTGACACGAGTCACAAAAGCTTTTCTTTTAGAAAGTAAGCTTAGGAAATCCTTTAATAGAATTTAACTTGGAAAGTTTGAAAAGTGTTCCAAAGTTCACATGACCAAAACGTCGATGCCATAAGTGTTGTTCACGTGTGTTGGTAATGAGACATTGTTCATGTGATTTTGGAAGATCTAATATATAAATATCCTTATGGCGTGTGCCAGAGAATAACACATTATTAGTATCTTTACTCAAAATATGACACATTCCTTTCGCAAAGCTAACTTTGTAACCTTTGTCACAAAGTTGGCTTATTGAAATAAAATTGTGATTTAAGCCTTTAACAAGGTAAACATCACTTATAAGAGGTTTAGATGGGTTACCAACTTTACCAACACCAATGATGGTTCCGCTCTCGTTGCCTCCAAAGACTACTCGGTTCCCATTCTCAATGGGCACCACTCCGGAGAGCAATTGAGCTTCACCCGTCATGTGTTTTGAACACCCGCTATCGAGTATCCACCCATCCTTGTAGCTAAATTTGGATTTGTTGCTCCGTTTCTCTTTCTTGAGTACCTGAAGATAAACATATCATTCCATGGTACCCAAGGTCATTAGGTCCTAAAAGATTAGACCTTTGGGAGCCAAGTCCAATTGGACTTAGACTTCCCAACATAATCATCATTGTGCACTACATTCATGAAATAGGAATTCATGTAAGCTTGTTTTTCATGCATGTTAGTGTTCTTCGGGCCCCAAATAGTGAATATTTTGGGAGCCCTATTCCTATTGGAAGCATGCATACGTTGTTGATGTCTACGTGATGCATGTCGTGGATAAATATGGCACATGATGAAATGGTCGTGACGACATATGATATGATGCATGATGGTAATCATTCATGTGATAGTGATGTGGATGAACATTTGCATGTGGAGGAACACGTGCGTGCATGTGTCTCACTTGGTGTGCACGTGCTCGTGGACGTGGAGCATAAAAATCATCATACGTGTGAACATGTGGAGTATGATGTGTGTTCCTACGTGGCATAATATTGGTGTACATAAATGCATGACCCTTCTTTGGAGGTCCACTCAAAGTGAGTTTCTTTCCAAGAGGGGGTGTGTACCTAGTGGAAGCACCATTGGTAGATGAACTACCCATGTGGTGTTTGCTCCCACTAGTTGAGGCTTCGGAAGATGGCTTAACAAAGGTGGTGGACGATTTGGATGAATTTCCCTTTTTATACCCCAAGCCAATACGATGATTGGCCGGAAGTAAATCATTTAGGATATTATCCAAATGGTCATTGCCTTTGTTGAATTTATTAATTCGGCCTAATGTGGACTCATACTTCTCGGTGAGAGAAAGTATTGAAGTATCCAAAGTGGACACTTGAGTTGTGAGTACACAAACACGAGACATGAGATTCTCATTCTCAATACTCAAAGTTGAGTTTCGAGAAATCAAATCCGCCATCTCGCGTTCATCCGAATTCTCAATATGAACATGCTCAAGTTAAGATTTGAGATTTACAATCTCATTTCTCAAACCTTCAACAACGGTGTCGTTGTTGATGATGATAGGCTTAGGTGAGGTTTGGAGACTAGTTAGCTCATCTTTACTCTTAGTATATCTATTTACTAGTTTAGAATACTTAGACCAAATTCTCTCGTTAGCTAATCTAAGGTCATCCATTGTTACCTCATCGCCTTCATCCTCGATTTCATCGGAGGAGGACTCTTGATCATGTTCCTCTCTAGCCATGAAGCACATGTGTGCTTGCTCCACTTGTTCTTCATCCGACTCTCCACTTGAGGAGTCCTCGTCGGAGTCGGTGAATGTGCCGACAAGCCCTTTTTGTACCCTTTCTTGTACTTTCGTGACTTGTCGAACTTTGGTGCCTTCCATTTCTCCTTTTGTTTGTTTTGAGGACAATCCTCTTTGATGTGTCCTGGCTTGTTGCATTTAAAACATAAAGGAGCGGAGGCGTTAGTAGAACCAAATTTAGATTTGTTCTTGAAGTTACCTTTCCGGAAGAATCGGTTGAACTTCTTTGCCATAAGAGCAATGGATTCTAAGTCCAATTCGTCTTCTGATTCTTCATCATCGGTAGATGTAGATGGAGCGGCCTTGAACGCAATCGCCTTTTTCTTTGGCTCGTCTTGCTTCAAGTACGACTTCATCTTGTCCTGCATCTTTATTTTACTGTCCTTGCGTACCTCATAAGACATCAAGGTACCCATTAGTTGTACGACAGTATACTTATTCATATCGTTACCTTCCTCGATGGCGAAGGTACGCTTTTCCCAACAAGAAGGAAGTCCGTCAATAATCTTTGAGACTTTCTCCTTTTGGGTGTAAGTCTTTCCAAGAGCCTCCAACTCATTGGTAATGTCAACGAAGCGAGCATAGTACTCCTTCATCTTCTCACCCTGTTGCATGTGAAATAATTCGTAATCTTTATTTACAACAGTGAGTTTGGTGTCTCTTACCCTACTCGTTCCTTCATGCAAGATGAGGAGTGAGTTCCAGATTTAATATGCACTCTTACATATGCATATCTTGTTGAAGTCTTCGGGCTCCAACGCACATTGCAAGGCATTCATTGCCTTGGTATTGTTTACCTCCGGCGACCTCCGTGGTAGTCCACTTAGCAAAGCCTTGTTCGGCGGGCTTGACAAACTCCGTCAACGCAGCTCTCCATAGTGAAGTGCTCCGGAGGAACGTTTCCATCCGGTATTTCCAGTACCCATAATTGGTACCGTTGTAGAAGGGAGGCCTAGTTGAGGAGTGTACTTCCATCACCGAAGAAGCTCCTTCACGGTTCCTGAAGGTGCTATAGTCTAAAGGTGGACGAACGTTCTTGCTGTCGTTGGTAGACATAGCTATGAACTTGGCTCTGATACCAAATGTAATGCCCTGATAGCTACTGCACAAGTACTAGAGGGGGGGTGAATAGTACTTTAAAATAATCAAGAGTATAATTCCTAATTATCGTGCAAACTCAACCAAGAATGCGGAAATGAAAATAGACAACAATAAAAGACAAGCGCAAACAAGCGATGTAACGGGTTCGGATCCACCCAAGTCTCCCCGACTTGTTCCCGGTGATCCTCCCAAACACCCGGATCCCCTCCGGCTACTTGAGTTAGAATCCTCTAACCCAAGTTTGCACTATGAAATTCTTGTAGAAAACCTCTACAAGATCAAATCATACACAAATCGAAATGTGACTCCCACAAACCGGGATCACAAACTTCTCTCACAAACCGAAAGAAAAACTTGCAATATCAAAGTAAATGAAATAATAAACACTTACCAACAAAATCCTATGCCTTGAGTAAAACTTACAGATTTTAGGGCAAGAAGGATTTTGAGGAAGAGAATGTCACCAAACCCTAGCTCCACCAAGATGAACAGCGATCGAACGCTAGGATGGAGTTTGGAGACTTTGAATCAAGCTCTTAGCTTGAGAGGCTCACAATGAAGAGAATCTCTCTTGAGGAAATTAGGGCTCAAGTAGTTTGGAGAGATTCTTTGTGAGAATGAGGAAGCTTAGAAATGAGAATTGAATGCTTCTCTTTGAATCTCTAAATCACAATAAATGTCAGCCTTGAATGCTAGGAAGAAGCATCACAAGTATTTATAGGATAGAGAGAATAGAGAGGGAAAATTCGTAGCAATTAATGCTCCAACGGCTCTATTCTGAAGCAGTCTAATCGGTCTAAGAAGGATCACTGACCGATTAGTTTCGCAACTAGTCGGTCGGTGATTCTTCTTGGACAGACTAAAAGGTTGACATCCAAGAAAGATAGTTCATGAGATATAGAACTAGTCGGTCTAAGAAGACTTACCAACCGACTAGTTTGACAACTAGTCGGTCGGTGAGTGCTCTTTGACCGACTAAGCAGTTGAAATTAATAGGCTGAAAACAAGGAGAACTAGTCGGTCTAAGAACAAATTCTAACCGACTAGTTTCACAACTAGTCGGTCGATGGTTGTTCTTGGACCGACTAACGAGTCAACAGTAGCTCAGGCTGAAAAGTGAAAGTATAACTAGTCGGTCTAAGAAGGATTCCAAACCGACTAGTTTGACAACTAGTCGGTCGGTGAACCTTCTTGGACCGACTAATTGGTCAACAGTGAAGATGCTGAATTGAGCAAGGAGATCTAGTCGGTTCAAGAAGGATTCTTAACCGACTAGATGACAATCTAGTCGGTTGGTTCTTCTTCTTGAACCAACTAAGATGCACAAGAAGCCGCAAAATGAAGCGTAAAGCTTCGGGAAAGTTCCTATGGGCTTCTAAGATAATCCTAGCTCTAAGATATGAGCGTGATGAAGATTATAATGTAATACCTACTCAATGCTTAACATTCTACGAAAAGAAGCTAGAAGACTATAAAATAAACTTGACGAACCGTCTTCAAAGCTTCAATCCGAATCTCTTGACTTCAATAATGCTCCTAGAGCTTCAACGAAGCTTCAGGCACACGATCACGCGCTTTGAGAAGTCTTGAGACGTCGCTTTTGATATACGTAGAATTTTGGCGACGATCTCCATAACTGCGCTCACAAAGAGTTAGTTCACGATATTTATGTTTGTTCATCATCAAAACCAAATCCGGGGAATCAATACTCAACAATAAGTTCAACCATGTATTGTACATGGCACATCACATGAACATAAAGCATGAGAGAAATAACATGAGATTCTAACATGAAGCTTGGAACATGACTTATGGGTCATTGAACATAGAACATGCAAAATGACATAAAATTAATATAGTCATGGTACACCAACGTAGAGCTTGGACGTGACTTAACATGAAAACATATTAATATGAACACTTGAAATATAAATATAGATATATGCACATAGAGGCATACCACACAACATGATTTCCATGGCTTAAATAACTAACATATAATGGGTTTTTTCATGGCACAAAAGCAAACTCAACATAATATGAATTCATAACACATTAATATGGATGTTTGAAGCATATTCATACTAACATGGACATTAGTGCATTAGCATACTAATGTTGACAAGGAACTTAGCATATTTATGTGAATATAGTAAACATACTAGCAAAACTTGTGATGTTGAAACTTACTTAGTATAACATGGCAATTTTGTCATGTCAACTTACTGACATAACATGGTACCTTGTAATATAGCAATTTACTAGTATACATGGCAACTTGTAACATGGCAATTTTATTAACATAACATGGCATGTTGTAACATGGAAAATTAACTAACATAACACATAAACATGGTACCGTACTAACATAACACGTAACATGAAAATGAACACCAATATGGTAATCACTCAATAGTCCAGGCTCCGTTTTTAACAGTTGATAGTCACAAACTGAGCAGATATGTCACAAATTTTACATATAACATGACATTTTCATCCTAGTGAAAGTTGTAGATATGGGTATTGGGGTTTCACTGATAAACTTTCAAGCATAAATATAAATAGTGTGATTTAAGGTGATTTATTTGGTGAAACATGTCAAATCTGTTTTCAGGCAGAATCTGTGTGCATTAAACATCACAGTTTTAAGATATATTGCAGGTAGATTTACGAAATTGTGACCTAGAGGAAAGTTGGAAATTGATATGTTATCTTTCCAGATTGACCAAGAACACTCAATTTGCATAACTACAAAGAAAACCGTGGCCTCTGCAGCCACCTGGGTCTGAAACTGACTGAATTTGACATGTAGGAAAGCTATAATTTTTATCCATAATTACAGTTCGAATTTGAAAAATATTTTAACATGAAAGTTGTATCTAATAACCTAATACCCTTTCCATAAAAAATTTCAGTTCAATCTCATTTCTAGTTTAGGAAATAAAAGCAAAACAAGGAGCATGAGAATATGTCTCAAATCCTAGCAAAATCAAAATGGAGAGCTAATGTCTCAAATCCTACTAAAATGTTAGAATTCTACAAAAACAACCCTAAAACTAATCTTACCATAAGTGTTGGAAATCCTACCTTTTAATGTCCTTCAAAAAATCACTTTGGCACTTCCTAGTCCTTGAAGAACTTGAGCTCTCCTTAGATTTCTCCTTCTTTTCCAATGCCTTCCCTTCTTCAACTCCAACTCCATGAAGGTTGGTTAAATGATGAATTTTGGTTAAGAAATGGAGGTGGATTTGGTCTTGGTAGTGGTGGAGTTTGTGGTGGATGAGGAGGTGGTAGAAGAGGATGAGATGGTGGTTGTGTGGGTGGTGTGAGAGGCGGAGCTAAGGAAGGAGAGAGGGGAGAGAGAGAGGATGAAAGCATGAAAAAATCTCCTTTCCTTTTTCTTTTCCATTTTGTATTTCTTTCTTTTTTCTTTTGTATTTCTTCCCTTTTCCTTTTTTCTTTAAAAATCCTCCATCCTCCACCTCATCCCCTTAAATCCTCATCAAATGACAAGTGGGAAGAGTTGGGTAAGGATTAATCTTAGCATGACACATATTAGGGTTATGTGGCATGCATACAAAATTATATATTTCTCTTTTTTCTAAAATAAAAATACAACTACAAATACTATTAATTATACCACCTGCCACCCATATACAAGTATTTCCTAACATATACTTCATTTATTAAATTCAAAAGAAGGTTTAAAATTTATTTAAAAATAATTCAAAAGAAGGTTCCGATTCTCCAAGACAGTTCATATTATCTGAGAGACGTTGTCTTTCTTCTCCGAGAAACATTCTCATATGTTAATCCTTTTATTTGTTTTATTTTAAGAGGTATTGGTTTTATGTTCCCATTTGGGACCATCTTTTAGCATATCAATAAAAAATTTGGGCGTAGGGATGAGCCTCCTAGCATTGCACTTGGCTAGGTTCCAAACCCCAAAAAAATTTAGTATTTCAATTTTTAAAAGAATTATATTTACAGGGCCCAAATTTTTAACTCGCCCTGGGCCCAATATCTTCAGGACCGGCCCTGCATACAACTAGCTATACATGATACACCTAACCAATCATTCATGTAGATTGCTACACCAATCATATATCACATTTAGATTCAATAACCCTTATCTCCATACAACACATATAGGCTACCCTAGTATACATGTAGCCCTATACACTACATATATATCCAGAACCATATAAAGATGCAATCCCATACACAAGCAACCATATTGCTACACCTATGTACATATACAATTTTACCAATACATACAAATAGCCCTACAATTGCCCATGCCAAAGTACATACAAATAAGCCCATATATAAGCATATACACCTATACACATGTTCACATCTACACTTGTATATGTACATTCACATTCAAGTAGGTCTCATATATATCTACGCACTACACATATAGAGACACACATATCATACTCATACAATAGACATACACACATATCACCATCTAGTTGTTACACACTGTTAGATAAAGAGGTGAAGTACTATGGCAGAAAAGGCGAAATCATAGACAAAAACCGAGAAGGAAAAACAGAGAACTGAGATTGCGAAGAAGAGCAGAGTTGGAAATACTTAGCAAATGAAAATGAAAGCTATGGCGTGGGATGACCACTGCCTTGAAAGAAATTACGGTGCGGCCTCGATAGTAATCGCTATTATACAAAAATTCGAGCAAGAGAAGATAATCTAACGGAGCACCTGAAGTGCGCGAAATCACCAGAGTTTTTACTCTGTCATAATCGACTTGGTCACCCTAGATGTCACGTCCCGCTTCCCAAAAGTGGAGGCGAGACGTGAAAAGGTCCGCACGGGCGTGGAGCGGTGAAGCCGCACGCCCGATAAGCGTCAATGAATCATAAGCAGGTCCCCGTAACCATGAACAGAACAAAGATAATAACAAAAGGAGACAGAAATAAAATCTCATATCTCAGATAGTTTGTCCAACTAAAACAAAGAGTTCAACAACCAGAAAAGCCACCAGGCTATAACGAAAGAGTCTAAGGCCACAAACCGGCCTGCAACCACAACATAAGACAAAACAACGGTGCTACGCACCGGCAACTACAGCAGCTAAACAAACACACAGACAGCTCCTAAGACTGATCGCCAGTGTCCACGAAGTCCTCGTCCAACACGGGCTCAAGCTTGGCGTCCGCAAACACCTCGCCCTCAGCAAGTAACTCTGGCTCAGGGTCTAACATGTGTCACCCAAAAGAGAAAGGGGCACATGTCAGCAAGTCTAAAAGACTTGAGTAAGGAAACTGAAAGTAACTAACAACCTAGCACTTATAATATTGGCAATGATATGACAGTTTAGTTTGATGCAGCAGTTTAAAAGAAAAGAGAGTGTCACGCACTCACGATGTAGCAATCACTAAGCACTAATCACGATTCACTTATCACTATTAATCACTTGGGCACTAGAGATTTTGCCTGCTGGCCGGAGTGGCGGATCAGGCCAACTCGGGGCTCAGGTGGCCGCATATCTCTTACCCCACCCATATGTGTCGAGCGTTGGGGTTTCCAACTAACTGCACTCGCTTCTGGATCACGAGCCAGGAAGTGTATTTGGCATAGGGGTGCACCTAGCCGGTATTCGAGCGTTGGGGTTTCCAACTACAGGGCTCGCTTCTGGAACACGAGCCAGGAATATAATATTGTAGCGTGTGCTACGCAATCACGATGAATAATCACTATGCAATGACATGAACAGATATTTGCGTACCGTTAATGGAAATTAAACATGACTTGGCAAGCATGATGAAGGTGACGGATCTAGCTTCGTTATCAAGCTAGATCAAAGGCGTCCAGACAGATATCATTTCACTGTCTAGTCTCTTTTACGCTAAAGCAAGGTAATGGCCTAAGACATGGCCCAATTCGAAAGATAGCAAGTTTCACTTGCCTGATACCGGGATTGACAAGCAATGAAGATCGTCACACAAGCTAACTATGGATGGATCACTGTTAGGGCAAAACAATTATTAGCACAATGATTCTAAATTGATTTCTTATTAGAATCCTAATTGTCTAATAATCCATTTTATTAGGGTTTCACAATGTCAATGTGGGTTATGCTAAAACTAAAAGAATCGAGTATTACCGTGAACAAGCGGAGGAACGATGCCGAGCAACCGCGGCAACTGAAGAACGATCCGGCTTGATCTAGAAACGGAGGAAAATCTGGAGAAATTGGTTTAGGGGTGGATTTTGGGGGTTTGATGGAAGTTTGAGGAAGGTGGAAGGTGGGTTGTGACAAGGGAGGGGTTGGATGATGGAGGATGAGCTTGGGATGAAGGTTTGAGTGTTTGAGGAAGATGGGGGCTCAATGGGGCAGAAATTAGGTTTAGAGTTGAAGAAGAAGAAGAGAAAAATGTTTGGGAGGGGTATTTATAGTGTTTTGTGGCGGTTAGGGCAAAACTAGGGTTTCCTGTACTGATTAGTCGGTCAAAGAAGGAATGTTGACCGACTAGTTCGATAACTAGTCGGTCGGTTGATCAACTCAGACCGACTAAGTGTAAACAGTAGCTCCTGAAGAAAATCTGAACTAAGAGTTAGTCGGTCAAAGAACAACGACTGACCGACTAGTTTGACATCTAGTCGGTCGATGAACGTTCTTAGACTGACTAAGAGTAAACAGTAACTGGTATCAAAAATAATTAATGAGTTAGTCGGTTAAAGAAGCATTGCTGACCGACTAGTTTGCAACCTAGTCGGTCGACCAACGTTCTTAGACCGACTAACGATAAACAGTTAACTCCTGAATAATTTTCAAAGCCCACTAGTCGGTTCAAGAAGGTTTTCTGACCGACTGGATCGTCATCTAGTCGGTCAGTGCCCCTTCTCGTGCCGGCTAATGTGCACTGAAAGTTCCGAAATGGAGCGCGAAGCTCCGGGATGGTTTCCTAAGTCTCCTAGGCTCGTTCTAACTCTAAGATATCGACGTTATGAAGTCCGTCACGAATGACTTACTTCAACACGGCGACCGACGGAAGAATCTAGAGAATCACAACGAAACGAGCGAAAAGAAAACTACGGAGACGGAAAAGGAAATCACAAGGAAGGGAAAACTACAAATAATATAATATATATAATAATCCATACATGAAAAACCAGTCGTTACATCCTCCCCAACTTAAGAAAAATTCCGTCCTCGGAATTCCCAACACTCACGTGTCCGGGAACAAAAGTGGGTAGCGCTCTCGCATCTCATCTTCTCTCTCCCAAGTAGACTCTCCCGGCGAACCGTGTCGCCACATCACCCGAACAAGATCAACGACCTTGTTCCGAAGTGACTTCTGACGCCTGTCCAGAATCTGCACTGGATGCTGGTCATACGTCAAATCTGAGCGAACGGCAATCTCCGAGAAATCCACGGCATGAGACGGATCGCTGATGTATCGACGAAGCTGCGACACATGGAAAACATCATGGACTCCTTCCAAAGATGGCGGCAAGGCTAAACGGTAAGCTACCTCGCCGACCCTCTCCAAAACATCAAACGGTCCAATGTATCACGGGCTCAACTTCCCTCGCTTCCCAAAACAAATCACTCCACGATTCGGGGAAATCCTCAGAAACACATGATCGCCCGGCTGAAACTCCAAAGGACGACGTTTCGCATCCGCCCAATGCTTAAAACGGTCCTGAGCAATCCTCAGCCTCTCCCAAATGTTCCTGACGACCTCCACAGCCTCCACAATCATCTCAGGCCCCAACAGCTCCCGATCGCCAACGTCATCCCAACTCAATGGCGATCGACATTTCTTCCCATATAACGCGGCGAAAGGCGCCATGCCAATAGACGCCTGGAAACTGTTGTTGTAAGAGAACTCCACCAAATGTAGATGGTCCTCCCATGAACCCTTGAAATCCAACATGCACGCTCTCAGCATGTCTTCCAAAATTTGAATTGTCCTCTCGGACTGGCCATCCGTCTGCGGATGGTACGCCGTGCTGAAACTCAGACGCGTACCCAAACTTTTCTGCAAACTCTGCCAAAACTGAGATGTAAATCTCGTGTCTCTGTCTGACACGATACTCACGGGGACTCCATGAAGTCGCACGATCTCCTGCACGATTCACGTTACATCACTATCTAAACCAGAAAAAGAAATAGAAACGGAGAGTAAAGAAATTACCTCCATGTATCTCCTTGCTAGTGCCTCAGTGGACTGTCCTACTCGGAATGGAATAAAATGCGCAGACTTGGTCAATCGGTCTACGATCACCCAAATCGCGTCGTTCTGCTTCGGACTCCGAGGTAGTCCAGTCACGAAGTCCATAGTGATGTGCTGCCACTTCCACTCCGGAATCGGAAGCGGTTGTAGCAACCCGACCGTACGCTGATGCTCTGCCTTCACTTGCTGGCAAACCAAACACTTGGCCACACTCCGTGCCACACTCCTCTTCATGCCGTGCCACCAATAGTTCAGACGAAGATCCTTGTACATCTTGGTCCCACCAGGATGTACAGAATACGGCGAACTGTGTGCCCCCACCAACAACTCCTCTCTGATATCCCCTGCTGGCACACACAGCCTGGCTCCGAACCTCAACGAGCCATCATCATGAACCAAAAAGTCAGTCCGCAGACCGACTTCAACCTGCCCTCGAATCCTTACCAATTTCGGATCTCCGGCCTGACTCGCCTTAATCCGATCCACGATCGTTGACTGCACCTGCATGTACATCAACGAAGAAGCCTCCCCGGGAAGAACAATCTCTACATCGGACCCACAAAAATCCTGCTGTAATCTCCACTGCGGAGTCAAAACCATCACCGCGGGAAGCCTACTCAAAGCATCAGGCACCACATTCACCTTGCCAGGGTGATACTGCAAATCAATCTCGTAATCTGCCATAAGCTCCAACCATCGACGCTGTCGCATGTTGATATGGGTAAAAATATACTTCAAACTTTTGTGATCGATGAAGATTTTCACTTTCTCACTCAGCAAGAAGTGCCTCCAAATCTTAAGAGCAAACACAACGGCAGCCAACTCCAAATCATGCGTCAGGTAATTCTTCTCATGAACCTTGAGCTGACGCGATGCATAAGCCACCACATGTCCATGCTGATGCAAAACACAACCGAGACCCTTGCCAGAAGCATCGCAAAAGATCTCGAATCCTCCACTGCGGTCAGGCACAGCAAGGACAGGGGCAGACGTCAAACGCTCTCTCAGAACACCAAAGGCATTCTCACAGTCACCCGACCAAACATAAGGTATATCCTTCCGCGTCAACCTGGTCATTGGCTCGGCAATACGGGAAAAGTCCTTAATGAAACGCCGATAATATCTCGCCAAACCAAGGAAACTCCGAATCTCAGAGGCCGATGACGGAACAGGCCACTCTCTGATGGCCCTGATCTTCTCGGGATCCACTGAAATACCATCACCAGTCACCACATGCCTGAGAAAAGCAACACTGTCCAACCAGAACTCGCACTTCAAAAACTTGGCATACAACCGATGCTTCCTCAAAATTTCCAACACGACCCTCAAGTGCGTGGCATGCTCCTCCTCCGACCTCGAATAAATCAGAATGTCGTCAATAAAGATAACGACAAACTTATCCAAAAAGTCATAGAAAATCAGATTCATCAAATTCATGAAAACTGCAGGTGCGTTAGTTACACCGAAAGGCATAACCACGAACTCATAGTGTCCATACTTCGTTCTGAAAGCTGTCTTCGGAACATCCTCCTTCTTCACCTTCAACTGATGATAATCACTCCTCAAATCCAACTTAGAAAACACCCTCGACCCTCCAAGCTGATCAAAAATGTCATCAATACGAGGCAAAGGATATCTATTCTTAATGGTCACCGCATTCAATCCCTGATAGTCCACGCACATGCGACGAGAACCATCATTCTTCCTCACCAGCAACACCGGTGCTCCCCACGGAGACACGCTGGGATTAATGTAACCCTTCCGCATAAGCTCATCCAACTGTTTCCACAACTCTTCCAATTCTGCAGGCGCCATACGGTATGGTGCCTTCGAAATCGGCTGCGCACCTGGAATCAAATCAATAGAAAACTCTAAAGCTCGATCGGGTGGCAGTCCAGACATCTCCTCGGGGAAGACGTCATCAAAATATTGCACCACAGCTGGCCCCTCCAACTCCAACTGCATAGCCACATCTTCCACCGGTCTGGCCCGAAATCTGACCGGACCCAGCGAACTGCTACCTCGACTGAACTCAAATACCGGATGTCCGGGAATCTCGAACACCACCTTCTTCCTCCGACAGTCAATCGTAGCATAGAAGCTCGCAAGCCAATCCATCCCAAGGACCACATCGTAGTTGGTGATGTTGTGGACAATAAAATCAGCATAAAGATCATGTCCACAAACCACCACAGAGCAAGGGCTGCACCCACGATGCACCGAGACCACACCATTCCCTGTAACGATGTTCCAACTCTTGGAGAGAGGGGACGTCGACAAGGAATGCTTCTCCACGAAGCTCTGGGCCAAAATGCACATCGACGCACCTGAGTCAAAGAGGACTCGGGCAGGGAATGTGCAAACCAAAACCACACCTAACAAACAGTCTAATCAATCAAATCTTACTCTAGCAACATTCATACACAAGCAACCAACATAATTTAACAATCAACTAACTAAGGAAGGAACAACTAGTTTGGAAGTTACCTACAATGACCTCATCCACGGCCGAGATCTCCTCCTCGGTCATAAGAAATGCCTGCCTCCTTGGCGGAACAGCCTGCCGAAAGGCATGCCCTTGTGGAACAAGGGGTACCCCACGACCAGCAGACACCAGGGCTCTCTGTTGCAACGGCGGGGCAGCAATAGGTGTCCTCCAAGGTTGCTTCAACCTCGGGCACTCCCTGAGGGCATGGGCAGGATCTCCACAGGCCATACATTGCCCCAAGAACCTCCTACACGATTCCTTGATGTGGCCCTCCTTGCCACAGAAATGGCAAACCTTCTGAACAGGCCCTCCTGGCCTCTTAAACTGAACAGGCTGGTTCGGCCTGAATCCAGGTCTAACCACAGCTCTCGCCTGCTCCACAGGCCTCTTCTCAGCACCAACAATAGACCCCCTCCTCTGGTTCACGAGCAGCTCCTGCCTCTTGGCTGCTACTAGAACCTTCTGATAAGATTCCCGGTCAGAAGAGGTCACAAAACTCTGGAGCTCCAAAACAAGTCCCTGTAGGAACCTCTGAGCTCTCTCCTCAGCGTCCTGCACCATCTTCGGTGCAAACCGACTCAGCCTCATGAACTCTTGGTGGTACCGGTCCACCGACGAGCTTCCTTGCTTCAGATCGATAAAACGCTGCAACATCTCTTCCCTGGCAGCTTTTGGGAAGAACTCACCATCAAATCTGGCCTTGAAGGTAGCCCAGACGATCGGCTCCTCCAACATTGTCTCCTCTGCATCCCACCAATTTCTGGCGTTATCTCTCAGCTGGCGCTTCGCCAAGTCAACCCAACTAACTTCGTTGACCTTGGACATCTTCAGATTGTCCTCGATATTCCTCATCCACTCATCAGCAGCTAGTGGACCTTCGGTTCCATCAAAATATGCAGGACCCAGCTCTCTGAACTGCTTCGCTCTAGGCTCAGGGCGAGGGGCTTCCACCGCCCGAGCAGCTCGAGCCACCGGAGCATTCTGTACCTGCAGAAGCACACCCTGCTAAACTTGCATCATCTGCATCATCATCCGCATCATCTCTCCGTTAGTGGGCTCCCGCTCAGGTTCCTCAACATGAGGGATCGCACCACTACTACTACCCGCACGTGTATTCCGCCTTCCTGCCATCTAGTGACACAGAAAACGAAACAATTAGACTCATAGCTTAACGACTCGGATGTCGAACTTCATTTAGTGGACATTCTAATATTATTATCGTCATTTCGGCATTCACAGTTACAGAGTGGACCTGCATGGGCCACCAACAAAACCTGTCACGCCCCGCTTCCCAAAAGTGGAGGCGAGACGTGAAAAGGTCCGCACGGGCGTGGAGCGGTGAAGCCGCACGCCCGATAAGCGTCAATGAATCATAAGCAGGTCACTGTAATCATGAACAGAACAAAGATAATAACAAAAGGAGACAGAAATAAAATCTCATATCTCAGATAGTTTGTCCAACTAAAACAAAGAGTTCAACAACCAGAAAAGCCACCAGGCTATAACAAAAGAGTCTAAGGCCTCAAGCCAGCCCGCAACCACAACATAAGACAAAACAACGGTGCTACGCACCGACAACTACATCAGCTAAACAAACACACAGACAGCTCCTAAGACTGATCGCCCGTGTCCACGAAGTCCTCGTCCAACACGGGCTCAAGCTCGGCGTCCGCAAACACCTCGTCCTCAGCAAGTAACTCTGGCTCAGGGTCTAACATGTGTCACCCAAAAGAGAAAGGGGCACATGTCAGCAAGTCTGAAAGACTTGAGCAAGGAAACTGAAAGTAACTAACAACCTAGCACTTATAATATTGGCAATGATATGACAGTTTAGTTTGATGCAGCAGTTTAAAAGAAAAGAGAGTGTCACGCACTCACGATGTAGCAATCACTAAGCACTAATCACGATTCACTTATCACTATTAATCACTTGTGCACTAGAGATTTCACCTGCTGGCCGGAGTGGCGGATCAGGCCAACTCGGGGCTCAGGTGGCCGCATTTCTCTTACCCCACCCATATGTGTCGAGCGTTGGGGTTTCCAACTAACTGCACTCGCTTCTGGATCACGAGCCAGGAAGTGTATTTGGCATAGGGGTGCACCTAGCCGGTATCCGAGCGTTGGGGTTTCCAACTACAGGGCTCACTTCTGGAACACGAGCCAGGAATATGATATTGTAGCGTGTGCTACGCAATCACGATGAATAATCACTATGCAATGACATGAACAGATATTTGCGTACCGTTAATGGAAATTAAACATGACTTGGCAAGCATGATGAAGGTGACGGATCTAGCTTCGTTGTCAAGCTAGATCAAAGGCGTCCAGACAGCTATCCTTTCACTATCTAGTCTCTTTTACGCTAAAGCAAGGTAATGGCCTAAGACATAGCCCAATTCGAAAGATAGCAAGTTTCACTTGCC
Source organism: Scilla litardierei (assembly GCA_030789695.1). Lineage (NCBI taxonomy): Eukaryota > Viridiplantae > Streptophyta > Magnoliopsida > Asparagales > Asparagaceae > Scilla > Scilla litardierei. Next base: position 132,122,438 of record CM061139.1, read on the forward strand.
TGATACCGGGATTGACGAGCAATGAAGATCGTCATACAAGCTAACTGTGGATGGATCACTGTTAGGGCAAAACAATTATTAGCATAATGATTCTAAATTGATTTCTTATTAGAATCCTAATTGTCTAATAATCCATTTTATTAGGGTTTAACAATGTCAATGTGGGTTATGCTAAAACTAAAAGAATCGAGTATTACCGTGAAGAAGCGGAGGAACGATGCCGAGCAACCGCGGCAATGGAAGAACGATCCGGCTTGATCTAGAAACGGAGGAAAATCTGGAGAAATGGGTTTAGGGGTGGATTTTGGGGGTTTGATGGAAGTTTGAGGAAGGTGGAAGGTGGGTTGTGACAAGGGAGGGTTTGGATGATGGAGGATGAGCTTGGGATGAAGGTTTGAGTGTTTGAGGAAGATGGGGGCTCAATGGGGCAGAAATTAGGTTTAGAGTTGAAGAAGAAGAAGAGAAAAACGTTTGGGAGGGGTATTTATAGTGTTTTGTGGCGGTTAGGGCAAAACTAGGGTATCCTGTACTGATTAGTCGGTCAAAGAAGGAATGTTGACCGACTAGTTCGATAACTAGTCGGTTGGTTGATCAACTCAGACCGACTATGTGTAAACAGTAGCTCCTGACGAAAATCTGAACTAAGAGTTAGTCGGTCAAAGAACAACGACTGACCGACTATTTTGACATCTAGTCGGTCAATGAACGTTCTAAGACCGACTAAGAGTAAACAGTAACTGGTATCAAAAATAATTAATGAGTTAATCGGTTAAAGAAGCATTGCTGACCGACTAGTTTGCAACCTAGTCGGTCGACCATCGTTCTTAGACCGACTAACGATAAACAGTAACTCCTGAATAATTTTCAAAGCACACTAGTCGGTTCAAGAAGGTTTTCTGACCGACTGGATCGTCATCTAGTCGGTCAGTGCCCCTTCTCGTACCGGCTAATGTACACTGAAAGTTCCGAAATGGAGCGCGAAGCTCCGGGATGGTTTCCTAAGTCTCCTAGGCTCGTTCTAACTCTAAGATATCGACGTTATGAAGTCCGTCACGAATGACTTACTTCAACACGGTGACCGACGGAAGAATCTAGAGAATCACAACGAAACGAGCGAAAAGAAAACTACGGAGACGGAAAAGGAAAACACAAGGAAGGGAAAACTACAAATAATATAATATATATAATAATCCATACATAAAAAACCAGTCGTTACACTAGATCAGTAATGATGCATTGCATCATATCTCAATCTCGTAGACATAATTTGAAGAACCTGAATATTCTTCAAAATGGTGAATTCTCTTGTCCCCTTGTTATAAGGGAAAACTAATCATGAGATCATCCCCACTAAAATTGGACTTAAAGTCTGCTAGCTTCCTTGAGAGAATACATGGAGACATTTTTGGGCATATTCACCACTCAAGTGGCCCATTTTGGTACTTTATGGTACCAATAGACACATCTTCAAAATGATCATTTGTGTGCATACTGTCCGGCCGCAACTTAGCCTTTCCAAAGCTTCTTGCACAAATAATTAAGTTGAGGGCACATTTCCCAGTCAACCAGATTAAGAAAATCCGTCTGGATAATGTTGGGAAATTCACATCACAAGTCTTTCAAGGCTACTGCCAAGCAACTGGCATTGAAGTTGAATAACATGTAGCTCATGTTCGCACGCAAAACGAGTTGGCAGAGTCTCTTATAAAGAGACTCCAATGGATTGCTCGTCCATTATTAATGCAATTCCAGTTGCCTATGACTGCATGGGGACATGTAATTTTACATGCTGCATCGTTAATAAGAATAAGGCCATCTGGATGACAAATATATTTCCTAATGCAACCTGCATATGGAGCACCACTAAATATCTCTCATTTAAGGGTATTTGGCTGTGCAGTCCATATCCCCATAGCACCACCAGAGAGGACACAAATGGGTCCTCAGCGTCGTCTAAGTATTTATGTAGGGTTTGACTCACCTTCGATAATTAGATACCTTGAACCCCTAACGGGAGACACCTTTAAGGCACATCTTGAAGGCTGTGAGTTTGACCAAAATAATTTTCCGAAACTAGGCTCAAACTCTACAACGCTTGAAGCTTCAGAGACCATTTCATGGGACACCAAGACTTTGTCCTACTTTGCTCCGCGTACTGATCAATGTGGCGATGAGATCCTGAAGATCCCTCATATACAGAACACAGTTCACCTATTATCGGTCAATCTACTGACAACCAGAAGGTCAGATCATTCGTCCCTACTATAAACACGCCAGCTAGGATTGACATACCCAAAGATGGATGTTATCCACCAGTAGCAGAAGTGGATGTACCTCAATTAAAGAGAGGACAACCACCAAGATCCAATGATAAATTTACTCGAAAGAGAAAACCTCATGAAGAAAATATGACGATACCACCACAGGATGTTGAGCTCAGCCCAACAACCTCTCCCCTCCTGTATTCCCCAAAGAAGAAAATATAGGAGAAATATCATTAAATTATGTACGTACTATGGAGGTACTGATTCGGGATATAAATTGCATATTTTCCCCCCTAACTATCCCCATTTTGTGCCAAAGATTAGGCTTAATTGTGCTCTTTTTGGGTATATTTTCATTTCATATCAATTTTAGGGCTTATTCTCATTCTTGGTACAAAATACGGTTTTTATCATCGTTATTGGCTTCCTATTATTTTTCCTATGCTCCTGCCATTATTTCGATCATATCGCCATTTTTTGGGATTTATTTGAGCGTTGGAATATTTTATATAGCTTATTGGAGGTCAATATTGTGTTTTTAATAGTCGTTAAATTAATTTTCACATCAAATGGACTAATTTCTTCATCTTATATTTTTCAGGTACTCCCGGGAGTCTTGGGGATTTTTCAGAATTTTCTGGGATTTTTCTGAGATTTCTAGGTATTTTTTTGGATTTATTGGAGGAGAAATAAGGTAGAAAAGGCCTGAAAAAGGAATTTATTGGGGCGCCACGTGGCGCCACCAGAAGGCGCCACGTGGCGCCAGGAGCAGCTCAATTCCGAGCGGGCCGCTGCTTCTTCGGGGTTTTAAAAAAAAAGTATATAAAAAAAGGGCTTCGGCCCGCTTTCTTCTGAAGCGGGCTTCGGCCCGCTTCAAAAATCTGAAGCGGGCTTCGCCCCGCTTCAGATTTTGAAGCGGGCGGAGGCCCCGTTTCATTTTTTGCAGCGGCGCGCGCGGTTTGCAAGTGGGGCGGGTCGGGTTTGAAGCAAACCCGACCCGCAATGGCTGTAAAAACGCCCTTGGGGGCGATTTTTGAAGTTTCTTCTCAATTTTCTCGGCCTGAAGCTGTTTTTTGGGGGGTTTTGAGTTTTTCTAGGGCGTTGGATGGGGGAGGAGGCCATGGATTGAGCTTGGAGCTTGGAGGAGCACTTGGGAGAGGAGAACTTCATCCATGAGTGACATGTTGGTGAAAATTTTCCAAACTCTTGTGTATTTGATTTAGGGTTTTGTATTATAATTGGATGTTAATTTTGAGTAAAGATTACTCCTTTTTCTCCATGATACTCTAAATTTTGCTTGTGTGGTTGTGTTTGGGGATTGTTGTTGTTGGTTTGAGAATTTCATCTCTAGCACAATTTTATCTTCAAAAATTTGTGTATGGAACTTGTGTTATTTTGTTTATTGGAACCCTAAGGGGAAATCCAAGAAGAGGATAATCCTAGCGGACCCTCTCTAATGCGCTTATTGTTAAATACTCGCATGAGTTTCATTCACTACTTATTGCACCCCACTTGTTCGATGAAATGCCGTATTTTCCGATTGAGCTCCCTTAGCCGGGAGATCAATTGAGTTATATATTGGGTTGATTTCTTGTGCCCACGGCCTCATTCGCATGCACACCACACGAGTCCTCCTCGTTACTTGCCGATTCGGCCCTCCACCCCTACCCATTTAGGTTAGAATTTTTAGTTTCTTCACGTTTTCACCACGCTTTTACCACTCATCCACCGTTAGCGAGTTAGTTGTAAAACACTTTAATTTTCTTTATCGATCAGAATTTGTGAAAGTAGAACGAATTGTCCCTGTGATCCGACCCGGTACTCACCGGTTATTTTTATATTGCATTGACGCTCCTACGCTTGGGAGCGGAAGGCGTGCACTTGCGCGTTTTCCGAGTCAACCAATTGGCGCCGTTGCCGGGGACTACGGTTTTTATCATTAGCAATCTTTGATTGATTTTGAAACTTTTAGTGTGATACTTCTATCTCTTAGTGTGTGTCTTTCTATTTGTTTATTTTCCACTTATTGAGTCTTTTTGCTTGTTTATTCTCATTTTTTTTTGAGAAATTTTTTTTAAAAACATGGCATCTTCTTCGGATTTTTCGGACGTTGATTTGGAGGATATCCCACCTCCGCCATACTTTCATGGCACGGAGTGGGAGAACCCTCACTTACATATTAAAAATTTTGAAGATTGGATGCATTCATGTCTTGGTGGGAATATCGATGATGATTGCATATATTTTAGATTCTTTCCCGATTCTTTACAGGATGATGCTAGACTTTGGTTTGATTCGTTGTCTCTGGACTCACATTTTACTTGGTTGTCATTTCAGGCTGAATTTCTCCGGGTAATTTTGCCTATCTTTTTGGAGCAGGTACAGGGGCGGCAGGCCATGGAGCATGTAGCGAGCTTTATCCAGGCTGAGTGGGAGGCCTACCATCAGGCTTGGCAGAGGTTCACTGATTTGGTGCTTGCATGCCCACACCAGAGCTTTCACGAGGATCATCTTCTGCAGATCTTCTACACAGGGTTATCGCCATCTGGGCGAGATTTGGTGCAGATGAGATGCGGTGGAGAGTTCTTTGATTATTCGACCGGGGATTCTTAGTTGTACCTGAGAGACCTTGCAGAGTGGGAGCAGACTGAGCCATCTGGAGAGCCGTCACTTGGATATGAGGATGATGGCCAGTCCCAGTTTCCATTTCAGGATGCAGAGCTGCAGGCCCAGTGTCAGCTTGAGGAGCCACCTTTGGGCTCTTTTTCTTGCGACCCCATGGGATACAGAGCAGAGCAGGAGGATGGGTGGCATGAGAGCCAGATAGAGGATATTGACAGATTATATTTTGATGAGTCGGATGAGATAGATGATGGAGTGCGTGTCGACCACGACGGTGACACGATGCATTTTCGTTTTGAGGTTGATGATGAAGCGGATGTGCATGATGGCCGAGAGCAGATTGAGTACACCATTGAGCCTGAGCCATAGCCCACTTCAGAGTTAGCTTCACAGGTCGAGGCGGTTGAGTATTTTGGGAGGACGACTGAGATGAGCTATTTCTGGGATGGCGAGGATGATGCGTGCTTGGATTTGCCCGAGACGTGTCTACCTCCAGTCCTATCACAGATGTCACTTCCCTCGCCTCAGGATGCGCACTTGCCAGTCATCGAGAAGGTTTGTCAGGAGCAGTTACCAGTTGTGGGGAGTGCTGCAGAGATTGTTGATATTGACGTCGAGGAAGAGGATAGCGACAGGGATTGTGAGATGGTATATATTGAGACCGAGCTCCCTTTTACTCCAGTTTGCTCTCTGCAGCCACTTCCACCTCCTCTTGAGGCCGTGCATCATTCCGAGCCTAGCATCACATTTCGGGGAAGTTCCCACCTTTCTTTTTCCTCCACCCCCGAATCAAATTATTTACTTCCATATCATAATGATTCGGATTGTCGTCATTTGATCGTAAATTCTTTTATTCATTTCGACGACCCATTTTGGCAAGCTTTTCACTTGGATGGGCGCTCTCGCCCAATTATTTTTGACACGACCTATCTCCCCCATTTTGCAGGATTCCATCACAAGGAGATGCTTGGGGTTGTGTCGCTTGCCAGTGATGCCCGCAATGGAGGTAGGGCATTTGACGTGGCGACGCTCGCGGAGGAGCGGAAGGATATGATCGAGCAGTTGCCACCACAGTTACACATTTTGGATCCGCCTTTTGCCACGGTGTGTTCTTTCCATGTAGTGTAAATAAATAAAAATTAAAAAGTTAGTTTGCTTTTGCATGTTTGCTTTCGTATTTTCTTTTCTTTTTTAGGATCTTTTGCCAAGATCTAGTACTCTCCCAACATTGAGGACAATGCTTATTTTAAGTTGGGGGGAGAGTGTTAGAATCTTTAGGTTTGTTAGGATTTTGAGCCTAAAATTTTTTTTTGAGATTCCTCCCAGTCTCGCCTCATTCCATGAATTCATTGCATATCATATTTTGGCTTCCTCGTTCCTACACCATTAGCTTTGTTTTGTCCCTATATGCTTAATGCCATGCAATTTTTTCGGATTATTACTTTGGTATCGATTTCTTGATGTTGGATTGGCATGTTTCACTTCTTTTCCATTTTGGATTCATATGCTAATATGCCATGTATGAACTACATTATATGTTGTGATACTCTCTTTGAGATAATTTTGGAAAAGTTTGGTGTAAGCGATTTCATGTGTTGGGATGAATGGTGTAGTTTTTAATTGGATTGGATTTGGCCAATTGTGCATGCTTTGTTTTCCTCTTAGGAGTGGATGGATGAGTTGCTAATTCATGTTGGAATGAAAAAAAAGTTAGTATAAGTGAATGTTTCTTTCTAATCGAATTGAGTAGCCGGTGCCCCACGAAACATTGGGGAAGACGTCAAAAATTAGATTTAGAAGATCATTCCATCCATTTGCATATATAGCGTCATCGCGTGTTTGCAAATGTGCCGGTGTTTGCATTTATGGCGTTATCGCGTGAATGCAAAACATAAACATCAAAAAAAAAATCCAAAAAGTAAAAAATAAATGAAAAGAAAAGAAAAATTAATGAAAAAAATGAAAGAATAAGCAACATGAGTGATGCAATCTCATCTCCCACAACTTAGAGGAAATTTCTTTTGTTTTGGCCACTTTCATGAAAATTGGAAATTTTGGCATCGTGATATCCCGATACGTGTGATATGCGGCTTATTTCTTCACTTTTCTTTGAATTGGATTGAGGAGAATATCATTTGTTGTTTACTTTCATACATTTGTTATATTGGTTTTGAAATCAATTGGAAATATCATTTGGGTTGTGTCATGAAGATATCGAGGATTTGGTGCATGTTTTTCAATTTAATCCGAATTTTTCGCATATTTTGCTAGGGACTAGCAAAAAGCTAGTTGGGGGGTGTGATTCGGGATATAAATTGCATATTTTCCCCCCTAACTATCCCCATTTTGTGCCAAAGATTAGGCTTAATTGTGCTCTTTTTGGGTATATTTTCATTTCATATCAATTTTAGGGCTTATTCTCATTCTTGGTACAAAATACGGTTTTTATCGTCGTTATTGGCTTCCTATTATTTTTCCTATGCTCCTACCATTATTTCGATCATATCGCCATTTTTTGGGATTTATTTGAGCGTTGGAATATTTTATATAGCTTATTGGAGGTCAATATTGTGTTTTTAATAGTCGTTAAATTAATTTTCACATCAAATGGACTAATTTCTTCATCTTATATTTTTCAGGTACTCCCGGGAGTCTTGGGGATTTTTCAGAATTTTCTGGGATTTTTCTGAGATTTCTAGGTATTTTTTTGGATTTATTGGAGGAGAAATAAGGTAGAAAAGGCCTGAAAAAGGAATTTATTGGGGCGCCACGTGGCGCCACCAGAAGGCGCCACGTGGCGCCAGGAGCAGCTCAATTCCGAGCGGGCCGCTGCTTCTTCGGGGTTTTAAAAAAAAAGTATATAAAAAAAGGGCTTCGGCCCGCTTTCTTCTGAAGCGGGCTTCGGCCCGCTTCAAAAATCTGAAGCGGGCTTCGCCCCGCTTCAGATTTTGAAGCGGGCGGAGGCCCCGCTTCAGATTTTGAAGCGGGCGGAGGCCCCGTTTCATTTTTTGCAGCGGCGCGCGCGGTTTGCAAGTGGGGCGGGTCGGGTTTGAAGCAAACCCGACCCGCAATGGCTGTAAAAACGCCCTTGGGGGCGATTTTTGAAGTTTCTTCTCAATTTTCTCGGCCTGAAGCTGTTTTTTGGGGGGTTTTGAGTTTTTCTAGGGCTTTGGATGGGGGAGGAGGCCATGGATTGAGCTTGGAGCTTGGAGGAGCACTTGGGAGAGGAGAACTTCATCCATGAGTGACACGTTGGTGAAAATTTTCCAAACTCTTGTGTATTTGATTTAGGGTTTTGTATTGTAATTGGATGTTAATTTTGAGTAAAGATTACTCCTTTTTCTCCATGATACTCTAAATTTTGCTTGTGTGGTTGTGTTTGGGGATTGTTGTTGTTGGTTTGAGAATTTCATCTCTAGCACAATTTTATCTTCAAAAATTTGTGTATGGAACTTGTGTTATTTTGTTTATTGGAACCCCTAAGGGGAAATCCAAGAAGAGGATAATCCTAGCGGACCCTCTCTAATGCGCTTATTGTTAAATACTCGCATGAGTTTCATTCACTACTTATTGCACCCCACATGTTCGATGAAATGCCGTATTTTCCGATTGAGCTCCCTTAGCCGGGAGATCAATTGAGTTATATATTGGGTTGATTTCTTGTGCCCACGGCCTCATTCGCATGCACACCACACGAGTCCTCCTCGTTACTTGCCGATTCGGCCCTCCACCCCTACCCATTTAGGTTAGAATTTTTAGTTTCTTCACGTTTTCACCACGCTTTTACCACTCATCCACCGTTAGCGAGTTAGTTGTAAAACACTTTAATTTTCTTTATCGATCAGAATTTGTGAAAGTAGAACGAATTGTCCCTGTGATCCGACCCGGTACTCACCGGTTATTTTTATATTGCATTGACGCTCCTACGCTTGGGAGCGGAAGGCGTGCACTTGCGCGTTTTCCGAGTCAACCAGGTACTGGACAGAAAAAGCACTATTGTTGACGACAAATTTGCGTTCGATATTGTTATCCACATCGTTGAATGTGATGATGATGTCGATCCATACACTCTAGCTGAATGTAAACACGGAGATGATTGGCCAAAATGGAACGAGACAATAGAAGTAGAGCTGGACTCACTCTTGAAACGCAAAGTATTTGGACCAGTAGTCCTAACACCAAAAGGTGTCAAACCTGTAGGATACAAATGGGTATTCGTCAGAAAAAGAAATAAAAATAATCAGGTCATACACTACAAAGCATGTCTTGTAGCTCCGGGTTTTTTCCAACGACCGGGGATAGATTATGAAGAAACATATTCTCAGGTTGTGGATGCGATCACTTTCCGATTTATCATAAGCTTAACAACTAAGGAAGGCCTAGATATGCAGCTCATGGACGTTGTGAATACATATCTATACGGCAATATAAATAAAGATATCTATATGAAACTTCCTGATGGCTTTAAAATGCCAACAGAGATAAAAGATAGACCTCAGGATGTCTAGTCGGTTAAGCTACAAAGATCATTATATGATCTAAAACAATCGGAAAGAATATGATATAACAGACTCAGTGAATTCCGTGTACAACAAGGAGTCACCAATAACGAAGTCTGCCTTTGCTTCTTCATAGTAGCAAAGGGAACATGCTTTGTTATAATAGCCATCTACGTAGACGATCTAAATCTCATCGAATCTCCTAAATAGATATCTAATATATCTGAAAGCCTAACAAAGACTTTTGTAATGAAAGACCTATGCAAAATAAAGTACTGTCTTGGCTTACAAATAGAACATCTCAGCGGTGGCATCCTGTTACATCAATCAACTTACAAACAGAAATTGCTGAAAAATTTCCGTATGTAAATGCCATCCGTTGAGTACACCAATGGTCATCAAATAGGTCGTCAAATCTTTGGATGTACAAAAAGACGCCTTCCGTCCGCTGGAAGAGGAGAAAGGATACACTAGGTCCTGAAGTACCTTACCTAAGTGTCATCGTAGCACTTCTTTATTTGGCAAACTGCACGCTTTCCGATATAGCGTTCATAGTAAACCTACTAACCAGATATAGTGCAGCACCCACAGCACGCCACTGGACTGGAGTTAAGTAACTTCTGCCCTACCTCCAATGGTCAATTGATCTGGGATCACATTACCAGAAAGGTGTATCCTGCACTTTAATTGGTTATGCAGATGCATGTTACAGATCCGATCCCCACACTGAAAAGTCACAGACTAGGTTTGTGTTTGCCTATGGAGGGACGTACATCTCCTGCAAATCTGTGAAGCAGACCACAACAATAACATCATCCAATCACTCTGGGCTCATGGCGATCCATGAAGCACGCATAGAATGTTTCTGGCTACGTCCAGTTATACACCACATTCTAGTGACGGCCGGCTTGAAGATTGGTGACCTTGAGCTAACCACTATGTTTGAAGACAATGCAGTCTGCATAGCTCAACTACGAGTTGGTTACATCAAGGGTGAAAGGACGAATCACATCTCCCCCAAATTCTTCTGGACGCACAGGTCGAGTCAACCTCATTAGCTTGTACGCATGGGATTGGGATGAGACAACTGAGAGATCTACAAGCCTGAAGCTTGTACACAATATGAGAAGTTAAATATAGAGTTGTACTCTTTTCTCTTAGCTATTGGCTTTTCCCACTGGGTTTTCCATAGCCAAAGGTTTAACGAGGCAACCTCATTAGCTGTAGATCCAAGTATCCACCACTAGTGATATCCGCAGAACAGGAAAAGTTAAAGAGACTTGTACTCTCTAACTCTGGATCCAGAAGTATCCTCTCCTTGTGATACTCATAAGCACTATGAATCCTTAAGCATTCATATGTCGAGTTTATAATGATAGATGGATAAGGAGAAGTGTTATGAATATGCCGATGTAAGGCCCATGTATCCACCATATTGTAACCCTAACTCTGTATATATGAGGCTACAGACTCACATAGACACCACCTTCTAACAATAATTAACTTATTTTAACACAATTTCTTACACCATGATGCTGTCTTAAGGATCATAGAGAGTTTGCCAAACAGAAAATGAAAGCGTGAAGCTGAATGCGACTTTATAAACTGTTCGGCAATCTGCATGGAAGAAGAAGCAAACTGTATTGTGATAGTGCCCTGCTGATAGTGATATCGAGTGATATAACAATCAATCTCAATATTTTTGGTTCACTCATTAATTACCGAATTAAGAACATTCTGTAGAGCACTTTTATTGTTACAATACAATGAATTAGGGCGACGAAGAGAAACCCCAATATTTGCAAGTAACCAATGTTGCCAAACAATCTTACAGGTAGTAGATGCCATGACACGATACGCCGACTCTGAAAAATCTACAAACAATATCTGGCTTCTTGCTTTTCCACGAAATTAGAGAATCGCCTTAAAGATGCAATAGCTAGCAGTAGACTTACGATCTGTAGATCCAGCTAATTTTACGCTTCCAATGACAAAAATAGCCTCTGGAAAAAATTTGAAACGTCGAGAATTCTCCCACGGCAAAATCATAATTTCTCATAATGCAAATTCATCCCAATGCAAAATTTCTACTGCCAATGCAAAATTTTAGAAATTTAATCCAAGAATTTATTCCAATGCAAAATTCCTCCTGCCAATGCAAAATTCTTTCCAAATTTCAAAAATTCCTCCAAATGCAAAATTTCTCTTGCCAATGCAATATTTCAGAAATTTTTTCCAATACAAAATTCTTCACAATGCAAAATTTCTTCGTCCAATACAAAATTTCAGAAATTTCTTGCAATGCAAAATGTATATATGAATAATGAATTCAACAATATTACTTCTCCACCAAAAACTTTCCATTCAATCGAACTGTTTGACATTTTAGGCACCATCTCACCACAAAGCTCTAGACATAAACCACCAGAACGAGCTGCCAGACCGGTAATGCTAACCCTGTACTAAGAGCATCTCCAACGGAGCAAAAAATTCCTGCTCCTGCGTCATAATAGAGAGCGGAGGTCAAAAAGTTCAGCTCCAACCACTCGCGTGTGTTCCTCGCCAAAGTAGAGAAACGAGAGGGTGCTCGCCAAATGTGACGAGCTCCTTATGTTTTCAACAGATTTTTTAAATTTTTTAATGCAATAAAGACTTTTTTATTAATATCTTATTTTGTTAGATAGAAGTTGCAACGGCCCCGATTATTTTAAAATAATGAATGTTAGCTAAAGTGGAGAGTATGGTTGGAATGAGTAGCTAAAAGTGGTTCCGTAAAATAGCTTTTTAGCTACAATAGCTAAAATTTAGGGAGGCCCATTGGAGATGCTCTAAGACAATACACAGCATATCACGATCCACCAGAATATCAACGAGACTAAGAACACCAATTTTTATGGAGTATGCATGGACCGATCTCTGTTTTGCTAAACTGTGTCCAGACTGGATAAAAATCAGACATATTGCAAAGATAGAATTTTTACCCCTAATTACTGAACTAAACATATGTCAAATTATATATGATTCTGGGGTAGAATTTCGTGAAGTACATGAATATATTTTTTCCAGATTTTTATTTGATCTACATTTAGAGTTATTGACAGTTTAACAAAGGGTCAGTTTACAGGAAATCGGAAAAACAAAATTGCAACACCTCTACATTAAACCAAACTGTATCCAGACTGGATGAAATTCAGACATGTTGTAAAGATAGAATTTGTACCCATAATTACTGAACTGAACATATGCCAAATTTTATATGATTCTCGGGTAGAATTTCGTAAACTACATGAATATATTTTTTTCCAGAGTTTTCTTTAATATATATTTAAAGTTATTCACAGTTTAACAAGAGGTCAGTTTGCAGGAAGTCAGAAAACAGAACTGCAACACCTCTACATTAAACTACAATACAGCAAAACAAAGATCAGTCCCTGCACACTCCATAAAAATTGGTGTTCTTGGTCTCGTTGAAAAGATAACAATCTGTTCTACAACTTTCACTCAAGCCACATTTACGAGATTCTAACTGCAACATGACTTAAATTAGCAATCGTTACAGCTCTTAGGATCTGTCTGAAAAACCGTTTTGATAGGTTCACCAAACAATTAACCATAAATCACCTAGTTCATATCTCTGCATGAAATTTTATATGTGAATCCAACGCTACCATATCTACAACTTCCAATGGGAGGCTCTAGTGGGAGTGAGATATAATCAACACACATCATCACTCGATACATTGCGCTGTGGGTATCACATATCTCATCAAATCCCGCCAATGGAGCACTCACACTTGGGTATACCTCCCAAGTCCAGTCCTGATATCTACGTACCTCCCAGGGCTCCCCCACCCTGTGTCACCGTCCTTTGTGGAGGATTAAGCATTTGAAATAAGGAAACCTTGCACATTATCATGAAACGACAACAATAATAATCTCAACACCAACGTCAAGTAACAACATCCCAACCACAACAACTTCCATAATGTATCCATCACAACATTTTCTTTCACACCCCAACATATGCTTCCTCATCAATGTTCCATTTGAAGGCCAACAATAACTTCAATATCTAGTACAACCTCAACATTAAAGCAACCCATGCAAGTCCGTCATATAAGAATAACAATAAAAATAAAAAACGTGAAGGAAATAACTGAAAGAAGGGAATATACAAATCAGACATAAAAATAGAGCATACAAAGCCGCATTATTGAAGTGTTAGCATCACTAAAAACTTCATGTGCAGTTACCGCCAAAATGGAGAACATATCACTATATTGAGCAATAGAGGCATCCAATGTCGCCAATACTTCACTCAGAATATAATATAAAACAAGACATTATAGGCAAAATAAATTGTTTTGTTGTTGGTGTTTTTTGCTGGGGGAGGGGGGATAATTATATGCAGCCTAACATGCCAATACAAATTCTCTTGAGGTAAAACCACAAACAGTAGCTAGTTGCATCCATAACCCAACGAACACCTGCTCCTCCTACCAATAGAACATAACATCCTTGACGTTATCTCTAATCTTTGGCAGCGGCCTCACCTCATCACTCCTCACTCGCGTCCCGCTTACTGACCCTGATCCGCCATCCGTCTCTCCCTCCACGTAGTACCTTGCCCGAAAGGCGGCGAGATGTGCATAGTAAGCAGGGGGGACTGCATATATGCACAAGGAACGAAAGCGTATTAAACATAATACTACAAGTGCAGATAAGCAAACATTTAAAAGAAAAAAAAGAAAACAACAGTAGCGTACCAACTGAGACGGAACGAGTACAGCGAGCGTATCTGCGAGTCAAAAACAAAAAACAAAAAAAAACCACCCAAGGACGTTAATCAGAAGCTGAAAAAACAAATAAAACCACCAAATGCCAACAAAACTAAGCAGTCATTGAGCCAGGCATACGTGTAGCACAAATTGTTTGTTAACATCTGAAGACCGTCAGCAGAGAAGTGATTTTCATCGTACAGGACATGGTAATGTGTCGGCCGGCTTGTCCCCTGCAAAGCAATTGACCGAGTTCAAGGGCAAAAGCCATGACAAACAGAAAGCTATCAAGGCATCCGCATTCACACAACAACAAAGTATTAGCTTGCCTGTATGCCAGCATGGCTACACAGGTAGAAATCAAACTCTGTGGGGTGGCAGATTTTCTTATCCACAACAGTTCCTGAGCATAGATTTAAAAAAAAAGGATCAAGTCCCTATTCATTGAGAAACACATATCTTCACAAAATATGTCTAGTGTTTAACATTGCAAATAACATTAAATGGTCCGACCACAAGAGAGTAACATTATGATTCAATGCAGATAATGAAGACGTGCAAATAGGTCTCTTGTGCATGTTTACGGAGGGAAAGAAATCGTTTCTACTTTCTCTCCTCTTCCAAAAAGCTAAGAAAGGGTAGTTGACCAAATATTAAGAACACTAACGAAAAAGAAAAGATATTCAAATTATCTAGTAGGCAGGTTAACATATTTCATTTGGCAATTTAGCAGTTTTCCTTCCATCATGCATTGGAGATAGATATGTACCAGTCATAATGTAACTCTAATTTTAGGTAATATTGCAATTTGAGCTAAACTGGTTTCAAAGCCTTGTATAACATAACATTTGGGCCATTTAGAACTTATATGCACCAAGTAGTTTATAAAAATAAAATTCTACAACTGCTTTATCTCAACAATGTATTTCTTATAAACTTATAACCATTTTCAAATGAATTGTTAGAATTAGAAAATCCATTCATTTGCGCCTAAACATGGCATGGTCCCCACTTGCACCCTCAATTTTCACTCCAAATAAAAAATATCTATCTAAAACAATCCCCACTATAAACATATAACTATCCAAATAATAAAAAACTTCAATGTTGGTTCATAATAAAACAGTAATTATTGGAACAATTTATCCTTCATTTTTACAGGATTTCTCTAGTTCCATTTTTTCAGCCATAGCAACATTAATTTGATCTTTTTAATGTGAGAATATATGGGCAATATATACCAAACCAAGCAGTATATTTCAAAATCGGCAGTTATGTCCCAAAAAGTTTGTATCATTATTTGAGCACTCATGCTGTACGGCACAATGCTTCCACTGACATTACAAAGTTTTATAAGTATTATGTTGCATTTTCGCATACTCTCGACAATTATTCTTTGACACTCCTAACTTCATATTTTTCACTTGCTTTCAAATCAGTTTCTAAACATAGAAACTACAAAACAACAATATTCATCTTTGCATATTAGTGGAAGCATTTCTCTAACCATGCTCTAAACAACATATTTAACGATTGCACAAGATAAATGTGAGATTCACTATTATTACTGCAGTAATGTTTTACAAAAAAGATGAGCTGTCAAGTACGAAATTTAGTGTTAGACCAGGGTTAATTGCTGTGTTTCAAAACTACATACTTAAATGACAGTACCTAGATTGTCGAAAAAGTACAGTGTTGGGACTAATAAATTACAAGCAAGCATAACTTAAATAAGAGAATGAAAAATCTACAACAAGGCATAACTCTCTTGGCCTCGCATAAGAGAGAGAACCAGGTGGCAATGACCGAAAATTCACATTTCACGATGTTGGAACGTCTATTTTTCAAACATGTACCTTGATCTGTTAGGTGGTTTGCCTTGCTTATGGACTTCTGAGAAAATTCATTAATCAATCAATTTTATGTTAACATTTTTCATTTATAGGGCGTGTCTTTTGTATTACTGCCAATATAGTCTCGAAAGAAAATAATAATTACAATGGGTTCTAAAAATATAGCTAACGGCACAAGAGCGACAAAATTATAAAACATCGGTTTATAACCACATACAAGATGGTCTCCTGTTACGAACCTGGAAGTATGTTCCCGCTTTTGTCTGTCAGATTCCCATGGACTTCCGGGAATAATCGTGTATGATGCCGCTTCTGCACGACCACAAAAGTTACCGGTGGAAGATAACCATCTTCCAAAGAAGCACAAGCCTAGTTCAACACGGGAAAAAAGAAGCAATATAGCTGTTATATAAGGCAGGAGTTCCAAAAATCGGTTACAAGCACATTTAGACAAATAAAAAAATTATACACATATCGATGAAAACGTTTACTTCTCTAATAGCATTCATTTCATGTAGCAGAACATGGCTAAATTGCCCTTCAGAGACACCATCCCTGCATGTATAAAATATAACTTAGAAGCTCAAAATGGTCATATATACATGGCAAAAACTTAATTATAAAATGATTCAGGAAACCTGTAGAATATAATTCTATGAGGCTTCTGATTTGTTGCTCTTTTAAAGGCAATCAAGAGCTCTCTGCAGGAAAAAAGAGGGTGCGAAAAAAAGAATTTTAAGATGTAATAACACTCGTATAGCTAAATCATATGGTCTCCAAAATCTTACCTAATCATGCCACCATACACCACACCTCTCTGGGAATCATGTGTACGTGTAAAAAGGTCCCTTATCATCTCCTTCCTATGTGGTTGGGCAGACACCAGACCCCTATACTTGGTTACTTCCGGCCAATCCATTGATGCTACAACCTACCAGTAAAATGCCAATTCATAATGTGAAGGAGCGTACAACGCCAATTAAACGATCTAACAGTGAATAATTTCACAAGCCACATCACAATGCTACATAATTCCTATAAACACTGCAAGTGCTAAGGATCTAATAAACACATTAGAAGTTTCTTATGAATTGTCCAGCTGGCTAACTCATAGTAAAACCTAAAGCACATTCTAATTTAGGAGTCATCCAACGAATTAGAACAATAACCATTGAAATGTTAAACCGGCTAACTACTCATAGTTTAAAAAACAGCCTACAGCTCATTCTAATTTAACAGGCTTCCAACAGCATTAGAACACCAAATGATAAGTTGCTCAAGATATATAGCTCTTTGTGCAGGAAGAAACCATATTAAACAATAAAAAAAAGCATTGCTACAATAGCAAGGAAAGAAACCAACAGCAGCAATCGATGCAGATGAGTCCTCTCCTGGTGGTGGATGGGTGACATCAGCCCCAAATATGATTGTTGGTTTATCAGTAACAAGAGGGATCCTCTTGTTAAGGGCATCTGCAAGAACCGTGTTGCGGCCTCCAACCTGATTCAAAAGAATGTAAGCAAAATAGCCGGTCATTGGTCTCACCCTATAAAATTAATCTGAAAGACAAGACGATCAATAACCTTAACATTAATTTTCAGCGCAACATTTTCCATATACTGGGGTTTGCATGCTTGAACATGCTTGGGCAAGCAACATTGAGATATAAGCCCTAGTTCGGTCTCACAAACACGCTTGATCTTACCTGTTAAATGAACAGGCCCAGTGAAATAAGGTGCAGCGGGAAATTCTATCCAATACTTTAAGTCAAAATTGCGCACCATAAGATCCACTGACTTCTGGTAAAACAATAAGAAGCAACTGGAGGTGTCCTCCTCTAAGGGCTGCCAAAGCTTGACTATGTGTCTTTCTTAGAGCACCCTCTACATTATCAGCATATTCAAACAGAATATTCATCACGGGCCTAGGATTGATAGCCTAAAAATACACAAGATAATCAAGCCACAAATAAAGAAGAAATATCAAAGCGAGCATAGTTCGTACAAAAGGAATTAGTTAATGGAAGTACCATTCCAATTTTCCCACAGATGCCAAACAGACTTTGGCAGAAGTTGTAAACTATATCAGAATGAAGATTCCGCGAGAAACTAACACACGCCCAATTTTGGATGCTCCCACCATTGACCATTCTCTGAGCATATAATTTCAAATTCAATGCTACGAAAGGTAACCTTCATGCTAAAGCATCTTTTCCAACTTGCCTAAGCATCAAAAGTATTCATAGACTAAAACTAAGACATGTTTTAATATAAAAAAACAAAACACCACGCCAAAACATTAAGGCAAAGGTAAATGTTAAAACTGCAATCAACCCAAAAACAAGGAAAACAACAATATTTGGACTAAACAGCAACATGATTATTCATTAACCTTATTGATCATATTCCAGGCGCCCACTCTTGGGTTACACGTCTTCTCCCTACCAGAATCATGATACTTGAGCTGAAACATACACAGAAAATTAACAAATTGGTATCTGCAATTTTCCACAAGTCAAAAAGACTTGAAGTAGAATAATTACCAATGGGGGAGGTAGGACTCTTGCTTCAACTGAAGTTAGCTGACTTGAAACTTTTATGCCAAATTCTTTAGCATATTTATCTTCTTTATAGTTATTTTGGATGACCATCTGAAAAAGCAATTAAAATGAATAGTAATTAACAAATAATGTAGTAGTTTATATGACCATCTGCAAAAGCAATTATCATGAAGAACGTAAGCCTTTGAGACGTATTTAAAGATTACAGGAACTAACCCCCATTATACTCCTCTCCCTTTGTTCTGGCCGTTGGCATGTTGATCGCAAAATTTCAGTGACCTGCTTCTCATTCAGTTTCTTTGAGAATCTCTGGCCTTCAACTATTTTGCAGACCTAGCACGAAAAACATACACCAATATACCCAACCGATTTAATATAACTACGTGAATAGAAATTAACCAGAAAAAGAACACATATGCAATAATCAAGATAATTCCAACATTAAAGAGCAGACCTCCATAGGCAGATATACCGGCTTACTATCACTGCCAGCTTGTATGCATGGCCAAGTAACATGCCTGAGTTGGCACTGGTACTTGTCTTGAAAGTAGTCAATCACACGGATTCGGCTTCCCTTATCATCCACAGGAAAACTGAAGAAAGAAAGAGATTGATTAACAACATAAAAACTATCCAGCATTATTGTGTGTTATTTTGTGTGTGTGTAAAGAAAAGAGAGGGTTGATATAAATAAGAAGTGATAGCCGTCATTAGAGGCTAATCACCATTTTCACCTAAATTTAACATGGTATCAGAGCCAAACCTAAACCCTACCCCAAAAACCCCCTAAAACACCAAAAAACCCTAGCCTCCCCGCCGCGCCGCCCTCCCACGCGCCGCCGCCAACTGCGCGCGCCGCCAGCCCTCCCCGCCGCGCCGCCCTCCCACGCGCCGCCGCCACCTGCGCGCGCCGCCGCCACCCGCTAACCGCGTGCGGCGCGTCGCAGCCGCTGCGCGTGCGCGTGCGTCGCTAGCCCCCTTCCGCTGTCACTGCTCCACATTTTGTGATCCTTCTCCCCTTCCACGTCCTCTTCTAGCCGCCACAAAGCCCTAACTAGCCACAAAAGAGAACCCCAAAAACCCTAACCCTAGATCTATGGTAGAGTCATGAAAAGGACTCCATAGATTTACGGTTAGGGTATGACCTAGAAGAGGAAGAAGAGAAGCAGATCTGCGGATCTAAGGAGGGAGAAAGGAGAGATCTGCGGATCTGGAGAGATGTGGGACAATCTTACCTCAGCTGACATGAAGGCCTTCATTGGGGAGATAACGAAGCTGCTTGCTTCGAAGGAGTTGGGATCCTCGAGTGGATCGACGCCTTCACGACCAGTGCAGAAGCTGGAGTTGATGCCCAATGATGTGAAATTGGAAGGGACGAAGAATTACCTCAGTTGGTCCAGGAGGGTGCTTCTCATCCTGAAGTCGAAGGGGTTAGAAGGCCATGTTCTGGGTTCATGTAGTGAACCGGTGGATAAGACTGGGGATGATTGGAAAGTGTGGAGCACCACCAACTCACTGGTGGCTGCTTGGTTGATGACATCGATGGTTCCACCCATTGCTGGGATGGTGGAGGCCATAGAGAGTGCTGCAGGGATATGGAGTATGGTGGAGAAAATGTATTCTGGAGCAGGGAATGTGATGCTTATGATGGAGGTTCAGGGCAAGGTCGACACCTTGAAGCAGGGGGAGATGTCTATTCTAGCCTACTCTGCGGAGTTGAAAAGGCTGTGGTCAGAGTTAGACCACTATGACCCTATTGATCTGCCTGATCCTAGGAGTGCTGCGATACACAGGAAGTGGGTGGAGCGTAGGCGTGTGACTCATTTTCTGAGAAACCTGAATGGAGATTTTGAGGTCAGGAGGGCGAGTATGTGTCACTTATCCTCTATCCCATCTCTGGAGGATGCCATAGCTGCAATGGCACAGGAGGAGACCAGACTGAGAGTTATGAAGGATGAGGGTACTCAGGTCACTCGGGCTGCACTGGCTGTACCGGCAGTGGCAGCAGTGAGCGAGGATCGAGAGTGCTACACCTGTGGGGTGAAGGGGCACCTGAGCTTTAACTGCCCACAGAAGGGTAGTGGACGAGGACGTGGCACAGGAGGCAGAGGAGGAGGTCGTTGGGGCCGTGGAGGCCGTGGACGAGGTCGTGACGGCCCACGGGCCAACTTTGCTACTGCTGATGGACGACAGGAGACAGTGATGATTGAGGCTACGTCAGCTGAAGCGTCAGATCTAGATCAGCGGAGACAGTCCAGGTCTACTACTGAGAGTTCGGAGAGTCATGCAGACCAGACTAGAGATGTTGCTTCGCCATTCGGTAATTTTGCCAACTTCGCTCACACAGGATCAGGTAACCAATCAGCTCTTTCATGTAGAGATCATATAGAGTGGATTATTGACTCAGGTGCATCTAGTCATGTGTCAGGTGCATATAGACAATTTTCCACATATAAACCACATACCATTCATGAAACTGTTAAGACAGCTGATGGCACATCCCAACCCATTAAAGGGATTGGCACTATTCAGTGCACTCCCTCCATATGCCTCTCTTCAGTCCTTCACGTCCCATCTTTTCCAGTCAACCTTTTATCTGTTGGCTCTATTGTTGATGATCTTGACTGTAGCATTACTTTTGACTCTACTCATTGTGTATTGCAGGAAAGGAAGACTGGGAGGAGGCTTGGGACTGGCGTCAGGCGTGATGGACTGTGGTATCTTAACAGAGCTAGTGGGGATGCTGCATTGGCCATCGTTGGTGAAGAGAAGGAAAGGGAGGTACTTTTATTACATTGTCAGTTGGGACACTTGCCTTTTGATATGTTGAATAAAATGTATCCTGAGATTTTGAATAGAGTGAATAAAATGAATTTGAAGTGTGATGCGTGTGAATTTGGGAAACACACTAGGACATCATATCCCAGTGTGTGGATGAGGAGTGTAGAGATATTTCATCTTATTCACTCAGATGTTTGGGGGCCCTGCCCAGTGACTTCAGTAAGTGTGTTCAGGTGGTTCATCACTTTCATAGATTGTCATTCTCGGATGACATGGCTTTACATGATGAAAAACAAAAGCGAAGCGTTGAAGTGTTTCCAGGACTTCCATAGAAGTGTCAGAAATGTGTATGAGGCCAAGATCCGCATCTTGAGAACGGATAATGGGACAGAGTATGTAAACAAGGAGTTTGCATCTTATCTATCTGAGAGTGGGATAACTCACCAAACCACTTGTCCCAACACGCCTCAACAGAACGGAGTTGCTGAAAGGAAAAATAGACACTTGTTGGAGGTAACTAGGTCACTCATGCTCACCATGAATGTACCTAAGATATTGTGGAGTGAAGCAGTGATGACAGCCACCTATCTCATCAACAGGATGCCTTCGCGGATGCTTGGTATGAAGTCCTCATGTGAGATTCTTATGGGAAAGAACACTTTTGTAGTTCCATCAAAAGTGTTTAGATGCACATGCTTTGTGAGGGATCATAGACCTTCTGTGGGGAAGCTGGATGCTCAGGCAATTAAATGCATATTTGTTGGGTATCCTTCAAATCAGAAAGGCTATAGGTGTTGGAGTCCCTCAGAAAGAAGGCTGTTTGTGAGTATGGATGTGACGTTCAGTGAGACTGAGCCTTTTTATGGAGGACTGACAGATTCTATACCAGTATTTGATACTGGTGCCTCTCCAAACACAGGAGGAGTTGGTCGAGAGGGGGAGACTGATGACAGGAGGGTAGTGGTTGGACTTATACCGTGTCCTGTCAGGCCTACTGGTACTGGTACTGATAGCAGGGAGGAGGAAAGGACCTTGGTGGAAGAGGAGGAAAGGCCCTTGGTGGAAGACAGGTTGTACGGTAAGAAATATAGCAGGAGACAGAAGGGTAGTCATGGCGATGGAGAACAACAAGAAGACATCTCCCCCACTGAAGAACCACTAGCTCCACAGCCACATGTCGAGATTGATCAGTCTATCACGCCTGCTCGAGTCCCGACTTCCTTACTGCATTCCTCTCCTAACACGGATGGTAACCTTTCTTTGCCTTCCTCTAGTTTAGATCTTCCACTTGCATCTCGTAGGGAGCCTCGTATCAATGCCGACAGGCCTCCTGTACGGTATGAATACGAGACTGATATTGCTAATCATGTCTCATATGCTTCTCTTACACCTGCATATAGGGCTATCATTGCATCCTTACAGTCTATCTCTATACCGAGTGATTGACGAGTGGCAAAGCAACATCCCCAGTGGAAGAAAGCAATGCTCGAAGAACTCGAAGCACTGGAGAAGAACAAGACATGGAGA
The DNA here is from genome assembly GCA_030789695.1 of Scilla litardierei. NCBI lineage: Eukaryota > Viridiplantae > Streptophyta > Magnoliopsida > Asparagales > Asparagaceae > Scilla > Scilla litardierei. The sequence continues at coordinate 132,145,322 of CM061139.1, forward strand.
CTTGTCTCACTTCCATCAGGGAAGAAAGCTGTGGGCTGCAAGTGGGTATTCACAATAAAGCAAACTCCAGAAGGGAAGGTGGACAGGTACAAAGCGAGGCTGGTTGCCAAGGGCTACAGTCGGACTTATGGGATTGATTATGATGAGACATTTGCCCCAGTGGCAAAGATGAGTACTGTGAGAGTACTGGTATCCTGTGCAGCGAATTTTGGATGGAAATTGCATCAGTTGGATGTAAAAAATGCCTTCTTGCATGGAGACTTACAGGAGGAGGTATACATGGAGGTTCCACCTGGCTTTAGCACACAACAGACGATGGGAAAGGTGTGTAGGCTGGACAAGTCTTTATATGGGTTGAAGCAATCTCCAAGGGCATGGTTTGACAGATTCAGGCGTGCAGTCATCACTATGGGCTACAAGCAGAGTAATGGTATCATACTGTATTCTATAGGCATTCAGAACAGCGGATTACCCTTCTGGCTGTGTATGTTGATGATATTATTATCACTGGAGATGATGAAGATGGAATCTCTCACTTGAAGGCAAGATTGGCGAGAGAATTTGAGGTCAAGGACCTTGGACAGTTGGGGTATTTCCTTGGACTGGAGATTGCTAGGTCCAGGAATGGTATAGTTCTCTCACAGAGGAAGTATGCCCTGGATTTACTGGCTGAGACTGGTATGTTGGGGTGTCGTCCAGCAGTTACTCCTATTGATCAGAATCATAGATTGCATTCACAATCAGGGGAGCCAGTAGACAAAGAAAGGTACCAGAGACTTGTTGGACGCCTTATCTACTTATGCCACACCAGACCTGACATTGCCTATGCTATCAGTGTGGTAAGTAGATACATGCATGATCCTAGGACTGGACACATGGAGGCAGTCTTCAGGATACTGAGGTATCTGAAGAATAGTCCAGGAAAAGGCATATTATTTGGTAGTCATGGTCACATGAATGTGACATGCTACTGTGATGCGGATTGGGCCAGTTGCTTGGATGATAGGAGATCGACCTCGGGCTACTGTGTGTTTGTTGGGGGCAACTTAGTCTCTTGGCGCAGCAAGAAGCAGGATTTGGTGGCTCGTTCCACTGCAGAGGCAGAGTATCGTGCTATGGTGCTTAGTACCTGTGAGATGATCTGGTTGAGATCACTTCTACAAGAGCTACGTCTGCTAAGAGAAGGACCATTGCGGTTGTTGTGTGATAACAAGTCAGCAATTAACATTGCCAACAACCCAGTGCAACATGATAGAATGAAGCACATAGAGATTGACAGGTCCTTCATTAAAGAAAGATTGGACAAGAAACAGTTGGAGATCTCCTACGTTACTTCTGGACAGCAACTAGCTGATTGCCTTACAAAGGGGTTGAACTCTAAAGGAGTAGTGGATGCTTGTAACAAGATGGGCATGATAAATATCTTTTGCTCATCTTGAGGGGGAGTATTGTGTGTTATTGTGTGTGTGTGTAAAGAAAAGAGAGGGTTGATATAAATAAGAAGTGATAGCCGTCATTAGAGGCTAATCGCCATTTTCACCCAAATTTAACAAGCATAATAATGGCTCTTAGTGTGAACATCACATCATAAAAATGGATGAATGAAAATGAATCAATTGTTGAAATGCTGATCAAAGCTAGATAAATAACAGATTAAAGACAAGATGTGTTACGTTAATTGGCTCAATTGCTCATTGGATATCCCAGTAATCTTATACCGTCTTTTGCAATCTGCTTGGTGTGTAACTTCAACTCTGACTCCCCGTAGAGCTTTCTTCAACTGCAAAGTTGTGGTAAAAAAACATTTAACTCACAAAGAAAAAGATGCTTAAACAACCCATAATGATACACTGCAGAGTTCAGAAGAAAACGTGTAACTGTTGTTTTTTAAATGTGTGCACATGTGCGTCCCTGCATGTAATGGGGATGTGTGGAAGTGGGGCGTGCATCGAGGACTGAGAGCAAGAGAAGCCACAGTTGTCAAGGTAAACAATACATAACAAAATCCATGACTTCCCAGTTACATACACCAACTCGCTGTTTCTCTGTCAAGGGACGGGACATGTCTCGAACTTTGAGGTACTCTTTTGCAAACTCCAGAACAGGCACAGCCTTGTAAAATGAAGTAGCAGAAATATCTGCAGAGTACAGTGGCATACAGTAGGTGTTTTAGTTATTACAAACTTTACCAACAAGGAGGAAAGGTCGTCTGACTCAAAAAAGTTAGAACCTTAATAGTTTAAGTCATGTTTGATATGCTACCTATGTTCAAGGACAACCCCATCTGGGTGGGACGAAGAGACTGATAGTAACCTCTCCAACACTCCACGCCATCACCAATTTCCCTTGGATCGCCAAAATGGGTTGAGAAGAACGATCTTGTTACTGTGACGTAACTGTAAAACAAACACCTTTGTTATTCAGGAATGTAAGAGAAAGAAGTTTGTCATTCAGGAACATCAAACATCAAAGCAATGGCTTAATCTGATATTTGGAATCTATCACCCACGGCCAGCTACAAGGTTAAAGGAAAACCAACACAGGCTCATTACTTTTGAGATGGGAACTCCCTCAGGACAATGTCAAGAGCTTGAATGGTATCTTGAGGGGCATCAAACTGCCTCCCCAGTAAAAACTGTTGAAGATGGTGCAGGTCAGCTTTTCCAACAAGTTTGAGTGTAATTCCATACTCTTTTTCACCCCTGCACAATAGAAAAGTAAACACTCAACACAACTAAAAACAAACCGCACTTCCAGACCAATATAAACAAGCACCTAAAACCTAGCAATCGCTTACCTATCTCTCTCAGTATACTTTATCGCGAACTGTTGAGACGTAAATGGCAAGGGGCCAGCGGTATACAGAGATTTTCTACCATCATAAGCGGGTGTTAACCTGCCTAGATGTGAGTCCTTGTATGTGGCCACCAACTGGCCAATAATGCCTCTGCAAAGAGGCCTCGACATTACCTCCGGGGTTATGTTAACCTGCAAGGTAAAAGAATACGTTTTTGCTAGAAAACTGAATCTTTCATCATTAACAATGATAGACAACATTATAGATATGCTTCATATGGTCTGTTCACTAAGAAAATAAAAATCAATTTTAATTAAAGATATACAAAGTTTAACGACAAATAGCGCTACAGGAGGGGGGATAAAATCAATCAATTCATATCCTTAGCAATCGATACAAATACAAACATCCCAATCACACACTAATAGAAGAACATGTAAGAAGATTGTTAAGATATAAATTACTATATTTAGGAAATAGAGTTGTCTCTTTGTTTCTTGTGCAACTGTCTCTCCGGTTCTAGTGTTGCATCTTAGTTTCTTGGATATGGCTCTTGGGCTCTTGTGCCCAATCATGACATGTGTAATATATATATGAGGATTCTCTTGTAACTATCATCAAGCCAGTACAAATCTTTCTCTTCTTCTTCTCGACATGGTATCAGAGCTATTCTGATCTAGGCTCCAAGTCTTCCGTTGCAACTCTCCCTCCCCCTTTTGGAGGAGGAAGGCAACCACTCCAGCCCTATGTAGTATATCAGATCAGCGTCCTCACTCATCAGATCGGATCAGTGCTCTCTTCTACAACATCGCCGCATTCTCGTCACTTCAATCATTGAAGCACAGTCTCCTTCTCAATTACCGGAGCACATTCTCCTCAATCACCAGAGTCACATTACAACCTCCTCCCCAATCATCGACGCATAGCCACATCGACCCCCAAGCGGTCTCGCCCCCTGTGACACCTCATCGGCCCCCAGCGGTCTTGCCCCCTACAACACCTCATCAGCCCCTACGTCCTCTGACCTATGCGACACCTCCTCAGCCACTTGCGGCCTCTCCAACTCCGCGGCCATCGTGTACTGCACTCACCAATCCATGTGTCTTCCACTCCGCGGCCACCTGATACTGCCATCCTCTCTCACTCTTACTATTTCTTCCACGTTACTGCACCTCTTTCTCATTGCAATTCCTCTTCAAACTCAAAGTTATACCTTGAGTTTGAGGGGGTGTTAAGATATAAATTACTATATTTATGAAATCGAGTTGTCTCTTTGTTTCTTGTGCAAGTGTCTATCCGGATCTAGTGTTGCCTCATAGTTTCTTGGATATGGCTCTTATGCTCTTGTGCACAATCATGACATGTGTAATATATATATGAGGATTCTTGTGACTATCATCAAGCTAATACGAATCTTTCTCTTCTTCTTCTTGACAAAGACAGACAAAAAGCTCAGGCCTGTGTTGCATGGACACATCCAAGTCAACACAAACATAATGCATCACAAAATCTTAAAATACTTTGGACAAAGTGACTTGTCTTGCGTGACATGGCTACCCAATAGGAATATATATGATTCATAGGTTAGGCCAAGAACAATGTGGTTCTACGTTTTTTAAATTTTATTAAATGGAAGTTGGGTGATAAGCATGATGTCAATTAGACAACTAAAATGCTGCTGAGAATGCTAAGCGACATGATAGAGAACATATCATATAATCATGGCAAACAAGGAGAAGAAAGCAAACAAATGGTACAAAAGGAAATCATATACGTCTTTCGTATAACAAATCCGTTATTCATAAACAAATTAAAAGGTTGTGACAAGATTCATAGCATGTTTCAATCATGTGAGCCATTACACCCATCAACATTAAAGTTAGGAGGAAATCCCCTAGAAGTAAATACTTTGGTAGGGATAAACAAAAACAATGCAAGGGAAGCACAAGGATATGATTAATGCATTCATAAAGCTCAAGTGCCTAATGGCAAAACATAAAAACATGTTTTTTTGCTACCATACACACCTATGCTAGCATGAGATGAGAGCAGCAAACTAAAAACAATGATAGGAATACAAGTCAGATTGTCTTATTTTGTCGAAGATCTATTTCAACAAACTTGTTAAATTTAGGCTGTGATAAAACAATGAGCATATCTTTTAGATCTATTGACTGCAGGGCAGAGATGCTCATTATAGAATATAAACATCTGGTAAGAATATGTTAGCAAAATCTATTATACAATTGAGGGATATTTTTGAATTCGGTTGCTGACTAGGAAAAAAAAGAAAGAAAGAAGGATGGCTACGATTGAATCGTGAAGAATCGATGGATATGATGAGAGTTTGTGGGGGGAGCCTTAAAATTTTGAGGAGAAATTTTAGGAAGAACTCCTAAAATTTTAGGAAAACTAAATATGGAGGAAAGTAAATTTTGGAAAACTAAAATTTCAAAATTTAAGGAACTAAATCTAGAGGTAACTAAATTTTGGAGGAACTAAAATTTTTGGGTAACTAAACTATCTAGGAGACTAACATTTAATATAAAATTTTGGAAGGAACTAAATTTGACAAGACCTAAAATTTTGAATTTTAGAGGAACCAAATCTGTAAGGAAATTACTTGGGTGAACTAAAATTTTTAGGGGAAACTAAATTCTCTGTAGTGAGCTAAATTTTAGTTTGAATGTGGTTAAAATTTTTTTTGATAGGGGGAATATTCTGAATGTGCCTGTAAATTTTTTGGTGGAGATTTTCAAGAGTATGCAAAAAAATTTAGGGGAAGGTAGGATTTTGGATGTGTTGAAATTTTTCAGTGGAATATTTTGAATGTCACATGACATATGGTCACATGTACGACTATTACTTATTTAAAAGGCCACACATGCTAAATTAAGTAGGAACCAAATCAACAATCTCTATTAAGTAGATGTCAAATTATAGATTGTATATATTATTCAAAATATGTTAAAATATGTGATATATAACATCCAAAGTAATCCAGAATTTTTCAGGATTTTTGGAACCAAAAACGTCAAATTTCAAAAGTCCAAAACTAAGATTTTATTCCGTCCGATAGTTGATTTTTCGACACCCAATGAGAAAAACATACCAACCGAAAAGCAAAAAAGAGTTAGCAGACTCAACACAATCGCGTCACCAGTGCGCAGGGTCACGGTCGTTACGTTATCGCCTCGTTGGCGCATAATTGGCACGTGAGTTGACATTCTCTAGAAGATTTCAAGCGTATTCTGGTAAATATGGGTACTAGAAGGTTCTTGTATATTCATGAGAATTCTTTAAGAAGAGTTATTTCTATGTAATAATGGAAAAGGTTTAAAAGACTCATCCTAGGTCATTGGATCTTGTAAGCCTCTAAAAGCCTAATCTCCACTATCATTGTAAGGAAGCCTCAACCTATAAATAGGGGCAAGGAGGCCATTTGTATCTAACAAGAGTTAGCAAGCAATAGCCAAGTAAAGTCAATAGTTCTCCACTTCCAAGTTCTCTTGTGTTCTCGAGTGTCTTGTGAGAGTGTGGAAATTTGAGGGAGGACTGACTTAGCCATTCTAATACTGAGTGAGTGAGCTAAGTTCCATACAGGATTGGAGAAGTAAGGTAGCTAAACAAGTCGCCATGAAAATTGGTATCTGAGCTTGCAGATCGGATAAAGGATGTCAGCCAATGTGATTCTAATTCCAAACGAATCTGATATGACAAAGGACGCCACTAGACCATCTCACATGGAGAAGTTTAAGGTCATCAAGTCAGCATTCGAGACATGGTTAGGTAAGGCAGAGTGTTAGGAACCAAGATAAAAAGACAATTTTTATAGATAAAAGTAGCCAAAACACGATAATTGAATACAAAAAGGTGTATTCTCCTCCCAAGACGCCTAGAGGAGGTCTGCACTCGTCTAATCTAAGAACTACTCCTAGGACGCCCAATAGAGAATATCTCAAATATCAAGCATGCATACAAATGACGGCTAGACCTAGTTTAAATAGAAAAACCCTCCTTACTGTGCGCAAAGTAATTTCTCCATGACTTGTTGTGCGCAAAGTAATTTCTCCATGACTTATTGTACGCAAAGTAGTTTCCTCCTCTCTTTAGCCGCGCACAGATCTAACATTACTCCGCCCCTGAAAATCCATCTTGTCCTCAAGGTGGTGCATGGAGTGTGTGTGCCATCCATTCCAGTACTGCAAGTCTCCTCCCGGATCGAAAGGATGAGATAGGTCTCCACCACCTTCATCAACGTCCAGACGAAAGCCCCGGTCACCACCAGTTAGATCTGAAGGCCCTCTATACCCAAAACTGAGATGTTGGCGCTCTGAAGGATTTTGAACAGAAAACCAATGGCCTTGGGGCCCATGTCGCCCTTCCGGAAGCTCGAATGTTCACTGTATTGGGCCCAGGTAGTCGAAACATCGCTGTCCACTGCATTGGAGGGCCCGTCGTCGGTGTTGAAGGGACTGCCGGGCCTTGCAGGACCCCTGCCGGGCCCTGCAGGGGCCTGCTGGGCCCAACAGAGGCCCTATAGGAGCTCCTGGGCTCCTGCCGGGGCCTGCAGGGCTGCTGCAGAAAATCTGCAGGCCTGCAGGGCCCTGCAGAATTTCTGCAGGCCTCTGCAGAATTTCTGCAGGCATGCAGGAAATCTGCAGGCATGCAGGGCCCTGCAGAAATTTCTGCAGGCCTGCAGGCCCCTGCAGAATTTCTGCAGGCCTGCTGCGGCCTCTGCAGAATTTCTGTAGGGCTGGCCACCCCTGCAGAATTTCTGTAGCGGGCGTGGCCGTCTTCTTGAGACGACGGCTAGGGTTTGCTCGCCTTGGGACTCGTCCTCGTCTTCCTCCGCCGCCTTTAAATCTGGATTTTCACCGCCATCAGATTCAAATCTGAAATTTTCAGATCTAAAAATTTTCTCGTCTTCCTCCGTCGTCTTCAGATCTGGATCTGAAAATTTTAGATCTGGATCTGAAAATTTCAGATCTGAAATTTCTATATCTGGGCTTTTCTCCTCCAAAGGTGACGTCTTTTGCCCAAAATTAGGGTTTTTGCCGTCGTGGATGTGCGCCGTCAATAGCTCCATGATTTTTGCAAATTGCTCGTCGTTCTTTGCTTGTCTTGCCTTCATGTGCTCGATGTATTTCACCAAATCGTCAACCGATTTCCTTATCCCTTCAATTCCTGACATGGATCATCACGCGCTCCGATACCAAATTGTTAGGAACCAAGATAAAAAGACAATTTTTATAGATAAAAGTAGCCAAAAACATGATAATTGAATACAAAAAGGTGTATTCTCCTCCCAAGACGCCTAGAAGACGTCCGCACTCGTCTAATCTAAGAACTACTCCTAGGACGCCCAATAGAGAATATCTCAAATATCAAGCATGCATACAAATGACGGCTAGCCCTAGTTTAAATAGAAAAACCCTCCTTGCTGTGTGCAAAGTAATTTCTTCATGACTTGTTGTGCGCAAAGTAATTTCTCCATGACTTATTGCACGCAAAGTAATTTCCTCCTCTCTTTAGCCGCGCACAGATCTAACACAGAGCTCACCGTGGATGATGCAAAGGATTAGCTTGAGACCATAGAAGAAAGCATCAGAGAGCTGAGGTCCGGGAGTGACGAGCTTCTGGAGGAGATGCAAAATGTCTTAACTTTAACCGTCGACATGCTCCAAAAGGGATGATATCTTGGAGTTGAGGAATGCTACACAAGAGGCTCAATGTAGGCTCTGATGAATAAGTTAGAAGAATTTGAGTTCAACCAACAAAAGATGGCGTGGGTGAGCAGAGCAGTCGTCACTCATCCCTTCTTGCCAGAGGTTGATGTTCCAAAACCGAAGCCTTACGAAAGTACGCAGAATGCTCGAAAACTCGATATTTTTCTCTAGAATATTGAAAGATACTTTGATACTGTGGGGATCAAGGACGACGATTACAAACTCCTCACGACCCCTCCCTACCTCCAAGATGTTGCTATGTTATGGTGATGTAGACGGTGCGATGATGTGAAAAGGAAAACATCTCGACACTTAAGAGGATTTTAATACGAAAATCAAGAAGCAATTCTATCCCGAAAATGCCAAGAATGAAACGTGAGGTAAGCTCCGTCGCCTTATTGAGAAATGTGCTATTCGAGATTATGTAAATGAATCTTTAAAGCTGCTTTTTAAGATTCTTGACATGAGCAAGAAAGACTCGCTCTTCACCTTCATAGATGGTCTCGATGTGTGGGCCAAAATGGAGCTCCAGAGGTGGAGAGTCCAAGCCCTCATCCAAGATATGACACTTACAGAGTCCCTGATCGAGTTCAATAAGGTGGACTTCGTCAAGCCAAAGGACACGAAGGTGAAGCTTCGCAAAGGTGGGAGAGAGAAAAAGAAATCGTAGGGTGGCTGGAGAATCACATAAAGAAGCTACAATTCTATTTTTGTGATGACCCGCATAAAGCTCGGGAGTGTCCAAAGAGGAACAATCTTGCGGCCCTAATCCAAAAGAAAGCAGAGAAGCAACAAGAAGAGATGAGGATGAACTTGCTACATCTTCTTAATCTCATTCACGTCAAGGTGGATGGAAGGTCAATGGGGCCTATGTGCGTAGAGACGATGATTGCCGATAAGACCTTCAAAGCTCTCATAGATACTAGTGCCTCTCATTTCTTGATTTCTGGTAGGGTGGCCGACGATTTAGATCCCGCGATGACCAAAGAGAAATGTACCACCAAGGCCGATAACTCGAAACATATTCCCTTTGTTGGCATGACTCGACAAAAACAAGTAAAAATGGGAGAATAGTCTGGGTTAGTGACAGGACGATGGTCGGCATGAATGACTTTAATATGGTCATTGGCTTGGAGTTCCTAGATCGGATGAATGCTATGTTGGTTTCATATACCAACACAATATGCTTCCTCTAGGGCAAAGCTTGCATGTTTCCAATCCAAAGAGAGAAAGCCCTGTCCTGCAAAATTCTCTCTGCAATTCAACTCTCCAGTGGGGTTCAAAGAAATTAACTAACCTTCATTGTCGCAATGAAGATGGAGGAATGCCTAACTAAAGATAACGAGGTACCCAGGGAGATCCAATCCGTCTTGAAGGACTACCAAGACATTATGCCCGAGAAGTTACCTATCAAGCTACGACTCAAGAGATAAGAATCACAAGATCGAGCTGGTGCCAGATGCGCAACCACCAGCGATGAGACCTTACAGGATGGCTCTATCGGAGTTGGAAGAACTTTGGAAGTAACTGAAAGACTTGTTGGATGCGGGATACATCAGACCATCAAAGGCTCCATATGGTGCACTGGTAATTTTCTAGAAGAAGCACGATGGTTCTCTCCGATTATGCATAAATTACCAGGCACTTGACAAAAATTACGGTAAAGAACATGTACATGATTCCTCTAGTGACAAATTTGTTCGATAAGCTGGGACAAACGAGATACTTCACCAAACTAGATCTCTGTTTAGGATACTGTCAAGTGCGGATTACCAAAAGAGATAAGCCAAAGATGATATGTGTAACAAGGTACAGATCTTACAAATTTCTTGTAATATCCTCTGGTCTCGCAAATGCTCCTGTAACATTCTGCATGTTGATGAACAAAGTGTTGAAGCCCTTCTTGGATTGCTGTGTTGTTGTATACCTTGACGACATAGTGATTTACAGTCGAGGAACCACGGAGCATATGTAACACTTAAGGCAGATGTTCGAGGCCTTCCGACGGAACGAGCTATATGTGAAGAATGAGAAATTCTCGTTCATACAGGAGGAAGTCATGTTCTTGAGGCATGTCATTGGGAGAAACCGAATCAGGATAGACCAATGGAAGGTTTATGCCATTTATGTGTGGGAACCGAACTAAGGTAAATATCATGTGCACTATGTGTCTGCATTTGCTTTATTATCTCTGCACCATATTTGCTCTGTGACTGTCTGATTGAGTATGCTACTATTATTGTATTCGTGAAAAGTTTTTATAAGCATATTCACCCCCCATCTAGGCTTAGATCATGATCCAACAGTAAGTTCCATCCCTTGGTGTCCTTACACGTCTACCAAGCAGTCTTTGAGATCCTACCATGAACAAAAACGATATCGATGCTCTCTCCACTAGTACCAAGAGAGTGCTTTCCCTTGAAGCAAATGTTGACCGCCTCCAATTTTTGCCTCTTCGTCAGGCGTGTCACCGCAAAGAACCTCTCAGCTCGATAAATCCACATGTAAGGATCACTCCCCCTCAAACAGTGACATCTTTAGCTTCCTTAAAATGTCATCAATCCTAAGACTCTTTTAGCCCGCTCGCCTGCCGGTTTGTGCATAGTATGGATGTTGATAATTATCACGTCGTATCTCCCTGGGTCGCCTATAACCCCTCAATGGGTTGTCACCTTCGTCATCTTCTCTGTCCTAGTCAATATCGTCCCAAACTAAGTCATTACTTTCCTCCTTATATGTCGAGACCTCGTCATAGACATCTCAAAACTCCTCATAGACCGGAAGTGGTCGTCGTCGTCTATCTGCAGCAACCTGAGGCCCATGAAGCCATGAAGCTCTTTCACGGCATCCTCAAGTCATGTGTCATCGTCATAGTCATCTCAAAACTCCTTATAGGCCAGAAGTAGTCGTCGTCCTTTTGTAACCATACATGGCCCATGCGGCCATCCAAGTTAACGTCAACCTCATAAGAGGCCTCAAAATAGTCACTAGAATCTCATCGATTTTACAAGGGAGCCGTAGGGCCCTGGTGGCCTGGCGAGGCCTAATGGGCCCCTGCCACGTCGCCGAGGGCTGCGAGGTCGCTTGCGTCTCTGTCGAGGATCAACATAGTACTGCAAGAGGGCTAAGGGGCTGCAAGGCCCCCCGCGGCCTTGCATGGTATCTGCAAACCCCTGTCGGGCCCGCCAGAGGATCACAAGGCCCCCAACGGCCCTGCCAGGACTCGCCTGCCCCATGTGCCTTTTCATCTGTCGCTTCCTCGGAGTCTTGATCCATGTCAGAGAGCAATCCTTTGACATGGAAAGCTCTCCAAAGTTTTCTCCAAACTTTCGACATGGGACGGCTTGTCGCTCTCTGCCTTTTCATCTGCCGCTTCCTCGAATTCCTCAACTTTTTTCTCTTCTTTCTCCAAAGTTTTTGTCTTTTGACCTAGATCTAGTTTGCTGACCAGATCAGAGTTCTTCGCCGCTTTTAAATCTGGCAATCCTTGAGATAGTTGTTATATTAGGGTTTGCATGAAAGCTTCTAACTTTGCATCCAACTTTGCCTCCATCCTCGCCTCACATGCCATGAATATTGTCTCGAGCCTGAATTCGAGGGAGACCATTAATAATTCTAGCTTTGCCACAGATTTCTTCAATCTCCCACTTTGGCACCGGGTTTCTCCTCCAAAGTTTTGAACATTTTCGATGCGTCGTCGTCATTGATGCCCAGTTCAATGTTATGATATCAATTTGATAGGTTTTTATGGAATAATAAGATGGGATAATAAAATTTTATGGAATAATAAGAGGATTTTTAGTAGAAGATGGGATTTTTGGGGTAAAGGTGGGATTTTTTGGGTTAGAGAGTGGATTTGGAGAAGAAAGATGATATTTTTATTGATAAATAAATTGAAATCAAGGGTAAATTGGCCATATTCGAGAGGTGGACTGCTCTCCTTACTTTTATTTGAGAGGACGCTGCACTCTTCACAAAAGAGGGAATTTCTCAACCTCTAACAAGTTCTCTCTCAAGATTCAAACATAAACCCCCCTAATCCCATTAATCCCCATATAAATACTGATCAGATTTTTAAAAATTATAGAAATACCTATTGCCCCTAAAATTACGAAAACACCATCAAGCCTACAAAATTGTAGATTTTGCCACCACCATATAAGATCTCATCACTTTGTAGGGAATCAAACAGGAAATATGTTGATGGTGTTTATATCTAACAATAATGGTAAGTTTGTCTCTGCTGAGTTTAAAGAATTTTATAGAAAACAAGTAGTAAAGCACACTTCGCTGCACTGGAAGATCTACAATCGAATGAAATTGTGGACATGATGAAAATAATAATTCTAAACAAGGCAAGGTATTTGAGATTTAAATTAAGATTCTCGAAAGAAATGTAGGTCGAATCTATATCGACCGCAACCTACTAAGTGAACAGAATTGTATCTGAAAAGTTAGTATATAAGAATTAATCATATGAATATGAACACATATGTGGAAAACACAAGGAACACACAGAAATTGGTAACGCAGTTCAATGCGGATACATACATCTACGGAGCCACGCCCAGAAAAAAATACTCCACTATTTTGAAAAACGATTACAATCACTAATATTGCAGTTCCATTAGGAGAACTCCCTCACCCTCAATAAAACCCGCAATAGGTGATTTCAATCAACACACTAGCACGATCCCATTGCAACGAAAACTGACCTGAATCAAACTCCCTTTAATCCCTACCTTCGTAGTCATCAGCCTCATTCACCAGCATGAAAAAGTGGAGTAATCCCAACAAGATCCCATTGCAAAAACTGACCTGAATCAAACTCCATTTGATCCCTACTTTCGTAGCCATCAGCCTCCTTTCCAGGACGATGAACCAATCTCTGAAAGGTTAACCCTAGACGAAACTGCTTGAGAGCCTTTTGTATCGAGCTCCACCAATCAAGGATTTGTTTCAGGTAAGCAGTTCAATCATATCTCAAGCAGATTTTCCGCCCATATATCAAGGAAACATTTCAGGTAAATTGTCCCATAAATCAAGAAACCATTTAACCATTTCGGGTAAATAGTTCTATCAAATCTCATACGGATATTTCCTCCCATCAATCAAGGATCTATTTTGGATAAATAGAACCAATTAAAATCATCAATTATTTTTGCCCACTAATCAAGGATCTATTTCGGATAAATAGAACCAATTAAAATCTCCAGTAGATATTCCTCCCCTTAATTCAGTAAGCACCAAGATTCTGAGATTCTGGGTGAATAAATCAGATCTGGAAAACAAAACAACGATCCTGCATCCGATCCTGCATTCAGACTCCGCGTGTCTGAATGATGTCATATTACATGACTCATAACATGACTCACACATGTACATAACATGGTCAGATTCCTCAACCAAAACACTCCAGATCTAGTGGCCAACCAAAACACTCTAGATCTAGTGCCACTAATGCCACCATATAGCAACAGAAAATCAACCCAACAATCTTTCCCTTCGGCATTATGTAGCACAACCCAAGCACGGGCAATAGTGCTCACCATAATAATAATTTATACCCCCCCTTTGAGCCACAATAAGCCAAAGGATACCTCAAGAAGTCGTAGCTGGAGCCGGAGCAGTTTCAGAGGTTCCTGCAGACGAAAAGACACCAAAATACCCCTTAGAGCTTGAGCTCTACTATCAAATGTAGCCTTCTGAGCTTGTAAAACGGCAATCTGACGAGCAATGTCTCTGGATGCTGCTTCATAGATAGCAATATCAGCTAGAAAGTGTGAAGTAGATGGAGGCACTGAATCAGCTAGAGGATGCTCAGAAACAGAAATAGCTGGAGCATTGGCATGTGAAGGAGAAGAAGATGGTGTCTCCTGTGTCACAATATTTTCCATAACATGAGCTGCATGAGAATCAGTTGAGATCCTAAGGTGTCGGCTCCGGTGTCATAACATCGTCTGCAACACGACGGTCAACGGGGGAAACTCCTTCATCAATAATAAAATCTGACAAGATGACATCATAAAGGTCCACAATATTTTCTAACCCACCAAACAGAAGTAGCTTGACTATTTGCATCATGTGGATTTGAGAAATCTGCACCAGCTTTCTGATGTGCACAGACACCATCAGATACAGTCTTGGAAGAATCTGAGTCATCAAGATGATCATCTCAATCAACATCATAGACGAAGATGAGGGACCCGACTCAGTGGTCAACAGTAACAGTGTTTCCTCATCGATAAGTCTAATACATTTTAGCTGGCCTCCAATATAGTCCAAGTACACATCTCCAATAATCAATCCAGAAAAATCAACCCGAGACACATCATGAGGCTCCCATGTCTCTCTCATACGACAAAACATTGCAAATAAATCCTCTGGCACAACAGAATTAGAGGAAGAAAAGTATTCCTCACATCTGATAGTAGACTGCAAAAATGAAACAATATACAGTATAGTAGTTGAGCTCTAAGAGACCGAAATAGTAGCTGGCAAATCTGACGAGGTCGGAGCCATCGGCGATGGAACCGGCGTAGAAGCGTGCAAATTTTGGGAGAAATCCATCGGAATGGGCCAAGAGGCCGACACAGCCGGATCAACAGAGGAGTGCCGTGCTGGAGGAGAGACGTGACAAGATCCGATGGCACTGGCGGAGGAAGAGCGACGAGAAGAGCGGCGACCACCGTGAGTTCGAGCCATGAGAAAGAGAAGGAAAAACATAGAAGAATCCTCTTTTTACTGGGAAGTATAAACTGAAGGGAATTGGAAAAGACTGAGATATCGCCTCTTATTACCTCCCTTATTTCTCTTTTTTTATTATAATAGACTGCAAATGCAGCAAATTCCCAACTCCCGCCGTAACTCTTCAAATCTCCCAGAGTCTAGTGGTTTTGTAAAGACATTTGCCAGTTGTCTTGATGTTGTAACATACTCCATGACTAGAACTTTCTGCTTTACCAATTCTCTGATAATTCTGGAGGAAGATTCATGAGAATTTGTAGCATGTTGCTCACATTGATTGTTGAGAGGAGATGTTGGTTCTGGTGTCAAACATCTGCAACAACATCGTTCTGTTTCGTATCTAATGTTATAACATCAGTCACAACATGAGGTGTTTTGTCTGAAGCTGCAGTGTTCAAATCTTCATTCATACAAGTACTAGAGTCTTGTAGCTGATAGCGGTTGTCAGCAGACCTCTTCCTCATTAGAATACACTCTTCATCAGCATTAAGCACAAAGTATTTCTCCTTAGTGAATCTCACAGACAATTTTTGATCACACAGTTGATTGATACTTGTTATATTGGTTTCATATCTTCAACAATGAGAACATTTTTAAGCCTTGGAAATCCAAATACATTCAGATTACCTTTACCAACAATTCTGCTCCTTTGACCATCACCAAATGTCACACGTCCACCTGTACTGACTTTGTGGTCATCAAGAAACTCCTTGTTGCCTATCATGTGTCGTGAGCATCCACTGTCAAAATACCACATGTTGTCTGAAGATGCTCTTAAGGATGTATGAGCCACCATGCTATATAACTCAGTCTTCCTGACCCATTGCCTTTTCACTCTTCTGCCGAGAGAATTAATTGTTCTTCCTTCCATAAAGTGACACATACGACTGAAACAATTCTTCTTAGAATAACCAATAATTCTGCAATATTTACACACTGGACTTTGACCTCTAACAATTTTAGTTAACTTCTTCTTACCATCATAACCCTTGTGCTGGCTGACTTTCTCAACTTCCTTTGTTACTTGTATACGTTTTATAGTAGGACTGTTAAAATCAAATCCTCTGATAGCCCACTCCACTATGATCTCTTGCGGTTTTACCCATGTCTAAGATGTCATCTAGTTTCACTTTTCTTAAGTTCCACTTATTTATTGTGATCTCAGCTTTCTCTACCCTGAGAAGAGCATTCCTGAAGTTGCTTTCCAGTTTTCTAAAGTTTTCCTTAACATTTAGATATTTGCTCTTGAATTCTTCCTTTTCTTTCTTCAACTTTTCATTTTCTTCTTTCAACACTTTGTTAATGCTACAGATCTGCATCCACTTTTCAAACATCATCTGGTATGCGACCCGGATATCTTCTTTACTTACTTCCTCATTGTTGTCAACCTCAGAATATGATTCAGCTGTAGATGTCATGGATGATGTCGTAACACTGGATTTGACATTTTCTGATTTGTTGACAGATGTCATGACTGAAGTTGTAACATCAGATCTGACATGACTGTCAGTGTTGAAATCAAATTGCTTCTTCAGAGAGGCCGCAAATGCAACATAATTACTAGTGATTTCCTCATCTTCAGCACTGCCCTCTGACTCATCTTCACTTCAGGTACTCGTCAAAGACTTCCTTTTTTTGTTTCTTCAGAGTGTTTACACATTCAGCCCGAATATGCCCATGCCCCTCACACTCTCTACACTGAATCCCTTTCCCCTCTTCTTCTAATCATACCTCGGATTTCAGTTGAAAGTTTTTCCAGTAGAAGTATCACCAGTGCGAAGCATATTGTTTTCAGTCCTGAAATTCTGCCATTTACTTCCAATGTTCTTGAGCATCCTGCTGAAATTTTTGGTCAGCTGAACTATATCCTCATCTAACCCAGATTCATCATCGTCTTTAGAAACATTTGCTGCATCATCCTTCAAGGCCATTCCTTTGACTCTTTTGTTATGCTTCTGATTCATCTCATAGGTCTGCAAAGATCCCATTAGCTCATCAAGTCTCATGGTAGAAATATCTCTTGCTTCCTCAATAGCTGCAACCTTAGCCGAGAACTGTTTAGGAAGAGATCTTAAAGCCTTTCACACTAGCTTAACCTCAGAATATTTCTTACCAAGTTGATATGCCTTATTTGCAATATCACTCAGTTTTCCATTAAACACAACAATGGTCTCATCATCATCAATTCTCAATTCTTCAAATTGTGAAGCAAGCATTTGAAGTTTAGAAACTCTTACCGAATTGGTTCCTTCATGAACATTTTGAAGAATATCACATGCCTCTTTAGCAGATTCACATGTAGAGAAGAGTTTGAATTTTTCTTCGTCCACAGCAGTGAAGATAGCATCCACGGCCCTAGAATTTCTAAGAGCCGCACGTTCTTCATTCTGACTCCAATCCTTTGCCACCTTGAATGATGCATTCCCATCTTTGTCAACTTGAACAGGTGGAGACCATCCTTCAACAACTGTAATCCAAGCATGTTCATCAAAAGATTTGATAAAGACACGCATCCTCGCTTTCCAATATGTGTAGTTGGTTCCCTCAAGCAAACGAGTATGAATAACGGAAGCACATTCTCGAATATTCATGATTGACGTACTGATAATCCAAGATCACACTCTTTTAGACAACAAAGTAACACGGGTGACCCACTCTGATACCAATTGAAATGTCAGTACCTAAGAATTAATCATATGAATATGAACACATATACGGAAAGCACAAGGAACACACAGAAATTGGTAACACATTTCGATTCGCACACATATATCTGTGAGGCCACACCCAGAAAAACGTACTCCACTATTTTCAAAAAACGATTGCAATCACTAATGTTGCAGTTCCACTAGGACGACTCCCTTCCCCTCAATACAACCTGCAATAGGTGATTCCAATCAACACACTAGCAAGATCCCCTTGCAACGAAAACTGACCTGAATCAAACTCCCTTTTATCCCTACCTTCGTAGCTGTCAGCCTCATTCACCAGAATGAGAAAGTGGAGTAATCCCAGCAAGATCTCCTTGCAAAAACTGATCTGAATCAAACTCCCTTAGATCCCTACTTTCGTAGCCGTCAGTCTCCTTCCCAGGATGATGAACCAATCTTTGAAAGATTAACCCTAGCCGAAACTGCTTGAGAGCCTTTTGTATCGAGCTCCACCAATCAAGGAACTATTTCGGGTAAACAGTTCAATCATATTTCAAATAGATTTTCTGCCTATATATCAAGGAACCATTTCGGGTAAATAGTCCCATAAATCAAGAAACCATTTAACCATTTCAGGTAAATGGTTCTATCAAATCCCATGCGCATATTTCCTCCCATCAATCAAGGATCTATTTCGGGTAAATAGAACCAATTAAAATCAGCAATTATTTTTGCCCATCAATCTAGTATTTATATCGGGTAAATAGAACCAATTAAAATCTCAAGCAGATATTCCTCCCCTTAATTCAGTAACCTCCAAGATTCTGAGATTTTGGACGAACAAATCAGATCTGAAAAACAAAACATCGATCCTGCATTCAGATCCTATATGTAATGAATGATGTCATATAACATGACTCGCACATGTACAGAACAGGGTCAGATTCCTCAACCAAAACACTCCAGATCAGTGGCCAACCAAAACACTCCAGGTCTAGTGCCACCAATACCAACATATAGCAACAAAAAATCAACCCAACAGTATCATCAATTATCTGTAAGAAAATTTCAGAGATGGTTTGGCCATGGAAGCTAGTTGGGCTAGACTATCTTCAAATGCTTGTATGTTCAGTTAATGTTCACGAGGAATGTGACAAATTTATTACCAATAGAAAGAAGTTTGTCTTGTTAGAATATATGGATGGTGTCAAAGATTTCAGAGTTTTGGAATTTAAAATTTGAATAAGGTCCTGATTATTCGACATATGACATTTGATAAGTTTGCAGTGATGATTCTTGAGAGTTATTTTTGTGGATCCTGGAGAAATACAGATGGCAAATAGAGAAGGAAGAGAGTTATTTGAGAGCTATAAATAGATTTCCATATAAGTTTCTTCACCAAATTCTTATCACCCTTGGTTTTCACTTGAACTAAATGTCATACTTTATAATCCAAGATTATTAAAGTATTAGTGTTCTCTTCAATTAGAAGTACACTAATAATTGCGTGAAATTAATATAAATATTGGTGTTGCACGTTTTGCAGGGATTGTCTTAGTTTTGCTCGTTTGGTTCAATAATTCATGGATTTCCATAAGATAATTATCTACTTGATAAGGAATCTACTTGATAAGGATTCACCCAAGTTCCCAGCCAAATATAGTTTCCCAGCCAAATATAGTTTGCGTGAATTACCAAGATTTAGTTCTCCAATCAAATGGCAATAAGATTACCACGAATTTGCAATCTGACTTTAAACATGGCAAAAATGATTTAAAAATGCACATTACATTTAAAAGATAATGAAGATGTGGACTAATCAAGACAGATAAAAACATATGTTGAAATGCCTTTAAGTAAAATGGGAGCAAAGGTTAAAGAGGAGTATGCACAACACTAGTAGAATATGATCGATGGCAAAAATATTACTGGAGACAAGACATTTACTTTTTAAAAAGAAAATAAAATCCAGAATTGTGCCTATTATTTGGGGGGTAACTACCAGCATAATCAGCGTCCGCTAATTAAAGACGTGAAGTGTTGCTTAGAATACAACATGACATGAAAAAACTTGAAGTCACAAAAAATGGATGAATGAGATCACAAAACAACAAGGCAAGCACCAAGTTTTAATATGCGTTCCTTTCATTCCAAATCAACATCTCGTTACCAAAAATCAACATGCGCATACAAGAGATAATTGAAGAGAATAACGAAACCACACAAGACATTCATACCGAAGGAACATGTGCGATGAAGAAATCAACACACTTCAAAAGAAGGTGAAACCGAAGTGGAACCGTGCAACTTAAAGCATAGAGAGAATGCTCGTATCACAAATTTATTCTCATTTGCAGCCGAGAGTTCAGCAATAAATTTTCGTATATATCTACATACATTAATTCAAAAGGTTGAAAATCAGGAGTTTCAAAATACAACAGTGGAAAACAAATACATGATTGGTCAAAGTAATAAATCCAAAATTCCCAATTGCATTCCTAAAATAAAGGAGTATTCCACATATACATACAAAACTAAGAACTCAACATGCAACCATGTCCTATTCAAACACGCTCCTCTTAACTTGTACGGAGAAACACTTGCACACGAGAATGAAATACCAACTAGTTGATGCTTGATAGAATGCAGAGATTTGGCAGCATCATTATCTCAACTTCAAGCGTCGAACCAACTCCAAAAATTTGGATGTATCTATAGTACCCTATGCCTCTCTCTTTTCATTAATCCATTATCTCAAAGCTAAACACGTCAACTCCTTGACCAAAAAAAGAACCAAAGTTAGAACCCTGAAACTTTAATTTGCAGTCAGCGGCACTTAGATCCAATTAAAAATATCTCTAGCCAAAGACACTTAATTTCCAGATGGGATCTTGCGATCTCAATTTATTTTGAAAAGATATTTAATTATGCAGGTAAAAATATGCAAAATTTACTGAGAGGATTAATAAACACGGAAATATTCGTACAGAAGAAAAAACGATGATAAACAGAGAGATACAAGACAGATAGAGCATTACAATGACAAAAAAACTAAAAATGGTTATTAAAAAAGAAAAGATATATAACGCACATGCTAACATAAGTTAATTATTAGATCCATGAACTTACCCACATAATGAAAACATCAGAGGAGTCCTTTTAAAAGGTTTTCACATATAACTCCAAACAAAAAAAGAAATGAAAAAGAAAAATCATAGTGTTGTGAATTGGTATTAACTGGGTTGGTGAGTTATTGGGCCAACCCAAGTGGTTGGGCCCATACCCACTTGTATTCTCCCCTTTGGCTATAAATATAAACTTGAGGGCTCTCCCCTCATCACTTGATTCATAACACGTTATCAGCACGAACCTCTAAAATTTTTTGTTTTCCACAAATTTTTTTCCGTTCGTTGCAAAGGCGAAGGTGAAGGCGAGACGGGAGATTGACGAGCGCGGTGCAAGGCTTCCTCCATCAAGGGTCGTCATCCGCGTAGGGCTTCGAGCAACCGTCGCTATATCCGGAGGACGGATATAGAGGTAAAAACTCTAAAAACAAGGTATTTAATTCATACGTATGATTAAACCTCCCCTAGATCTCACAAGATCGTCATGGGGATTTATCGTCGCCTTGAAAACGACGGATTTTTCATCCCAAAAACCCCAATTTTTGGGGTAAAACCCCAATTTTTAGGGTAAAAACACAATTTTTTGGAAAAACTAACCCTAAAACTACCCCCAATCCCCCCGGCCACGTCCCCCCCATGGGGGGGCCTACCCCCTGCCGCCGCCGCCCACCCCCTGCAGGGGGGGGGGGGCGGCGCGCCCCCTGCCGCCGCCCTCCCCTGCAGGGGGGGCGGCCGCCGCCGCCCCGCCCCTACAGGGGGGGCGGCGGCCCCCCCCGCCGTCCCCCCCCCCCCCCCCCGCAGAGGGGGGCGGCGGCCCCCTGGCCGCTTCCCCCCCTGCGGGGGGCGGCCCCCAGGCCGCGCCCCCCCCCCCCCCCCCCCCCTGCGGGGGGGGCAGCGGCCCCCGCCGCTCCCCCCCGCAGCGGGGGGCGACGGCACCCCCCCGCCGTCCCCCCCCCGCAAGGGGGGCGGCGGCCCCCAGGCCGCTTCCCCCTCTGCGGGGGGGCGGCCCCCAGGCCGCGCCCCCCCCCCCCCTCTGCGGGGGGCAGCGGCCCCCGCCGCTCCCCCCCCCCCGCAGCGGGGGGCGGCGGCCCCCTGGCCGCGCCCCCCCCCCCCCCCTCTGCGGGGCGGCGGCGGCGGCGGGCCCCCCCCCCGCCGTAACCCTAACGCATAACAAAAAAACAGTGCTGTGGGCCTGAAGCCCACAGCAGATCTGTGGGCTTCAGGCCCACAGAACTCTTTCTCACAAAAAAAACAGATCTGTGGGCCTGAAGCCCACAGCAGATCTGTGGGCTTCAGGCCCACAGATTTTCATTCAAAAAAAAAAGATCTGTGGGCCTGAAGCCCACAGCAGATCTGTGGGCTTCAGGCCCACAGATTTTCATCAAAAAAACAATTGGGGGGAGGCAATAGGGCTATGAATGTGCCTCAAAAGGCAACCTATTAGCCTAAAAATTGTTTTAAAATGGGGATTCAAGGGCAAAATATTCGTGAAAAATCACGGTAAATTACGGGACGAATATCGGGCAGACAAGGGCGTTTTGGGGATTTTTTTTGGGGACCTTTTGGGATGACGAGGGAGACTTTTCCCTCTGACAAAGAAAATGTTAATTTTGGGCTCTTAATCAATTTGATTGATTAAACCCATTTACTTTACAACCTATGCATCGTAATCCCTTTTACATGCTTTACATCTCTGGCAAAAATTATGTGGATATTATTTGCGTGGTTGTACATTTTATTTAAAAACTTAATAATTAGGAAGATCCTGCGACAGCTCTGCCGTTAGTTACCTAACCTAACGGTGTATGACGTTGCCCAGTGGTCCAATAATTATTAAGTGATTAAATATTGCTTTATCCTCATATGAATAAACTGCCTGTGATGTCTGTGGATGAAAATGATGATGAGCACAATATTCTTGCATGAATTGCTAAATGTGGTTTTTGGATCGGCCGTTTAGTCCCACAGTTTATTTCCCGCACTTTTTCTTTTATTTTTGAGAGAAATTGTAGTGAGGAATTTATGTAAATGTCAAAGAAAGAAGACCTACTTCCATGGAGTCGGAAGCAACGCTTGAAGACGAAGATATTAAAATGGGACCCACGGGGTTTCCAAAGTTGTATTTTCATTTTAATTCAAGCTGCAAATTTGTATAATTTGGACTGTGGACTTTTTGGACTCTTTCTTGTGGGACTGGCCGATCCACACATTTAGCTTTTCATTAAATATTGCTTCCGCATGAAAATGTTTTTCTGGTTGATTATTAATTCATGCATGTTTGTGCTCTGCTAGATAAATGGCTAAAATTGCAAGCGTTGACTTTGAAGTGCTGGATGCATCAGGCAGAAACTATCTAAGCTGGCAGCTAGATGTTAAGTTTCACCTGCGGGCCAAGTCCCTCATCACTGCTGTGACTGAAAAAGAAAATGTTAGCGATATAGAAAAGGCGCAAGCCATCATCTATATTCGCCGCCATGTGGACAAGACCTTAAAGGCTGAGTACCTTACGGTCGAAGATCCACTTGAGCTATGGACCGCCCTTGAGGACAGGTATAAACATCAGAGAGATGTCATACTCCCAAGGGCGAGATATGAGTGGGAGAACCTGAGACTGCAGGACTTTAAGTCCATTGCTGAGTACAACTCAGCACTTTTTAGCATCACCTCACGCCTGAAGTTGTGTGGTGAAAAAGTCTCAGAAGATCGCATGCTGGAAAAGACGTATACGTCTTTCCATGAAAAGGATGCGATACTTATGCAGCAATACCGTGAACGTAAGTTCACCAAGTATTCAGAGCTGCTGGCATGTCTTCTCATGGCCGAGCAAAACAGAGAGCTTCTTCTCGCCACTCACAATATGCGCCCTCCCGGCACTGTCCCCCTACCAGAAGCCCACCATACCTCTTCCTTCAAAAAGAAGAGGGACAATAAAAGAAAAGAAAGACCACAGAAAGGGGGGCAACAGAAAAGAGCCAAGGGCCCACCACAGCAGCGCAAGAATGAAGGGAAGCGCAAGTTCACCTGGCGCAGGAATGATAACAAGAAAAACAATGCACCCCCACCCAAGAGGGACTGGGAAGACCAGTGCCACAGCTGTGGCATGACAGGCCACTGGTCTAGAGTGTGCAGGACCCCAGTGCATCTCCAGGAGCTTTATAAACAAAGCAAGAAAAAGAATGCTGAATCAAACCTGGTGGCTGCGAACAATGCAGTCAAATTTACAGCAAAAGACTTCGAGTCAGATAATCTACTTGATTAGCCCGTTATCATTTATCTTAGCATTCCTATTGTATGAACATTTCTATTTCATGAGAGCTTTTATGTATCTTCAATTCTGCTGAATAAAATTTAGCTTTTCTGAATGCAAATGTTTACTCATTTTTTTTAGATGGAATGCTCTCATGACTGCTTAGTAGACAGCGCGTCAACACATACGATCCTTCAACACAAATGCTATTTTCATAGCATTATCCCGTATAAGAGCCCTGTAAACACAATTTCAGGGCCATCGGACATAATTGAAGGTTCTGGGAATGCAACCTTGTTGCTCCCCAATGGAACAGAAATAAAAATAAAAGATGCACTTTACTCTCCGAATTCCAAGAGAAACTTACTAAGTTTCAAAGATATCCGTTTTAACGGATTCCACTTGGAAACAGCAAATGTCAAAGAAAACGAATTACTGTATGTAACGTCTCAAGAAACTGGAGTTAAAACCATTCTTGAACGTTTTGAGAGCCTCTCATCAGGCCTCTACCATACAAAAATTCAGAGAGAGGAAGCAAACCTGACGGAGCACCTGAAGTGCCCGACATCGGCCAAATTCTTACTTTGGCACGATAGACTTGGCCACCCCGGATCTGTGATGATGCACCGCATCCTAGCACAATCCCACGGGCATAACCTGAAGAACCAGAAGATTCTTCAAAAGGGAGAATTCCCTTGTGTACCCTGCTTTAAGGGTAAATTAATAACAAGGCCATCACCACTTAAAGTGGATATCGAGTCTCCTAGCTTCCTTGAAAGAATACATGGAGACATATGTGGACCTATCCACCCCCCCTAGCGGGCCTTTTCGGTACTTTATGGTACTGATTGATGCATCTTCGAAATACTCGTATGTGTGTCTACTTTCAACCCGCAACTTAGCTTTTCCAAAGCTTTTGGCACAGATAATAAAGTTGCGGGCGCATTTCCCAGACAACCAAATAAAGAAAATACGTCTGGATAATGCGGGGGAATTTACCTCTCAGTCATTCCAAGAATATTGCCAGGCAACGGGAATAGAAATTGAACATCCGGTGCCACATGTTCACACCCAAAATGGGTTAGCTGAGTCGCTAATCAAAAGACTCCAATGGATCGCACGACCATTGCTGATGAAATTCCAGTTGCCGGTGGATGCATGGGGACATGCAATTTTGCATGCTGCATCACTAATAAAAATAAGACCCTCAGGAGGTCAGAGTCTATCTCCAATGCAACTCGCATATGGAACGCCGCCGAACATCTCTCACTTGAGAATCTTCGGCTGCGCAGTTTATATCCCCATTGCACCACCACAGAGGACCAAGATGGGCCCTCAACGTCGCCTAGGTATCTACGTAGGGTTTGACTCACCCTCCATTATAAGATACCTAGAACCCCAAACGGGGGACGCCTTCAAGGCACGCCTTGAAGACTGCAATTTTGATGAGACGTATTTCCCCAAAATGGGCCTAGACATCGAAAAGTCTAGTGCAAAGCAAATGTTGACGTGTGATACAAAAAGCTTGACCCACTACGATCCGGTAACAAGACAATGTGATGATGAGATCCGGAAGATCTTACACATCCAGGACACAGTCCACAGATTACCGGACTCGTTCACTGACAACCAGAAGATTGTCAGATCACACATCCCTGCTGCGAATACTCCAGCTAGGATTGACATCCCGAAGGATGGATGCAATCCACCGGCAGCAGAAGTGGCTGCACCTCAACAGAAAAGAGGCAGACCACCAGGCTCCAAGGATAAAAATCCAAGAAAAAAGAAAAATATCCGGAGACCTTGGGACGATACCCCCACAGAGAAACGAGCTCGTGTCCATACCCTCTCCCCTCCCGGAATCCACTGCAGAGGAACTGCCGGGAGAAACAGAAATATCACTAAATTATGTACGTACAGGGGAGGTATTGGACAGAAAGAGTACAGTCGTCGACGATGACTTCGCGTTTCACATTGCCATTCACGTCGCCGGAAGCGATGATGATTATGAACCACACTCCGTTGCTGAATGCAAACGTAGAGATGATTGGCCAAAGTGGAATCAGGCAATAGAAGCCGAGCTGGACTCGCTTCAGAAACGAAAAGTCTTTGGGCAAATAGTCCAGACACCTACCGGTGTCAAACCTGTGGGATACAAATGGGTATTCGTCAGAAAAAGAAACGAAAATAATGAGATCGCACGCTACAAAGCTAGACTTGTAGCACAGGGATTTTCCCAAAGACCGGGCATAGACTATGACGAAACATACTCCCCGGTCATGGATGCGATCACGTTCAGATTCCTGATAAGCTTAACAGCAAAGGAAGGCCTAGATATGCAGCTAATGGATGTTGTGACTGCGTATCTATACGGCAATCTCGACAAGGAGATCTACATGAAACTTCCTGATGGCTTTTCAATGCCTGCTGAACTGAAAGATAGACCTCGGGACGTCTATTCTGTTAAGCTACAAAGATCATTGTATGGTCTCAAACAATCAGGAAGAATGTGGTATAATAGACTCAGTGAGTTCCTTGTTCAACAAGGATTCACGAACAATGAAGTCTGCCCTTGTATCTTCATAAGAACAAAGGGAAAAGGATTCGTGATAATAGCTGTCTACGTAGACGATCTGAATCTCATAGGATCTCCCGAAGAGATCACTGAGATATCTGTAAGCCTAACAAAAGAATTTGAAATGAAAGACCTAGGCAAAACCAAATTCTGCATTGGCTTACAGATTGAACATCAGAAAGACGGAATCCTATTACACCAAACCACATATACGAAGAAAATGTTGCAAAGATTCCATATGGACCATTGCCATCCACTAAGTACACCTATGGTAGTACGATCACTGGATGCACATAAAGACCCCTTCCGGCCGCTGGAAGAGGGGGAGGATATACTTGGTCCGGAAGTTCCCTATCTGAGTGCCATCGGAGCACTACTATATCTGGCAAACTGCACGCGTCCCGATATAGCGTTCGCAGTAAATTTGCTTGCCAGATACAGTGCAGCGCCTACGCAGCGCCACTGGACCGGGGTAAAGCACCTTCTGCGCTACCTCCAAGGGTCTACAGATTTGGGACTCTTCTACAAAAATGGAACATCCTCTACACTTGCAGGTTATGCTGATGCAGGGTACTTGTCTGATCCCCACAAAGCAAAATCACAGACTGGGTACGTGTTTACCTACGGAGGGACAGCCATTTCCTGGAGATCCATCAAGCAAACCTTGACGGCAACATCATCCAATCACTCGGAGATCATTGCCATCCATGAAGCAAGCAGAGAATGCATATGGCTACGCTCCGTCATCCACCACATCTTGTCTACGACCGGACTGAAGACGGGAGACCTCGAGCCCACTACCATGTTCGAGGACAATGCTGCTTGCATAGCTCAGCTACGAGGTGGCTTCATCAAAGGCGACAGAACGAAACACATTTCACCAAAGTTTTTCTGGACGCATGAGCTACAGAGAGATGGCAAGATCGACATCAGACAAGTGCAGTCATGTGACAATTTGGCAGATTTGTTCACCAAAGCCCTCCCTACTGCTACCTTTAGAAAACTTGTACATAGGATTGGAATGAGACGCCTAAGAGATCTGAAAGCTTGAGAGCTTGTACAGATCAGGGAGAGTTTGGCAGAGTTTGCACTCTTTTTCCTTAACTATGGTTTTTCCCACTGGGTTTTCCATAGCCAAAGGTTTTAACGAGGCAAATCTCACCAACTCAGGATCCTGAAGTATCCACCCCCATGTGAGACCCATACAGGCTCAGAATCCTGAAGTATTCATGAGCGGGGTCCACAACCATGGCTGGATAAGGGGGAGTGTTGTGAATGTGTATTAACTTGGTTGGTGAGTTATTGGGCCAACCCAAGTGGTTGGGCCCATACCCACTTGTATTCTCCCCTTTGGCTATAAATATAAACTTGAGGGCTCTCCCCTCATCACTTGATTCATAACACATAGATGATAAAAACAAACAAAATATTAAAGGTACACACATGGCAATTAAAACATATCATATTATTCACCACATGGTAATTAAAACATGGAAATTTCCTCTTTTCGTACACCATCCTAAGAATGGCATCTAACGGGGGAGTTAAGAGAGGCCCCGTTTGTCAAAGTGCTCGCGTTCGCTGACGAGTACCACCCTTTCACCCACAATGGGTGAAGTCTACTTCCTTAAGTCCTATGTTTTAACCGTGTTCCAAAATATTAAATTATAATAGCAAAATTTGAAGATTACTGCATTATAATACAAGATCTGTAACAGAATAACAAAAATACTAAAGATTATAAACATAACAGAGCCGAAAAAAAACTCTACAGAGGAACCACCACTGAAAGTTAGAAAGGTCCCACGTCCTTTACAATGTTTTTGAATGGAGCACAGCCTCAACAAACTAAAGGAACCCGCACCCATCAATTATAGCAGAAACTATATTTAAAAATAAAAATAAAAAGATTTCCAGAACTCTTAAAGCCTTGAGTAGCAATAAAACTCAAAACAAAAAATCGAACAAACATCGGGATGAATTAAACAAAAATATATCCAATTTCGAGTGCTCGTTGTAACAAAGAAAATGGAAAAGGAAATAATATCAAACGCGCCAAGTACCCATCGGAGGATTTGAACCCGGTACCCGGACCTCCACCGAGGCAGCCGGGTGATTCAAGCACCAGGTGAGCACCGGAGCTCCCGTTAAAACTAATTCAAAAAACAATAATGACAACAATACGAGACCGGTAACAGAACATAAATAAAGTGCCTAAAAAATCAAAAAGCATAAACAGAGCAAAATAAACCTACAAGCAACCGCCATTGTTCCCAACAAAAATAAGAGAGAAGAGAGAGTTAAACGTTCTTACATCGTAGTGATGAGGATAGCGATCGGCGACCTCAACGAGAAAGTGGTTCGCTCGAACCACGCACTTCATCCCCGCGCTCCCGAAGTTAGGCCTTGGTGGATGCCTCATCGCCTTGGTCGACGAAGGTGCCGGCGTCACCGGCGAGGTCGTCGCCGCCACTGCCAAGGGCTCCTCGGCCGGACTCAGCTCAGGGGCCTGATCCCTGATCGAGAGGCTCTCGACTCCGCTGGACACCGGCGAAAGCGACGGACCGATAGGATACGGCGACAGAGCGGCCAGGTCGGGTTCAGTCGAAGGCGGTGTCGATCCCAGATCGGAGATAGGCGGATCGCGGCGAGAAAGCGGCGGGAATCGATCGTCTCCTCCTCCTCTACCCCGTCCGCCGCGACCGCCGCCGCGGCGTACTTCTCCTCCTCGTCCTACGCCTCTCGACGACATTGCTTGGTTTTATTTCACTACGAGTTGAATGTGAGAAGAGAGTAATATATTATGTTTGAGAGTCCGGCGAGCAAGGGGCCAAGAATGGGTTATATATAGCTAAAACGAGGAGGGAGAAACAAAACTATTACGAAGGCAGAAATGTTGACCCACCCTTGACTCCACTGTATAGGGTCCACTGCTCAGGTAGTGTGTAAATTTAAACGGGTCTTTTAAATTATTAAAAAACGGTTAGGGTACCCAGTAGTCGTACGGGCAGCGCCCTCCGCTTTTACTCCTGCAGTGCTGCACTGGCGGGAGAGGCCGGAGGCCGTGGCGCGGCGAAATGACGCTTTTGTCCTCGCTGTAATTTGAAAATAGCAGTCACCGAATCTTGGGTGACAAGGAAATGCATTGTCATTGTGACTTGTGAGCGAGACAAAGAATGGGCGTGGTGAGCTTCCCATAATTTCCTTTATGTTGCAATTTCAAAAGTACACGCCGCGCGAGCTAGGCTTCGTCAAATCCGCTAAAAGCGATAGCTACCGCAATGGGAAAGGGACTGTGTTCGGTGTCTGCTGCGATTAACATTACAAACTTAGCTAAATATTTACAAATTCATCGTTATCTTTTACAAGTTTATCATGAGGGCAATTTAATGTGTGATGTGACCATCAGCACTCCGAGGAGATTGCCTGGTTCGAAATTGCTGTTCTTTTGTTGAGAATGGTTTTGTGAAAAGTTGTGGGGTTGCGAAATCATGAAGTGAGTTGTTACGACACTTTCGCCTGTCTAGCTAATGTATTGATGAAGGTCGTCCTAAGGTGAATGTCGTCTCTCAGGTGAAGGTCGCACTCAGGGAAAAGTCGTCCCTCAGGTGAAGGTCGTCTCTCCGGTGAAGGTCCCCTATCCGGTGAAGGTCGCCCCAAGTGAAGGTCGTCCTCGGTAGCCTACCTTAAATATCTACGGTGAAAGTCGTCTCTCGGGCAGCCTACTTTAAATGTCTCCTGACGAAGGTCGTCCCTAAAGGTCATCCCTCAGGCGGCCTATCTTAACTCTCTCCTGAAGAAGGTCTTCCTCGGCGGCTAGCTTAAATGTCTCCTGACGAAGGTCGTCCCTGAAGGTCGTCCCTCAGGCGGCCTACCTTAAATATCTCTTGAAGAAGGTCGTCCTCATCTACCAACCTTAAATGTCTCCTGGCGAAGGTCTTCCTCGGCGGCTAGCTTAAATGTCTCGTGACAAAGGTCGTCCCTCAGGCGACCTACCTTAACTATCTCCGGTGAAGGTCGCCCCCAGAAGAAGGTTGTTCTCGGCGGCCTACCTTAAATGTCTCTTGACGGAAGTCTTCCTCGGCGGTCTAGCTTAAATGTCTCCTGACGAAGGTCGTTCCTGAAGGTCGTCCCTCGGTGGCCCACCTTAAATGTTTCCTGACAATGGTCGTCCCTGAATGTCGTCCCTCAGACGGCCTACCTTATCTCTCTCCTGAAGAAGGTCTTCCTCGGCGGCTAGCTTAAATGTCTCCTGACGAAGGTCGTTCCTAAAGGTCATCCCTCAGGCGGCCTACCTTAACTATCACCGGTGAAGGTCGCCCCCTGGAGAAGGTCGTCCTCAGCGGCCTACCTTAAATTTCTCCTGAGAAGGTCTTCCTCGGTGGCTAGCTTAAATGTCTTCGAACGAATGTCGTCCCTCATGCGGCCTACCTTAAGTAGGTCGTCCTCGACGGCCTACCTTAAATGTCTCCTGACAAAGGTCTTCCTCGGTGGTCTAGCTTAAATGTCTCCTGACGAAGGTCGTCCCTGAAGGTCGTCCCTCGGTGGCCTAGCCCATAAATATCTCTGACAGGGCCTAGCGGCCTAGCCCATAAATATCTCTGACAGGGCCTAGCCCATAAATATCTCTGACAGGCATTAATGCTCGAGGTTAAACGACGAACTGACAGGCACCCATCACGTCCCCCATTAATGCTCCAGCTAAGCAGAAGTGATAACTGATTGGACGGCGACCAACCGACATTCTCCACTATAAATACCCCCTCCATCCCTGGAGAGAGGGGGCTGGTAGGTCTACGGATAAATTTCCTTCCACCCAAACTCTAGCTGGCCGAACGTTGACCCGATCTACCTGTAGATCGAACTCGTCCCTCCGATCCATTTCCGAAGTCCCCACGCTGATTTGAGCATCGGAGTGGATTAGGTCGGACCACAGTCCAACCCTCCTTAACGAGCTGTTCGTGGCACGGGGAGCTAAAGACATGTCTCCCGAAGATCTCCTGAAGCTCTTCTGAAGGTCGCCAGAAGATCAATAGCTCGGACTGCCCACTGCCTGCTCATGGCCCAAAGGTCGTCCGGCTCCCATAGCTTGTCCATCAAGGTCTTCACCTTAATGCCTGAAGGTCGTCCGGCTCACGTAGCTCGTCCATCAAGGTCGTCGCCTCAAGACCCGAAGGTCGTCCGGCTCCCGTAGCTCGTCCATCAAGGTCGTCACCTCAAGGCCTGAAGCTCGTCCGGCTCCCGTAGCTCGTCCATCAAGGTCGTCCCCTCAAGGCCCGAAGGTCGTCCGGCTCCCGTAGCTCGACCACCAAGGTCGTTGCCTCAAGGCCTGAAGCTCGTCCGGCTCACTGCCCGAAGCTCGTCTGGCCCGACGAGAGCTCCTAGCCTGACCAAAGCTGCGACCTAAGCATCTTCATCACAAAATCCCTCTCCGCGACGGGTAAACCTCCTCTAATCATCATACCCTTGATTCCTTAATATACAAATTCATTGTTAGGTGGATTTGACCTGCAACAATTGGCGTCATCTGTGGAAACGAAGGGTTACACCCATGTCAGGCGACACACCCGCCATGGTGAAGGTCGCCCTATTGTGAAGGTCCCCTCAGGCGGCCTACCTTAAATATCTTTGACGAATCTCGTCCCTCATGCGGCCTACCTTAATTATCTCAGGTGAAGGTCATCCCTCATGCAGCCTACCTTAATTATCTCAGGTGAAGGTCGACCCTCAGGCGGCCTACCTTAAATATCTCCGGTGAAGGTCATCCCTCAAGTCACAGGTCACACGTCGGTTATTCGTTCGAGAGCCCAAGCTCTCACAGGACGACCTAGAAGATGAAGTCACATGTTTTTGCTCTATCTCCAACATATGTCATTATGTTTCGACTCACACACTCTTCGCGTTTTTCTTGCGTATGAAAAATTCTAGGTTAAGTATGGCTTGATCATTGGTAGCAGCTGAACTTGGTCGTCCCTCCCCGGCAACGGTGCCAAAAACTTGGTCGTCCCGAAATACAACTTCGAAAATAATGTAGTGTTACGACAAGTTCATGGTTAAGTGGTAAGCGGGTATCGATCACGGAAAGAAACTAATAATGGTAATCTATATGATTTACTAAGCTATTGGTGGAAAATTCGCTTTGAAAGAGTTGATGTCACAATCATTCAAGTACCTATGTAAATTCAATAATAAAGATGTCTAGGGCTTGGAAATCCTCACTATAGATCTCAAACAATCAATGCGAATTATGGATCTCAATATTACTAGACTTAGGTTTAAGGTGGACTTGTCGTAACTAAATAGAGAACCAATGCATGCTCTAGCGCTACGCAAGTCTATAGCAATCTAGAGCCTCACTCTCTCGCAAGCCTAGTTCAAAATACTAGCATTAAGATCGACAATTATGTCCAATCCCAACTCAAGCTCGCTCTCGCGTAACTTAAGTTCGGATCTAGATCGTGATGGTTCGTATTCGTTTCACCGACGTGCAAACGAATGTAAGTATAGAAATATAATAAAGATGCTAGCTTTGGTCGCTCTCGTGCACCAAATCTAGTGAATCTCGATTATAGATCTTGTTACGACCTTAAGGTCGGCCCATGTAATTGAGGTCCACATACACTGGAAGCCCGAGCGAACAGCTCTCCGACTATGCGGAATGAATGATAGCCCAAGCGGAAGATCTCCTCTATCTAGGAAAGCTCGCCTCACCGTACGATAAGCTCGCCTCCCAAGCCAACCGAAGAAGCTCGCCCAGCCGATTAATATGATCGCCATGCCAGGAAGAAGCTCGCATTCTCTCCAATGGAAAGCACGGTCAGACGGTTCGGAGACGTCGAGCTTGGTCGTCGAGCTTGACTCTCCCCTAGGGTGGCCCATCATAAATATCTCTAACTGGGTGACGTATGGCCACCTAACCTCCATTAATGCCAGAGGTTAAGGGCAAAAACTGATGGCCGTCCATCGCATCTCATTAATGCATCTAACACATCTAACACCATTAATGCACAAAATATCTCTGACACGCCTCGCGATATATCACTTCTCCTCCAGCTAAGCAGACTCGACGGCTGATGGGACGGTGAGCAACCGACTCTCAGCTCTATAAATACCCCCCTCCTGCCTCCATACAGGGGGTTAGTCAGTTAAAATCTCAAAATCATTCCAGTATTCAAGGTCGGATATCTTCCACATATCTGTGCCTTCTTCACAAGCTCACCACGCTTCGCCGATCTGTCTTAAGATCGCCAAGCGTGTCCGACACACATATTTCAAGTCATTTACTGACTTAAGCATCGAAGAGGCTATGGGATGACAGCCAGCCATGCCTTTATGACGAGTCGCTATTCTCACTGGAAGCTTGCCTCAGCTACCGAAAGACGGCGACATTCGGTGACTTTCGGGCGACCTTGGATACTTCAACCTCGAAGCTAGCTCCGAGTCGTACTGATCTCGTCATAAGCCAAAAACTTGTAATCATTGAACCCATGATTCACAGTTACAACAAATTTCATTGTTGGCAAACTTGACCTACAACAATTGGCGTCGTCTGTGGGAATCAAGGGCTACACCCATATCAGGCTCCACACATCCTTACCGCAATTCTCGCCACGAAAAGTTGCCCGACATCACACCCCCTCTGCCCCTGAGAAGGCCGGGACGACTTGAGACCATCATCAATGACACTCTAAGGATGTCCTTGGCCAAAGAGCCCCGTTCTCCCAGAAGAACTCTGCTAATGAATCGATCCCTTGAGGGGTCGACCGCGGTCATTCAGGACGCGGCCCTCGGCATCTACAAAAGTTTTCAGAGCTTTACCAAGATGATAGAGGGGTAGACCATTGCTAGGCAAGCGAGACCACCTCAGGTGGAAGGCCCCTCCAAACACCACAATGTGAGGAGAGACCTCCTTCCCCAAATATGACGAAGAAGCAGCCGCACAACAGAGGTGATTTGAAGATGCGGAGGTAGCCGCTCTGCAGAGGGAGATCAATAGGGAGGAGGAGGCCGCTAATCAGAGGCGACTAGATCGATGGTGAAGCTCGTAAGCTTGCCCCAGAGTTGAGGGTGTGGAGAATGCGAGCCGTAGCTTGGTCCTTAACCCATCGACGACCTATCGAGGGCGAAGCTCGTAAGCTTGCCTCGGAGCTGAGGATGGAGAGGGTGCAAGCCGTAGCTCTGTCCTTCACTCACCAGTGACATATCGAGGGCGAAGCTTGAAAGCTTTCCCCAGAGTTGAGAGTGTGGAGGGTGCGAGCTGTAACTCGGTCCTTCACCCACCGACAACCTATTAAGGGCGAAGCTCTTAAGCTTGCCCCGGAGTTGAGGGTGGGTAGGGTGCGGGCCGTAGCTTGGTCCTTCACCCACCGACAACCTATCGACTGGGCGCCCGTTAAATAGTGGCATGCCCGCTTGCGGGCGGGTGCTGTCCCGCCCGCTTGCGGGCGGGAGCTGACGCCCGCCTGGCGTCAGCAAATTGCTGACGCCAGGCTAGCGTCAGCGACACTGTTCACATTGTTTTTTTGTTTTCTCACATTTACAACATCCTTATTGGGCCTTTTAATTCACAGAAATTTGCTCCGATCTCCGAAAAATATGGAAAAATAGCTATTGTATTCGAAAAATTGCAAGCTTCTCCTAAAAAATAAAATTGAGACAAAATTAGGCCATAAAGTTGTATTTTGCGTATAAAAAAGTGATATACTCTATTATTAAATGATATTACAAAAATACACTTATTAGAGATCAAATATATATTACATATATGCAAAATACGGTCTAAATGAGGGGTTAAAATCTAATATTCTCTCAGAATCAAAGACCACGGTGGAGAAGCAAACCGGAAGGCACGTGAAGGTGCTTAGATCTGAAAATAGAGGTGAGTTTACCTCGAGGGAGTTTAGAAATTTCTGCAAACTCCATGGGATCCGCAGACACTTTAGCACATCCGGTGATCCACAGTCGAATGGCATGGTGGAGCAGATGAATTTGAAATTGTTGGATAGAGTGCGGTGTTTGAGGCACTCAGCCGGTTTGGGAAAGGAATTCTGGGGAGAGATACTCTCGACTGTTGTGCACATTATGAACAGAGTTCCTTCAGTAGCAATTGGCTACAAGATCCCTGAGGAGATGTGGAGTGGTGAAACTGGAGATTACTCGTACTTGCACATTGTGGGTTACCCGGCATACGTGCACGAGAGGGGCGACAAGTTGGATCCAAGAGCAAAGAAGTGTATCTTTCTTGGATATGGCCACAGCGTCAAGGGATATCGTTTGTGGGATCCAAAGGGTCAGAAAGCGATAGTGAGTCGACATGTTACTTTTGATGAGGACGCAATGCTCAGGGCGGAGCATTCTCACTCAAAAGATGACACGTCCGCAGAGGAGATTTCACCGGAGAGGGTTAATCTTCCGGTCCAGCCCACTCAGCGACCGGGAAAAGAGTTGATGGTCGATGCTCCAGTTGAGGGAGATGATGAGGTCCATGCCGAGGACTATGTGCAGACACCCGGTACATGTCAGGTACACGTTGACACCTATGCAGGTGATGATGGAAGTTCGAAGAGGGTGAAGAAATCGCCAGAAAGATTAGAAGCATGGAATTATGCGGGATATTCTTTCGATGATATGGTGGCCTATGCACTCAACCTAGAGCACGAGGAGCCAGCGACATATGGTGGAGCCGTTGTCTCTGAAGATGCGACACAATGGCAATGAGCTATTGAGGAGGAGATGGAGTCTCTTCACCGGAACGACACTTGGGATTTGGTGCCGTTATCTAGCGAGAAGCGTGCCATTGGTTGTCGTTGGATATACAAGGTCAAGGAAAGCTCAACTCAAGATGGGAACAATGTCAGGTCCAATGCAAGGTTGGTTGCCAAGGGATTTGCACAACGGAAGGGTGAAGACTACAACGAGATATTATCACCGGTTGTGCGACACACGTCCATTTGTGTGTTATTGGCGCTAGTTGCTAGCATGGACATGGTGTTGGAGCAACTCGATGTGAAGACCGCCTTTCTGCATGGAGACATTGATAAGGAAATCTATATGCAGCAGCCTGAAGGGTTCAGAGTTGAAGGGAAACAGACTTTGGTGTGCAGGTGGAAGAAATCGTTGTATAGGTTGAAGCAGTCACACATGCAGTAGTACAAACGATTCGATAGCTTCATGATGGGAGTAGGCTTTGAGAGGATCATCAAGGATCAATGTGTGTATGTTCGCACACTTGAGAATGGATTGAAGATTTATTTGTTGCTCTATATGGATGACATGCTAATTGCTTCTAATAGCATGTCAAAGGTGAAGAAGCTGAAGGAGAAGCTAGGACAAGAATTCGACATGAAGGATTTGATGCCCGCAAAGAAGATTCCCGGAATGGAGATTGTTCGAGATCATAAGAAGCAGAGCTTAGATTGTCACAGAAGAGGTATATTCAGAAGGTACTAGCCCGATTTGGGATGGATTGTGCGAAGCCCATGAGGACACCTTTGGGAGCTCATTTTCAGCTGTCGACGAGTCAATCACCAAGCACCGATAAGGAGAAGACTTACATGTCTCAGGTGCCATATTTGGGAAGCTTAATGTATGCGATGGTTTGCACGTGTCCATATATTGCACAGGTCGTTGGAGTGGTTAGCAGATACATGGTTAATCCTGGCAAGGAGCATTGGCAGGCCGTCAAGTGGATTCTGAGATATCCGCGAGGCACAGCGAGTGTCGGGATCCTCTATGGGAGAGGAGACGGAAAGGTGCTGATAGGTTACTGTGATAGCGACTATGCAGGTGATAGAGACAGACGTCGATCTACCACAGGATATGTGTTCAGTTTGGACACAGCCGCGATACGTGGAGGTCGGTCTTACAGTCTATGGTTGCGCTATCGACCACAGAGGCTGAGTTGATTGCAGCAGTAGAAGCTGTGAAGGAGGCCAAGTATTTGAGGAGTCTACTGAGAGATTTGGGGGTGCCGCAGAGTTCGTCACATGTGCATTGTGACAGCCAGAGTGCCATTCATCTGGCGAAGCACTAGACATACAATTCGAGGACGAAGCATATTAAGGTGCGTGATTCCTTCCTTGAGTTGGAGAAGAAGGAGATAGAGCTTCAGAAGATCCCAACTGATTTGAACCCTGCAGACATGTTTACAAGACAGTTTCCACCGTCAAGCTCCAGGTTTGCATAGAGCCGATTTCTTTGTTGGCTTAGGTGGCGCCAGGGGCACGTTTTCCGAGACGATGATGATTCTAGAGAGAGGGTCATAGTGCGCAGCGTGGAACAACAGGAGTAATTGGTGATGAGATTTGAATCAATGTAGAGTGTTGTTTTCTGTTATTCAAATCCCATGGTGCAGTTTTCCCAGGTGACTCGGTCGAGCAGGAGGATACTCGGTCGAGCAGCATGAAGACTCTAACAGACCGAGCAGACAGATAGTTTGGGGAAGTTTTTCCTTTTGGCTCGGGTGACTCCTACTCGGTCGAGTAGGAGGCTACTCGGTCGAGCAGCATGAAGACTCTGTTTGCCCGAGCAGCCCGAGGGCGTTCCGTTTGAAGACGGATACCGACACTCAGGCTGAGTAGCTATGCTACTCGACTGAATCGACTCGACTCCACCCAGCGACGATTTTAGGGCATGTCAGCTCGATTGAGCAGGCCGAGCTGACAGCCGACTCGGTCCGAGTCAGCACGGGTCCATGCGCGGAAAGGAGCGGCCAGGATGTGTTTTCTCCTATTGTTTTGGGTTTCTATTTAAACCTAACTATTGTTTTAGATTAGGTTAAGCCTTCTATTAGATTATTAGAGTTTTTGGAGAGCCTCTTGATACCCCATTGGAGATTGGAGAGAGTTTTAGGGTTTGTGCTCTTGAGAGAAAGGTTTGATTTTTCCTTCTCTTCTTCTTCCAGTGATTTCTTCCTCTTGAGTGGATTCGTGAGGGCTTATTCCGTTTGACAAGTTATTATTCGCGCGTGAGGAAGCGAGTTTGTAACCCTACTTGTTTGGATCTCTCTACTAGTGGAATCGTCTCGAATTGGATTGCTGGATGTAGGTTGTTTTCAACCGAACCAGTGTAAATTCTCTTGTATCTGCGATTGATTTATTTGTTGCTGTGATTCGTTTGCTACTTTCTATTGCAAGGTCATAAGGGAATTTTGTTGGGTCATTGGGATTAGATTTTTACTAG
Organism: Scilla litardierei; assembly: GCA_030789695.1. Taxonomy (NCBI): domain Eukaryota; kingdom Viridiplantae; phylum Streptophyta; class Magnoliopsida; order Asparagales; family Asparagaceae; genus Scilla; species Scilla litardierei. Next base: position 132,184,373 of record CM061139.1, read on the forward strand.
CTCTATATTCCTGATCAGTTTATTAGAGTTGGTTTCTGCATTGATCCCAATGTGTTTTTGGATTTTACCCCAACAATATGACCATCTGGCGCTTCCAATCTCTGAGAGAAGCGCGGGGGGGTCGTACAATGGATTGACCTTCAGCCATGGTAGAAGCACTAACACTGTTGTTTTTTTGTTGCTATTGCTCTAACTTTAGCTTCGATACCAATTGTAGGATATGTAGCTATGAGGGGAAAACACTAAATGGGGTGAATAGTGGTTTATGATATTAAAAAGAAATTTATGCCTAATTAAAACCCGAATAACCAACAATGCGGAATTAAACGGAATATCACAACCACAGAAAATGAACAACGCAAACACAATGATATATTGTAATGGCCATAGTGCCAGATACGGTAGGGTATGTATTTTTGTGTGGTATAATGCATGTATACTTGTGTAGTGTATATAGTACATATGTCGTGTGTACAGTAACTAAGTGTATGCCCTGGATAACTAATGTGTGGACTATTGTATTATCTATAATGGAAGTGAATATTGGTTGTTTTAGCTAATAATAGACGTGGTGTAGTGATATGTATTGGGTATCTGTGGTGTATTGAGTATTGGTATTGGATTATTACTATTGGTATTAATATTAGTAGTGGCTTGTTGTATATATTATGTTAGTATATTATTATGGATGATCCTCTGGTATGTGGGATGCCATAGTAGATATTGGGGTGTTTTGAATGTGGTGTATATATAGTGTATTTATGTATGGCCAATATATTGTGTTTAATGTAGTATTTGTGCTCTTGTATGTGATGTGAAATGTATTGATCTTGGTTTCTATATTATTATTAGTCTTTTAATAATATTATTATTGGTGTTGTTATTATTAGTATTCTTTTATATATGTGCATGGGGGTTAGTTTTAGTAATGAGAATAATGGGTATCATACGCCATATGATAGGGTCTCTCATATTCCCTCTCACATAAAGGGAGCAAGTACAACAAGTACAAGCCCATGTGGGCTTGTACTTGCCCCCTTTATGTGAGAGGGAATATGAGAAACCCTCTCATATGGCGTATGATACACATTATTCTCTTTAGTAATATGTATTTTTGAGGGGTGTTTGTGCATAGTGGCTTTTGATAATTAGTTAGTTAAGTGGCTAGGGGGTGTGTGTGTATAGTAGGGGAGAGTGTGTAGAGTAATGGTTCATTAGTAATTAATTAGTGGTGTGTGTGCAAGGGAGATTCTTTTCTTAAAGGAAAAGAGATCGAGAGATGTGAAGAATTCTCTAAAAAAAACCCCTCCCTTTAAAACCCTTAAGCTTTCATTCTTTTCTTTTCTTTTTCCTCTCATTTTCTCTCCTCCCTCCTCTCTAAATATGGCTGAAACTTTCTTGAGGATTTCATGGAGGTCAAACATCCATAGGGCTACTCCACCCTCACTCTGCATCCATTAGTATCATCCCCTTCTTCATTTGGGTGCATGTGGGTTGATTAGGGCTTGGAAAGAGAAGAATTTAAGAGCAAAATTGGAGGATTTTGATGATGAAGTTGGAGGAAGATCTTGGATGAGCCAGGCTTGGATTTTTCATGGGAAAAGAGCTCTAGTATGTGGTAGGAATCCAAACTCCTTGTAGTGTTCTATTTGCATGCCATTTATAATTTAAAGTTGCATTTTATTTTCAAGTTAACTCCTTTTTGTGTATGTAAGCCTTATGAGAGGAAGAGTGAAAGAAAAGAAAAGGAGAAGAAATCGAAAGCTGTATTTTACAGAGCTTTAGTTGCTTATGTGAATACTTGTAGTTCACTTTATGGTTGTGCACACGTGCCTTATGTTATCTCACATGTAATATAAGAGTATAAATAAATGACTCATTCCTCCCAAAGAAGGGTGCGCTGCTAAACTGGGGTTGGGAAAAACACTGAGTACTAGGAGAATATAAGGAATGGACTAGTTTGTAACAATATTGATGTACCTTGCTCAGTTCGAGTACTTGGTGATAGTTATAGTACCTTGCTCAGTTTCGGGTATTTTGTGACACTGTGGTGTGGCTGTAGAGTTTTCCTCACTCGCACCCTGGTGCAGGGGAGTGGGTGGAGTGAGAGGCCCCGTTAAGGAAACAGTGCTCGTATATCACTGGCGGGTGCTCCTTACCGCCCCACCTTGGAGTGGAGTCCAGTTCGTCATATTCAACGTCATACTCAGGGTTTCGATAATAAAGGAATAACAAATAAATTATTTCTAGCACTTTATCACTTTTGTTGTAAAGCTCCTCATGTTGTAGTTTTTATTTCCTCTCATTGGTGTAGGTTATTTACCATCTTCTAGCACTTGTTGATTTTTGTAAGTAGTTTACCTTTGTGGCACTTTATGTTTCCTCTTGTAGCTCCCTTGCTTGTAGTGCTTACCTGCTTCATGTCAAGCTCATATGTCCTAAAGCTCATTTTCATGTATCATTAACTGCCATGCCATGTAAAGTTTCTTTATCTGACTTGCACATGTAGTGTAGTTGCATTCCTTGTAAATAAAATACTAGTTGGAGTTTGGACTTCCTACTGGGTTATGCGTTGACATGTTCCCACCCGTGGTTTCAAGTAGCAGCAATTGGTGGCTGGGAGCTGGGTTTGTGGAGTTGAGTTGAGGTTGAGAGTGTGTGGTTTGTAGCGTGAGTTGTGTTGTGATATGAGAGTGAGAGACTTGTACTTTTGGGTTCTTTCTTGTGCCTTTGGGGTTTCCGGTTTAGAGAGAGTCTCTGTATATGATGTATATGGGCATGTAGTTAGGTATATAAGATCTGTGTTGCCTCTTTGTTTCGGTAGTGTCTGCCGTCTCTCTGTTGCTTTGTGTTATTGTTTAGTTTTGGGAACATTACATGTACTATCCCAACAGTGCGCAGTGGACATGCATCTCTCTAGTTGTCTCTCTCTTCCCTCCTTTTCTTCATCACCTCCGCCTCTCTGGGAACACCTGGGACGGATTCTACTTCCCTGGTATCCTGGGGAGCGGGACGTTACATATATACTGGTTCGGATTCCCTGAGTCAAACCCAGACTCCCTGAACCCTAATCCAGCAACTCTCAAGCAATTTTCCGCTTGAGATTAGTTTCCACTAATAACCCACTTACCAAATAACGGTAAGTGTAAATCGAATACACTAATATTACCCAATTCCCACAACCTGTGAATGGACACTCTCACAACATGAGAGATAGTTCAACAAATGAAAGAGAATTGAAACAATTCAAATTGAAACAAATAAACAAATCATTTGCCTTGCAAATAACTTACTTTAAGTGAGGCTAGGTGTGTATGAGTGTTCTAAATGAATGAGTTTAAGCACTTACTGAACTTGTCCAAGAAGATGAAGCATTCAATGCTTATGAGTGTGAGCTTGAGGGCTTGTTGGACAAAAGAGAGACTTGAGAGCTTGAGAGAAGATGAGAGCTTTAACTTCTATTGAATGAAGATTTAATGCAAACAAGAGTTCTGAAATGAATGTTCTCAATCTCCATATATAATGCTCAAGGAACTAGCCCAAAACCCCCTGAAAACCCCCAGCATCAAATGCAGCCGCATGCTGTAACGGGCAGAAATTAGCAGGATCAGACGTCTGGAGAAGGATCGTCAGACATCTGGTCGAATGGTCTGACAAAGCAATAAATGCATTTTACCGGCTAATTGATCAGATGTCTGATGAAAGGTTTCCATACGTTTGATCAACTGTTCAGACATCTGGCCCATAAGCATCAAACGACGGAACCATGAGAGGGAGGAGAGAGAGCGCGCGTGCTCGGAAAATAATCACCATGTAAACAAATGTCTGATGTTTCATACCCAGACGTCTAACTCACTGTTCAGACGTCAGGATATTAGCCTTCAAACGGCTAACACAGAAGGCAATTAGAGGAGAAAAGTTTCTCTCCATCAAATGTCTGGTGTTCAACTCCCAGACGGCTGATTGATTCATCAGACGTCTGGGAAGACAACTTCAGACGTCTGGCGAATCAGGATTTCTAAGCCTATAGAAACATGCACGTCAGACGTCAGACGGTCCTTTTTCAGACGACTGATCCAGGGATGAAAACTCAATTTTGAGCTTAATGAACTAAGTGACATATATGATCATCTAATGAATGTTCTAATGAGTTGTGCATGATATGTAAATGCTTCTAAGTAGTATATTCAAGACTTAACATTCTATAACTTAAAGACGTAAAGAAATGGGAAAATTACATATTTAATATCCTTCACTTCTTCTTGATTCCTTGAATACATATACTTGAATCACAGCTTCAATTTGACGTTGCTTTTGATTAACTTTAATCTATAGTTGTCGACGCTTTACTTAACTGAAAAATAAGGAGTTAATCACAATAATTTATGTTTGCGTATCATCAAAACTGATGGATCAAATACTCAACAAAGATATATCACCATTCTATTCTTCCAACATCTGTAGTTGGTTTCGATGAGCAAAGGTGGACGAGAGATGGAGTGGCACTCTAGAAATTGTTATCCAATTGTTGATGACATAGTACAACACTAGTTGTGATATCATGTGTTAGGACCTGAGATGATAAGCAGAACCACTAGAGGGGGAGGTGAATAGTGTTCAATAAAACTTAATAAAATTTCTAGATTTCTACCAAAGAAATCAATTTGTGTTACCAAATTGTTTCTTAATCAATAAATCACTTGCACATCTAAATTGCGAAAATATAAACACAAGATTGCAATAGAAGAGATCAACACAAAATCAAATGCAAACACAAGATAATTATCCTGGTTCAGTCAACTCGCATGACATCCGTCCAATCCTCATGTCCCATTTAGGCTTTCCACTATTAACTTCCCAAACTTGGAAAAATAGTACACCTTATAACTTGGCGAACATTCCTCACCTCTGTTGTGCACCCTATCAAACACTTGAGAGTAACCTTACATGTTCCCTCTTACAAGCCAAGAGAGAAACTTACGACCTCTTTGTTGAAGAATTGAAGAATTGAAGAACGAGCTCATATAGCCTTGATGAAGCACAAGTGTATATATGGCTATAAGAAGGATATGAAAATAAGAGAACAAAGAGATTAAGAAATGGTCGAGAATTAAATTTAAAAATCTTTTGAGAACAAGGCCAAAATGAGGGTTTTTTCTTTTGATAGAGTTTGAGAACAAAAAATGATTTTTCTCTTAAAAATATTGATGTTAATTATTGTATAAACTCTGAGAAATCCTCTCATTTTAGATGAAAAAACATGTTCAATGAAATTCCAAAACACCCTCAAAATAGTAAAAACGGCTAGTTTGTGTTAATCTCGTTCTGGCAACGATAATATACTAGTCGACTAGAGTAGACCAATTAGTCGACTAATTAGAACACCTAGTCGATAGCTAGTCATTCAAAAAACTGCTAGCTCTCAGTTATCCTCTAGTCGACTATAGTTCTTGGATTGGTTGACTAGGCCATTGATTAGTTGATTAATCCGTGAATTGTAGTCGACTAGCTCTAACATGCTGATTAGCGTTGGTTTCTAGGTTTCCTAATCGACTAGCGATCAGCTTTAAAAACATAGTTTTTGCCATGAAAACTAAGGAAATCTTTTCAAAAACATTTCAAACCTTTTTCAAACTTATTCTTATGTTTCCTAAGTGCGTGAGAGAACTTCAACAAAGAATTTAACATAAATCTAAGACAAGAATCAAAATTACAATTTTTGTGGCTTCTCGATGTATTTGATTCCTTCGAATGCTATACTAGTTAGGCATAGCTTTGATTTTCTTTATAACTTTTTATCTACACTCATGAATCTTTAGCTCATGATATGATATGTTTGCTCATCATCAAAACCTACATGGAGTGACTCAATATTCAACACGAGGGAAATACATATTTGGAGGGATGTGCAACTCATCATCTATCTATGGCGGGTAGGGCAGAGCTAGCACGTTCAGTCATCCACAACCCGGCTCCCTATTGAAGCCTCTCTTTTAACCTGCCTCTATCATTGAGCATTTATGGAAAAACAAGCTTGTTGTATGGAGTTGGAACACTATCTGCATGTCTTGCCAAAAAGTATATGTTAATATTCTCCTTATCTCAGCCTGGTAATCCACTGAAGCAAGTTTTCCCATTATTCCTTACTATAATGTGATCTGGTTTGCAAATTACCGACCTAAGATGTCTGTCTGTTGTTTGTTTACGAAGAGCATTAAATGGTAGGCTACTACTTACATACGATAATCTGTAAAAGCATAATCTTCATATTACTTACTAATTACTATAGTGTGGGTCCCGCTGTATTTCATTTTTTTCGCCTTTTGATTTGTTTGTACCCATGTTACTATCTCAATTTAGTCGTGGCTTGGCTAGTTGAACATGGCGACGCTCGTGTCATCTCTCCTCCTCACGATCCAAGAAGCATACTAAAAATTGATTTAGGATGTTATTTGTGTATATTATATTATTTATGCTTTTAATTGAATATATTTATTATCTTCCATGTGTGATATCATATGACATAGAAGCCAAGGCCTCATATGCAGCCTCGAAAATTCTACACTCGTATTTATCAAGACGATATGAAGCGTTCACTTCGATCTTCATATACTAAAACACCAAAATACTAAATATCGGGTGAACCCAATATATTTTGCTCGTTCATCCAACCATGCAAAAAGTTTTATAAGTTCTATTTTTACATAATCGTAAATTAGTCATATTCAAATTTATTCTTACATCGATTTTGTCACAAGTTCCCCTCAATATGTATGACTGCACAGACTCTTCACCACTTACAAAAGACCAAATTTCAGGGGTGAAAACATTAAATCAATGTGTTCATTATTTAAACAGGATAAATCTAACCAAATCATAAAACATAAACAATCATTATAAAGAAATATTGTTGATCAGAAGGTGTAATCAGACCGTTGATTCACAACAAGTTGGTGCCTAGTGATCTCCAGAGCATCCTATGGCATACAAAAAAATTGCAAGAGACCAATAATCAAATAAACTAAATAAACATTTATTCAGCATGTAGGCCCCCCGAAAACCTAACAATTTGATCTGGCCGAGCATGTTCCCTATAATATTATCGGCATATATACATGCTCAACAACCTAATAAAATAAGAAAACAATACAAAATCGCCTCGAGCCTCTCCTATGGTGTACAAGCAATAGGAAGCAGTTAGCTCTAGCTACAGAATACCACCCTAGTCTATACATAACCATGAGCTTCAGACACAGTCAGAAAACACAATGCACATTGTGTCTGGTGAGCTATGAATCCCGTTCGACTACACGGGTGACAACGCCTACGGCAATGGTATTTCCGGAAGAACGAAGGAATGTCCTTCCAAGGGCCCGACATTTTGAGAATTCTTCGACGCAAACTGCTTCTTCCAAAGCCACCTGGACCGAGAAACAAGTGGTCAGTAACGCAGATAAGAAGGTCGAGCTTGTGAAAGCCAAAGGGAGTATCAAGCGACTGTAAGAGATCCAGATCAATCCAATCCGATATTTGAACCCACTGGAAACCAAATATGGCATGCATATCTTAATGGTGGAGCTTCTATAGCCGTGTATGCGCTTCTATAGCTACAGATTGACAAACTAATCAGACATTTTCTACTTGACATTCAAGGAAACATCATTCCTCGATGTGCCAGTTTGTATCAATATTGATCCTTAAAGTTGGTACCACCGTGTTTCGTGGTAACAAACATGTTGAGGAACCAGAGTTTGAGTGTCAAATTAACTTGCAAGGAAATCAAGTTGTTTAACTCACCTCAATGACAGCACTTTGTTTGGCTTTGAGAATACGGGGTGAACTCTTTGAGATCTTTCCAGTTTTTGGATCTAAAAGAGAGACTATCTTTGTCACTCTTGCTGCCTTCTTTGCGTGGTGTACATGAAACTCAACCTGCAAGTTCCATTTTCCATAAGATCAACATATATAAATAATGAAACGCGTTTATGTAATCAAGAGTGAGGTTCCAGCATCATACCTGAGATCCAACCAGTATTGGTGTCCTCGTGTCCAAGACTAGAATTTTGAGCTCCAAAGACATTGCTAAGGCAACAGGGAAATCTGGGTGACACAATACCCCACCAGGCATTACATGACCCCAATCAATTCCCTGCAAACTCACAGCAACGTTGTCACCAGCTCTTGCCACAGCACAAGCACACGAGTCACGCTCAATAGAACGCACGGTACCTAATTCTCCTGAAGGCATGACCAAAACCTGCAATCAAACAAATTGAGGTCATCAATAACAACAATCGCATAGCAGAGGTCTTTGATAATCTTCATTTAGATTGGTGAACAAAGTTAGACATCAGCTCGTTTGACAGCTGCAGCACCAGCATAAAAGCAAGCATTCCATGTGGAATTGACAACAGTCAAAAAAGTGAAGGTTTAACTTATTATTTTAAGAGCATTTCGTCACATAACAATCTTCAGAACCAGCCTATAGATGCGAAAACCAAGCACATGGACCCTTGCTTCTATTAAAAATGAAGATTAACCCATGACAATAAATTGTTTGACCACTCAAATGTGGCACTCATTATTATTTGCTCCATAACATAAGTTTCATCAATTTACATCCTCACAGCAGTCAAGTAGTTTCACAAAAATGTATCAGCCAACTCACAACAGGTTTGAGGAGACAGCTTCTAATATACTTCCCAGGCAGTGCATAAAAGCCTTTTGTCAGATGCAGATTAGGAAAATCCAACAAAGAAACAAGGAACTCGCCTACTACTGGAACTGTGTCGGCTTAAGCAAGACTGAGTAGCCATTCAATTTGTACTTGCAGCCAACGAAGGGAGGCGAAAATAAAACAGAAGGTGTAGATACCAAGTTTCACGCATGCCCGATAGGCGCAGCAAGGCGAGGCCCATCAGCAAAAACTTCCTGACCTAGCTCAGGAGATCAGCCAAATCTGACCTCAGCACACCCCTGCAGGGACGACCTCACCCTCCGAGGTCAGCCCCCTCAGATTCAAGGCACCGAGCACCTGCCTGCTCGGTAGACTCTGGCCACGCCATGTGACAACCTCTCGCGGCCAGCTAGTGCCCTCTCCTGGTCGTTATCATCAGGCCCATCCAAAGCATATGGGCTGGCAATACCGTCAGTGGAGACGTGCACGACCTTTTGTCAGGGGGCGTGCATGGCCAGTTTGTCAGAGAGCATGCATGGCCAGTTTTGTCAGGGCGCAGTTGTTGCGGACGCATCTCAAATCCTTGTAATTACACAAAAACCCCCGCTGAGGGCTGGCAATTCGGTTGCAAAAAGGAACAGAGGACCACCTAACATAGTGAAGCCATTCCCCCAACCCTATAAAAAGAAGGGAACTTCCCTCTATCTGGTATGGAATTTTCTCACGCAAAAACCCTAGCATCTTCATCCTGAACAAAACCCTATCTAGCCAACTCTCCTCCTTTCTCCGCTTGAATCTGACTTAAGCATTGGAGTCTAATCAGAGGGAAACCCCCTGGTGAGCCTAACGAGCTTTCTATCGGTTTCAGGTGTTAGAGGAATGGTCTCCACCCTCAGTCCGGTGAAATCCACATGTCGGACTCAACCTGTTGCGCGAATACTTGTCCCATCGGCCTAATCCAGACATAACGAGATTCTGTGCATCAATAATTGGTGCTAGAGGAATGGCCTTGAGATAACTCTCATCGCAAAGGCTCTCAACCCAGTAACCTCACCGGAATCTTAGTTATTCTCTGCATATTTTTCCACCTTTCCCACTATCATGGCGAGAAGCAAGAAAGCCTTGTCGGCCTAGCCTAGCGAAATGGCTGGAGATCACGCTACAGAGGGCAACCAACCCACTGGTGGCCCTCACGCATAGACCTATGTCACTCTCACAACAATTCTCCCGCCCTTACGACGGCCAATTACCAGATTCTTGCAGCTCAATTTCGCGAAATGAAGGATGCACACGCCCTCTCTCAGGAGATGATCCTCGGCACGCTCCAAGCAAAGACCTTTGCCCCAGCGATTTCTACCCATGACGTGGCCCCTCCCAATAGGGAGCGCACCGAAGAACGGACGACAGTGAAAAACGTCAGCAGCAATGCCGAGGAGTCCAGGAGCAACGTCCGAGCGTCCCGTGGAGACAATGAGAAAGGTGTCTCTAGCCGAGATACTAGAAGTCCATCGCCCCTGGAGGACAATGTCCCTTACGATCACCTGCAGCAAAATAATGGCAGCAAGACCGATCCCTCCAAGCCTGTTATGGCGAGACGAACAACCCGAGCTCACTTAGCGGCAGACCAAATCAACGAGCTGCCGCGACAGACCAGCAAGCTTCAACAGAGAAACACGGGTCCGTCCAAGGACTAAGCTTCCTCTCCAATTCACCCGTCACCTAGGCCATCCCTGACACTTCAAGCCTGCAGAAGGGATTCACGCTAACCGCCGACGCAGTTCCGAGGTACAACCGCTTTAGCGACCTAGACGAACATCTGGAGACTTTCACCGAGTACATGGTGGTGAGGGGTCATTCCTCGGCTCTCATGTGTAGAGCCTTTCCAAGCTACCTAACCAAAGTGACCAGCCAATGGTTTAGGAACCTTCTGGGGGGTCGATCAGCGCATTCACCAACCTTCGAAAGAAGTTTCTCTCCAACTTCGTCACCCAAAAAGTGACGAACAAGTATCCAGAATCCCCGACTTCCATCCAGCAGAGGCCTGAGGAGTCCAACCGAGCTTGTATGACTCGGTTCACACGAGCCCACATGGCGACAGAGGCATGTCCCGAAAAAGACAGAGAGTTAAATGTTCCCAGAACAAAGAGAATGGTAAAGGCATCGTCATCTCCACTGACACGATCGACCTAATATTCAGCCATATTTCTATGGTTGGGTGCACTATAGCACATATGTCCAACCGAACACAGAAGAACCTCCCTCGATAAGCACGCTCGCCCCTACGGACCTCGACCCTGCTGCCTCCGAGAGAGCTCTAAAGCAGTCTAAGCTGACTGATAAGCCTCTAATTTTCACCAAGGAACAAACAAGGATTCACCACCCCGACGATGACGCCATTGTATCCGACGTGTCCTGTTCGATAGTGGGATTTATGTCGACATCATATACCAGGACACGTTCCAGAAGCTAGGCGTACTTGGTGATCTCTTGCAGTCTGTCCACACTAGTCTCTTTGGATTCACATGGACACAGGTAGTAACAAAGGGGATGGTCTCCCTCCAAGTGGAGGTCAGCACTAACCATGCAACCAAGTGTGTCACGTCAGCTTCCCCGTGGTTAACTGTCATGTCGCCTTTAATGCAATCATATGGATGCCAACCGTAAATGTGATGCGAGCCGTGACATCTACCTACCACTTTTGGTCAAATTTCCTACTACGTACAGGGTCGGAGTGCTAAAAGGGGTCTAATTTGATTCCAGAGACTGCATGCTCTTGGCCCACAAGATAAACGCTAAGTGCCATTACTGATCGTGCACCGACAAGGGCCTATATGATGCTTCGTGCCTAGTTGTGTATGCATTTTTCCTTCTTTCAATGAAGAAAGTCTTTCCCTCTATATGCTTGTGCAGTCTCTTTTACATAAACTCTAGCTCACACCGAGGCCAGCGCGTTGTCGAGGCCGAAGGCCCCAGCACCAACTTCTTGAATTCGAACTCGCACGATCATGCCACCAACACCAGCCTCAGCCAGCCTGATGCATCTACCTCTAGCACTCGACCTCGCACAATCGTGCCACATCCAAAGCAAGCCAACTCAGGGGCCAAGCCATGCGCAACTTCGAAACCGGGACAGTCAGTTATCACCAACAAGGCATGATCGAAGATCCAGAGCATCAAGTTATCCCTCATTCGGGTGATTAAGGGGCCGGTACATACACAACAACGTACACTCGGCATGAGGAGCCTGGTTTTACGCTATTGCTTCAAGAGTCAATCTCCCGAACTAGGTTCGAGTCTCTCATGGCACTTTGCTCAACAGAGGGAAAAACAAAGGTAGAAAAAAAGAGGAAGGTGGTGTTTCTTCCGAATCACCTTTTCATTTCAAAAATCCAATTACAAATTGCTCAGCCACTTCAAGTGATATGACTCTTTTACAAAGATTAATCCTTTCCAGCTTCTTTTACAAAGATCAAGCTTCTCAAAGACGCACGATTGCGCCTGGGACACAAAGTAAACCGAAGCTTCACAAAGAAGCCGGTTTTTCAGTGGAAACTGTTTCCTGAAATGCCGCCAAAAGGACCATCGGCCATCCTACCAAGTCCACACCCAAGCAGTCGTCCCTTGGAGTGGAGATCAAAGTCTACAACGGCCATGTACTTGAACTCCCAGCAGATGCTCTTTAAACAATCCGCTGTCCTGGGAGAACCACACACATGACAATCCATTATCCTGATCTCGCATCAGCCTCAGCCGAAACCAATAGATACGTGGTCTGTCCTTGCAATGGATAGAAAAGCCTGCGAAGGGCAAACATCAGATTGGCTCCAAATGACCGAGGTGATGGAGAGCGCATAACCCTCATGATCACCATCAGCTTAGACAGAGCCAGCCATATGGGCCCCTCACCCACATAAACTCGAGAATGTGTACGACTACCTATGGATTCCCTCGGCCTGACTATGAAGGCCAAGTATGACATTGGGCTAAGAAGCCCAAAGCTGAAGCCACCTACGGGGCCCAGTAAAGACGTCCTCACCTAAATCCTCCGAGCTCGTCACAGTGCAACTCCCGAACTACCGAGCTCGGACAAAGGCAAAAACAACGTTCATGCCCAGTGGGTAAGGAGAATATTTGCAATAAGTCAAGCGAACGCAAAAGGTGTTCATTCATTCTCATAGGGTTACAAAATTCGTAGATCAGCGGCATGCAACCCTCAAAAAAGCAAAAATAAGAAGGAAAAGTGTCACATGACTAGCCCTGGACTAGGCTTGTCCTCCCCGGGCGCGGCCCCACCTCCAAGTGTCGCCGGTGAGACCTCCAGCCACGGCATCTCGTAGTTCATCCCTGGCTCACTGCAGCTGGCTCATCAAGTCCCCCCGATCCTCCGCTTGTTGGCCGACCAGATCGTGCAGCCAAACATTCTTGTTTCCAAGTCCCTCACCCGCTCCCTGCAGCGATAGAAGCAACTCACCCCCGCCAGATTCTACACACAAAGAGAATGGTCAAGACAAAACCAAGATACCAAGATCAGAGGTAACAATGAATCTTACCATCATCATGCCCGAAGGAGTACAGTGGCCTCCACCAGGTCCCGCCTCGGGCGCGCCTCCGGGCTCACCACCCTTGCCCTCCTTGGTAGCGGCACAGCAGAAGGCCCCTTATCCACATGCCTTTTCCCCTCCGATCACGCTTAGCCATATCATCACTATCCAGAGATCACATCTAATGCTCAGATCGCACACCGATGTTGGGGGGGCCAAACTCTGATGGCGTAGCCGACAGGTCAAAAGCACCAGATGAGCCAGGAAGCTCGTACATGGAGCAGCACAAGAAGAGAGTGTGCAAGTACGAGAACCCTTACCGCCCTCCTTCCCTTTCTTATAAGCCAAGAGAACGGTGGGAAGTCACATCAACCATTGGATCTGAGCATACTGAGCCATCTGATCCCCCGACGGGTCAGCTTCCGTCAAACACGAGTCAAACGACGCCACTTCAGCAACGCCTCGAGCCCTAAGGCCTAACAGCCACGTCAGCCAATCATCATGAGAGCACTTCCATTAAGCAAAGCCATCTCAACCTCGTTCCCGAAGCAAGTTGGGATGACTCTAAGCATTCTTTGGGTTTTGTCTCCTCGTCTCTACACTCCTGACCCCACGTACATGGTTTAGGTTTGCGAGTGCCTAACCGAGAAGACGAAATGTCATTGTTGATACCACGTTTCACTCAAGCCCATCAGTAATAGGCCCAGCCAAGTCTGTCAGGTGAGGCCCATCAGAAGAAACTTCTTGATCAGGCTCAACAGATCAGCCTGACCTGACCACAAACCCCTGCAGTGACGACCTCACCCCTCGAGATCGGCCCCATCGCTTCAAAGCACCAAGCACATGTCTGCTCGGTAGACTCTAGCCACACCACGTGGCAACCTTGTGTGGCCAGCCAGTGTCCTCTTCGGATCGTTATCACCAGTCCCGTCCAAAGCATACAGGCGGGCAGTGCCGTCAAAGGAGTATGCATTACCTTTTGACAGGGGACGCGCATGACCAACTTTGTCAGGGAGCAGTTGCGGCTGACGCATTTTGAATCCATGTAATTATGCCTAAACCCCGCTGACGGCTGGCAATTCGGTTGCAAAAGGGAACGTGGAACAACATGAAGTGGTGAAGTTGTTCCTCCATCCCTATAAAAGAAGGAAACTGCCTTCTATCAGGTATGGAATTTCATCTCGTAAAAACCCTAGCATCTTCATCTTAAACAAAACCCTAGCGGCGGCTACCTCTAGCCAACGCCCCTCATTCCTCCGCTTAAAATCTAACTTATCATCGGAGTCTCATCGAATGGCCACCCCCTCCGGCGAGGCTAACAAACTTTCTATCTGTTTCAGGTGTTAGACGAAGGGTCTCCACGTTCAGACAGACAAAACCCACCTATCTGGGCTCAACCTATTGCGAGAACACTCGTCTCCACGGCCTAATCCGAGCCCAACGAGATTCTATGCATCAACAGAAGGGAACAAATAATAATCCAAGCAATAAATTATTGCGTTAATGGACTAACATAAAAATATGGTACACAGCCAATCAATACACGCATGCACCACATAAAATTACTATGTTTCATTTAGTTTGTAGATGTTTACAATATTTGGAAAAGGGGACTAAATCATTAAGCATAACTGAGGAGAACATAAATTTAGAAGATAATGGATAGTAACCAAACTATTGTCTTGATCCTTCTGGAATACACAAGTTTCCCAATAATTTTCATTCATTTAGGTCTGCTACCTAGCAACTGAGATGGAACATGAAAAACAACACACAAGTATGGTAGGACAAAATCACCCAAGGGATGTTCATAAAGAAAGTGAGCTAAGGGTCAGGCTGATGCAGTGGCACGAGATGCATGGGGATGGCACTCTAAAGAAGAGCCGTTGAACAATTTCTAGAGTTAAAAAGGAAAGAGATTTCAAAGCAAGGCCCTTACTTAGTTACCGTCCGTCCATCTACCTATTGGTATCAGTAGTAGTCACAAGAATATACCACCATGAAGCCGTTTGGGGGGTGAGACTCAAATTAAGTTAGCAGTACTATGATGATGTATATGAATCCTATCGCATACCCACAGTGACAACAAACTGGCGACTTCGTTCTACAGTGCATTCCACCAGATAATTTTTGTTGGGAACTGCAACCACCTGATAAAATTTTAACAATAACTTGAACTGTGTTTCAGAAAAGCATTACCTTGTATATGGTAGAAAGAACTGGCCGGTAGCTTAAATGGTTCTCTTAAAAATGCTATTGTTTGTCATATTTATACAATCAATCAGTGCCCTAAAATGCATAGGATTGGGTTACGGTTGACATATAACCCAGCCCGAACATAAGAAACGCCGACTGAATCCAACCAGAACCAATCTAAATTCGTATGCTATTAATAAAATCACATATGTTATTTATTAACTTGTGCATGGTATGTTTGTTTGTACACACACACGTGCGCGCAACGCGCGTGTGATATTAGTAGACATTAACCCTAAGGAAATAGTTGGATGATCCAAACCCCCTGATAGCTGCTCTTGCATTGAACCAATCAGCCACCAAGAGGTATTAAATGGAGATGGGATTTCCAAGGGCATATGAGATTGATACGATCCGAATTGAATTTGGGATAAAAATATGACTTTTAGTGGATTTTGCGGTGAAAGATGGGATTTTTAGTGAAAAGTTAGGATTTTTAGGGTTAGGAAGAGGGGGTTTGAGGGGAAGGTGGAATTTTTATTAATAAGAAGCCGAAAATAAAGGAAAATACAAAAGATTGTAGAGTTATTTCAAGAAGAACTCGCTCTCCTAGCTTTAGATTCGAGATCAAAGCCTAAATCTTTCAAGACTAGCTTTTGCTTAGAAGGAAAAGCCGAGAACCTCCAATGTCTCTGGTTTCTTCCACAATATTCGACATGAAATCCCTAATCCTAGCCATCGCCTATAAATACTAATCTGAAAATAAAAAAGTTCCAGAAACCTCCCTAAACTCTGAAAATTATAAAAAGACCCCCGAAAAAAAATTTTACGAAATGCCCCTGTTGGACTAAAATTTCAAAAATGCATTATTATTCCGCCCCTATAAATCCACCTTATCCTCAAGGTGGTACATGAAATCCATAGACGACGCTGCTCCAAGTGGATTGACAGTGTTTTCCTAGGTCAAAAGAATAGGATTAGTCTCTATCGCCCTCATCAACGCCCGAATAGACGTCACAGTGATCATGTAGCCTGGTAGAAGATCATTCTCATCCAAAACAGAAACTTCCGTATTTAGGAGGTCGTCAATGTGGAGATCATGGGACATTGGGCCCCGTAAAAGCGTCATCGGGCTATGGCGTGCCCAGGACAATGTCGTCGGGCCATGACGAACCCAGCAGAATGTCGTCAAGCCATCCAAGGTCTACATCGTCCTCTATGAAGTACGAAAGGAAGCTACAGCAATCACCCCAAGTCCCTCGTGGATCCGTCGCGTCCAAAAACTAGTCACCGGCCCAGAATGTGCCCACCGTCAACCACCGAGGCTCTGCGGGCCCCTAGGTGCCAGACCAGGGCTCGCAGGGGCCCTGTGAAGCGCTGCAAGCCCACACGGGACCTGCAACAACCCTGCATGCCCGCGCGGGTCATGCGGCAGCACTGCAATGGCACCCATGGGGCCACTGTGAGGGAGGGAGGGCGTGCCCCATCCGTCTGGTAATCCACCGCCTCCTCAGAGACCTCTTCCTGATCTGTGTAGGAGTCGTTGTCGCCGTTCAGATCTGAAGCTGGATCATCTGTAGAAGAACATCCATATCAAAAAAGATGATTTTGCCCTTGCCGCTTTCCAAAGGTTGCACCTTTTGTGCCAAACCTAAGTTGATGTCTTCGTTTTTCTTTAGATCTATCTTGTCGTCCTCCAAAAGTTTAGCTTTTTTTGTCTCCGCCACATCCTATGCCTCGAGCTCCTCAAGGGCTTGCCTCAACTCCTTAAAAATTTGCCTCATCCCAGCTCTAAACCGCGACAAGCTTTCATCCATGGAGAAGCTTTCATGGAGGGATTTCTTTCGATCCGTAGCCATTGATGCCAAGATCATTGCTCTGATACCAATTGATACGATCCGGAACTGAATTGGAGATAAAATATGATTTTTTAGTAGATTTTAGGGTGAGATGGGATTTTTAGTGAAAATGTGTGTATTTTAAGGTTAGGAAGATGGGTTTGGAGGGAATGTGGAAGTTTTATTAATAAGAGCTAAAAATAAAAGAAGATACAAAAGATAGTTGAATTCTTTCGAGAGGAACTCGCTCTCCTAGCTTTAAATTTGAGATCAAAGCCTAATCTCCCAAAACTAGTTTTTGCTTCGAAGGAAAAGCTTAAACCTTCAAGATCTTTGGTTTCTTCCACAATATTTGACATGAAATCCCTAACCCTTGTCGTCGCCGATAAATACTAATCTGAATATAACTAAATTACAAGAACACTCCTAAACTCTAAAAATTACAAAAAGACCTCTAAAAACCGAAAGTTTACGAAAACGCCCCAGATGGGTCAAAATTTCAGAACGCATCAGAGATCCACACGCAATCCAGTTATAAACATAAAATAATAAAACTTTGTGGAAGACTATGCAGTTTTAACATCATAATGGTCCAATGATTGTCTTATGTTGCTCTTATGTCATATAACATCATTGTTTTGTCCATGATCAACTAAAGACCGTGTTAAAATTAAGCAACATCTAAGAAATCCTCATAAAGAATGACACAGAGATGTGAAGGCACCTTTGAACCATTTCGAATGGCACCGGTCTCAATTTTTCCGCAGGCAGCAACCTGTCCCAAGGAATGCATCTTAGTCAAGTCACATACAGGCATACGAAGTGGCTTTGAGAAATCCCGCACTGGAGGTTGCAAGGAGTCTATTTCATCCAATAGACATGGTCCTTGATACCTGTGAAGTATCATAAAGAATTTAAAGTCAATATGAAGAACCTCTAGAGTTTAAAATAAGATACAACTCAGGTTTGTAATCTTTCTAATGTGGATGAAAAATACCAACTGGAGCTTTCCAAATAGAAGGATAAATATTCAACAAACATAAATATATAATTTACATATAAATACAAGCATAAATTAGAAAATTGTCAAATGTTGACAGCTTAAAGTTTCATGCTGCAACAATGAATATTCCTATCTGAAAGGCCAATAAGCCTCTTCTGTGACCACTTCACTGACACTCTGAATGGTTGACATGGTACACTGTGGCAACATTGACACCCATAATTATACATTTCAATCTTTCCACTCGTTTTGCAAACAAGGTGTTGGTCTGAGTTCATTTGTATAATGAGTTTAATCTATCACTTCCATTAGTACAAATGTCACATACTGCATGTCAAGCCACATGAAAAAAAAATATGACACAAACAACGATCCTGGTAACTTCTATAGAGGCATTAAGTATTTGAATTTGTGGTTGTGGATGAACAATTGATGCATGCATTGTGCACACATTTTGGTGGTTGATAAGATCACCAAGCATCTAGGTTCCAAGTATGAAGAAGCCGGTGTTGAACACATAACCATAATAAATACAAAACTGTTATGACGTGTGAGGATCCAAAAACAAAGCAGATCGCCATGAGGTCCATATATCGGGTTGCGATGGCCCGGGTTAACCTGAATCCAACTCGGTGACTATCCCTATGGCATAATACATAATTGGTTGGGTTGGGCAAGGGATGGAAAAAGCCACCCCAAACCCCCTTTCGGGTTGGGTTCAGGTTGAACTTTAGGTATACTGATGTGTAACACAAGACACAATACAGCACACACCCAGAGTACACTACAGGCCCCTGCAGGATGATGGATCCTGAGTGAAATTAGATGTTCTTCATTTGATCTTGTAATGGTGTGGTGCCAAATTTATTAGTGGTGCGAGGTTATCACCTAATTGTGGGGTACTACCAAATCTTGCATCTATTGTTCATTTTCTTTATCTACTTTGGCTCATGTGTTACTTTGAGACTGTCAGCAAGCTAGGAGAAGCGGGAAATAAAATAGAATGGCTGCTCAACAGTGGTTGGTAACATTTTCCAAAAGCATGAAAAAAAGGATTACATGTGCATATTTACATGCATATATTTCAAGGCGAACATAGAAGAAACGCATAAAGAACAGAGTATCATTAAATGGATCTTACCAAGATAACAAACGATTGTCTGAAGCATTTGCCACCAAGTTCTGATTTTCCATGGCGCTAAG
The DNA here is from genome assembly GCA_030789695.1 of Scilla litardierei. Lineage (NCBI taxonomy): Eukaryota > Viridiplantae > Streptophyta > Magnoliopsida > Asparagales > Asparagaceae > Scilla > Scilla litardierei. Next base: position 132,203,831 of record CM061139.1, read on the forward strand.
TGGAATCCAAGTGATGCATGATTCCTTGAATCCACAGGAACGAAGAAACGATCCCAGTTGCAACTTAATGAAATCAAATCTTTCCTTGGAGAAATCAACTGCATCCATCTTATTGACAGCAACAATAATTTGCTCAACACCAAAACTCCGAATAAGTTGAGCATGTTCCCTTGTCTGTCCAATGCCATTTCCATCCATGCCTGCTTCAAAGGCTCCTTTAGAGGCATCGATAACAAGGACAGCAGCATCTGCTTGTGTAGCACCAGATATCATATTTGAAACGAAATCTTTGTGTCCTGGGGAGTCAAGCAAAACCACACGGTAATTTTTTGAGTCAAAATATGCCACGGCTACTGTCATTGTCACACCCCTCTCCCTCTCTTCAGCACTTTCATCCATTGCCCAGGCATAAGCAAATGAACCCTTTCCCTGCAGTAAACAAATCATTGTTCGGTAATTCAACCACGTCCAGAAACTACTGAAGTTTAAATTTTAAAATCAGAATTATAATTGCCGCATTAGCAGCCAAGATTGGTCAATGCCAAGTTGTGCAAGATGGACGGGAAACGAGTTTATGATGCATGCTTCCATATGCTTTATGAGGTAATTTAGAGCATGCCATAATTAATTGGATATTCTGTAAATAAGTAAACATACCATCTGTTTCGCCTCTTTCTCATATTTGTGCATTTCTTTCTTTGATATTCGACCCAGAAGTTGTAGCAGCCTCCCAGATAAAGTGGATTTTCCAGAATCAACATGTCCCACCTAATAGAATTGTTGACAATATGATTTCATGCAAAATAAATAATAGTTGTCACAAGATTCAGATATCCCAAATAATAATGGAACAATCACTTTCCCAGGCTAAACCAGTAAAGAACTTACAATTGCAAGATTTAACTGATTAAAGATCCCCTGTTCTTGGTCAACCAGCATCCATTTCTCTGGTGTGTATACAGTACATGAATTATCATTTCTAATCCTCGTGAGACTATTATCCAACTTCACGGCGTCTACCTTGCTAGCTAAAATTTGTGGCAAGCCGGCATGCTCCCTGACAGTGCTGCTCCTAATGTCGTTTAGATGACTTCCTTTAGATAAAGATCTAGATGAACTGTTTGGCATTTTTTTGTTTGGAAGAACTTCAACCATCCCCTTCTCTTCAGTTGTTGTTGGTGAAGTCGTAGTTGCTGAAATTGATTTTAAAAAGAACTCTATCAGAGTCATATCCCACCGATGTTATGACTGTGATGAAACAATATCAACTAAACATTCAAATGGCCATTAAGTGAAAATAAAAATATATAACAATAATATTAATTACTGGATTCCATAGCATAGGCTGAAGAGGATGTGGCATTAACAATTATGTACATTAAAACAAGCTAAAGAATGCATTCTGATTGATTAATGTTTGTTATATATCACAAGCAGGTACACAAGTGCACTTGTGTATATGGATGCATGCACCCTCATGCCCGCCCGCCCAAAGACACATACCAATGTAAGCATGTGAACTGTTCGCATAGATCTAAGAAAAACCGTCTTTCGCATTAACCCTACCATCAAATAAGCATTCGAAAGGAGGACACAGGACTGAGGGAAACCCTTAAGGAAATAGCACTGCTTTTTTACTTATACCTTCTCCAAGAGTCAAATCAGGGTCACGTTCAATATGTTCCTAATCCTTTCATGGAAAAGAGCAAACCCGTATATATGCCAAAAGAAGCCTGGCAACATGATTCTTAAATGGGTCACTACAATGTCTTAAAACGATCTCTGTGTGGTACTGCAAGGAAGTTAATTCAAGATGCTAAAATGAAAGAGTGTCTACAATGAAGTATGCAACAGAAGACAGTATTTCTTCATACTACTCTCTCATACTACTCTCTCTTTGAAAGAAGATTCATAATGAGATAGCCAGGGCAGCCACCATTTTACAGTGGTGAACTAAATATTTCCAGTGGTGAACACCGTAAGAACACCATGAGAAACTCCTAAATGAGACTAATAACTCCTTTCCAATTATTATTAACCCTTTACATCTGCATTTAAAATTTTGATCAACTTCTATTTTGCAAGATTGCCAGGTTAGTGGATATTCCTCTTGCCAGATAATAATGGAAATGCATAGCATATGCAAGATGCTTTATCCTAGTTTCTTCATAAGAATAGTTATAGACAGTTGCCATTAAAGATATGAGAGGGTTCTCAGGTGAAATCGCTGTATTTTATCCCTGGTAGCCGCCGGCTTCGGCCATCACGATGTTCAATATACAGATCTATAGATATGGTGGAAAAGAAACAAAACGATGTAGGTGAATCTACGTAAGTTATAGTTGAACGGGGAGGAGTACACATTAACAGGATCCAGCCAGCTGTACTAACTCATGGCTTGGAGATCTCAGAAACTAGAGAAAAAGAAAGCAGTCCTGATAACGTTGTAGCATAAGAGAAAAGAAAACGTCTGTGTGAAGCTGAGGGGAATGCACACAGTGATGATTTACATGAAAGATCATCTTGAAACTACTGATAAGGTCTTCAGATACACGTGAACATTGTTTACGATGTCTGCTCCAATTGTCCACGTACTTGTTTCAACGTTGATACATCTGAAAAGCTTCTGAAGTGAAGACAAATTAATCAATTAAAAAAATTGACTGCTAATGCATATGTTTTTCCTCAGCCCAAAAAAAAATAGCTGCTATATGACCTTGTCAAGAGAATTAAAACTGAACAGAAATGTGGCTGACATTTCTAAGACAACATAATTTGCAGGTAGTACCTTCAGGAGGCATATAATGCTAGACGAATCCAAAGGGAGGCTGAGACCGAAATGGTACTTAAGCTTCTAAACTAACCCATGTTTAAAGTAAAGCTTAGAGATATGAGGAATAAGCCAATTATGTAAGGCATGTATTCTTCATCTATCTGAAACAAAGGCGAAACACACAAATTTTCGAAACGTCATGAAAGAGATTGGGGAAGTTTTTTAGGAGTTTTGCTAAGTATTGCCATGCTCCAAAAGGAAGGTCCTGTAACTTTTAATTAGTAAGAGTTTCATTTCCCAATTTTCTTCTATTCAACTAGAACATGACTAAACAACTAGCACCGACGGTACCACATCCTCAATACAAGGGGAAGAATGATGGGCGCATCACTTATTCTAGGTGGCGCACAGAGGGTGAGCCGGCTCAACCACATGATTCATGGATGTTTTCGCACCCTTTAGGCTTATTTTCTTATTCTTTTATTATTTTATTTTCTTGAGGGGAAAACTTGTAATTTGATAATAAGGAGGATTGGGAATATAGTGGGTGCGACCAGCCGGCCCTAGGGATGTCTATTTTTGATTATTTTGGTGATTGAGAGAGAATTCGTATAGTTCTTCGGGAAGGTGCGGACGTCCCTTATCAATTGGTGTCTGGGTAGGGAGGTTGCCCATTTAATTGTAAACATCTATCCATTTATTTTCAGATTTATACTAATAAAACTTTCAAATTTGTTTGAGTTCTATCAATTTGGTATCAGTGGCATCAACGAGATCCAATGACAAGTTTGAAACGTTGGAGGAGAAATTCAATGACGAGATTGAGGACGTAAAGAAAACCCTAACGGAGCACGGCGGAGAAATATCACGATTGTCGGCTCTAATGGAGAAGATCTCGGTCAAGCAAGACAAACAAGACAAGGCCCTCGCGAAAATCATCTTTCAGCTTTCAATTCTCACGTCGAAGGACGGAAACGACGGCGCGAACCCTAGTTCTCCAAAAAAGGTGTCTATCTTTGGACAATGGGAAGGAAAAAATGGAGAATATTGACGAGGGCTTGCTTTCCGATGCCGAAGATTACTACAAAGATGAAGAGAAAGAGTCGTGGAGGGAAGATGAGGCCTTGGGGCATCACCGAAGCGTCGGAGGAAGTTGGCCGAATCCCCATGACCTAATAAGGGGCCAGCCGGCTGCAAATAGGGGCGGGAGAAGCCGCCCCGACCAGTTCGACAGCCGGCAGGGCCGATCGAATCCTGCCAGCCTTCGGCAGGGTCGGTCGACCCTGACCGGCCCACCAGAAGGCCCGCCGAGCCTACGACAGCCCACGGCTACCATCGGCAGCCGCCAGGGGGCTTTTTCGAGCAGCCCGCAAACCGAACAGCCGCTTCCCGGCCTCCGTTGGCACATCACACGACTACGAGGATCATTATCGGCCGCCCCACGGCTATTCAGGACATGTGCAAGGGGATGGGTTTTATCATGGTGACGAAGGAGAGGGCAGCAACTATGAAGATGAAGGTGGATGGGCCTCTGAAGGTGGTGATGATTGGGTAGACTACAGAGGACGCGGAGGGGGTCCACGAGGGGGCTATGGAGATCGAGGGAGAGGACCACATGGGGAACATGAGACACATCATGATAGGTGACAGCATTATCATCAGCCCAGACATGCCGAGGACAGAGCAGATCAGAGACACTTTGGGGTAGATGGCAGAGTATAAAAGTTGAAAATACCCATATTCGAGGGGGGTCAACATGCGTGGATTTATAGGGCGGAGAGGTTCTTTACTGTGTCCCGTATGTCTGAGGCACAGAAATTGGAGGCGGCGACAGTATGTATGGAGGGACGGGCTCTAGAGTAGTATCAGTGCAGGGAGCAGCTGCACCCCTTACACAGTTGGGAGGAGATCAAGGACCGCATATTGGAGAGGTTTCGAGAGCCACACATGGGGAACCTCCATGAGCAATTTTTCGCGCTCATGCAGGACGGGCCTGTCAGGAAGTACATAGAGAAATTTGATGCCCTCTTAGGGCGAGTGCGAGTGATCTCTGATGAGTCATTGGATGGTACTTTCATGAAAGGCCGCAAGCCCATTATTCGCTCAGGTATTCATCCATACAAATCTCAGGGGCTGGTGGAGGTCATGGAGATGGCACAGATGATAGAGAACCACCAGATGGAAGAGAGGAGAGCCAGGAGCGGTTGGAGCGGACAGGTTCAACGGGAGCTTCAGCAGCAGCATGGGCCTGAAGGCAGCTACAGAGACATATCAGAGAAAGCGGGTGAGAAGAGCAGTGCACCACCAACAGATGGCAGTTCAGGAGGATGACGAACGCCGAGATGAAGGAGAAGCGTCAGAATGAGCTCTATTGCAGGTGCGATGAGAGGTTCTGATGGGATGCGGGTTTATTCTCGAAGAAGTATTGATGGGACGCGGGTTTATTCCCGAAGGAGAACCCGCGTCCAAGGCCCACCTGCGGGTTAGCCCGCTAGCCGGCCAAACCCGCAACCGTGCGCGCCTCCCTTGGCCAAAAACCCTAGTTTGTTTATTTATATGGGGGAGCTAGCTGTCGTTAGGGTTTATGCTATTATTTAGATATTGGAGTGATTTCATAGATTAGACGAGTGCGAACGTCCTCTATTGACGTCTTGGGAGGAGAATACACATTTTTGTATTCAATTATCTTGCTTTTGTTACTATATTTCTACTTTGATTATCAAATCGTTGGATTCCTCTTTTCGGATCTATCAATTTGGTATCAGAGCACGTGACGATCCATGGCGGCGCCGACGACGAGATCGAATGACAAATTTGATACCTTGGAGGAGAAATTCAATGGTGAAATTGAAGGGGTAAAAAGATCATTGGCGGAAAATGAGGAGGCGATAAAGTCGTTGACGGATTCCATCAAAACTTTGGCGGCGAATCAATCAAGGCACGAAGAACAATTTGCAAAGTTCGTCCTCTAATGGTCGGCAAGCAACCACGGCGAAGGAAACCCTAAATCGGTATCAAAGGCAACACCTTTGAAGAAGGGGAAGGAGAAAGAAGAGATTTTTAACCCGAATCGTCCTTTTGAGGAGGAGGAATTTGAAGAAGATGAAGGCGAGAAGCTGAAAAGGGTTGATTATCGCGAGGAGGTGCAGCAAAAGGCGGAAGAGGCAAGGAAGGGGGCCGGCCAATCTAGACGTCGCCCCCAAGAGTGGCGCAAGACAGAGGGGCTCCCCACTGAGCCCCTGGACGACGGCAAGGGGGGCGGAGGGCCCCCTCAGTACCGCCAGGGGCCGGCACCCGACGGCCCCCATGGGGCCTTCCCCAGGCCGCCCGGATCTGCATCGCCAAGCCCCGGCGGGCCTGGGCGACTATCGCCAGGCCCCCACAAGCCTGGTACAGGGCCGCGGGGGCCCTGGGCAACAGCGCCGCCATCAGCCCTTCCGAGGACCTTTTTCCTGGCCATGGCGGGCCTCCGACGCATCCAACGAGCAACGCGGGCGACAGCATCAGTTCGAGGGGGAATTTCAGCCCCATTTGGAGGACCCGGCGCGTGATTTTGGCCGGTGTTTTGACCCTAGGGAGGGACAGGTGTACTACGATGACGGGGGAGGTTATGTGGTTGAATTTGGAGATGACACAGAATGGAACGACTTTGAGGGTACGCGTGGATGTCCTCGAGGGGACTATGGTGGTCACGGAGGAGTGCCACCTAGACAGTACGAGACCCAGGATAAGAGGCAGCAGCACTACCGCACGCATCACCGGACTGAGGGGAGGGCCGACCAGGGGCACTTTGGAAGAGACTACAGGGTGCGGAAGCTGAAGACGCCACTGTTCGCAGAGGATGATCCGCATGTCTGATTGTTCACAGCAGAGAGATACTTCGCAGCGCACCACATGACTGATGCACAGAAGCTGGAGGCTGCAGCCATTTGCATGGAGGAGAGAGCCTTGGGATGGTACCCGTAGAAGGAGAGGAGGCAACAGATTCGCTGCTGGGAGGAGTTGAAGGACCTCGTGTTGGAGAAGTTCAGAGATCCCCGCTTGGGAAACCTTCACGAGCAGTTATATGCCCTCATGCAGGAGGGACCCGTACGGGAGTACATTGGGAGGTTCGAGACCTTGGCAGGGAGAGTACATGGCGTCTCAGACGAGTAACTAGAGGGCACCTTGCTGAAGGGGCTAAGACCCAGCCTCCGAGCTGCAGTGAGACCTTACAAGCCCGGAGGGGCTTTCTGAGGTCATAGAGATGGCACAGATGGTAGAGGACTCCCAGACTGAGGAGGGGAGAGTCAGGAGCGGCTACACTGGCCAGATACAGAGGGGCACCCCGTCTGGAGCTGGAAGAGCCGGGACCACCAGGGGGCGGGCCAGACGAGTAGGGAGAAGACGGTGGAGGGGAGTATCGCTACTCCAGCAGGAGGACAGTTCAGGAGGATGACGGATGCTGAGATGAGAGAGAAGTGTCAGAATGGCTTATGCTTCCGTTGTGACGAGAGGTTCACGCCAGGCCACAGATGCGCGGGGCGCAATTTACACTTTATGCTGCTGGAGGATGACGACGTGGACGAGGACGTCGAGGACGAGAGCGCTGAGTAGGAGGAGGAGCCAGAGGGCCATCAGTTAGACGTGACAGAGGTGTCCCTTAACTCCGTGGTAGGGTTCACCCCGAACCACACCATGAAGCTGGGAGTGAAGATCGACGAGCAGGAGGTGACCGTACTGATTGACAGTGGGGCGACCCACAATTTCATTCCCAGGAGAGTGGTGGACCAGCAGGGACTGCAGCTGACCGACTGCAGGGAGATTCAGTGTGATGATGGGAACGAGGAAGAAGGAGATTAGTCGGGGAGTCTGCAAGGGGTTGGTACTGACCCTACAGGAGGATACAGGTGATGGCGGACTTTCTACCTTTAGACTTGGGGAGCATAGATGTCATCCTGGGCATGACATGGTTGCAGACGCTGGGGAAGATGAAGGTGAACTGGAAGCTTCTGCGGATGGGTTCCAGGATGAGGGGAGAGCGGTCACTCTACAGGGGGATCCCAGCCTTTGCAAGGCGGTAATGTCACTGAAGACCATGCTGAGGACCTTACAGACCGAGGGAGGAGGGTACTTGGTTGAGCTGTACACTATGATAGAGGGAGGAGGTGCAGAGGCCAGTAGAGAGCATACCGTACCAGGGGAGGTGCAGCAGATGTTGGCACATTTTGAGGAAATCTTTTAGGAGCCTCGGGGTCTGCCACCGCCGAGCGACCATGAGCACGCCATAGTACTGCAGGAGGGTGTTTCCCCTATCAGTGTCAGACCCTACCGGTACCCCCAGCACCAGAAGGATGAGATTGAGAGGATGGTAGCCGAGATGGTGGAGGCGGGAGTGATTCAACCTAGTGTGAGCTCATTCTCCAGCCTCGTGCTCCTGGTGAAGAAGGATGTGAGCTGGCGTTTCTGTGTGGACTGTAAGGATCGCTTTACCCTTGCAATACTAACAACACACACTAGAGGGGGGTGAATAGTGTAATGGCAATAAAATTGTCCAATTAAAATTAAATTTGCAAATGCGGAATTATAAATGCAAGAGGAAATAATTGACAAAATCAATTCAAACGCAAACACAAGGAATTACCCTGGTTCCCCAAATTTGGGTACATCTAGCCACACCAATATCCACTATAATCCTACACCGAGAAGTGAATACAAATCTCACAAGGAGATACCCCCACAAAGAGGATTTATGCCCTACACAAGGACCCAACCAATACTACACGAGGATCAAGACTCCCACACAGAGAATCACTAACTCCCACTCAGAGAATTAGGGTTAGCCCTACACTAGGACACTAAACTCCCACAAAGAGAGTTACTCTCACAAAGAGAGTTATTCCCACAAAGAGAATATCCTAGTCCCACAAAGAGACAACCTCCCACAAAGAGAGAAAGACTAATTCCCACAAAAAGAATTAGAGATACAAATTCACCAAGTAAAATAAATACTCTTACCTATGCCTTGAGATACTTACTCATGAATGAATGCAAGGCATGAAAGAAGATCTCCAAGTGTTGAGATATGCTTGAAAGCACTTGGATGAATTCCCTTGAGCTGGACTTCAATGCATGAAGATGAATGAGAGCTCTTGAGAGGGAATTGAGGGAGTTTGAGAGTTGCTTATAGATCTCTTGAGATATTCAATAGCATCAAGAAGTATAAGAGATGGCAGCACACTCATATATATAAGAACCCTATATCAAACCCCAAAACCCAAGAAAACAGCCAAAGAATCAATTCTGCAACGGCTAGAAACTGGGCGAAAATGACAGGAACAGTTGACTGATGATCATAAGACAGTCGATTGATCAACGGCTAGAAAATATCCAACGGATATAATCTGAGCCAGGACAGTCGACTGATGAAGACAGTACAGTCGACTGAGAACAGGACAGGCGCATGTAAATCCTTCAGCAGGCGACTGCTGCAGGAGATGGAATAAAACAGAGAGCTGCACTCTTTCTCCAGTTAAGCACACAGGCGACTGATGTCAATAATACAGTCGACTGTCTATTAGTCAGGCGATTGTAAAACCTTAATCAGTCGTCTGCTGTATAAGATGGAGAAAAGACAGAGAGATGCAGAGATTGTACTTACGCTACTCAGGCGACTGATGACCAATCTACAGGTAACTGTAAATATACAGGCGACTGTAAACTGACCAGTAATCGACTGTGCGTAAAGCTCACGTTTGAGTCAATTGAAATGTTGACTTGAGCTGTGCATATCAGGCGACTGTAGAAGGATCTACAGGCGACTGGAAATCACCCAGTCGACTGTGTTTCCTTCATCAGGCGACTGATGGAAAGCCAGAGACTCCAAATGAGTCTTTGGACAAAGTGAACATATTGGGTTGGATTCTATGATAATCATAAGACTCACTAAGATGGTTAAATTCATATGCATGAATGAGTAAACCATCAAACATGGCATTACATTAATCATAGACTCAAAAGAGAGAGAAAGCAATAGAGTAAATCATCTCTGGATTACATTGCTTTCTTTAGAGTCTAAGTCTTCAATCTTGATGCCTTGATTGCTCTCTATCATCTCCAAGCTTTGGCACTCCTTGAGTCCAAGCAATGGTCCTTCTTTACTTGATGTTCATCCTTGCACCAAGTGATTAGTCTCCAAGAAAGATATTCTTGAAATAAAACTGAGAGACTAAAACATGAGAGTCATTAGCAACAACATAATGTTGTGATCATCATCAAAATAAGATTGGTATGAAACACCAATACTCAACATGGACTACCGAGCATTGAACAAAGAGACAGTGCCAAATAAGTTCCACATACCGGTGATAGACGAGCTCCTGGACGAGTTACATGGGTCAGCCTGGTTTAGCAAGATAGATCTCAAGTCAGGCTACCATCAAATCAGGATGCGACGGGAGGATGTGTCCAAGACGGCGTGCAGGACGCATGAGGGCCACTACGAGTATCGCGTCATGCCGGTTGGCTTGACGAATGCACCAGCCACCTTCTAGCCCCTTATAAACAAGGTATTCCGCCAGTACCTGAGGCAATTTGTACTTGTTTTCTTTGACGATATACTAGCGTACAGTCGCACCTTGGAGGAGCACCTGGACCATCTGCAAATGGTGTTTACAGAGTTACAGTACCATCAACTGGTGGCGAACAGGAAGAAGTGCCTATTTGGACAGCCACAGGTGGAGTACCTAAGACCAGGGATGGCAAAACGGGTGGGCGGGCATGGATATGCACTATCTATATCCGTACCCGCTCAATTTACTCATACCCATACCCGTGATGGGTAAATTTTTGTACCCATACCCATACATGTCGGGTATACGGATACCCGTGGGTGCCCGTGTACCCGATGGGTATGGGTATGAATATCCATATACCCGATGGGTATGGGTATCCATACCAGTTACCCGTAAATAAATTATTTATACAAGCTTTTTGAATTTACTCTATACGAATATAAGGTTAGTTATTATTTTTATAAAATATGTAATTTGGGTTTATATATATTTTACTCTATAAGAATAATATATTAATATTAAAATGACCTGATACGGGTACCCGCGGGTATGGATATATAATATCCATACCCGTCTAGTTTTATTCGTGGGTAAAACACGGGTACCCGTACCCGTACCCGTGGGTATAAAAGTCTACCCATTCCCGTATCCAAACGGACGGGTATCCGCAGATATCCGTACCCGTGGGTAGAATTGTCATCCCTACCTAAGACGTGGTGTCAGCAGATGGGGTTGCAGCAAACATGGGGAAGATCGCGGCGATGCTGGACTGGCCGTGCCCCACCACTCTCAGGGGGCTGCTGGATTTTCTAGGTTTGACAGGGTACTACCGCAGGTTTGTGGAAGGGTATGTGACGATTGCCTGGCCGTTGACCGAGCTACTGAAGAAGGACCAGTTCCACTGGGGGGAGGAGGCGACGGCAGCTTTTGAGGCTTTGAAGAAAGCCATGACTACAGTGCCGGTCTTAGCACTACCAAACTTTTCCAGACCCTTTGTAGTGGAGGCGGATGCGTCAGGGCACGGGCTAGGGGCATTGTTGATGCAGGAGCAGCGGCACATTGCATACTTCAGCCAGGTGTTGACAGCTAAAGCCCGACTGAAGTCGGTTTACGAGAGAGAGCTTATGGTCATAGTATTGGATATTCAGAAGTGAAGGCCGTACTTGTTGGGACAGAGTTTTCTTGTACGCACCGATCAGCGGAGCCTAAAGTTCTTATTAGAGCAGCGGATGGTAGCAGAGGAGCATCAGAAGTGACTGTGGAAGCTGATAGGGTACATGTTTGAGATCGAGTATCGGCCGGGACTGGAGAATAGGGCGGCCGATACCTTGTCACGGCGAGAGGAGGCGGAGCTGGCCGCACTAGCAGTGTCCGTACTTCAGGACTGGAGGCCGCTATAGCAGGAGGTGGAGCAAGACCCGGAGTTGGCCGGCATACGAGAGACACTTCTACAGGGATCGATTGAGTTTCCGGGATATTCTATTCAGGATGGACGGCTACTCTATTGGGGGAGACTGGTGCTACCGAGGACATCCGCATATCTACCGGCCATACTCCAGGAGTTTCACAGCAGTCCCATCGGAGGATATTCTGGGGTCCTCAAGACCTACCAGAGACTGGCAAGGGAGGTCTACTGGAAGGTGATGAAGAAGGAGATGGCAAGGATGGTTGCAGAGTATGATGTATGCCAGCGTCACAAGTACCCTGCGATGTCCCCAGGAGGACTACTTCAGCCGTTGTCCTTGCCAAATCGAGTATGGGAGGACCTCTCCATGGACTTCATAGATGGGTTGCCAAAGTCGGGTGGATATACTATCATATTCGTTATGGTCGACCGCCTCAGCAAGTATGCGCACTTTATTCCGCTTCGACATCCCTACATCACAGTATCGGTGGCAGAGGTAATTTTGAGGGAGATCATTCGTATGCATGGACCTCCAAAGTCCATAATCTCGGACCGAGACAAGGTATTCCAAAATAAATTCTGGCAGGAGCTCTTCAGGCCGCAGGGAATGGTGTTGAAGCGAAGCACGGCCTACCACCCTCAGACCGATGATCAGACGGAGGAGGTAAACAGGAGTGTGGAGACCTATTTGCGGTGCTTCATTTCGGATAATCCCAAGGAGTGGGCACATTGGCTGGCATTGGCGGAATACTGGTATAACACATCATTTCACACGGCAGCACAGATGACACCCTTCAAGATTCTTTATGACGGGGACCCCCCATCTTCTGCACTATGGGCATGAGTCGATGCCAGTTTCCGATGTGGAGCGGTATTTGGCAGAAAGGGATCAGGTTTTGAAGGAGCTCAAGCTCCATCTGGCGAGTGCTCAGCAGGTCATGATGGCGAGTGCAGACTTACATCGCAGGGATGTGCAGTTTGCGGTGGGAGACATGGTGTATTTGAAGCTGAGGTCATACAGGCAGCGATCCTTGGCGCACAGGAGAAATGAGAAGCTGGCACCGCGTTATTTTGGACCTTTCGAGGTTGTGGAGAGAGTTGGACCGGTGGCATATAGGTTGGGATTGCCCCCAGGATCGGCTATTCATCCAGTGTTCCATGTATCGCAGCTCCGCCAAGCAATTAGAGACCACACACCATCCCACACCCTACCAGAGACATTGACGGCAGATATGAAGGTGAGGCTGGAGCCTTAGGCATTGAGAGGGGTGCGGCGTGGGACCCATGGAGAGCGCCAGGTTTTACTGCAATGTAAGGGCTTGCCAGAGCACGAGAGCACGTAAGAGGCTATGGACGAGATGGCTACGTGATTTCCTGACTTCCACCTTGAGAACAAGGTGGCTCTTTGGGGAGGAGTATTGATGGGACGCGGGTTTATTACCGAAGGAGAAGTATTGATGGGACGCGGGTTTATTCCCGAAGGAGAACCCGCATCCAATGCCCACCCGCGGGTTAGCCCGCTAGCCGGCCAAACCCGCAACCGCGCACGCACCTCCCCTGGCCAAAAACCCTAGTTTGTTTATTTATATAGGGGAGCTAGCCGTCGTTAGGGTTTTTGCTATTATTTGGATATTGGAGTGATTTCATAGTTTAGACGAGTGCGGACGTCCTCTATTGGCGTCTTGGGAGGAGAATATACCTTTTTGTATTCAATTATCATGCTTTTGTTATTATATTTCTACTTTGATTATCAAATCGTTGGATTCCTCTTTTCGGATCTATCAGGTTCACACCAGGCCACAGTTACGCAGGGCGTAAGCTGCAGGTGTTAATGCTAGAGGATGAGGATAATGAGGCTGAGGTTGAGGACAAGGCCACCGAGGAGGACAATACGGAGGACCGCTGGATGTAGCGGAGGTCTCGATAAACTCCGTGGTAGGGTTCACTTCGAATCATACCATGAAGTTGAGGGAGCATATCGATAACCAAGAGGTGACGGTTCTTATTGACAGTGGTGCTACCCACAATTTCATCTACAGGAGGGTGATGGAGCAGCAGGGGCTGCAGCTAGTAAACAGTGGTAGTTTTAATGTGATGATGGGGACTGGCCAGAAAGAGAGCAGCAGAGGAGTGTGCCGAGGACTGGTGCTGACATTGCAGGGGATACAAGTGTTAGCAGACTTTTTGCCCTTAAACTTAGGGAGTACAGATGTCATCTTAGGCATGACGTGGCTACAGACGTTGGAAGAAATGAATGTGAACTAGAAGCTGCTCAGGATGGAGTTCCAGGAGGACAGGAGAGCAGTTGTACTACGGGGGGCCCCAGTCTGTGCAGAGCCTTGGTCTCGCTGAAGACCATAGTGAGGATCATCCAGGCAGAGAGTGGTGGTGTCATGGTGGAGTTACACATGCTAGAAAGCGAGGGTGGCGCTAAGGCCGGTTGTATGCAGCCGATCCCGGGGAGGTGCAGACTTTGCTAGAGCAGGTTGAGGATGTTTTTCAGGAGCCTCGGGGACTTCAACCACCTAGAGACCACGAGCACGCCATAGTTTTCTGGGAGGGTGTGTCACCTATCAGCATGATGCCCTATCGCTATCCACAGACACAGAAGGATGAGATCGAGAGGATGGTGGCAGAGATGGTCCAGACTGGTGTTATCCAACCCAGTGTGAATCCTTTTTTCAGTCATGTCATGTTGGTGAAGAAGTAGGATGGGAGTTGGCACCTTCTGTGTGGACTACGGAGCATTGAATAAGGAGACAGTGCCAGACAGTTCCATATACCAGTGATTGACAAGCTCATGGACGAGTTGCATGGTTCAGCCATTTTCACGAAGATCGACTTCAAATCAGGTTACCACCAGATCAGGATGCGCACGGAAGATGTGCCCAAGACTGTCCTCAGAACGCATGAGGGCCACTATGTGTTTATAGTCACGCCTTTTGGCTTGACTAACGCATTTGCTACCTTCCAGGCCTTAAAGAATAAGGTATTCCGTTCCTATCTTCGACGATTTGTACTGGTGTTTTTCGATGATATCCTTGATACAGTCGTTTCTTGAAGGAGCACTTGGACCATCTGCAGGTAGTATTTCAGGAGTTGCAATACAACAGCTATTTGCGAACAGGAAGAAGTATTTATTTGGACATCCACATGTGGAGTACTTAGGGCATGTGATGTCCTCAGAGAGGGTAGCAGCTAATAAGACGAAGATAGCGACGATGTTGGACTGGCTGCGCCCCACCACTCTCGGGGGGGTTGAGGAGATTTCTGGGTCTGACATGCTACTATCAGATGTTCAGGCAGGGTTATAGTACGATTGCTTGGCCACTCACGGAGCTGCTAAAGAAGGATCGGTTTATTTGGAGTGACGAGGCGACACTTGCTTTTGAGGCCTTGAAAAAGGTCATGACTATCATACCAGTCTTGGCGTTAGCAAACTTTTCCAGGCCATTCATTATTGAGGCAGATGCGTCGGGACATGGACTCGTGGCTGTGCTGATGCAGGATCAGCGGCCTATTGCATACTATAGCCAGGTGCTGACAGCGAAAGCCAGATTGAAGTCTGTCTACGAGAGGGAGCTATGGCCATAGTCATATCCATCCAGAAGTGGAGGCCAAATTTGTTAAGGAAGAGCTTCTTGATTCGCACTGATCAGAGCCTCAAGTACCTATTGTAGCAGCGCATGGTAGCAATGGAGCATCAAAAATGGCTGCGAAAGCTTATGGGATACAGGTTTGAGATAGAGTATCAGCCAGGGATGGAGAACAATGTTGCAGACGCACTGTCACGGCAGGATGATGAGATTCACTTGGCAGCCGTGTCAGTTTCGGTGCTGTAGGACTGGGAGCCACTACAGTAGGAGGTTAAGGAGGACCATGAGTTGGCAGATATCCGGGTAGCACTATTGCAATGGTCAACAGATCGCCCAGGCTATGCATTGCAGGACTGGACGTTATTATATTGGTGGCGCATAGTGCTACCACAGACATCAACACACATTCCAGCTATCCTCCATGAGTTTCACATCAGTGCCATTAGCAGACATTCGGGGATCCTAAAGACCTGTCAGAGATTAGCAATGGAGGTCTACTGGAGGTGTACTGGAAGGGTATGAAGAAGGATGTGTCGAAGATGGTAGCAGAGTGTGACGTTTGCCAACATCACAAGTACACGGCGATGGCCCTGGAGATTTACTACCGTCGTTATCCTTGCCAGAGCAAGTCTAGGAGGATCTATCCATGGATTTCATTGATGGGTTGCCTAAGTGTAAAGCGTTCACAATGATACTTGTTGTAGTAGACCGCCTCAGCAAGTATGTGCATTTCATACCACTTAGGCATCCTTACAGCACAGTTACAGTAGCAGAGGTGTTTCTGAGGAAGGTCATTCGCTTACATGGTCCGCCTAAGTCCATTGTCTCTGATAGGGATAATGTGTTTTTAGCAGATTTTGGCAGGAGCTTTTCAGGCTGCAGGGGACGGTGCTAAGCGGAGTACAATATACCATCCATTCCCCAGACGAACGGCCAGATTAAGGTCGTCAACAGGAGCATTGAGACTTACTTACGATGCTTCATTTTTAGAGAGCCCAAAAAGTGGACCATGTGGTTGGCTTGGGCAGAGTACTGGTACAATACATCCTATCACACGGCAACTTAGACGACTCATTTCAGGATTTTGTATGGTCGGGATCCTCCACATTTGTTGCACTATGGACAGGAAACGACTCTAGTCTCAGAGGTAGAGCAATACTTGGCAGAGCAGGATCGGATTTTGGAGGAGCTGAAGCTCCACTTGGCTAGAGCTCAGTAGATCATGAAGGCAAGGGCTGACTTACATCGCATGGACGTGCAGTTCGACGTGAGAGACATGATTTATCTAAAATTGTGTTCTTATAGACAGAAGTCTCTAGCTCATAGAAGGAATGAGAAGCTCTCCGTAGATTTTTTTGGTCCTTGTGAGGTAGGGGCCAAGGTGCGACCGATTGCTTACAGGTTGAAGTTGCCCCCAGGATCGGTCATCTATCATGTTTTCCATGTGCCCCAGCTACGCTAGGTGATTTGCGAACATACTTCTCCTTCATTTCCAGAGATATTGACAGAGCATATGGCAATCATCTTGGAGCGTGAGGAGTTGAAAGGGGGTGCGTAGGGGGTGCGCTGGGAACGGAAAGTGTTGGTGCGAAGGAAGTGTTTACCGGAGCACGAGAGCACCTAAGAGTTGGTGGGTGTCATGGCACAATAGTTTCCCGATTTCCACCTTGAGGACAAGGTGGCTCTTTGGGGGAGTAGTAATGGGCTCATCACCTATTCTAGGTGGCGCACCAGTGGAGGAGCTGGCTCAACCGCATGATTCAGGGATGTTTTCGCACCCTTTAGGCTTATTTTCTTATTCTTTTATTATTTTATTTGCTTAAGGGGCAAACTTGTAATTTGATAATATGGGGGATTGGGAATATAGGGGGGTGCAGCCGGCCGGCACTGGGTAGGGACGTCTATTTTTGATTATTTTGGTGTTTGAGAGAGAATTCTCATAGTTCTTCGGGAAGGTGCAGACGTCCCTTATCAATTGGCGTCTTGGGAAGGAGGTTGCCCCTTTAATTGTAGCCATCTATCCATTTATTTTCAAATTTCTACTAATAAAACTTTCAGATTTATTTGAGTTCTATCAAAGAACTAATGGGGTAATTTTAATCAATGCTGGTGCAACTATTATCACTCGTTGATGCACTGTAGGTGATTTTAATAATGCAATTCCCCTTGAGAATTAAAGTAGCAAAGCACTTCCAGATATCTGTATGCAGGTTTAAAGGAGTGTACATTGGAAATCTTCTCATCCGCACACAAAAATGCAAAAATTGGATTTCCTTTCCTATGCTTTGTGCATTAATCAAATGTTTGTTTCTGCTTGTGTTTACCGTTTACTGGTTGTGTTCATAAACCATACAGACATCATTATTTCTGCTGATAAATCATTAGTTAGGTCGGCAAATATGCAGGAGGAGACAAAAGAAAATCTGAAGGGATAGGTCCACGGGAAAGCTCCGCATGACACTTTGTGTAGATGGGTACTTCTAACATGAAGCATTGCCCCTGTTAGGTATGCCGGCACTCATGTTGGACACCAAAACTTGTTGGATCAGTCACAGGCAAGTGTTGGACATTTCTAAGACATTTATCAGCATTATGAGAGAATTTTGAAGATTTTTTGGCCACATGTCCTTTATTATACAGTTCTTTGTTCACAATACATGTTTCTACTTCATGTTCGCTGTTTGTATTTACTTCCATTGTATATAACCACGCTTTAGCAGAGTAAACCCATCAAAAATATCGACTTTTATAAAAACAATATAGGTCTAAATGTGGTTCAGCTAAGTAGGAATATACCATAAGCTACTTGTTAGGAGTTGAAGAGCCAAAAGATTCTTCCTTTTACAAAATCATAACAACATATTATAGGTTGTAATTACTATATTGTTACAGCACGTAAAAACATGTGTCTGGACTTTGGATGCACAAAAACATGTCTAAGTATGTTTGTATACACTCTTTTTCTTATTTATAAATCTTAGTGTATTATCAGTGTGTCGCTAAACCCTATTTTTCTGAAATTGCTATGTAGCATGTTCATGTCCATGTTTCCTAGGCTCTGGTAACTGCAGCAGCTCCATTACGTATAATCGACTGACTGGTGACCCTATGAAGAAAGAATAATTAAGGAATATATGTTGATGACCACCAGATTAAGACTCATTCAAAAAAATTAGATAACAACCCAATGAAGCAAGAAAGACATGAAAACTGATTAGGATGAAATTGATTTACTCAAGAGAGAAATGATGTGGTTAAGTACTTTGATAATGTTCCTAAAGGATGATATACAATATCCCTCCCTCTGCTGATTTTCTGATTTGCTCTGCTTCAACTTTTTAAAAACATGTATCCTTTTGCACATATAACTACAATGTCTGGTGGATAAATGTAAAAAGAAGCTTTTGGGTTGGTCATCCACGCTCGTCTACTTCTGGTAAAATTGAGCTGGTCCGCTCTGTTATTTACGGCATGGTGGCCTTTTGGATGCAAGCATATTCTATACCTCCATCGGTTATCCGTACTATTACATCTGCCTGCAAAAAGTTCATATGGGGTAAATTAAATGTTTGGGCCTGGAATGACTTATGTGCTCCTAAAAAAGAAGGGGGAGTGGGGCTACGGTTATTGGATGATCTTAATATTGCTTCTGGTGTTAGGCTAACATAGAGATTACTTGCCACAGATGGGATATGGGCCGAACATATGAGAAGGAAGTACCGTGCAGCTAGCTGTGGATTCTATACTGCCAAGGCCACTCCTTTACAATCAGGTACATGGAAGTTTTTACTTAGGCACCGATCCATTTCATAAAAACTTATCAAGCACACCATAGGGGATGGCACCTCAACTTTGTTTTGGTATGATAATTGGCATCCTAGTGGGCCCCTTCACCTACTTTATTCTCCTCCTCCTGGGTCAGAAAATAAGCTGGTTAGCGACTACTGGGCGTCTGATGGGTGGAGGGATGATCCTGAAATTCGGGACCTCATTTCTGAAATTCGGCCAATTAGTCTTAGCAATGCACGGGGTGGCTGGAGTTGGATTCCTGGTCCTCAATGCAATATGCGCACAGCTTGGGAGGGAGCCCGAACTTCTGGCAATTCATTTGATTATTATGATTTAATCTGGTACTCACGCCATGTACCTAAGATGGGCCTTGTGCTGCTTAGAGCGATCCGTGACAAATTACCCAACAGAGAGCGCCTCTACAACTGGGGTATTATCACTGCGCGCAATTGTGTTTTGTGCAATGACAAACCCGAAACTAATTCCCATCTGTTTTTCGAGTGCAAGTATACTCAATATATTCTGTCCAGGTGTCTATTCAAATTGGGGTATACAGGTCATGTACCAATGACACTGACTGAAACTTGTGATCTGATTCATACTCGGTATAATAAATCTGATCCTGTAGGGGTGCTGGCTAAAGCTGCTTTGGCTTCTATGGTTTGGCACATTTGGAAGCAGCGTAATAAGAGAATTTTTGAGGGGGCCAAGGTTGCTAAAACTGCATTGTTTGAAGATATAGCTGCAGATGTGATTATCTCCCTTCGTGACATGGCTATTGATGAGGCATCTGACTCTACTCCATTCTCCAATTGTGGATTTATTGATGCGGGCTAGAGTATTTTTGCTTTTTCCATCCCCTTTTGTGCCGGTCACTTATGTAAGATTGGATATAGATAATTTTTACACGCTGTATAGTAATTGTTGATAAAAGTATATAATGGGTGACGGCGCTTGTGCCCTATCCTCACTTATCCTGTTATCTACTATTACTGCCTTGCGTGATTCTTTGTACAGTTGTTGTTATTAATAAAGATCCACCTATTACTCGTCAAAAAAAACTACAATGTCTCATGGCAATGGAAAATTTAAAAATTCATTTTCTTTCCTTTTTTTGTAAATTTAAATTCGTACTAGTTCATTGGCCCATCATGTTTTGATCTCAAGCTTCCTTTATACCTCTAAGGAACTAGCAACTATGGGAACCTACAAAAAGTTGCTTCCAATCTACAAAGAACAAATCTAATAATCTATCTCAACTCATATGCTCCAATGCTTGATCACATTCAACGTTGCAAAGACAACAGTAAGCCATTTAATCCAATGCATCAAAAGTAAACTAACAAGCTAACTTTCTAACTGATAGATATTAAATATCCACTGTTCCCCAACCCCACCCATACCCCCACCCATACCCCCACCAAAGAAATAACTCAAACTCAAAAATCCCCCACCAAAGAAATAACTCAAAGTCAAAAATAATCTACAAAATTCTTCTATAAAGCATGTGCACCACCCTCTATACCAGGTAGATTTTCGACACACATTCGACATGTCAATTCTTTAAAAAGAACACAATAGCATGCCAACCTGATGAAATATTATATTATAATAACTGCAGGAACGGTCGAAGAGACTACAAATATGGATACATCATGCATGTATGGACATGTGTGGCGTGCAAATGTATACACATGTTTGATGGTATACATATATGTAAATCCCCCCTCAAACACGAAACACAACACACAACACACAACACAACACAAACAATAATAATAAACAAGTGCGTCAATGCTTCAAAGATAACCCTCTGCTTTATTGCAATTGGCAGAAACCCCATTATGTATTCAACTCAGCACATAAAGCGCCCATGCTATCATATGATTTGGTAGAAAATCTTTTTGTTCTTCTAGATTTGGTTGACAATAGACTGTACAATCTAAGATTTAGCAAAAAAAACCATGTGCCCTCACGACTCCAAATCTTGGGAATATGGTGTTTCCTACTGAATTCAATGAACAATCCTCGTTTTAATAAACAATGTATCTTTGTGAAACACTAATTGTATTAGAGATTCTGAATTTACCCATTAATGCAAATGTGTGTGTGTGCGCGCGGAGAAGCAGCCATTGTGAAAATTTCCTCCACCAGTCCCCAAAAAAATTATGATGGGCCATTCAAATGGATGACCAAGTCCTTCCATTATGATCTCCAACCCTAAGTATATGCTCGATTACAAACGAAGATGTTAAAAGGCCTTTCACCCTGTAACAAAACAAACTGTATATCAGAAATACGCAAAATGAGACAAATTAATATTGTGTGTAAATATTTTTCATCACGATTTCTTATCCACGTAGTGTTAAAGGAATGTACAAGTTGTCTAGTTTTTGAATATTTCAGAAATACCCATCGTTTTGCAACCACTTGACACATTGTCAATGCTTTAAACCCTCTTTTTTTAATGAAGTGTATATATACTTGGGTTAGAGATCAAAATGGTAGGCCTAGAATCCATTCGGATGGTCCACCAAATTGGTTTTTTAGGTGGGAGGGGGGGGGCAATGTAGGAAATTTCTCACACAGGCTGCTCAAATCATTTATTCACACGCACGTGCACACACGAACGCGAACACACAAATAAACCAAGAGGATCTTTAAGAGAGTTAAATCCAAAATTTACACACACAAACTACTATAAAAGCATCAGTCAGTTAAAGGTTTTCACTTAGATCAAATTTAAGCCGTCGAGTCCCTCTAACAAATCCTAACCGTAGACAAAGATTAATGTCTGGAATTTTTGTGATTGTGATATTTTGGCTTTATCTCTCACTACAAAACTTAAATTAAACCGAAATAAGAAATTTTGAAATCTAGACTTCAAAAGAAAACAATAACATATAAACTAGTAGATATTACTTAATTGGATAATTAAATACATTAAAATGTTTTGGCTATATAAAACTCATGCAACCTAGCTGCTGACACCTATCTTAATACTTACTACTTCTTTTTCTATTTTTCATTAAGAAAAAGTCTCTAAATTTACTAATTTATTTATTAGAGTTTAAAAACTTCTATTAAAGTAGTTCATGAAAATAACCATCTTAATATTAAGTTTCAACTATGATTAGGATGCCTTATTTAGTTTGGATTTCTTAAAAAATCTTATTTGATTGAAATAGATTAATTACTTATGAATTTCTAATTATTTAAAAAACTAATTAAATAAGAATTTGATTGCAAAAAAATATTTGATTATGGACTAGTAATATTCATTCAAACTTGATTAGAAAACCTATTATATTAAAAGTATAATTAAGAATCTTTTCCAGTTATGTACATTATTATAAAAAGAGTAAGCTTCTTTTATAAAAAGAGCAAGTCTTCCATTATAAAATAAAAATTGTTAAAAACTATGCTTCAAGAGGAATCCAATGAAATTTAATTTAATATTCATTACTTTATATTAGCTAACTAAAATCTATCTATATATCTATCAATCTATAATTCTAAATCTTTATTATAAAATAAAAAAATTTGGTAGGTTCAAGGTCTATAGTTGTTCTATCCTAGGATTGGCTAGTTGAGGATGACGACGCCTGTGTCCTCTCTCCCATCTACATCCAAAATTAATTTGGATCAATATAGTTCCTCTGTATATTGTATATCATTTTTCAGTTGATGAAGCATTATTATTTTTCATATATATATATGAGGGATCAAATAACCCCCACAAATAACCCCATAAAACCCCCTAGCAAAAAGTCTATGCCCCCTATTTTTTTCGGAAGATCCGAACCGTTCATCGTGATATCCGCCCTCTAAAACCCTGACCCCCAGTTTTCGGCCAGATCCCATGTGTTTTGTCCATTCATCAAACCTTCGCAAAAGTTCTGTTGATGCGAAACCGTTAAATTTGGGTCGTATGGATGAACGGGCAAAACACATGGGATCGGCCCGAAAACTGGTGGGTCATAGTTTTAGAGGTGGAGATCACGATGAACGGTTCGGATCTTCCGAAAAAATAGGGGGCATAGACTTTTTGCTAAGGGGTTTTTTATAGAGTTATTTTTGGGGGTTATTTGATCCCTCCTCATACACACACACACACACACACACACACACATATACATACATATATACATACACACACACACGGACCAACCCCTTAAAGATTTCGTTTAGGACCGATCCTAGATGTTTATTGTGCTAATTGAATCTTAATTATTGATTCCACTAGAATTCTTGCTATTGAATTATCTTATTATATTATGTATTTTCTTTCAAAGTCTTAACTATTGAATTATTTTTAATATTATGTATTTTCTTTCAAAGTTAACAACTTTCTTCTCCTTCTTTGCATAAGCAGCCACAAGCCGATCACATCCAAACAGATATTTTCAATTGTTTTTTCTCTCTTCTGAATCTCACAAAAAAAATTTAAGTAAAACCGTGAATGCAGTACTCATAAAGATTATCAGGATAAGGGCCAATAGAACTCAGAATAGACATTGTTGTTTGTGGCTAAAACAATGTTTTTTAACTGTTAAAGAGCAAGATATTTTTTGCAGCATCTTTCTTCAAGTATTAGAAACACTTAATGGAAACTATTAAAAATAATAAACAAACATCTCATTATAATGTTAAAAATAGATCTTTTTATTTTAATCAACGAGATGTAAAAAGACGTCAATAAAAATCAATAGAAATAATTATCCAACAAATTCATAAATTTTGATTTGATTTTTTCCTAAATTAACAGACAAATCCTAATGCCAAAAAAGACTACAATCTGAAATTTCTACGCAAGCGTGGTATTTTGTTTTTATTTATCACAATACAACTAAAATTAATCCAAAATAACAACCGTTGGAAATTAAACTTCAAATGGAATTTAATAATATATAATTTAATACATATTACCATATATTAGATAAGTAAAATATATTGAAAATCTTAGCTTCGCATAATTCCTCAAGCATGGCTAGCATGTGGCTACATTCAAAATATTTATTTATTTTTCTTAATTTATGTATTAAAAAGTAAACCTGTAAATTTAGTGTTATAATTTCAATTTATTATGGTTTAGAAACTTATTTTAAAGTATATCATTGAGAAGAAAAAGCATTCAAACTAGATTTTCATTAAATGTAGAAAGTTTTATTTGATTTGGGCACCCACAAAAAAAATTTAATCGGAATAGATTAATTAAGAATTTCTAACTATTTTTAAAACCAAACAAACATAAATCTAATTATAACTATGAATACTTGATTAGGACCAAATAATTATGAATTCTAACTTTAACTAGAAAGCCTTTTAGGTTAGAAGTTAGTTATAATTAAAGCTCAGTTTGAGTTATTTGCACTACTAGCATCAAAGAATATGCACCTAGTACACATTGATTTGTGAGGAAGCAAAATTATACCATTTCCATTTAAGTCATTAAATATCTCGATGCCTAAAACAAAAAATCTAGTTAAATCTTTATTCATGGTTTTTCCCAAATATCATTGGTTGTTTCAAATACGTGAAGATACTTCACAAAAGATCTTGCACTTTAACAAACAAAAAAGAAAAATAATTTCAATTCTGATTAACTTACCCATCGTACCAATAATTTCATGTGTATACAATCAAATGTTTTACTAAAAACATTCGAGATTCTACAAAGAGATAATTCATAAGCTTTAACAATTTCAATAATTGGGCAAGAAAAAGAAAAGAAAACAAACCTATCAAAATATAATTAATTCAGAATATATATGCAATTAGGTTCCGAATTAATAATAGAAAAAATTTCCTTGCCTACCCCTTACCCGCTAAGGAAGACAAGCTGGTTGTTAAATCAATCTCTTGATTTCATTGTTATGTTCTTTAGCAGTTGAAACCTTTTATTTCTAAACCATAGTCTTGCCAAACGCCTCTTCCACACAATTGTTTGTTTATTTATTTAGTTTTAAATTATTCATACACATTTTCACACATGTTATCTATCAAATATCACACTAAAAATTAATAAATACCATAATACAAATCTTGAGACCATGATTTTATGTTTGAGCTTTGGAAACAATCAATTTTGAGGATTAAATTGGCATCTATAGCATTATTAGCCACGCAATTCGAGATTGCATTATTATCATACACTTTGATTAGAGATGTAAAGGACCAATTAGGACTTTAAATTAGGAAAAGGGTTCAAACTCCAACGAGAAAGTCTTTGGAAAAAATAATGTGGGTACTGTGGGTACTGTGAATAGAGTGAAGAACAGTGGAGTTGGAGATACTATTAATTAATACATGGTAAAAAAAATTAAAAGATGTTGGGTCAGAAAGGAGCTATTGATGATTGACTTGCGAAGAAAAAAGATGAAAACAATTAGCATTTAAAAATATATATAATTTACTAAGGTAAGTCAATGGCTAGAATTTCTGGTAGAATCAGTGGTTAAGATTTACTCACAACAACAGATCGTTAAGAACTGTTCTAAGCATAAACATTTATTGGTTCTTTTATCCTAATATAAATATAGACATAGATTGATACATTTGATATAGATCGATTTCGGCTATCTAATATAAAGTAAAATACCTATTAGAATATATATTCTTAGATTTTTTTCTTCGAGTCTAGTTTTCAATACTTCTAATTTTATAACTCTGAACTCACTTTTTATAAAGCAAACTCTCTTTTAATAATAGTAAAAATAACAAAAAAATTAATTATAGTTGACTTCTAATTTTATGTTGTTGCCTAATAAATTTAAAATTCATAATTATCACTTACTGATTAAATATTGTTAGCTACAATTAGATTCGTATTTGATTGGTATCTGAAATAATCAAAAATTCCTAATTAATTAATTCATTCCAGTCAAATAATATTTTTTGAAAAATCCAATTGAAAAAAGGCTTCTTAAGCTATAATTAAAATCTAATTAGAAGGCTTATTTCTACATGAATCACTTAAAATAAGTTTTATGCTCTAACAAATCAATAAACTTGTAACTAAATACTAATTTTAGAGATTTTATTTTTAATTAAAAAATATAAAAAGTAGAAAACGAATTGAGAAGAGGAACTTGATTACAACCATGGATTGGTTCTCTATAGGCAGTGTGAATAAATTTTTTACAAGGCTTTTATGATGGATTTTAGAATTTGAATAAAAGTAATTAGTAAATCTTTAATTGTTTAAGTTATTTAAATTTGTTTTCAATTCTTTGAAAGTTTTAAAATAGTCCGTCTTCGGGTTTTGAATCAAGAAAACTTCGGTTTTTTTTGCCATTAACTTTAAAAGAATTTGGTGGGATTTAGCTAAATAACTAGATGCATGCGAGCTCCAATTTAAAGAAAAATAGAAGATTTAAGTTTTCCAATTTTTAGAAGATTCGTAAGAATTTGCCGAAATCAATTGATTTGTGCATCTAATTAACTTTAAATTTTGGCTTTTGAATGTTAGTGAGAAATATTAATGAAGCCGCTGACATATATGCTATAGATAACAACAGCGACAACAACGAAGAATCTTAATCCCAAAAACTTCTGGCTCGCCTATTCAAATTCATAATCTTATTCTTTCTTATTGCTTAAACCCAGATTGTTTCATTCCACCGATCTTATCCTAAAGTTTGTTCTCCATTGCATGTTTTAAATGAATTATGCAAGATCTGCAACCACTAAAACATGCCTGCATATTTCCTTCAAGAGGAATCACTGGTAAGGATTGGGGGTGCGGGAAGCTCCACAAGGCATGTATGTAAAGAAACATGAAGTTGCAAGTACTAGTGCCAGTATGTCCATATATGACAACTATAGAAAGAATGATTTTCATAGGGCATTTAGGGAACTAATGAGGCAGATAATGCCAGTGCAAACCTGTTTACAAATCTCTTTGCAACATGAAAGGAACAGCATAAATATCAAGACTACGCATTTTAAGTTAATAATGCTTATTATCACATATGTAAGTATAAACTCACAAAATTCTTTGTGATGTAGGACTGTCTGACCATTTTTACCTGAATTAATAGAAGAACCTTGTACAACTCCACACATGTCACAAGACAACGAACCCCCATCATTATCAAATGTGCAAATAGAGCAACGCCAAAGTCCAGACTTGCCAGATGTCTTGTCTTGTTGAGATGACACTCCTGACGCAGCAAGAAGTAACATGAGCAAAAAGCATCCAAGGAAGCAAAAGACAAACTAGCTTCATTTCTTTGTTATGCCTACCATTCAATAGAAAAGTAAAACAAACTTCCAACTGCATATAGTCTCATTTGTTGAAAGTGGAAAATGTTTACTGATACAAATGAATCAAATCCAAACTTATAAATAAGATGTTAAACAACTGGCTGTTAAAATCTTCTATTTTCGTTAAACCAAATAACGATTCAAGGCAAAAGTGTGAAACGTTATTGAAGGTGACGTGTGTGAACCAACTGTTGGAAATTGAGTCACATCATGTTAGTTTTGATGATAATGCTAATAATTTATTGAGTGAATATGTGTAGATGATTAGCCAACAAGATTACATATACTCCAACATGCAAATTAAGTATGGATAGAGCCAACAAAGACCATGAAGTTCAAAGGCAACCAAGACAATTGTTGAAAAGCTTGCAAATTGCATCAAGTGCTTACTGTAATATTTTCATTTTAATGTAATTTTTGTTTTGGTCTTGATAGCATGTTACAGTCTTTGTTGGAACTCTCACATGCTTAGGAACTCACATAAAATCTTTTAAAAATGCTTTGACACGTTTTGAAAATCATTTCTAAAGTTTTTAGAGCCATATCTTATGTATGTGTATAGGAGTCTATTATCTTTTACATGAGTCAACTACTATATAGTGTGGCTCTTGGCTGACTTACTGAAAATTAAAGTAATCGACTAACTGCCTTTAGTAGTCGACTACATGTATAACAATAGTCAACTACTGCTGCTGAGTCAGCTTATAACGGTCGTATTTTTACCCTTTTTTATAGCCGTTTGAGGGGCTGTTTGGTCATTCTGTTGGGTAGAAATGATGGATATTAATAAGGGGTTATTGCTGAAATTACAAACAACATTATTGATCAATTTTCTTAAGAGAAAAAAGTTTTAAAGTTCAAAAGCTTTTTAAGCAACAAAACACTCTTCTTGGCAAAAAAAATTTCGAAGTTTCTTAATCTTTTCTTGGCCCAAGTTCTTGATCTCAAAGAGCTTCATTTCAATCATTTGGAGATCCACTATAACCACACTATAACACGCAAGAGCTTCAAATTTTGGCTACAGGTAAAAGAAGGTTGTAAGTATTATGTTTCTCACTTGTGTGAGGTATTGTCTCTTTGGAGACGTGTTGTCCATCTTGGACATTTTTGTTCTGTTGGAACGTGTTTGTGATCCTTGTCTCGGTTAAGACGTGTTTTAATGGATTCTTTGTCATGAGTAGTGGTGGGCGAAAAACCCGGTTCCGGACCCAAATTTAATTCCAATTTTTCGGACAAGTCGGATTCGGATTCGGTTTCGGGACAAAAAGTTGCATCCGAATTTTAATCGGATCAGAAACGGAACCGAAGGTATACGAACAAGCCTGATCCGATTCCGAAATATATATCTCATTGTCACAACCTCAACTCAACTGGGTAGCTACGAACAAGCCAGACGCGACCCGATTCCAAAATTTACAGGTTCAAATCAACCGGGTAGTTCGCAGCTCCTTCACGCGATTAATTTTGGTGTCATTTTCGCAGCCAACCTATTTAAAATACACAATGTTCAACTACCTGACCGATGTGGGACTTTAATTCATGCTCTCTCCCCCTCCCAAGTTTCCACTACCCTCATTTACCTCATTTAGTCCCACATCGGGCACAAAGTAGACAACGACGTAACTTATAATAGTTTTTTGAACGGATCGGTTTCAAAGTTGATTACCGCTTGGCCTCATGTTGAAGCGGAATCGATGAAGGCTTCGGTGAAGTGTGAGTCGATTCGGAATCGGGTTTCGGGTCCGTTATGATCTTTCCGATTTGAAAATCGGGTTTAATCATTCTGGATCCGATATACCGGAATCGAAAAGCGGATTTATTTTTCCCACCCGAATAAATTTGGATTCGGATTCGGATTTCCTCCAAAAAAATCGGATTTGTCCGATGCCAACCCTAGTCATGGAGTGGCCGTGTTGCTGTATTAGGGGAAGTGCCCTTAACCATGATAAATATTGTTGTTTGTGATTGTGTCTCTTGTGCTCATTGTGAACTTGCATTTGCTTCCACTACTCATTATTATTGCAAGTCTATATTTTTAATTAAGGTGTAATTAGGTAACACTAATTCATAACTTAGGTAGAATTGCTAGAGGATTTTTATAAGAAAAATTAATTTGCGCACCCACCGAATTTATCTGCACACATACAGCTTAAATTTAACGAAAAATAACGAAACTGCCATTTTCAAAAATCCTGAAATACTCATGCCAAAAATTACTCCGCACACATACCAAATTACTTATCGCGCACAGGAGGAAAAATTATTGCATGTTGTGTGTAGTGAGTAATTTTGGTATGTGTATCCCTTTTTACTCGCCGCGCACAATAAGCAAAATTTTTGCATATTGTACACATTGGGTAATTTGGTTAAGTGCATCACTTTTTGCTCATTGCATAAAAAATTTGTTTAACAGGGAGGAAAATCAGTATTCAAACTTGCGACTATTTCAATTAAGCCCAACAGTATATTATCGTTTTGATCTGCATACAATCCTTAGTTAAAATTTATTGAACGGAAGTTGCCAAGAACGCGTTAAGTCTTTCTAAAAATGAAGTGGTGCATGCTCTTATGCTTATTATATGTGCGCTTGAATCTACAAAACACTTTCAGATGTCAAGTGATCCTTATTTATGTTTAGATGTCATAACTGATACCAAAGTACTCCTGTTGTGCGCAGTGCGTAAAAGGTGATGCACATAACATAATTATTCATCGTGCACAGCAGGCAAAAATCCAACGGTCACAACAGACAAAAAAATTTGATTGTTCTGTGCGATAGTAATTTTGGTCTGTGCATCAAGTTTTACTCATTGTGCACAACAGGCAAAAAAATTTGCATGTTATGCACGGTGAGTAATTTTGGTCTGTGCATCAATTTTTACTGAGCGTGCACAGTAGGCAAAAATATTTGCACACCAGACAAAATTTTGCATGTGAGTGGTGAGTAAAACTTGATACACAGAACAAAATTACTCACTGCACACAACATGCAAAACAAAACCATTTTCTCAATGTGAACAGATGTGATCAATTTTCTCAAAGCGCACAGACCTAGTTGCAAAGCGTGAAAAGCAAACAGCTAAGATTTGGTTTTTCTGAAAAATTTCAAAGATTTCTTATATCACAAAAGACATCCGAAGACTTCTTCATAAATTAAAAGGTGTATTACAAGAGCAAAAGATTTAGGGGTTTTTTCCCTAAAACTATCGAATGAAACTTAAAACGAGTCGGTTCATTATATAGTTCGTAAGAAATTAATTGGTAGAAATTAATTGGTAAGTTATTATCGCTAGAAATTGATTGTTGGTACACGAATGCAGATAAATTAATCAGATGGAGCTAGAATTATATGATATTGAGGGGATTGAAGAAGAGAAACAACAATGTAATGTACGAAATTTTTGCTATATGTTCATCAATAATATCGTAATAAATTTATGTAGTGTTAAAATAGTAGTATGTTTGCTGTAAAATTCAGGATAATGTAGCAAACTCAGATGGTCATAAAGATTTTACATATGAGTTTACAACCATGACTACATTCAAAAGTAAGAAGCCATTGTTAATTGGATAAAGTACATCGGGAGTGCAAATGAGATTGTGGTGTTATAAGGTCTTTGAATATGAGCACCTTGGGCAATAGAATCCCAACTTTGTACTTTGCTTGTGAAAGAACCGGAAAGTATCGAAAACACATGAACAAGATTTAGAAAAAGACTAAAAATCTAACTAGAAGCTAGAAGTGTCAATGTCTATTCTCATTGAGGGCTAATATGGTGGGCAAGAAAGATGAGTGGAAATAGACAGTCATATGTGGCATGCACAACCATCCACCCACGACGTACCGCAAGGGGCATTCCTATGATGGGAGGTTGAGAGGGTCGGAGATGCACACGTTGCGAGACTTGTCTAATAGCATGATGAGACCAAGCGAAATTTTGAAATTTCTAAAGCAAAAGGATGTATATAATGCGAGTAACAAAATATAATGCAAGACAACGGATGAAAGCTAAAGTTATGGCTAGGAGAACTCAAATGCAGCAACTACTGCAGAGCTTGAGTGAGAAGTACATTGAGTATCTTTCTGTTGATATAGAGACATCGGTCATGAGGATTTTGTTTTGGGCACATCTGACGTCGGTGGATGTATTGCATGCATTTTCAGAAATTTTGATCATGTAATGTATGTATAAGACAAACAGATACATGCTACCAATGTTGGAGATTATATGTGTTACCACCACAGAAATGACATTCGTAACCACATTTTGTTATATGGAGGCCGAACGGGAGGATTGCTACATATGGGCATAGCCAAAGTTGAGATCTTTGCTAGGTGGGATACACGATGCCGCGAATAATTTTGACAAATAGTGAGCTTGCACTTATGAATATCATTAGCAAGGTATTTCCAGCTACCCATAACTAATTATGTGTTGACTTAGCTTACTAATTATAGCCAGAACTTAATTTTGATGATAACAAACAAGTCATATAGCTCTAATATTTTCATCTAATGAGTTTCAGGCCAAAACGAGTCAAAACGGAGCCACTCGGGATTTGGCACGGCTGTGCCAAATCAACAGTGTATTTGGCACAACCGTCCACGGTGTTGGGAAGCTTCTGTCGACCCAGCACGACCATGCCAAATCAACCATAAATGTGGCACGACCGTGCCAAACACAGTTGCAAAGGATGACCCAGTTTGACTTGGTCAAACATGAGCTTTCATGATTTTGGAGGGGTTTAAGAGTTTTAGTTCAACATGAAGATTACTCCTTGTGTATTAAGTGAAACAACTTATGAAAGCATAAACGGAGAAGAATCCAAGTCAAATAAAAACTCAAGAATTCATGTTGACTCAAAGAGTTCAAGAATTCATGTTGACTCAATGAGTTCATGGGCAACACAAAGTTGAGCACTACTAGTATTCATGTGCAACACAAGCTCAAGAGTTCAAGTGCTACAAGGACGTGGGTTCAACATCCTATATAAACCCACATGCATATCAACAAAAACTAAGAGAGGAAATCATCAAGAGAGCAATTAAAATCCTAGCACTTTAGCCGGCCCTAACCTACTCACAAGTCAACATATTTGGTCGACCCTCTCTCCAAAGCAAGAACACAAAAGTGCCATCATCTCTTTAAAGCATATGTCCCAATTCGGCCAAGCCAATTAATCATCATCTCTAGCAAGCCGTAATATCTTCATCCTCCGTCAAATGATCCAAAGCTTCATCAAAGGAAAGGAGTTCTATGGATGACGCTGAAAAGTGCATAACTTTATCCACATATCTCAATTGACGAACCATTTTTGCTAGGACGATCATAACTTTGTGATCTATGCTATGGTGATATTATTCTGATTTTAATCTTTGTATTAGATCAGTTTTCAATAGTTTTCAATATTATTAGTATGAGTTGTATTTTTGAATATCTTCATTCAAAGGCTATCATTGGGTGTATATTTTCTTATACTACTCTTGTACGGTTTGATCACCACCCGCAAGTGAGATCAAGTTTTCCTTTTAGTTATAAAAGGTGTAAATCATCTGGGAGAGGTTGGAGTATATGTGGGGAGCCAAGGCGAGGAATTACCGTGTCAAAAATCTATGATTTGTGTACACCGATTTATTCCGCTGCTTGATATTTTTTATTTGTGTCATACACCTTATTCACCGCCCCCCCCCCCCCCTCTACGATGTTTTTTATTATGTAGATGGTATATTTCTAAAAATGTTTTGGCCAATTGCAAGAAGTATTTTAAAGTTAAAGATAGATGGGGACGCATTCATATCACGCTGGAATTTATTGGTGATGTCACATA
Organism: Scilla litardierei; assembly: GCA_030789695.1. Lineage (NCBI taxonomy): Eukaryota > Viridiplantae > Streptophyta > Magnoliopsida > Asparagales > Asparagaceae > Scilla > Scilla litardierei. The sequence continues at coordinate 132,237,044 of CM061139.1, forward strand.
CGAAAGAGGATTATGGGCAACAACTCATTGCATTGGAGAAAAATTTCAACTCTTGCCTAAAGGCATTAAGCTATGTGAAGACAGCTGGGTTGAAAAAGTATAAGGAGAAGTTCATTTCGTTATGGACTGATAGCAATTTGCATGTTGGTAATGTCACAACCAACAGAGCAGAGAGTTCACATGATAAGCTTAAAAGTCACTTGGGTTCATCGGCAAACAGTTTTGCCTCATCATGGACAACAATTCATGCTTTGCTGGAATAGCAGCATATGGAGATCAAGAACTCGTTCGAAAAATCAAAGATCAATGTGCAGCATAGAATGACGAACCACTTATACAGGGATCGGATTGGGTTTACATCCAATAATTGTAATGAATATAATTCTTCAGCAAGCAGCACAGTCTGCACAGTTTGATGTAATTAGGACAGATGCAAATAAATGTACTTGTCTAGCTAGACGCATTTATGAATTACCATGTGCACATGAGATTGGATAATTCAAAAGGAATTATCACCTTATTCGCTTAAATTCCAAACATCCGCATTGGAAGAAGCTAGACATGGAGCCAAAGAAGGAAGTGATCTCAGAAGAAGTGCTGATAAAGGCCGAATTAGAGCGCATATACAAGCATTACGAACAGCTTGATGGGCCTAGCAAGATGCAGCTTTTAATAAAGTTGAAGGAGTTATCAACCCTGAAGACAAATTTGCTTAATGAGTCGAAGGTTAAAATCGGTGAGGGATATGCAAAGAATGGAAGAATATGAAAACTGATACATCCACCACTCGCAACCCTTCCCAATTTGAGCATGTCTTATCTGCTAAAGTTAGTTGCTCCGCTCCCAATCCCATTGCAGAATCTAGGCAAAAAGTAAAATTGTTAAGCGGCCTTCGGAGACAAAAAGAAAGGGTGTGTAGGTCTCCTACCGCTTCAAAAAATACATCATTTCTTGAACACTTTACACATGGTATAACACAATATATAAAGCAAGTCATCGGTGGTTACATGGCAATAGCTGCTCTACTTGGAATGGGGAGGACAATTGGATGCAGGTCAAAACAGATTTGCTAGGAGAGTTGAGTAAACACTATGATGTATACAAAAGAGTTATGGGTGAAGAAGATGCACAATTTAACAAAGAGGTAATTGCATATATGGATGACAACCCCCGAGAAAATTCTGGATGACCATGCCAGAAGTGGGCCATCTTAATGAACAAGCTTGAACAGATTTTTAGAGCTCGGTAAGTAAACGAACAGAGCTTGAACATAACTATGTTCGTTCATTTATGTTCATAAACAAGCTCGTTAAGTGTTCGTGAACAAGCTCGTTAAGTGATGTTCAAGAACAAGCTCGTTAAGTGTTCGTGAACAAACATGTACTGAAAATAGTAAATTTAGACAAATACTATATTTTTAAATATACTTAAATGGATGCTTGTAATGGGATTTATGGAGCTATTATGCTGGATTTATTTGTTTTTGTCCTGCAAATATTTAATCTTTTTATTTAATTGATTTAATCATTGGAAATTATGTTTAAATAGTATTATTCCTGATTTAAAAATTGACGTTCGTTTGTTTGATTGAAAATCTGTTCATGAACAAGATTGATTGTGTGCTCACGAACATGTTCCTGAACATGTACACGAACAAGCTCGATAAGTCTTGTTAACGAACAGAACGTTCGATTAACTACTCGTGAACAAGCTCGGTAAATGTTCGTTTACGTTCGTTTACGTTCGTTCGGTAAGCTTAACGAACAAGCTTGAACATGTTTTTAGAGCTCGGTTAGTAAACGAACAGAGCTTGAACATGGATTTTGTTCTTGAACAAAACCAAGCTCCCTGTTCAAGCTCGTTCAAGCTCGTTCGTCAACAGCCCTAGGGCCATCTCATAGCAAGTTTCTATAGTTGTGTTGTACATTTTCTATCCAAGTTACAGTGTCTTACTTTTTTGCCTCTAAAAACATCTCCAAAACCATTACATATCCGTCGCCACATCACGATTGGTTTTGTGAATGGTAATCACTTTGTACAGGTTAACCTTGTCCACAGATATCATGTCCCACCATTTGCAATAAATTGGTGTCGATATCATTATGATGCAGCAAATGGATGGTTGGAAGTTTATGTCGAGAGGATGCAGAAATTCAAGGATATAGTTCAATGATATCATTATTATAGAGATTGAGTGAAATATTCTGTTCCATGTATATCATGTAAACGATACGAAATTTCATGTATATCCTACAATACTGTATACTATACTATACAATACTGTATTTTTAGATTATGTATATTTTTCATATTTTGTAATCCTGAATTTGATATCAATGAAAAATGGTTTTTGGTTTCATGGATTTGGTGTCATGGATTTGGTACTGTTTGCATGTTAGATATGGATTTGGTTTCATGGATTTGGTGTCATAGATTTGGTACTGTTTACTGTTTTCAGGTTTTAAAAAACAAATTTGGAGTGGAAGTATGGAACAAGTATTCCTCTCTTAGATATCAAAGCAAGTTCTACATACAAAGAAATTTCAATCTACAAGAAGCCTTGATTATTTTCATTTTTAGTTTTAATATTTTTAGAATTCCTGTTAGAATTATAGTTGAGTTAGTAGTTTTCTACATTTTAGAGATTTATTTTATCATTAGAGTCAGTTATAGCCTTATTTGTAAAAGACAAGTATTATTTCTTTTATGATTCTAGTTAGAAAGTTAGACAAGGAAAAAATTTCTTAGAAGTTAAGTTTTATTTAAAAATATATGTATGCCCTTCATTGTAAGATAGATATAAAGATTGAAATAAAGAGCTAAAAATTAAGAGAATTTTTAAAGGTTTGCAATGAACCTTATTTTCTTCGTCTTCGAATCCTTTTGCATGTGATGTGGTTAGACTCGGTAGGTGATTCGACAAGATGAGAAATAAATTTCTATGCATTTTATCATAACCCATAATTTAGTCTTCCCAAATCCACGATTTTTCCCCACCACCATAAACCCATAATATCTTCCATGTTACCCATCAATAAGACTTCGGATTTATAGTCAAATATGAGTTGTATATCTAGTTATAATCATCTTGTATTTTCAGCTATATAAATAGCACCAATGCCCCGATTTAAAATGTGGTCTTCATTCTAAATAATAATTTTTTCTTTCAATTTTCAACAATGATCAAATTATTAATTGAGTTTACAACTGTATTTGGAACCAAAACATTACTTTTGTTTCTAATAACCACTGGTCCGTTGCCATATTGTGACCATTCACCCAAAGTTTATGCTTAATATGCCAACATTTTATTTGCATGACATCCCAACAGTAAAATTATATCAAAACTGTAAACAATATGGGGAAAATGACTTACAATTTAATCATGTTAAAAGAAACACATGCTATTATGTGCAACATATAATCAGCTCAAATATTAGTGTTAAAGTTTGAATAAATCTATAACTTCTCAATAATGTTCATTAGACCCAATGATATAATAACACTCTAAAGATGAACATGATGAACATTGACTACATTTTGGCACATCCATCCTCGTCTAAATGCACAGAATAAGATCAAAAGAGAAGATAAACAATACTAAAATAAAAAAGACTCAATAGCATAAGGATAATTATGGGCAAATCACAGTTAAACATCAAAACATAAGGAAAGATAGATAGATAAATAAATATTGATAAGCATTAACATGCATATTATATATGTATCTAACCATTTCCTTCACAACCAGTGCTTTTGTCGCCATCGTTGTAGCCATTTTCGTCTACATCATCACCGTATTCATGATCATAATAGTCATCAAAATCATCGTAATCGTCATAGTCTTCATCGTAATCAATTCCATACTTTACTTTTCTAGGCATACAGCTGTAAAACAGAATATCAAAACACTACGAGCAAATTAAACTATAAGACAATTTCCTTACAGTTAGTGAAGTTAATAATGTGTGGTACGAGTATTGTCACCCCATGAATCACTTAGATTTATACTCCAACCAACTGGTTAGATTGAAGCTACTGAAAGAGCAAAATAAAGGGATCAAATTGGATGACTCTGAGTATCGATGGCCGCAAGATACGACCTTTTGGTGAATTTGCATCTACAAGTATGAAACTAAGATTATATAGGAGAGCCGCAGCTATTTCTCTAAATTTTATTGCGCTGAATAACACAAAACCAGAAAATTTTGAACAATCAAGACAGCTTCTTCCGTAATTTTGCAACGAAAAACTTGCCTTAATTGTTTGTAATTCACCGTTGAAAGCCGCAAAGATCCGGATGTTAGAGAGATCGATCAAGCACTGATGGAATCTCTCCTCCCTCCTCCCATCGAGTTCTGCAAGGAAGCTGAGAACAACTGCCGCTGTGAATGAAATAAAAGAGTGCTTTTTTCGGATTCAAATCGGTTTGGATCGATCGGCAAAGCGTCGGTCAGGGTTACCCAAACTCTAATTCGACATGGGATGAAGGGTGTCATTTTTGAGAAAATTGGCTAAATAGCAGGGTGAACTGTCACTTTTAATTTCTACCACCATATTTAAAAAATTTGCTAGAATACCACACCTCCTAAAAAAAGACTAAAATACCCTCGTTCGTTCCCAAAGATTAAAACCCGTCCGCAGTGAGCGTATATTGGCGTATATTGGCGCATATTGGCGCATATTTACGTCAATGCCAAACTCCGATCACACCGCTTCAAAGCCCGTCCGCAGCTGCCCTCCGACGTCCACGGAGAAGCCAGACGCCGCTGCAATATGCGCATATCTACGCTGGCTTCTCCGTGGATGTCGGAGGGCAGCTGCGGACGGGCTTTGAAGTGGGGTGGTCGGAGTTCGGCATCGACGTAGATATGCGCCAATATGCGCCAATATATGCTCACTGCGGACGGGTTTTAATATGCGCATATCTACGCTGGCTTCTCCATAGACGTCGAAGGGCAGCTGCGGACGGGCTTTGAAGCGGGGTGGTCTGAGTTTGGCATCGATGTAGATATGCGCCAATTTGCTCCAATATGCGCCAATATACGCTCACTGCGGACGGGTTTTAATCTTTGGGAACGAACGGGTGTATTTTAGTCTTTTTAGGGGGTGTTGTATTCTAGCAAAGTTTTTAAATAGGGTGGTAAAAATTAAAAGTGATGGTTGACCCATGGTATTTAGCCAATTTTCTCGTCATTTTTACCCTCCTCGTACATATTTTTGTTTCACTTGTATGCCATAGAAAATTGGGTAAATTGCACAAAATTACATTCATGTTTCATCCATTTTTAAGTAAATATCATGAGCTTCATTTTGTTACAAATTGATACCATGTAGGGTATTATGGCTGACTGTTAAGGCCAAAATTGACCGAAACAATCACGTGGACCCTCTCTTGCTGAGTTGAAACCGCGTCAGTCGGTTGAGTGGGACCCTAGGTTGGAAGAACCAGAGTCGTTGGTAGATGGTAGTCGACTTGCGGTGCTCGTCCGACCCCAGTACGGGTCGAGCTTCGATCGATTGATGTCTAGTAGCTTCGATATGACCTTCTCGTTGGATCGGATTTCGACGTTCTGCACCATAAGAGAACGTGTGGGGGGTCGGATCTGGGTCTTGACCCATATCCCCTCCGATACTTAAGTTAGAATGGGACTTAAGAGAGGGAGGGAGCCTGAGCAGCTGAGATCGACCCACAGAGGCTCGTCTCGAATCTAACGTCGCAAGCTCTTTAGTGGAAGAAACATAGTTGAAATATGTAATCCCCGGGTATCAAATCTCATACCTTGGGACTTGGAACCCTTTTTGCATTGTCCTTTCGGGTATTTATAGACGTTGGTATGACGATTGCGAATAATCATCCCACATTGATTTGGGGTTGGATCTTCTCCGGGATTGGTGATAACGGCCGCCTATTTACTCGGTCTCATTAACTCCCGCCAGAGTATCAGCTGGAGCTTAACGGTAGAGTGAGCCGTTCGCTTGACTGAATATTATTGCGCCTTAATGACGGATTACATGTTGTATGCTCTAGATGGGCCGCATATTTTGACATCATTTCGTGGGCCGTACCCATGCACCAACAATGTCACCCATCATTCGTGTCTCGGGAAATAGCGCTGATTTAGACCGTATGATATGTATGCTCTTTAAATGCGTACAGTCTTCGAAATGGTTGATTTGATTTGTGCCGCCAAAAACCTTTCATTTCTAAATCAATCATCATCGTTTCTTGAGGTTGGGCTCAGACACGTGTCGCCCATCGGTCACTTGTTTGTTGAGCTCATCTATATAAAAGAAATGGATGAGAAGAAAAAGACTTTCTTGCTCCGCCTCCATTTTCTTTTTGAAAGCTCGTCTCCTTTGTTGCTTCCTTTGGAGTTTGCTTGATCTTGCTAAGGTGCATTCACTAACTGATCTTAATTCCTCATTAGATCCATATATGCATGTTTCCACCGGTAAGGATACATGAGACATCTTATGAAGAGCTCGTGTTGTGCCTTCGACATCCTCAATGTGACGATGTTCTTGGTAAAGGGAAAGGGGTTCGCATCGAACCAGCGCATCCCATTCGTTGGAGGGATCCGAACTCAGAGGTCCCCCAAGTGATTCTAGAGAACGTGCTGGAGTTCTCCTATGATCTGGTTGCTAAGGTTTGGTCGAATTGCCTCTGCCCTTCTTATAGGTTTATGATGCCCAGATTTGACGAGAGAGTTTGCTTTCCTCGGAAGAGTGAGGTTGGAGTGTACCCTAAAGCTTTTCACCTTGGGCTTCGCTTTCATCTTCGCCCGTTCATCATAGAGGTCATATGCTCTTCGGGGCATTCTCTTTGTCAACTTGCACCCCAAGCTATTCCTCTACTGGTCTGTTTTGTCGTGCTTTGTGAGCTTTGTGGGGTTCGACCATCCATCTGGCTGTTTAAGTATTTCTTCTGGATAATAGTCGACCCTCGCAAATATGGTATCACATCATCGCTTGCTTGGCGAAGAGGCTCATATACGATCTCCCGCTCTCTGACCATAGTTGGGAAGACACTTTTATGTATGTCGTTCTCCCTGACTTAGGACCGAGGCTCAATGGTTGGAGTTCTCCGAGCCCTGACCTCGCTGAAGAGTCCAGGTTAGAACCAGAAGAGGTCAATGCCAAGTTAACATTGGGAGAGGTTGAGGCAGCTAAACTCCGTCTGAGCCGACCGAGGCGAGAAAGGTCGACTTCGTATTTGTTGGATGGTCATCGACTGAAGACCGTGTTGTGGAGTCCGGGTAATGTATATCGCTTCTGTGTCTTTATTGTTGGAAGCAACGATCTAGGATCTTGGTTTGATGATGACAAACGTGGTGTTATATCTGACGTGTGTGTTTAGTATGTTTCAGGCTTGGCGAAACAATATATCTAGGCTATTTGGCAGAATTGCTATTCGTATAGCACATTGGGAGAGATGGAGTGTGTGTGCACAAGGTAGTTTGACTTGGTCATTATGGAACAAAGTTGGACTTGGTCCAACATGAAGAGATGGAGCCAAATCCTATTTGGTTATTGGAATTTATCCTATGGCTATACAAACTTCTTAGCCAATACCAACTCCTAGTAAAATTCAAATTCACAATTTGTATTTTCAATCTCAATTACCATGGAGATCAAATTCTAAATTCGTATTTCCAATCCTATTCAAATCCTACTTGATTTTCCATTCAAAGATGGCCTCAAATCTTTCCTAAATACTAGGGATCTTATCTTTGACCATTCATCTCCTATATTCTATATAAGCCATCCCCTCAACCCTAATGAAAGAGCGCGGTTGATTAAATCATTTTTGCGGCAACCAATAGAAATTAAGAGGGGGGGCAACAAACACATTTTTGCGGCAATAAAATTAAAAGGAAGGGCTACGGCATTATTTATACGGTGAGAGGAGGGCAGAGTACAAAAGTTTTGAGAAAGAAGGTCTAGGCCAATTTTTATCAAGGATACTATACAAAAACCCTACCCCGCTTTCTGAACCCACACAGACTTCATCTCCGTGCCGTAGTCGTCGAAGTGCTGAACGCCAACAAGAGAAGACCGCCTGAGATCCGAGCCATCGATCGAGGCAACGAAGCCCCGAGGAGATCGCAACGACACAGTATTCTGAAGATCCCGCCGTCACCGTTCAGAGCTTGTCATCGTGAGCTCGAAACTGCAGTCGAAGACGACGCCGGAACCGGTGTTCGCCGTCGGTGTAGAGCGCTGCTCATCGCTAAGAAGTTGCCGTCGCTAAAGAGTCCGCCGTCGTCGGAAGAAGCCGCCGCCGCCGTGAGTTGATAGCCTGAGGTGTCGTTGCTGTCGAAGGCGCCGTCAAGCTCTCGATCGAGATCGCCGCAACAGTATCCCGTCCCTCATCGCCGCTGTCGAGGAGTGGCTGCCATTGCCGCTGCTGAGCGTCGTCGTCGCCTTCGTCGTTGCTTGGAGCCATCGCCGCCATAATGCCACTGTCGGAGAGAAATAGCAGTGGAGCGCTGCTGCTGACTAAGACCTCGCCACCAAAGAAACGCCACCATCCGCTCGCGCTCGAAGGTCTTCATCCACGGAGGTCGCTGCTGCACGTCGCCGCCAAGCTGTCGTCCGCCACAGTACCTGCCATCGAAGCTATCGACGACGTAGCCCAGAGGACGAGGGTGCCGCTGAAGTCGCATCGAAGATTCCTAAGCACCGCCGCCGTCGCGGGCCATCGTCGCCGTAGAGTTGCTGTTGCTGCAAGTCGAGGTCGCCGGTGTAGTTGTGCAGTAAGCCGCCATCAACTAAGGATCTCCGTCGATCGAGAAGAACTGGAAGTCTTCGTTGCCGTCAGAAGCAGATCCCTGTATGCACTAAGGCGGAGACGAAGCGAGGTCACGGTATCTGACCTGCTGACGTGGATAGATCTGGGCGAAAGCAAAAAGATTCAACGGCTGAGATTCAGTACTTGCGAGATCACGCGATTAACGAAAACAACGCAATAAAAGGCTGAAGCACGACTTTTACAGGCTGACGTGGCTGAGGAGTTATTAAGGAATTGTTGTGCGTACCGACCTCCTTCAAACTAATTTGAACTGCAGTTCCTTTGCGCACCGACCGAGTTATTTAAAGGGAATTGCTGAGCACACAGACTGCCCAATTATAAGGGATTGAACTGAAATTGCTTTGTGTACAGACCAGTGCATATCTTGACATCCAGGAGTCGGATTGAGACACCGTTTGCGTCAGATTGGAGCTGACGACGTGCTGATTGACAGAGACGCCTATACAGACACAAACTGAGCATTTCTAAACCCTAAACTCATTTATTTGTGTCTTAGTGTATCGTTCTCTGTAGTGGAAACTTTTACCTATTTTGTGGACTATTTTGGGACTTGTCTAGTTGGGACTAGACGAGTGGGACCCAGCTAGTTTGGGACTAGCTGGTAGAAAGCTTTGCTAGGATTGATAGTGAGAGGAAACACTGTGTGTGGGGGTACTGAGAGTCTGGCGAGTGTAGGGACGTAGAGGGTGCTCTGAGCGTGCTCTAACTTGTGACTTTGTACCTATTGCACTATTCAATCTAGTATTAGCTTTGGGGGCTGGAGTAGGTCGTTGGGACGACCGAACCAGGGTAAATCTGCTGTGTACTCTGTGTCTGCTTTTCATTACTCTGGTTGTGCTTTTAACTGCGTGTGATTTCTCGTGGGTTGCACGAGAATTTTTTATCAGCCTATTCACCCCCCCTCTAGGCTAGGATCCAGATCCAACATTTATCGCAGCCACTCATGATAATTATATTCGTTGTTTGAAGATATGATTAGCCGAGCTCACAGAAACGTGGATCCTGGACTGGGGAAAATCTGGAGAGATCAACGCAAGAAGAAGAGAAGCACCGAGGGATCGAGCGCTCAGTCCCCCATCCCCTCAGTCAGAGCTCTTCCTCCGAGGGAGGTGAGGTCGGGCGGACCTCTAAGTTATCTTCCCATGCCTCGTCGAGGGAGGCCCCGAGTCGAGCTATCGATTGCTCTGTTCCACCCATTGCCTCTATCATTGTTTTGGAGCCTCTGATGGTGGAAGATGCTGACGATGTTGTGGTTCTTAAGTCTATTGAAGATGTCAGCAAGAAACGGGGTCCATCCTCCCAAGAGGGGGAGGACTCGGAAAAAATAAGGTGGGTCGAGGAGACGAACCTTTCGCTTTCATCCATGGCGAAAGGTCGGGAGGTGGCCCCTCTCGATCCTCAGGGAACGATTGAGACCCCAGTGGCTCCTCCTTTGGACAAATGGCCATGGGACAGTATCGATCCACCTCCACCTTTGGACAATATGCCAAAAAATGTGTCCTCGTTCTCTCCCTTGGGCTTATGAGATGGAGGAGTCCTATGATATCATCGACCGTGTGTTGCAGTTGATCGAGGGCCCCCTTCAGCTCGGCGCAGGTTTCTTCGTGTCGAAATTTAAGAATCGCCATGTTCTCCTCTATCTGCGTGAGTGCCAAATTGATGTGATGGTCCAGACTCAAGAGACAGACGCAACTTTCGCAAGGCGTGTGTCCCTCCATGTCACAAGACTCGCAGTAGGAATAGCACCCTGAGTAGTGGTCATATCCATCCATTTGATAGTATGTGTCCTGTGGATAATATCCGCATTCTTCCATTGGAGCCTCATACTGTACTGAATAAGCTTCGCCTGAAAAATTCCAAAATTGTTCCATCCTACCTGAATAGTCAAAACAAACAACTTGGAAAAGATATCAGTGGTACAAGGAGATAAAGATAATAATAAAGCAGGTGGAATGCAAAAATATCTCCTTTTGTTTCTTTTTATAAATTTTTATTTTTATTCGAAGTCTAGTAACCTAATTGTGATAAATAGATACTATGGTGGAACACCTCCCCGGCAATGGCGCCAAATACTTATTCGGGTTTCGGACTTGCACTCGGAAGCACGAATGTCGTTTTACCGCAAGCACACAGTATATGTGTATATCGGTGAGCGGGTATCGTATCCACAGGGAGGCAGTGTCACACTACCTATCGATCCTATGTTGACTTAGGCTTCGATGTTTTATTTGGTGGTTATAGATTATGGAGTGTCGTAATAGTGGTGGATGTGGAATGCGAGGGTGTCACTGTCAGCAAGGTACATCAAAACACAAAAGAGAACAAATAAAACAAAGAGAAAACGAATGAGGGGAAATATCACCAGGGTGTCGGGAATCCCTTTAGGGCTTTCGGGTCAGGATAACGGGTTAAGGGTCCATTCGTTTGGCGATGGATGAGGGTAGGAGTGTCACATCCGGAGATGGAAATAAGCATTTGACTTCCGTCGTCACACCCATCTAACTTATCCCTATACAGTGTCGTGCTTTCATGATCGGCTTCACACGGGGACACATGCATTAAGCTTGACACTTGGTCCCGCCTCGCAATCCATGTCCACTCGCGTGGTCTACAAACTGCGACACTACAACATGGTTAGTTCTAGCGGACGGGCTATTCTTGTACTCATCGGCTAGCGGATCGGGGATTAGTGGTCGCCCCCGGCTCTCGAGTCACACTCGTGAGCGCGAGCCCCGAAGAACAGCCACTAGGCCCAAATCAGATTCATAGGGATTCTCCCTAGGATATGCAGTTGCTTTCACAGTCCTCCGATCCTAATGCAAATCCCCCAAAACCCTTGTTCAAACCACCGTAGGGCACCCCCTAGATTCACCCAACTAAAGTTAACCTATCATCTAAGCCCTAGATTCTCAGGGTTCATCACTAAACCAAGCAATAGATCTACGCAATCATTGCACAAGAGATAGAAACAACAGAAATCAACATCACAAGTAAGTAAAATGAAAGCAATAAAAGATTCAACAATAAAAACATATGAGGGAGACAATAAAAGAGATTCACAAAGGAAAAAATACTTAACAAATGAAGATCCGATATATAAACATCCAAGTGGGGGCCGATGGCATAGCCTAGCCTCTGAAAATCATCCCTAAAGACAGAAAGTAAGTGAAAGGGGTTAAAACCCGGGCTTCTCCAAATGATAGCTACAACTTCTATTTATATTATTCCCCAAAAACCCTAGAAAAAGCCCTAAAAGTAGTCTCCCGACATAGCGCTCGGCCGAGCGCTCCCTTGTGCTTCAGCTGCCTGGTACGCGAAAAATGGCCGCTCATTCGAGCATGGTAGCTGCTCGACCGAGCGACCTCCTTATGGAATCCATGTCGCTCGGTCGGAATTGATGTCGCTCGATCGAGTGGTTGGCCGCTCGATCGAGTGTTTGGCCGCTCGACCGAGTGAATTAGACGCGGACTTTCCAGAGAGTTGCAAGGCAAAAAAATAGGAGCTCACTGATGACTGGCTCGGGCGAGTGACTTGGTTGCTCGGTCGAGCGTGTTGGGTCGCTCGACCGAGCGACCCCTTTGAAACTTTGCCTCTCATTCGAAGTCGTAGCTCGGTCGAGCACATGATGCGCTCGACCGAGCTATTTGGCATACTTTGAGCTCCTCATTCTCTTCTCCTTCTTTCTTTTTTCATCCTTTGCAACATCTTCTTGCTCCTTCACAGCAGCAAGAACTTTTTGAACACGACGCCGGTGATGCTTCGGTGTCGACGATCATGTCCTCCTCTCCAACATGCTCCAAATCGCTCGAATTTCCCTGAATTGCAACCAAACGCTCTTAAAGTCAAATAGTTCCAGTTATTAGCGTAAAAACATATAAAATGTGGATTAAGCGATCATTTTGACGTATAAACATATAGACACGATGTGGAATATTATGACGCATCGCCGCCCCTGTATCTGCTCAAAGAAAATAGGAAAAATACTCGGAGAAATTCAGCTTGAAACGACAACTGAGTAGAATCTGAGTCAAAAAGGCAATGTTTCAAACCAAAGCTTAGCAAAATCTCTCAAAGAATATGTGAAGTATCTAAGAAATAATTCATCAATGCAAGCACTCTAACCAAATAAAGTACGCCATATCATTTCAAACTTTTGTAAATGTAAATGTGGGTTCTCCTCCTCCGAACCATGGAAAAATGGTAGGATTTGAATCAAGCCCCTAATAAAGTTGGAAACGAGTGCATCACTATCAATATCACGATCCATAAAAAACAATGTTTTTTAAAAAAATTTTAAAAGTTTTTTTGACTATATAAAGAAAAGTAAAAATATAAAGAAAAAATAAAAAAATGTAAAAGAAAGAAATTTTAAATCACACACTAACCAAACAACGTAACAAAAATGAATAACCAAAAGACTAAAAAAAAATCGAAAATATAGATATACAAAGAATATATACACAAAAAGTGGACAAATCTCAACAAAATTTCCAAGCTAATTAGAAATCGAAAAAAAAAATAGACCGTTGTCCCCAGCAACGGCGCCAAAAACTTGACTGGTTCAAATGTTGCAGTGATATTCCCAAGTATAGGAAGTCGGTCAAGTAATACTCCTGGTGAGTACATGGTCGTATTCCGCAGGGACAAATTAATCTAAAAGTTTTACCATCTGAAATTAAGCGTGAATATTATTTGGTGAAATATATACCACCATTTGAAGGTGAATTTTTTTGTTTGGTTTTGATTTGAATTAAAACGTGTACTAAAATTTACGAAAGTAAAAAACGATACGGTTAAAGTGTGTGTGTTGTGTTTTCGTTAGTGTCGTAGGATATCATGTTAACCATTCTCCATTGATAACATAATCCCTCATCCATGCCAAGGTATGGGTATTGGAAGATTTAACTTTAAAATAGTGATAATTTTGTAGCAAATTACATAATCATTGAATCAGTTGTTTTTCTAATCAACAAAACATAACTAGATGAACCTCGCGGTTCACCACCCTCCTTGGGACCCTCTATGGGTTTGTGCACGTAGATGATGCCTCGCGACATGTCATCCTAAGCGGATTCCTCTCGGATAGACGTAATTAAATTTCAAGGCGAAAAACGACATACACAAAGATTTCGGTTAAATCAATGCTATGGAAACATGATACATGAAACCCATCAATACTAACTACTACACTACACACTCACAAGATTTTTACCTAGCCACGGTAATAAAAACAACAATTTTTATTAATAACAACAAAGTTTCATTACAAAACATAATTAAAACCAATAAAAACAATAAAACATAGGAGATTTTTCACCCAAAACGATGCCAAAACGTCTCCAAATCTTTACTACAGCTGCTCCAACTCCTCTGGAATTTGGGGGAGAAGCACCCAACTCAAATTTCGCTCAAATCCGAATTTGGATGCCCAAGTTATGCTCAAAATACCAAATTATATAAGATTTTTAGGGCAACGAGCTTACAGGTTTCAGCAAAGGCGGGCGCCGACTGCTTGGTTAAATCGGGCGGGCGCCTGCTCAATTAAATCGGGCGGGCCGACCGCCCGTTTCACCAAAGGTGGGCTCAGCCTGCGTTTTCAAAGCGGGCGACGCCCGCCCGCCTCGTTTGAACGGGGCAGGGGCGGGTCCAGGTCCGACCCGCCCCGCTGCATGCCCACCCCCGCCCCACTGGGCGGGGTTTTAGCTGGCTGATGTCAACGTGACATCGCGCTGGCGTCAGCGGCTAATTTATTTTTTTCTTTTTTCTTTTCTTTTTTAAATACACTTTTGCACTTTTTAATCCACAGAAAATTGATTCGACCTCTTAAAAATATGGAAAAATAGTCGTTGGATTCGGAAAATTGCAATCTTCATCTGAAAAATACAAATGAGACAAAATTAGGCCATAAAATGGCATTTGCGCAAAAAGAAATGATATTCTCTAATATTAAATGACATTACAAAAATACATATATTAGAGACCAATTAGATATTATATATGCGTAAAATACGATCGAATGAGGGGTAATAAATGTAATATTCTCCTTGAATCAACACCCTTGTGCCAGAGCCCATTCGTTCGACCGATCCCAGAGGCTGTCATCCCGCCGAAGCTACTCTTCTCCACACCGCCACTCGAACACGCGTGCTCTCGCCAAGTGAACGCTCGACCAATCGACCCCGAAGGTTGTCCTCGTTTCTTGAGACAACGACGACATTCGGTCCTCCGAACTACCATCCAGCGGTGAGAAACACCCCGAAACAGAGCTGACCTGGGGGTAATCTTACCTAGGTCCACTACACCACACAATCTCACTTTTTTCATCCAACTTTTTTCTACCAAAAGAACACAAGAAAGTTTAGTGGGCTCTACAAGAAATTCTTAACTCTACTTTCCATTCACCTTTCCAACAAAGAAACACACTACACCACTTTTCTCTCTTCCAAGATTTCACACACATACAACTTTCCAAAATCCCACGTCCCACCAAAAGAACATGTCCGTAGAAGAGGCATGTCTACAAAACTCCACGTCCACAGTGCATCATGTAATGCAATTTTCGAATTTAGACCATAACCATTAAAAAAAGGACAACGATGGCAAATTTTATATGGTTTTTTTGAAAATGGGATTGAAGAAGATGGTATTTTTGTGAAATTTCAGGAAAAAACTTGTGGTCACATCTTATTTGGGCCAGAATTCGTGTATTGGGCATAGTTTCTTCTGATCCACATCCATGGGTTGGGATCGCACGGCACAGTTTAAGAATTGTGGGGTTAAATAATAGCCGCCCAGAACAAACGGATGATGTTAATTATAGGAGATCAAATTAAGCAGAAGAAAAAAATAGAAGAAGAAAAATCCATACTCCTTTTCGATTTCAGCACGGAGAGTAACGATGGAGCTCTCCCTCGTTCGTCCATTTATTCACCGAGACCTCGGCTTTCCTCTCGCCTCTCTCTCCCATTATAAACCCTTCACGTCGTTTAGTAGGTTTTCGCGAAATCATTGTCTTGTTCTCGTTAATTTCTCTTATTTACAGAAATTTCCAGTCAGTTGATCTCAATTTCTGTTCTTAATGCAGCGAAGAAGAGGAAGTTGTTGGCATTTTCGTGTCGGTGTTTTAAGGACCCTTCATCGACTTCTGCTCCGGTCGAGGGAAGGCGATGGCTCTTGAGCTTTATACTTGCAGCCGCTGGTCAGTTCTTTAAAGATCCAATCTTGTTAGCTGTGTTTTTTGGTGTCATCTGTTCACTGTTGACAATTACTATGCAAAGTTTTATAAATTTGTCAGGGAAGGTGGAAGAGAAAGTAAAAAAATATAGTTCATGAGTTTAAAATACAGATAAGCATTAAGTAAATGTCTGGAAGCAAGGAATGAAAGGGGAAAAGGGAATTGAACTCAGTTGGAAGGAACAAATGGGGTAAAATGTTCAACTAAAATGTGCCATATCGCTTAATTCGAGAATGCTTGTGCGATACACATATTTATCTTCATTGGCAAGGGAACTCTCCCATTGTTCAGTGGATTGCGAATACCAACTATTTATCTATGGCTTGCAGTGGACCAATTATGCGATATTTGGGTGAACTTGCAAGCTTAGACATATCGATTAAAATCATGAAAGAAACATATCATTTGATTTTATGGTGAATAAAGGTGTGAGGGCAAAGAATTTGAGTGAGATGAAACTTTGATACTATTTGTGAAACTTCTACTCTCGAAGATTCCGAGTTATGTTAGTGTCATCTTCCTGTGTTGTATGCACACATGCAAAAGAGGCACTTTGTTTTGTGGTGGTTCCAGCATACAACCTCATATAATATGTATTAATGATATATGAATTACATGTGTATTGAAACTTCACTTCAAGATGTGTCTGTTAAAGGTCCATGCCCATAAACATAATAATTGGGGCCCATGACTATCGGCCACAATTACTCTAAGCATAGGAGAACTATGAAGCCTAAACTTCAACATGCCAGGTCATAGCCGTTGTTACACATAGAATAAGGACATTGTATTCAAATGCCATTTAAGCCGTAAACTTTCTATATGTTTGTCTGATCCTCGAACCCTTATAATCAAGTCATCAAGTCGATCATGTATATTGAGTTTAACAACTTCTTTTCAAGGACTAATTTTCTTTCTACATAAGAGACTCAATAGAATAACACCTTTTTTCACTAGAATAATAATGTTGGACCTAAGCAGACAAGCTTAGCACCACCAACCTATCGATTTCAATAACATGTCCAAGGCATGCTGGATGCAACCTTTGAGCCATAGACATGAAATTATACTTTTCATAAGGCAAATGTTCACATACTCAGGTGGTGCACAATAGGGTGCTTTATTTGGTGCATATATTGTTATAAGTATGTCATGTCAAACTATGTAATAGAATTGTGGTTTGACCATGACTCCACTTGCCTATTAATTGGGTCAAACAAGCTTATCAAATTGTGACCCATACCAGATTAGGGCTAATCCCACTTAAAATTTGCATCGGGTTATCTTTAACTAGTTAAATCTATTGGTGATCCTGTAAATGGCAAGTAAACACTGGAGGGGAAGGGTGAATAGTGCAATTCACTAATAATCAAAACTTCAAATTTAATTAAAATTCTATCACTTTACGTTTACATAAGTCTCCCATGAGTGTTACCTCGCTTGAGAATTAATCAACCAATCTCAACTATTTGCAAGGTAAGAAATGTATAGAGGAAACAATCACAATATGCAAATAAGATAGAGTTAGAGGCAATGATCAGGCACAAAGACAACATAATTATCCTAGTTCACTCGTATGTGGGCTACGTCCAGTTCCAAGCCTCGCTTGGATTCCCACTTATCAAACTCTCCATAAGAGAAGATTACAACATGCATCTTCTCTAATAAGAGGACTTCCATTGCCTCACAACTTGAGGTCTTTTACAACCAACCAACATCTTCACAAAGAGGACCATACACTTGAGGCTTTTTTCGAATTAAAATCAATAAACCAAATCCACCAAGCAATTTCACAGTGAAACTTACCACCTTTTTCACTAGAAGGTTTAACAAACATTTTACGTTGGTGTATAATAGTTTCTTATAGCCAAGAGATTGAAGCTTTTGAAGTGTAGTGTCGATAAGGAAAACTGAAGTTGTGATACCAAGAATATCAAGATAAAGCTTAAGGAGATCACAAGGAAGGCCAGGATTGCTTAAAAGCATTGAAATCACTTGAAAAAGTTTGGTCTTCGAAAACTTTTAGAGGGTTTAAGAGATCTTGAAAACTTGATTTTCTTCACAAATATTGCTCAATAAGTTCATATTCAACTCATTAATAAACACTCTACTAGTCATAACCCGTGCCCGCGGGCACGTTTCATTTAAGATTTCCCCCACAAAATCTTTGTTCCCCGAAAAAATATTTCCACCGCCAAAATTTAACTGAACAATAAATTAGCGTAAAAATATTTAGCGGCACGGGCACTTTCGGCGCGAGCGTTTTCGGTGCGGAACAACAAATTCGGAGTATACGCCTTCGACGCGGAACAACAAATTCGACGTTGAACAACAAATTTGGTCCCCGCGCTTTTGGCGTGGAACACCAAATTAGTGTAAAAAAATTTCGTGGGACGCCTTAGGCGCGAAACAACAAACCTCATGGTTTTTACGCTAATTTGTTATTCTGCTAAATTGTTTTACGCTAAATTGTTTAATTTAATGGATCATGCTTCTTCACAATCTTTACCAATGCACTTTTAATTTCAAAGTTTAGGTTCCCAATGCACTTTTCCTCCCAAATTTAACTTCCACAATTTTTCCCAAGACACTTCTAATTTCAAAGTTTAGGTTCCCAAGGCACTTTCCTCCCAAATTTAATCTCCACAATCTTTCCCAATGCACTTCTAATTTCAAAGTTTAGGTTCCCAAGATACTTTTCCCACCAAAATTTAAGTTTTTCCACTAAAATTTTCACAAAATCCAATCTCAACCATTGATTTACCAAGATCAAATCTCAGCCACTCTTTATCTTGTCCTAGTCAGCCCTAGAATTCAAAAAACGTTGTCAAATATATAATAGATATATAAGGTAAAAATCTGTATAAGACAGACTATCCAAAATGCCATCCAATAATTAATCAAAAAGCAAGTCAAATACGACTGTTGTAGTATATTAGTCGACTATTGTTCATCCACTGATCCACTAGTAGGCTACTTGTCGACTAGTTGGACAACAGTGGTCGACTACTGCTAAAAAACTTGTCGAATACTTTTTGGATATTCTGACGTGACTCAAAAAACTTAGGAAATAACTTATAAAATATTTTTAAAATACTTTTTGAGTGTTCCTAAGTGTGTGAAGCTTTAATCTAAGACTTTACATAGAATCTAAAGTCATAAAAAAATTTACATCAAAATTATCCAACTCTTGACCTTTGATCTAGCCTTGAAGTCCACCTTCATGTCTTTATTCTTGAGCCTTGTTTGACTTGACTGAGCTTTATCATCAACTTGACTACAAGCTTCTCTAATATTTGCTGAGCTCCATAAGTCTTTGATGTAAATTGTCATCCATAGCTTTGAACTTAACTTCTTTTGCAATATATCTCAAATTACTACACACTCATAAATCTTGATTAACACACTTAATTGTTTGCTCATCATTAAAATCACATAGGGGGTCTCAGTATCCAACAAAGTTAGCTCAGAATTGCCACCCTTAGATTATGGGACACAAACAATCATATGGTGAAGTCATGTCATGTCAGAAGCATGTAGGACACATGTTGAGCACATGCCTTATGTATTTTTAGCATTTGTCTTATGTCAGTGTGTCATATCCATATGGATGGTGATGTACATGCAACATGGCCCCCATACATCATATTAATACACTGGAATACCTTACTGGTTGATTGATATAAATAGGTCTAGTATTTTTAGATTGATATAAATCGGTTTATATTCTACTTTTGATATAGGTAACCTAAATATATCAGAAATGCAAATGGATGGATTTTCTTGCAGGAATTCTAAGTAGCTTTTGTCATTACTTTGAAGATCTTTAGGTAGTCAACATTTCATACATTTTTCAGTTTGTGAAGCTTAGTGGTAATAAATTGGGTGGGAAATTTGTAGAGATCTAATAAAATGTCAAACCAAGATGAGTTATTATAATAATATATTTGGCATATGTAGTAGTACTAGAAATAACTGTGCACATAGTGCACGGAGCAAAAAAATACACATAAAAGATACGGTGCACGCACACAACCGATGAAAGAGTGAGAAGAGTGGGTATCGACGAAAGAGTGAGAAGAGTGGGTGTGTGCGGACAGTGTTGGGGGTAAAATGAAAAAAAAGCACGGGCCAAGGCGGAGAAAAAAATCAACACAAAGAATGTGGTGCACGCGCAAAATCAAAGAAAGAGTGGAAAGAGTGTGTATGTGTGGGTAGCGTCGGGGGTAAAAGGGGGAAAAAGGATGGGCCAAAGCGGAGGAAAAACCCACTCAAAGGATGCGTGAAATCGACAAAAGAGTGAGAAGAGTGGGAAAAAACGTAGAGAATCATGTAGATCAGGTGACACATGATCTAGACACAAAAAGGCAGGCCCCACAGAAAGTACAAGCCCATGTGGGGCTTGTACATGGGCTTGTACATTCCACATTTTTGTGTCTTGGCCCACCTTCAAAAACGTAAAAAGCGTTGGGATAAAAAGAAGGGGTCTAAATGCAAAAAATGTCGTGTGCAAAATGGAAAAAAAACCGATGGCAAACCCGTAAATATGGAAAAGATGAAGCGGCATTTGGGTTGCATGAAAAAGTAATGACAATCAAGGGAATAAAGGGAATTGTGGGGCTTTTCTTTGAGATTTACACAACATCACCCAACAATACACACGACCCCACACCCATCACTCAAGTGAGCACCACCATGATGATGTGGCACCCATCCACCCTTGGCACATGTGACACAGGTGTCATGTGGGACAAACATCCCATCAATCACCCTCATTTCTAATATAGATTCTGGCTTTTGAACATTTAATGCTTATTTTCTATTGAAGTTATCTATACATTTTACAATAGCTGACTAATTATCTTATAAAGAGCAAATATCAGATTATTTGTGAATGCCAATCATGTTTGCCATCTTAATTTACCAAGTTTCAATAAATTTTGTGTTTAATGGAACTTCTCAGATTGTTTTTATTTAAGTTTTAGTCTTATTTAAGTGTTAATCCTCCCTATGAGTAACTGCTTTATTTCACGAATAAGCATGCCACTATTGAACACTGCATTTATTTTATATCACATTGTTAATATACAATATAAATTATTAATTAACACACACATATGAGAATATGTTGATGATTAAGTAGAAAACCATGAACAAATATTTTTCCTTTCCATTTCAATATATGTTCAATGTATTTGATCTCCTTATGGAACTGCAATGATACATCTTGGTACAGATTATATCTCACTTTTCTAAACGGTCATGTCACCCCTCCCACCAAGTTATCATCTTTATTTATATTGTTACAGTTCTTTGTTTGTTTTTGTTTTCTCTCCAATGGGTGTGGGTGGGTCAATGTCTCTCCTTCCACCCTTCCTTTTTCCCTTCTCTTTTGTTTTGTTTTGTTTTGTTTGTTTGTTTGTTTGTTTGTTTGTTTTTTTTGGGGGGGAGGGGTTGTCGCGATGGGTGTTCATTGTACCCTGCTAGTATTGGATCTTAATTTCATAAGGCGAGCTTAATTTTTATGAGTTGGCTGATATGGTGTTAGTTTTCTATTTTTGCTCAGCCTATGGTCTCAACAACAGTGACATTGCTGATGCCGTCTCTACCAGCAGAAGAGCTGTAAGAACATCATTATATGGTCTTTACCTTAATCATCTTAGCTTTCGGAGATAACGGGTAAACCATATGTTTCTCTTTGTTCATGCAGCTTCGATCATCGAAAATACCTGAGAGTGAATTCACTACCCTCTCCAATGGCCTAAAGTTAGTTACTCCTCTTAAATAAATAAACTTAGCAGTGTTAGCATGCTCCCCATTTAACTAAGGCACTTTCTTTGTTGTAAACTAGGTAAATTATTTATCTTGATTTGATATAAATGAAATGATTTTTGTTTCTCTGTCACTATATCATATTAACCGCTAATCCCTTTTTTCCTTTATTTTTTGAGAGAGGCAAAATTGGGGATCCTTGTATTACTACTCATTAGCTTGCTTTTTAATTATCTAGAAACCAGTCACAATGTTGATGGCAGAATTAAATATAAAAGTCTAAATTCTGATCTATAAAAGACCACAATATTCTCTTTCCTGGAAACTTCACTTTGTATTTTCTGGCATCACGGTATAAATATCTTATTTCATGGATGAAAGTAATATGTATGTAACTACGGGACATACACAGTGATGCCCCATAATATATCTGAAACTTATGAGTTACATTACTTTTACTTTTGATTCATAACTTATGCCTCATAATATATCTGTAACTACAGTAATATGTATGTTACATTACTTTTGATTCGTGAAGTTTCTGAATCTTGTAATGCACAAATAAAGCCATGGTTCGTCTAAGTACATCTAAATATAAAAATCTAATTTGTGTTCTGTTAGAAGATAAAAATATAATAAAAATATTACCCTTTATTCTCATCACAACTTTAAAGTTTTGTTACATTTGTAGAGATTTTATTGGTTCAAAGCACACTGTGTGCGTAATAAAAGAGTGGATTAAAAAAATATCACCGTGCAAGCCTAGGTTTTGGCTCATATTAGAATATAAAAGTACAACCTTCAATCCTCATCATAGTTTTGGAGTTTTGATGTTGTGTCTAAGACTTTAATATGTTCTACAAAAGATCACATGACTTTTTAACTTTAATTGACATACTGATATAAACGGTCTAACCAGCTAATGTCATTATCCAACAACTATATGTAACTTGTGGGACAGACCACGAGTGTCCAGAAAGTGTACTTGAAGCGTATGAATATGCAATATATAGGCCAAAATGAATAAATAGGTTCATAATGAGACCCATCATCTTTTTTGTAGTCATTAGAGATCTAAATAAGCAGAGTTATTAATTAAGCCAAGTTATTATTCATCAGCTACTTACAATGATAGTTTAACGTAACTAACAATAGACTTGTTATAAGTATGAAAGTACTGTCCATTTGGTTACATCAAAAGGTATCACTCATTTGGAAATAAGAAAATTATACTAGGCCTTGAGCAAATAATATTGGGAGATGGAAATTGAGTGCGCCATTAATGAATGTCAACAGGTGCTTTTGAAACTAATGGGAAAATATTGGAGAAGATTCAACACTCGGATTCTCTAAAAATCATGCACTAATTCTATTTGGGCAATTTACATAGTTCCAACTCTCTATTTGTAATGCAACCCAATCATAATAGGAAACATCACTTCCAACTCTCTATTTGTAATGCAACCCAATCATAATAGGAAACATCACACTGAAAAGTGCAACACCAAAACAGAAGAGGATGTCAAATATATTAACACAAATTCACAGGAGGCGCTGTATTCGTCTGACCCTAAACATTGAATTGGCAAGAAGCGTATGCTTTATTTTACCCCGAGAAGAACCAATTACATGGCTGATGTCTCTACCAAGTAAGAATGACACATCATAACATATTTTTATATCGGCAAGTAATGAAAACCTCCCAGCAAATAGTAATACGACGTAGAATCTTGTATATTTTCAACCATGTGTGCCTTTTTAATCATCTTTGAACCACGTGTGAACTGTATTTTTGTTGAATATTTTTGTTTCAACTGGAGCCTTCACGTGGAAGAGATATTTTCAAGGCCCCGAAGCCAGGAGAGGGACTTACTGTTGACATGAAATAATACTAAAACAAATTTGCGTTATACTGAATACTGAACTGAAAATCCGCACATGATAACTTGGTTCTAATCTTGTTTCGTAAGGGATTTTGAATGATGTGGGAGAAGCCATTAACAAAGCATGGCCATGATGATGATTGAATTGTAGCAATTATTATCAATCTCGAATTCTGCACGGGTTTCTTTTGGGATGAAGAAATAAAAAGCAGAGAACGAGAGTAGCGGGCCAATGCCTTTCTTGGATGGTAGGGTTAAAGAATGAAGGGATGTGGAGAGGCTAGGGGTTTGATGATCAAGCCATATGACAGGCAAAATAGGTTGAATATCATCCAATGTATAAAAAAAATAGCTAGGAATAGGTTTACAGACACAAACTCAAGAATTAACCATTCAAGTATGGAAAAGACACATTCTTACATTATCGATGCGAACTTTGTAGTAACAATTTCTAAATAGGCAGTGCCGCATTAGTATCTCAAACTGACCTACAGTTCCATCTTAGATGCAAAACTGTTGTTAACCCTTCAAGGAAGCAGATGGAAAAATGATATCTTATATTTGTGCATAAAAAATGGGCCAGTTGCCTCAGAATTTTAGGCACATAGTGCATACTATTGACTTCAATGGAAAGTTCAGTGAAGGTATTTTCCTTTTCGTGCATATGACATGCTACCTATTTCTTCCATTCCACCTCTCTCCTTCTGCCTTCTCTTCGTAGTCTGTCCAAGTACAAAATACCCTTAGCTACCCCATTTTCGGCTATCAATTTGTGCCTATGTTGCATGGGCACAGCTATGCGACACTGACACAACATGCCCCACACTGCAAATTCTTAAAAATAAATAGGACACGCGGATTCTGTATCCAACATGTGTTTGTCATGTTTGCCTTCATGATAGAAGTGTCCATGCCACATAGATTTACGCTTTATCATACTCCAATCCATTCATCATTATCAAAATCCTAATAGCCTCGCTAAATCCATACCATGTATTGCAACGTAACTGCTATTTAGCTTAATATAAGAGAGGAAACTGGTATATGTGTAATAGAGGCAGTGATGTGTAAAACAAACATGATTTACCCTGTTTATGTAGAGAAGGATTATAAGCAATTTGTGTAGATCTTTTGTTATAACGGCTGTGATTCACTTGTTCAGTCTCCAACCATACGACAGGTAATGGTTCTATACAGTTAGGACACATGCAAATTGTTTGGAATCTGTATTGGATCAAACAATGATGTTTTTATCGATACCTACTGGAGAAGTTTCAATTTATGATGTTTAAGCCAATGGTAATGATTTATAACTTCATCACTTCTATTATTTATCCTACCTCGGTTAATACAGGCATAAAGTTCCAGTAGAGGAAAGAAAAGGAAATGGGTGAACTGTGGTTGTACTACATAACAGAGATGCATTTGTACTGCTGTTGGTGAAAATTGAGAACTTATAATTGTACATTAGTTTCAAAAGTTACAAAAAATATAACCAAAAATTTGATTTAGTAAAGCACACATGTATTAAATATTCTCATGCTCATGTAACATTCTTTTTTATGCTTTAATTTCAAGCTGCTCTACAACATAGTGGAGAAGCATTTGGACAGTTGTTGGGAATATTGAGCACATGTAATGTTACAATAGTTTCAAAAGGTATTAGTCAGTACCACAAAATTATGGTTCACTGAGTAGCTTTAATTTTAGGCTAACCTTTTATGTCAGGTAATACATGATACAATATTTATTGAACTTAATAACTTGATTAAGTCTTGGCAGTAATTGAAAGTGAAACATTATTGGTGCCTTATGAACTGACCCCAGCAGAGATGATGAGGAATTTTGTTATTGCCACTATTTCTCATTGTTGCTTCATATGTAAGCTTTCATCATCCAGATACATGAGTTAAATAAATATCTAATAATTTACGTCTTAAATCTAGTCATGCTCTAAGCTTTGCCTTTGAAGCCTCAAGTTTAGTATCATTTAAGAACTAGAAAATGCAGACATTTGATTTTGATGTTATGTATCATATAAAATGAATGCCGTGCGGATAAATCTCCCATGAATTGCACCAGAATTTTCACTACTGTTGGCTGTGTGCTTGTTACTGAGTAAGTTAATCTTATTTGTATATGAAGTGCGTGGTAACAGTCCCTGATTATTTCTCGCCTCAACATTATTTCTATTTATAACATACCTGATCTATATCGGATTAAAACTTCTATTCACACAATTGTTCTTTATATTAGGTACTATGATATTAAAGTTGGAGGTGGGCCAGTGGCTAAGAAAGGATCACGCGTTGCAGTATGGTTGTTTCTCAATTACGTTTCTTTAACCTACGTGTCATCGGAAATTTAGAAACTCGATCTTGTGATGACAGTAATGTATGTTTAAATCTCCATGTAAAGAAGTGGTCTTATGGAGTATGCATGATATCTTTCTCAAGGACAATAAAAATACGATTTCAAGAAGTGAGAAATTCTTTAAACTTATACTATAATAATTACTGAATTGGTCAATTGGAGAGTGTGAGATAGAGACAATTTTTATCACCTGGTGGTGAATTATGCTTGTTTTGCATTGATTCCCCCCACCCCCCCAAAGGAAAATAACCTTGCAAGAGCAATCTACACATACTAGTGTTAATCCAGTTTTAGTTTAGATCAAGCAGACAATAAAATGACAAAACATTATTATTTTGAATTCTCTTATAACCAACCACGTTTACATTTGCATGAAATGGATAAAAATGATTAGTTTTTAAGATAATTATTCTTGAAAAGAAAAACATTTCATGCTCTCTTATGCACACAATATTTCCTTGTACGACTTGTAATTTGGCCAGTTACGACTACTATAGGTAAATTTCAAATTTTACTTTTACCAGATGAAAGCTTTATGGAAGGTGATGAATTTGGAACTGCAACTTATCTTAATATTTGTAGTTCACCAAAACATGTTTTTAGTGTCCTTATGTTGAGCTAACTAGAAATAACACGTGCACATAGTGCATGTTGACCCAAGAAAAAACCCACAATTAGGATGCAGTGCACGCACGTAACCGACAAAAGAGCGAGAAGAGTGGGTGTGCGCGGGTATCGTCCAGGGGGAGGTGTGAAATTGCAAAAAAAACTTTGTTGGGGGGATAAAGAGCATAAATCCCACCCGAAACCAAAGGGGATTAAAATGGGAAAAAGTAGGTGTTAAAATAACAAACGCAGGGGGTCAAAGTGAAAAAAGACCGATGGAAAACCCATAAATATGTGGAACATGGAGGGGCATTTGGCTTTTATGAAAAAGCAATTGTAAGCTTGTAAATAATGGGAATGAGGGGGGCCATTGTTTGGGTTCTCCACTCACACACCCTAAATTGCATCCACCCCCTTACCCCCGATGTGGGGGTGATGAGGTGGCATGTCCCTCCACTTGCCACATGAGACAAAACTTGCCAATTGGGTTTGTCCAAGTCAGCAAAAACCTTCCCCATTTGTATAATAGATTTGCAATAATAGACACGGTGGTTGTAACTCCTTGGGTCGGTTAATGAAGTCAGCAATAACATTTGAACATGAATCTTTGGAATATTTTAAGTAATCGTAGATGGTTCTCTTATTGTAATCTTAGCAATATCAAAATATTTTATTTTACCTTCATAAGATCTAATGATTTGTGGTGGGTACCATTAGCTTTGTTTAAGATTCCGTATTGCGTTTGAATGCCCTTCATAAGTGGGCAACAAACTGTCTCTGAGCTGACTTAGCCCACTTGGGTAACTTTTTTATTAGACAATGAAATTTTGTCTGTAAGTCCTAGCATATGCAAACTTTGGAATGCTTTCCAGTTCAGAGTTTGGAATTTTAATCAACATGTATTCTCAATAAGAGGAATTTCAAACATAACGATTAAAAAATTAGGTTTATGCGGCCACATATGCGGATGCGGTTGTAAGCCATGTTGAATTCTATACATGTGTTTGCTTTATGCAGTCACACCAATGCATCACATAAATGAGCAGGCTCGTCCGCTAAAGGTATATTGATTTATTGAGTAATTTATTTGTTAAATATGAATTGATGTGTTATTTTCTTGAATCTTATATTATTATTTTTGATAAGACGATTTTTGAATTAAATCCAAAAATTAAAAAATGTTTTAAAAATCGACCAACTCAAAAACTATTTTGCAAAAAACGACCAAGTTCCCTCCATGTCTGCACCCAGCATGCGCAGACGCTGACTAGGACGCTTGAGTTTTTGCCGCGGTTGGAAACCGCGGCCAAAAGGGAGTTCACGGGCGTTCCACGCTTTTTGCCGTGGTTACCAACCACAGCCAAATCAACTGGTAGCAGTTGGCAACCTCCGCAGATCTCATACCTACTGCCTCAGCCCAGTGGCATCCATGACGTATTTCACGCAAATATCAACTACTTCCACAAAACCTCAAACTCCACTAATTCCGCAAAATACCAATTTTTTTTCCTGGGTGTTCTTGAAGATTTAGGTGAGCAAAATCCTCATTGAAGCTTATAAATTTGTTATAATCTCGTGAAAATTAGTTATAATGTTCTTGAAATTTTTTATAATCCCCATTGAAGCTTATAATAGGTGTTCTTGAAAATTAGTTATAATTTTGTTATAATTTTGATATAATCCCCATTGAAGCAATGTCCCCTCTTACTTCAAATCTCTCAAATTTATATGCACATCCAATTTTTGAAGCCTATATATTACTGTATTGTTGGTTTTAAAGCAACCACTAAATGCCAATGTCGGTGCAGGGTTATAATAATGGCAAGTGAACGAATGTTTGTCACATGTTATTTTGATAGAGATTTAGTGATTGATGAAAATCACGAACCGAGGTATGTCGGGGGGTGTGAGACCAAATATTGTGAGAAGACCATCAACATATCCTGAGCTAATAGATCGGATATACAAGGTCATAAGGATAAGCCGACAGGAGTATGGATTGAATTTGGTGTGCAAATGGCCGATAACGGATCACAGGTTTACAGCTGTTGTGAAGATATCAGATGACGGTGATATAGAGATTCTATTTAGTTTGGGCGAAGTTCAACGGACGGTTAAAATATATGTGGAAAAAGAAGCAATAATCAACACTCAAGTGAGTGAACCACACAGTACATTTGCTCGTATGCCGGATATGTGTAATGACTCGGCTGACTTTATGTCATTTTCTCCAAATCAAGAGTACTAGCCTATAAAGAATATGACAGGAGAATGATGTTCGTATTATCCACAAGAGGATACGTAAGTATCGACATTTTTGAAGTAAAAAATAAGTTTATTTTATATCTGTATGAAGTAAATTCGATATTCTAAACATTTCACATTCTCATGACATTTGCAGTTGGAATGTTGCGGGACAGGGAGGTCATGCAACATACTCAACTTATATGCAAGGGCCATGTATATCTGAATCGATGCCCACTTAAGAAATGTGCTTACTGAAGATATTGGTAGACACATAAATATTAGAGCATCGACGTCTATGGCGAGACAAGTGGAGGAAGAAAGTGATCGCACAGATACGTTGAACATGCTGTTGTGAGGGAGGATAGCATGCAGTTTGTTGTCGATCTGAATACTGTTGATACAGAATGGATACATCACTCTGTTGTAGACAATACAAATGTGCCATTTGAAGAGCCGTTGCCAGATGGATAGGAGGAACAATTGGTCAATGCTACAATTATGAGGAATGCCCAAGAAAGGCATATGGTAGAGCCAAGGCTTCTCACCAGTAGTGGAGTGTACAAGGCCGATGATGTATATGATACAAAGACCGACTTGATGAAAGCAAGTATGGAATGGAGCATCATGCACAATGTCTCATTCAGACCAATCAAGACAAACAAAACATGCTATTCCGTGATATGTGGCTTGAATTCTGAGGTGAATCGACAAACTCAAGATGAGGCGAGTAGGAATTGTCTTTAGAGGATTCATGCAACGGTGGAAAAAGAACAACTGGGATGTTCAAGATAACAAAAGAAGGCGAGGAACATACCTGCAACAATCCCACACTAAATACTGATCATAGTCAAGCCACGTTAGCTTTCATTAGTAACAAAATTATGCCAATAGTGAAGGCAAAGCTTGATATGACATCGGCATAAATACAGGATGCTATACACACCATGTTACACATCAGAATATCATATCACAAAGTATGGATGGCTAGATCGAATGCTTTAGCGAGGATATTTAGTGATTGAGAGGAGTCATACCAGAGGCCCCCACAATACTTAGAGGCCATCAAGGAAAGCAATCTTGTAAAGAAACCGAACGATTGCCTTCATTTCCGATAGAATGAAAGGTATTCCAAGAGCACTACGGGAGGGATGGCCGACTTCTAGATACCATATGTATTGTCTTCGATATAATATTGCAAATTTCAAGATGACAAGATATCGAACAGTTACATTGAAAAATAACTTATGGGGGGCTGGCAATGCATCTGACTTGCTAACATATAATGCATTTCGGAAAGACATTAAAAAAAGAGTCCGTTGCCGCAGATGACTGGATTACTGCAGAGTTAGGGGGCGAAAACAAGGAGGTGGGCTATGCACGAAGATGGTGGGAGCCGCTATTGTATCATGACAACCAATTGTTCAAAGAGCTTCAATGAGGTTCTTAAATGAGCCAGAGCGCTACCGATACAAGCTTTGATTGCAAGAACCTTTTATAGGTTAAACAAGTATTTCTACCATCATCGGCTCGATGGACTCCAGTGGATGATAAATTTCACCCCAAAAACGGAGGACATTCTTGGTGCACGGATGCAAGAAGCCCGAGGTTTCTATATCACACGGTTTGGTGATTATGAATGGCATGTGATGGATAAGAATGCACACGCATATATTGTGACGAGTTCTCTCCCTGCTAGCTAGCCAAGAGGATGCCCACGCATATACCGTGACGATAGAAGGCGATCGCTGCATATGTATGTGCAATATTCCTATGTTTCAGCACATGCCATGTGTTCATGTGATCACCACAACATCCTGACAGCAATATGGTGCCAACATATCGTATTGGCCGTTTTATTCGCCATGGTATATTGTGAGTAAATATTGACACTCATATATGTCGGAATTTCACACCATACATGATGCACGGTACTAGAAGGATTGGGATGTCCCATGATAACTCCTCCAGAAAGAAGATCTCCCGGTCGGTCAAGATCGACTCGGATTCGTGGAGCAATGGATCTTTCTCGTGAGGGAAGCCGACAAAATAGATGTATCAACTGTCAGCAGCTCGGGCATAAGAAATCATGTTGTCAAAATCCTCCCAGCACATCAGCGTATGTTATTTTTCACATTTCATGTTTAGTAATTGTGAAATTACTTGTGTTCTAACTTCATCCAATATAGTAGGGCTTCATCTCATCAAGGAGGCGGTTTACATGCCTGATACAATGAAGAAACCCATCGGTGCAAATTTTTAGAAATTTATGTATCTTATATGTGCTTTTTATGGGAATGTAAAATTTGCGAGTATATGAGATGTTATATGCATCTTATCTTATAAGTAAAATTTGAGAGTATATGTGCTTTTTATGTATCTTATATCAATTTCTCGGCCCGATATTGAATTAAAGTTCTTTCTTACTGTGTTTATGTGATATTTGCGATATATATGATATAATTGATTGTGATATGTGATATGTGTGATTGGGATGCGATGTGTTCTTTGGAGAAGTTTGCAAGAGCAGTTGGTGTTGGTAGCAGCAGTAGCACGGACAGATATGAAAATGGCAGCAGTTGTGTGTGCTACTGCTGCCTGACTCTGAAACTGGAAAGTTCAGGTTCAGTTTGGCCACGGTTGCCAACCGCGGCCAAAAACTAACTTCCAAGTTCAATTCATTTTGGCTGAAGTTGCAACCATGGCCAAAAATGAACTAGGCATTATGGCCGCGGTTGGCAACCGCGGCCATAATGCACTGAACATGTACTGGTTTAGGCGGTGGCATCACACATTTGCAAATCCCAATTTCAGTCAGCAGCACACAACTGCTGCAATTTTCAATCACACACACACACCATTTTCACACACATATCACATATATCGCTTGTATGACACCCATATCGGATATATCGCATGTATCGCACACACATCGCAAATATCGCATGTATCACACACATATCACCCCTTTCCAACTCACATATCACATATCACATATCACACATATCAAACATATCCGTACACTGAACATTGAAAATTCCGATTTGATTCCAAAATTAAAAATGTTGATAATATTCATATATAATGCATTAAGTTAAATTCACATTTCATTACATTCATTGCCGCCTATGTAAAATTCTGCTCACAAGTGACCGACGACGCCTGTATGTTACAAACGGAGCTTGTTGAGTTGATGCGTCACCTTTCATTTCTGGTTGGGTGTGTTGCGTCTGAGAAGGGATAGCTTGATGGACTTAAGTCTGATGTTGCTTGTTTGTCTGATACTGATGAGATTGGCCGGCTTTATCCTCGGTAGTCAGATACTGATGAGATTGGCCGGCTTCATCCTCGGTAGTCAGATACTGATGACAAGGGTCGTCTTGAGGGACTTCGGTATATGGTTGATACTGCTGAGATGTGTCGGCTTCATCCTCGGTATATGGCTGACTAAGCTGAGACGTGTCAGGCTTTATACCTGGTATATGAATGATATTGCTGATACATACCAGCGTCATCCCCGGTATATGGCTGAAGTTGTGAGACGTGCCATCTTCATCCCTGGTATATGGCTGATAATACTGCGATGTGCCGGCTTCATCCACAGCAGTCTTTGGCTTGCCTGCATGACTCGTCTCCGCACGTTCATTCCTATATCGTGTACCGCGGAGCACCTGTCCTATCATCTCCTTAATTGTCAGGTAGTGGGCTGGGTCTTGTACTTTGTAAGCACGTGTCGTTATATCCTCTATGGGTCTGAACGCGTCGTTATGCAAAACCAACGGATAAACAATATATTAGATACAGCCAATGGATAAACAATTGATTTGCTATATTAATATTTACCATTTGTCGCTTGATGGGACCATGAGGCATGTACCCATATAGGGGATCTTGCCTACTATATATCCACCGCAATGTAATCCTCCAATACCACTCTATATACTCGTTTAAACTTATGACATTCCATTGCTCAACAACATGATCCTCCCTGCTGTACTACTTCATGAGATGCTCTGTAGTGGCTTCATTCCATTGTCGATGGGTCATATCGGTCATCATCGGCATGACTGGAACTGCTACTGGAATATGCTGCAGGATACCAAATTGGCGCAAAACACGATTTGGGACATGCATATCCAAGGTATCGAAGCAAACTATAGGTACACGTGCATGCCAGCTCTGGGATTCTGCTACACATAAATCAGGAAGATGCTGACATCGCTCAAGATATGACTCCCAGATCACCTAATGTGAATGAAAAATATAAATAACCCATCAGAATCCATAATATGAATCTATCATTAATTCACATCAATGTATAAAATTTATACCTTCATACCTATGTAGGCTTTAACGTGTCAAGCTCGTTTATATAAAAATCCAGTTACCGCTGAGGAGTATCCCAGAATGTTCTCGGCACATTCCACATGTACCCTAAAGGGAGGGTGCCATCCAATATGTTTTGAAAGCATGACTGCCTTCCTATATGCAACCTTTCCCATGATCATACATATGAATATGAATTTGTCAGCGACTGTTACTATATATATAAAAAATATTACAATATAAGTTAAGTCTCAAATTGTATACTTACAATAAGTTAGAGCATGCGTATAAACCAGATGTTTCCCTTCTTGCGACCTTACTTAGCTCTGAATAACGTGTGCAAGCACAGTACTACCCCATGAATACTCTCCAATGGTTTCCATATTCTGCATCTTCGCCAACCATAAGAGGTGCATCAAACCTTTGCTTGGATCGGGTACTAATAATGTGCCAATCATATGGAGAATATAGGCCCGAGTATATTACTGAATCTCCTTCTGTGTGGCTTCTGCAGGCAAATCCATAAAAGTATCTTGCAGCCAGCTAAGTTTTACATTGGCTCCTTGGTTTTCTGTGGATGTTTGTCCAAGAAGCCGTTCCATCAACTCCGTCCAATTAGGACGGTTTGGACTTCTCCATATGTGATTCTCCTCAATAGGAAGGCCCGTGATGACTGACACATGTTGAGTATTGGTGTTTCATACGAATGTTATTTAGATGATGATCACAACATTATGTTGTTGCTAATGACTCTCTTGTTTTAGTCTCATAGTTACATTTCAAGAATATCATCTTTGGAAACTAAACAGTTGGTGCAAGGGTGGACATCAAGTGGAGAAGGACCAAAGCTTGGACTCAAGGATGCCAAAGCTTGGAGATGAGGAGGAGCATTAAGGCATCAAGATTGATGACATATACTCTAAGGAAAGCAATGTAATCCATGTAATATTTCCTTTATTGATTTCTCTCTCATTTGAGTCTAGGTTAATGTAATACCTTGATAGATGGTCTACTCATACATGCTCATGCATTTAACCATCTTAGTGAGCCTTAGGATTATCATAAAATCCAACCCAATAGGCTCATCATGATCAAAGACTCATTTGGAGTCTCTGGTTCTCCATCAGTCGCCTGTTGAAGGATTCAAAGTCGACTGTGTGATTTCTAGTCTCCTGTCGATCCTTCTACAGTCGACTGTAATGCACAGCTCAAGTCAACACTTTTATTGACTCTACTTGAGCTTTTCGCATCAGTCGACTGATGATCAGTTTACAGTCGCATGTATATTTACAGTCGCATGTGAATTGGTCAACAGTCGTTTGAGTAGCGTAAGTGCATATACTGCCTATCTCTGTTTTTCTCCATCTCCTGCAGCAGACGACTGATGAAGGGTTTACAGTCGACTGGCTATTTTACAGTCGACTGTCTACATGTCATCAGTCGCTTGTATGCTTTTCTGGAGAAAGAGTG
The DNA here is from genome assembly GCA_030789695.1 of Scilla litardierei. Classification (NCBI taxonomy): domain Eukaryota; kingdom Viridiplantae; phylum Streptophyta; class Magnoliopsida; order Asparagales; family Asparagaceae; genus Scilla; species Scilla litardierei. The sequence continues at coordinate 132,271,767 of CM061139.1, forward strand.
CATCTCTATATTTATTCCATCCCCTGCAGCAGTCGCCTGCTGAAGGTTTTACAGGTGCCTGTCCTGTTCACAATCGAATGTATCGACTTCATCAGTCGACTGTCGTGGCTCAAATTATAGCCGTTGGATATTTTCTAGCCGTTGGACAGTCGACTGTCATTTATTCATCAGTCGGCTGTCAGTGACGTTTCTGTCCAGAAACTAGCCGTTGCAGCCTTTTGTTTTTAGCTGTTTCTTTGGGTTTTGAGGGCTGATAGAGGGTTCCTATATATGAGAGGGCTGATATGATTAGATCTTCTTGATGCAATTGCAAATCATTTAGAGATTGAAAAGCCACTCTTAAACTCTCTCATGTCCCTCTTTGAGCTCTCATTCCTTTTCATGCATTGAAGTCAAGCTCAAGGGAAATCATCCAAGTGCTTTCAAGCCAATCTCAACGCTTGGAGTCCTCTTCCATGCCTTGCATTCATCTATGAGTAAGCATCTCAAGGCATATGTAAGAGTATTTATTTTACTTGGTGATTCTTGTAACACTAATTCTCTTTGTGAGAATTAGTCTTTCTCTCTTTGTGGGAGTTTATCTCTTTGTGGGATTAGGATATTCTCTTAGTGGGAATAACTCTCTTTGTGAGAGTAACTCTCTTAGTGGGAGTTTGATGTCCTAGTGTATGGCTAACCCTAATTCTCTGAGTGGGAGGTAGTAATTCTTTAGGTGGGAGTTTGACCCCTGTGTAGGGTTGGTTGGGTCCTTGTGTAGGGCAAAATCCTCTTGGTGAGGTATCTCTTTGTGGGATTTGTATTCACTTCTCTTTGTGAGAATTATAGTGAATATTGGTATGGCTGGACGTACCCAAGTTTGGGGAACCAGGGTAAAATCTTTTGTTTGCGTTTGGATTGATTGTGTCAATTATTTCCTCTTGCATTTATTATTCCGCATTTGCAAGTTTAATTTTAATTGGACAATTTATTGCCATTACACTATTCACCCCCCTCTAGTGTGTTAGTATTGCAAGGGTAAGGCGATCCTTACAACACATCCTGTAGTGTGATTGTCATCTCACCTTGGCAAAGATGGAAGGTATTGGTCTCGGGCCTCAATCTATCAACTAATGCAGTAAGTAGTGCTCAGTCCAATCTTATCTACTTCAGCCTCGCACATACGTATAGCCTGGCCATTTCCATGTATTGTGTCACACGCTCATCTAATTCCCATACGAAATGTTTCTGCGTGTGGTCCACAACCAGTGGCGGAGCCAGAAAAATTTGTTAGGAGGCGAAAACATAATAATAAAATATTTTGTTTTCATGAAAGAACATAATTGCAAAAATCAGAGTTTCATCATTAATATATAAAATAAACTTACAACACATATCGACGTGTTTTCATATTTTAAGTTCGATTGATGATTAAATCGTTACCAATTGTATCAAATATGTCTTTTTCAATGAATGTGATCAAGTTAGCATTCATCTATTGATCTCACTTGCGATTTCGAAGTCGACTTTTGATGATATTCATCGCTGAAAATGCGCTCTCAACTGTAGCTGTTCTGACTGGTAATATCAGTGCTAATTTCAGCAGCAAATAAACTAAGGGATAAACTTTGTCCTTTTTAGTCATGACAATTCTTTCTGCAAGACTTACATTGTCATTTAATTCTGAAAACTCATCATTCGATCTCATCCAAAATAAACGTGTCAAGTTGGTTATCAAGCTCAAGGAGTTCTATGTCAAAAAACTCATTAGGATAAAATTGTGCAAGACGAATTAATTTCTCTTTATTGAAAAAGAGAAATGATCATTTGGACTTAAGCATGCAACACCCAAAAGTAGATCTGTATTTGCATTAGGAAACCAATTGTTAAGCTCCTGAACTGGCATATTGATTACAGACAGAAAGAATCATACACAATAATAATGTAGGTTGGTGCATTCTGGAGCTTTACGACGAGATCTCTCTCGAGCTACAAATTTTTCATCCATTTTAGGAACATTGATACCTTGTTTCATACAAAATGTTGACACTTCAAAAAGAAGATTATCCCACCCATCATCTCTCATCATCTGTATTCTTTTTTTTGAAATACTTACTAGTTTCATAGCATTTTCAATATCCTGATCTTTTCTTTACAATGCTTGCGACAGTTCATGTGTAATTCCAAAAACATTCTTCATCAAATGTACGCTGAATATAAAATCAAAAGATTTCATTGGTTCCAATAACGCATAAGCTTCAACCATTTGCTCTGAATTTGCACCTCTTCTTCAACTATTTCAAGTACCTCAATTACGGAATGAAACATCTTTATTAAACTAAGCAAACCATAAAAATGTGAGCTCAAACGTGTATCACCGGGTCTTTTCAAAGAGCATTCTTGATTTAAGCTTCGTCCACTTGATAATTCACCTTTTTTCAATGCCACAATGAGTTCACTAGCTTGTTTCTCTCGAAGAGTATCATACAGCTTGCAAGATGCTTTAACAACATTTGAAATGTTAGAGCCAAGCTAAACAAAGAGGCGATCTAGATGTGATTTTTTGCTGTAGCAACTAAAGCTAATTGAAGTTGATGAGCAAAACAATGTATATAAAATGCACATCTATTCTCATTAAGAATTAATGATTTGAGTCCATTAAATTCACCCCACATTTTGCTAGCTCCGTCGTATCCTTGACCTCGTAATCTCGATATGCTAAGTCCATGCTTAGAAAACAACGCTTCAATCCCTTTCTTAAGCGTCGATGCACTAGTTTCCGTAACATGTACAATACCAATGAAGCGTTCAACAACATAACCTATATTATTACCATAGCACAAGGTTACTGCCATCTGCTCATTTGTTGAAACATCCCGATATTCATCAATAAGTATTGAGAACAAGCTTGCATCAAGCTTTTCAATGATAGTATTAGCAGTCTCAATTGCACACGCACTAACAATATCTTTTTGTATCTCAGGCAAAGTTAATTTGTCATTTTCATGAGCATTTCAGAGCACAACTTTTTTGATATCATCATTTTGGTCAGTAAGAAACTGTAAGAGCTCAAGAAAGTTTTCTCTGTTGGTTGAATCTTCTGACTCATAATGACCTCGAAAAGCTAGCCCTTGTCGAAGAAAACGAACACAATCAATCGAAGAACTAAGACAGACACGTTAGTCATATAAAACTTGATCAGACTGCTTGACAATTGGGGTAGAATATGTTGCTTTGCATTTAATAAATTTTCAACCATTTTCATGGCTTGATTGTGAAAGCTCTTAGGGCCTCCAACATGAGTGTTAAATCGATCTTTCTTTTTCCAATTCTTGAATCCTTCGACATCAAAAGAATCACATCCTCCTTGTTCACGATTTTCGATTTTGAAAAGATAGCAATACAAACAAAATGCAGCATCTTTTTCTATAATGTATTCCAACTAATCTGGATATTCAACAAACCAATTTGAATTGAATCTTCGATAATAATTCCCTATTTTTGTTTGTGGAAATTAATGATTGCGAGGTTGACATGGACCTTTTTGCAAGTATGATCTACGAACTTGCTCCCAGATATTCGGATCATAATTTAAAATACGAGTTCGTAAACCGGGGTCAGCATGAAGATCTATTAAGTCCAGATCTACACGACTTTTCTTTGAAGTAGATGGATTGCATTCCTTACTTTCTTGTGCAGGAAGTGAGTGCTTGTGTGATATACTTCTATTGAAATACATTTCCATTGTATATGAAGAATGAAAAGGTCCAATTCTTCTAAATTCTGAATTATAGATATTAATATTATGTTAAAAAATTCATATGAAAAATGAAAAATGTACAATAAAGATGCTGCATTGAGGGCTTCATCATAGCATATTGCAAAACCAGAGCATGAGGCCAAGAGGTTTCAGATATGAGAATTTCTACCAATTAAGCACGTTGTAGAGTATATTTATGATTCACATTTCTAAACGATTTTTAAAATGAGAACAAATGTTTTGAACAAGAACAATTGAACAAGAACAATTGTTTCCCAATAATTTTTAACCTCAATTTAACAATTTCAAGACCATATAGTTACTCTTTATTACTCTTTTTTGAAGATCTCCAACTGAAATTTTTACCCTCATTGTTTTGAACAAGAAATTGAACTTTTATGTGTTTTGAACATGAATCAACTAATTTATTTTAAAATCTAAGAAAAAAATCGAATTTTTACCTTCAAGCCGTGAGCTGTGACTGTCGGAATCTGAAGATCCTCAAGGCAAAGAACCGATGCTGCTATTGTTGTGGCTTAACCACCGGTTCGTGGCCCGTCACTCGTGGCCGTTGGGCTTGAATTGAAGTAGGGGTTCGAATGCTGAACACGGCAGAAGCTGAATGCGGCTTTCAGCCTGCTGAACGACTTAACGAGGGTTTGCTCTTGCTGATTCGGTTAAGGGAGGGTTTGTACGCCCCTGGTTTTACAAAGCTGAAATTGTTATGTACTTTTGCCGACTTTTGCATTATTCATCCTTCGAAACTGTTTGCATCATTTAATGTAAAATAAAATTACTAAATTATATATTTTAACAAGCCAATTAGAAGTTTAGAAACCTGCACTTGTCAATGGGGGAGGGTCATTTGTCAGTTGGGAGTAATTGCCTCCTCTCACGTGTCACTTGTCGACTGGGAAAGGGACTTTTGCCCATTAATTGTCAATAGAGAGTAATTGCCAAATAGCACCCCTACATTTTTGTCCCTGTCTGTGGGGGCAATTGCCCTCATTGCCCCCATCCCTCCGCCACTATCCACAACTAATATAATCTCCGCCTGCAACTAATAAATGCGAAAAGTTAATATCTTCATGCAAGATTACGAAGATATCTACCGTACGTAAAAGGATAACTCACGACTGTTGTTTATATCTGCCCAGGATGTATGTGTGTAGAACAATGTCGGGCCTGATCATATAAGACTGAATCAGATAAGGGTTCCAGCTCTATATCTGATTGAAGAAAATTTTATAAGCTGAAATTTTTACATAAATTTTAAATAACAAATTTAACTATGCAACAAGTAATTATAATCTGAATTTTTTTCCTAAGCTACTCAAATATGAGGTATTTATTGGTTGCTTTAAATTTGGATGTGCATACTAATTTCATATATTTGTATTTAGAGATGACATCTTCAAAAATATAACAAAAATATAACAAAAATATAACAAAATTGGATTTGCATACAAATTTGAGAGATTTGAAGTAATATGGATGTTGCTCAACTCAATCTTCAAAAAAATCGAAGAATTTTTGGGGATTTTGCGGAAGAGAGAATTTTTGGTGAATTTCCACTTGAGAGAGGGAGAAATGCAACTGCGTTCGCTAGTTTTCAGGTGAGTGAGAAAGGGCAGTGGCCAGCTGTTGCCCTAAGTATCGTTGCGCTTGGCTATGGTTGCCAACCGCGGACAAATGGCATCGCTTCGTTTTTGGCCGCGGTTGGTAACCGCGACAAACTTCCAGACGTCCTAGTCAGCGCCCGTGCGCTCGCTGGGTGCTAACATGGAGGGAATTTGGTCGATTTTTTAAATAGGTTTTGAGTTGGTCGATTTTTAAAATATTTTTTAATTTTTGGATTTAATTCAAAAATCGTCCTTTTTGATACTTCAATTATTGTATTAACTTTAATTGTTTTGCTAGCTAGTTCTTTTATCTATCTTTATATCATGAAAGTCGGATAACTATTCAAACTTCAAAAAGAAAATAATAATAGATAATTGTTCCTTTTCTCTAGTCATTTGTTTGTTCTTTATAATGATTCGTAATTTTGTTATTATGTTGAAAATTTAATGTTATCTATGAATTCTACCTAATTCTATATACCTAATTCTATATGTCATCAATACAATAACTTAAATTGTTTAACATATTCACGCATATATGATATATTTATCAACGCCAAAACGTTAATAATATTACTTCTATTTTTTCTAATTTTTGGGTATTTTTAACAGTTATTATGTTGAAATTCTTAATAGTTTTGAGTATTCTTAACCGTATTCTAAACAGTTTTGGGTATTTTTTCTAATTTTAACAATATTTTTAACAGTTTTTAGGTATTCTTTTTATTGAGTTGTAATTTTGTTATTATGTAGAAAATTTAATGTTATATATGAATTCTACTTAATTCTATATGTCATCAATACAATAACTTAAAATGTTTAACATATTCACGCATATATGATACATTTATCAGTGCCAAAACGTTTATAATATTACTTCTATTTTTCTAATTTTTGGGTATTTTTAACCGTTAATATATTCATATTCATTTATATGTATTGTATTTGTGTGTATGAGTTGGACTACAAAATTTCCTTTTATTTCTTTGAACGAATACTTAATATCCCAAATAAAAAAATTATGAGCGTAAATCAGAGATCTCTTACATTGGATGTGATCTAGTCTATCCAAATTATTGAGAAACAAAATTTTAAATAATTTGGTATATTTTATCCATTCATCAAGTGGCTACAAAATCAACGTTTAGAATTTTATTTAAAGTCATTAAATTGTCATCTTCTTAATGCATGTATAAATTATAACAAAATTATTTGTAGATAGTTTAGATGGATCGTATCACATTTAACGGAACAGATTTGTGGCTTGTGTTCATAATTTTTTTTAATTCGGAGCGCTAAGTTTTCGTTGAAAAGATAGACGGAAAATTTGTAGTCATGTGTGTACCCACACACACACATACAGAATATTTATTTGTGCACAATCCTGCATGATCCGCATAATCCGGTGTTATGTGCTCTTTGACCATGCACACACTGAAACCCCTCACAGAACACTATTTAGGCATATTTTTTTTTGTGGAATGTTGACCCTGTGCTCAAATTAAACTATAGAGAATTAGTTAACGTTTATTCAAATGTCCATATGGATATCAACATCCCGAAGACATTTCCAATTCTGGGACAACTAAAGACATTTAGGCATAATATATTTGCATTCAACAACTTGAGCTATCATTCTAGATTTGGAAGATCATCTTCTCCAAATGTACAATTCATTAGAGACAAGAATTCCTACACGGGTACAACTGAAACACCACTCCGATTTAGTTTTAGCAAGGGGAAATGACTGTACATTTTACCATGAAAATTTGTTCGAGGGCCATGTTGTACAAAGTTAACTGCTAGCGGGAGGTAGAGCCACTTGTTTGGGCGTGCAGTGAAGGCATGTGCTATGGAGTCGGTCTCCAAATTTGACTAAACTAAGAAAGAACCAAAAGCAGTAGTAAAATATGATATTATATAAAAAAGTACTAAAAATGATATTCTATAAAAAGTCACGTTCACCTACGGCACAAAAAACAAATGATCATATCCAAATTAAGGGCATATATATATATATGAGAATAATGGGTATAATATGACAATGAGGGCTTAGCCTTATATACCAAGACACAAAAATATGGGCCCATGTGGGGCTTGTACTTCCACACTTTTGTGTCTTGGTACATGAGCTAAGCCTCAATTGTCATATGATACCCATTATTCTCATATATATATATATATATATATATATATACATGAGCTAAGCCTCAATTGTCATATGATACCCATTATTCTCATATATATATATATATATATATATATATATATATATATATATATATATATATATAGAAAGGTAAGTGAGTGTGTATATTCATGTAAAGGGAATGTACAAGTAACCACATCGGGCCAAGTAACAACAAGCGGTACAGGACTGAGAGATGCAAAAGCAGTCACCAGACACGAATACATCCAAGAGCGAGGCCCGCCAGCAAAAGAAAACCATAAGCTACGCAACGAACTGGGATCAGACTAGGGCTGTTGACGAACGAGCTTGAACGAGCTTGAACAGGGAGCTTGGTTTTGTTCATGAACAAAATCCATGTTCAAGCTCTGTTCGTTTACTAACCGAGCTCTAAAACCATGTTCAAGCTTGTTCGTTAAGCTTACCAAACGAACGTAAACAAACATTTACCGAGCTTGCTCACGGACAGTTAATCGAACGTTTTGTTCGTTAACAAGACTTATCGAGCTTGTTCGTGAACATGTTCAGGAACATGTTCGTGAGCACACAATCAATCTTGTTCATGAACAGATTTTCAATCAAACAAATGAATGTCAATTTTTTAATCAGGAATAATACTATTTAAGCATAATTGCCAATGACTAAATCAATTAAATAAAAGGATTAAATATTTGCAGGACAAAAACAAATAAATCCAGCATAATAGCTCCATAAATCCCATTACAAGCATCCATTTAAGTATAGTAAAAAAATATAGTATTTGTCTAAACTTACTATTTTCGGTACATGTTCGTTCACGAACACTTAACGAGCTTGTTCATGAACATCACTTAACAAGCTTGTTCACGAACACTTAACGAGCTTGTTCATGAACATAAATGAACGAACATAGTTATATTCAAGCTCTGTTCGTTTACTAACCGAGCTCTAAAAATCCGTTCAAGCTTGTTCATTAAGCTTCACAAACGAACGTAAACGAACATGTACCGAGCTTGTTCACGAGTAGTTCGTCGAACATTCTGTTCGTCAACAGCCCTAGATCAGACCAATCCCCAGTTCCAAGAAATGGGTCTAGACACAGTATCATCACCTCAAGAGCAGGCATCACAGCAGCAATGTCCAAGGAGATCTGAGTGAAGAGGGAAGCTCTCGGAAGCGACTGCGAATGGAAGATGCGGTTGTTGCGCTCCTTCTAGATATGCCAGAGAGCAGAAAAGAGAGCCAACAAGGAAAGACGCCCAACAGCAGGAAGCTTCCTACGTGATCCAAAGCGACGCCTAAGGAGGAGGTCGTCGACATGCAGGGATTTGGAGCATGAGGGAAGGCCAAGTTTGAGACGACAAGACGTCCAAACAAAAGAGCTGTACTCACACCTGACAAAGAGATGCTGTGCAGTCTCCGGATGATCGCTGCAGAGGACACAAGGAGCCTAAACAATGATACTCTGGCGGGCTAGGTGGTGGGATGTGGGAAGGTGGTTCGAGAGCGCCCAAAGAAGAGCGAGAGCATACTTGGGCACATGCCCATGGTACCAGACAACAGACTACAGACGAAAGGTGGGGAGGGATGGTGAGATGCGGCCCAGGCAGATCGAAGGGAGCACCCCCATCCGGGATCCACTCCCACGCATCGGGACCCTCGCCAAGGCCACTGAAGAAAAGTGGGAGGCAAGATGACGAAGACATCGGGGGATCCTCCAAGCCACCTTAGCCCAAAAATCCGCCACCTGGGCATATGTGGTAGTAAAGGGGGGACGCAGATATTGGCAAGGTGGCCACATGGAAGCCAAGGATCAAACCAGAAGGAAGAGGTCGCTCATCACCAACCACCCGACGAAGACAACTCAAGGCAGCATCCCAGGCCCGGAGAATAAACTTCCAAGACCCGGAGTCCAAAACAACATGGTCACATTGGAAGAAGGGAGTACGCCTCTAGTAAGCACCCTGCATGTCAGCGGCCCAGGGAGAAGGGGAGTGGAGCAGACGCCACATAAGCTTGATACCAGCAGCCATGCCAACATCCTGAAGGCTAGGAAGACCAATGCTACCAGCACTCCTAGGTTTACATATGTCCCCCCACTTCCAGAGGCAGAGCACGGACCCCCAAATAAAATCTCTGCACATACGATCGATCAGCGACATGATGTGGAAGGGATGCTGAAGGACTGGATCCAGTAAGAAACATAGCCATGAATGACTGTATGGACCAACTCAATGCGGCCAACAACATAGAGAAACTTAGAAGACCACCCACAAGCTTAGACTTGCACTTATCTACCAGGCTAGAGTATAGTTTCGCTGTCGATAAGAGGAAGAGAGAGGAAGGCCGAGGTACTTGACATGAGAGACGACAATAAGAATACCCAATAGGGAGGAGAGCACAGCACCAGTCCCACATCCCTTACTCAGGAGAAGCTTGCTCTTCCCCTTGTTGACCTCCAACCCAGTAAAAAGATGGAAAGTATCCAGCAGGCGATTGAGCTCGCTAAGGAAATCAAGATCCGCTTTGCAGAAAACCAGCATATCATCAGCAAAAAGGAGATGAGAGGGAATACCTTGGGCCCCACGCCTGGGGGACGCATAACTCTGGCATGAGTGGCGATATCCATAAGAATGGTGAAGAACTCCATGACAATAACGAATATGTAGGAGAAAATGGGGTAACCCTGGTGAATACTCCGATTCCCACCAAAAAAGCGAGCAGGAGAGCCATTCACCAACACCGAGAAAGAGGGAGAGGCGAAACACTCATGTATCCAGTGGATGAAGATAAGGGGGAAGCCCAAGCGGTGCATGAAGTAGTAGATGAACTCAGAATTGATCCTATCAAAAGCCTTCCTTAGCTCAAGATGGATGCAAGCACGGGCCCCCAAGGAAGCAGAATAACCCCGAATAATCTCATGGGCTAGGAGGGTGGAGTCAGAGATCAACCTGCCCTTGATAAAGGCAGGTTGATTCCAGGAAGAGCTTAGTATAATAGGAGCGAGACGACGACCGAGGACCTTAGAAATAACCTTATAGATCACATTGCAACAAAAGATAGGGCGGTAGTCAGAGAGAGGTAGCCTCAGTAGATTTAGGGACCAGGGTAAGGAAGGTATGATTCGTCTGCTGGAGCAAGGAGCTAGAGGTAAAGGAGTACATAGCAGCAAGGACATCCCGCCCCACCATCCCCCAGAGCTCCTGAAAGAAGGCATGAGGGAAACCATCAGGGCCAGGGGACTTATTCTTATCCAAGGAGAAGATGGCATCCTTAATCTCACCATCAGTGACCCCACGACCCATCCAAGCACAAGCCTCAGGAGTCAACACCCGCTTAGGCACCACATTAGGAAACATAGTCCACTAAGAGTCCTGAAGAAAGATGGAGGAGAAGAAATCAACAGCCTCAGAGCGAAGGGAAGCAACCTTCATGGACGGGTCACCCCCTAGGCCAACAAGGTGCAAGAGACTGTTCCTAGAGGCACTCTCTTCTCAAATATATATACATTTATCTATTATACATTTGACAACGTTTTTTGAATTCTAGGACTGACTAGGACAAGATAAACAGTGGCTGAGATTTGATCTTGGTAAATCAATGGTTGAGATTGGATTTTGTGAAAATTTTAGTGGGAAAACTTAAATTTTGGTGGGAAAAGTGTCTTGGGAACCAAAACTTTGAAATAAGAAGTGTCTTGGGAAAGATTGTGGAGATTAAATTTGGGGAAAGCGCCTTGGGAAACTAAACTTTGAAATTAGAAGTGCCTTGGAAAACATTGTGGAGATTAAATTTGGGGGAAAAAGTGCATTGGGAACCTAAACTTTGAAATTAAAAGTGCCTTGGGAAAGATTGTGGAGAAGCATGATCCATTAAATTAAACAAAATAAAAAATTTAGCGTAAAACAATTTAGCGGAATAACAAATTAGCGTAAAAATACCCTAAGCTTTGTTGTTCCGGCGCGGCCCGCGCTGAAGGCGTCCGCTAATTTTTTACGCTAATTTGTTGTTTCGCGTCGAAGGCGCGGACACCAAATTTGTTGTTCGACGCCGAATTTGTTGTTCCGCGCCGAAGATGCACGTGCCGCTAAATATTTTTACGCTAATTTATTTTTGTGTTAAATTTTGGCTGTAGAAATATTTTTTCGGGGAACAAAGATTTCGCGGGGGAAATCTTAAATGAACCGTGCCCGCGGGCACGGGTTATTACTAGTATGTATATATACCATTATTCTCATACACACGCATATATATGCGTGTGTATATATACACACGCATATATATGCGTGTGTATATATATATGCGAATTATGGTATATGTGTATACATACATACTTATGAGAGTACTGGGCATCATATGATAGTGGAGGCTTGGCCTCATATACCAAAACACCAAAGTGGGAAATTACAAGCCCCACATGGGCTTGTACTTGTTGTACCACCCACTTTTTTGTGTCTTGGTATATGATGAGATGCCTCCCATGTCAAAGGATACCCATTACACGCACATATAAATAATGGATATTATATGGCAATGGAGGCCTCATATACCAAGACACAAAAAGTGGGCGGTACAACAAGTACAAGCCCATGTGGGCTTGTACCACGTCACTTTTTGTGTCTTGTATATGAGGAGATGCCTCTCATGTCATATGATACACATTATTCTATATGTGTGTATATGTGTGTGTGTGTAGCTTAGGTTGGAATACCCCATGACCATGGGTATATATGTATGTATGTATGTGTGTGTGTATTAAAATATAGGTTTAGCTTAGCTTGGAATACCACATGACCATGAGAATTGCATAAAGTTATAAGGTCTGGTTAGCCTATGATCATGAGAATTGCATAAAGTTACGAGGTCAGAATACCCCATGAGAATTGCATAAAGTTATGATTATGCCCTAACATCTGAGTATATGTCAGGAGGAGGCGATCACTGCACAAGGGAATGCTTAAAACTCATTTCCTTCATGAGCGTTTATTGTTTACGTGAAGAACCTTTTGGATATTAGTTCTTCAATTTTTAGCATACAATTTCAATCTTGCACAAAATTGGGCTGGAGTCTTTTAACTAGGGATATCCTGATAGGTGTCATGCATTTAAGATGCATATGACTACTTACCCTGTTAAACCATCTGGGTGTGCCTCGTAGCACACATATATCAAGCTTTAATTCTAAGCACTTTCATGGTAACCAATTGATCTAATGACTAAACTCATGTAGGTACATTATGTTGCCAAGTGGAAGGGCATCACTTTCATGACTAGCAGGCAGGGGCTTGGTGTCGTCGGTGGAACGGTATGTCAAAGTAATAAAGATACTGTGCTTACTCATTTAGTTCTATGGACAGTTTGGTTGCTCCATATTGTGAACTCTTAAAGATGTCATTAGATGCACCACTAGAATAGACACAAGCACACACACAAAAAATACGGACACCGGATCCATTTTTAATAATCAATTCTTTATGGGCCTATATTCCTAGTACTTTTTTTCTCTGATCTGATGATTTCTTGGGTAGCCAGATCCCCGTGTAGGACATAGAAGACGTGCAAATCTAACTGCCCCAGTAATTTAGCAAATTTACTTTCAGTATAAGTACACCACAGTATCCTGATGCTTTCTGAATGATTGCAGCCCTATGGTTTTGATGTTGGGCAATCGGTGAGAGGAAATGTTCTTAAAGGATTGGACTTGGGAGTTGAAGGAATGAGAGTGGGTGGCCAGGTTAGACATTTATAGATTTTTGATTCAGACATTCCATCAGTGTGCAGTAATTCGTTCAGTGATGTACGTTATATAAGAGCATTCACTTTGCATTTGGTCCAATGCCATGACCAGAACGTGAATGTCTGTGCCACTACGTGCCCACAAAGCACGCTAAGCCTGCTGCATGAAAAATTCAGGCAGCCATTTTTCATCCATGTGTTGCCATTCCACATTATCTTTTTTTCAGATGTGCACTTATATTAATCTGTAGTTCTTTACTTCAGGAATATTCTTATTCTGAAACTTTCTTCATATGCAGGTGCTATTTTTTTTCTTAGCACAGTTGATATTGCTCTCTAGTGAAGGATGGACAAGTTCACCAAACCCTGACATTATCAATGACACAGTTTATTTTTTGTTAATCAGAGAAGAATTTGAGAACGACAATATTGGAGAGAAAATTAGTCCTCTCGCAACCCATAGTTGGCATATATATAGTCTTCAAGGAAAGTAGGCGTGGATTTACAACTAAAGACCTTAATATCTTGATAACTAAATACAAGCTCAATACTTCTAGCCAAGCTGGATCATAAATGGCTATTATGCTTTCCCTTTTTTTAAAGATGTGAAAATTTTAGGAGAAACTGCCTTGGTAGACACATCCGCTAACTGTCTAGATAGAGTGTATGGAGTGCAAATTAACTTTTTGGTTACACCATCACAAATAAAATAACAGTACACCTATATTCGTTTGGTCCTCTCATGAAAAACGGGATTGTTTGGCTTGATTGTTAGGTATGAGGTCATGTTACTGAAAACCAAGTTCACATACCAAAGACTTCAAACACATCATCTCACAAATTGTATAAGCCATGCATCTGAATTTAGATTTAACACTAGAACAAGACATCCCATTTTACGTTAGTTCTACATGTAACTAGATTACTTCATAAATAAGTGCAATATCCAGTTGTAAGTTTTCTATCGTTATTGTCTCATGCATACACGATCTGAAAAAACTTCAATCCGCATATGTTCATGATAATTGTATGATATACCTTTACTAAGAACCCCTTCAATGTGTATCAAGATCTATATAGTTGCTTACTTAGCTGTGAATTTCTTTTGGTTTATGCATAAATGGATGCATTAGTCCTAACAAAAGTAATACATGACCTTGTAAGAACGGGATAGATAAGTATGCCAACTAATTTCTTATACCAAGAAACATCATCAAAGAACTACTAGTCTGATCCAATGCAGTATCAGTTGGAGTACACATAGGCTTACTACTAATTAATCCTGTCTCTTACAGTAAATTTGAAGCATACTGTTGGTGGGAAAGAGTTATTTGATATTAGCTATGAGTAATTTCAATCCTAAGAAAATATTTAAGCTTTTCATGTTTTTGGTTACAAAATATTCTTTGAGATAGTCTTTGGTCTTCTCAAGAGTCAAGACAGCGTGGTCATTTCTAGTCAAAAAATATCAACAACATAGATATCCAAATGCATAGATTCAGAAGAGCTATGACGAAAAAGACCGCCACAATCATAACCACCATAGATCCAGAAGAGTCGTGACGAATGAAAACATAATAATATGAATAACATCTTCGAAAACTAGCTCCCAAGACAACTTTGTTGAACTTGTCAAACTATGCCCGTAAGCACAGCTTCAGACCATAAATTGTCCTTTTGAGTTTGCTCACCCTATTCTCCCCACTCCCCATCTGCAGCATATCCAAGATGTTGCTTCATATCAACATCCACAAGGTTTCCTTACGTTACAAGAAGGTATTCTTCACATCTAGCTAGAACATTGGCAACTGTTGATTAATATCAATATATAAAATGATCTGAATAGAATTAAGCCAAGCAAGAAAGGAGAAAGTTTCAAGGTAATATACTCCATATGTCCGAGTGAAACCCTTAGAAACAAAACAAGCCATGTATCTATTTTCGATCTTTTTGGGATAATACTTCATGATAAACACCTATACTTAGCGATAACCCACAACATCCAATCCTAGAGAAAACAACCAAGCCATATGTCCGTTGAGAAAGAAGAGCATCTATCTTCTCATTCATAGCTTGTTTCCAAGTGCATCAATGCTTTTTGATAAGATTTTGATACAGACACAGAGGACAAAGATAATGCAAATTGACAAAAAGATGGACAAGACATGTATAAGATAAAATGAGAAATTGGATGTGTTGTGGTAGGCCATTTACCCTTGCGATGTGCATTAGGAAAGTCTAAGCCATAGAAAACAAGAATATAGAGATAATAGAATAGCAGAGACGATCTAGATCTTTAGCTATAGATACTGGATTGGTTGGTGGTAAAACAACCTGATGGAGTTATCATGTTTGTGAGGTGGCACATGGGAAGGGATTCGACGCAGGAGAAGGGATTCGGCGGCTGAATTTTGGGTGTTTTCGTAATTTTAGGACATTAGGGGTATTTTTGTAATTTTGGTATTTTTAATGTATTATTTACTGGGGGCTTGAGGGGTGATTTTGTGAAGAAACTTGTTGGAGATTGAGAATTCTCTTTTTTTGTGCAGAGTGCGGCCATCCTCTCGAAGTGGTGGCTTGGGAGAGAATTCATCTCAAAAAACTTAACTTTATCCTCAGTTCTCTTTTCAATTCCAATAAAAATCATCTTTTTATCGTTTAAAATCAGTGGGTTCATATCAATTTGGTATTAAAGCGAGGTCGATCCATGACGGCGGCGGAATCAAAAAAAGGTGGAATTTTTGAAGGAAAATACGACAGCGAAATTGAAGATTTGAAGAAATCTGTGGAGGAGCATTTCACATCGGTTGAATCCATGACGTCTTCAATAAACATGGCGATGGAAGGGCTCAAGGCATTGGTGGATGCAAAGTATGATGCTTTCGTGCAAAAAACTAACGCAATAATTTGTTCCACGATCTTAAGATCCAATGGTGAAATCTTTGGAGAAGGGAAGGAAAATGCGAAAGATTTTGTCAAAGGACTCCTCGAGAATGCGGATCACTACTTCGAAGAGAACGTGGAGGACGAGGTGGGGGAGGCGGCCTTTCCCACCCACCCCAGGGGAACACCCTGGGGTGCCTTACCCAGGATGGGCGAGGGCCGCCAGGGGCCTCGCGCCCCCCTGGCACCCCTGCAGGACGCTTACGAGGCCTTGCAGTGCCGCCAAGGGCCTCGCGCCCTTAGTCCGGTAGGGCATTACCGACACCCTATAGGGTCGTGGGGGGCCTAACGGCCCCTAGCGGACATGTAGGGCACTCCGAGCACCTGTATGGCTGCAGGGGCCCAATGGTATCCGGCCTGCCCACCAGGGGCCCAATGGCACCTTGGAGACCGACCGAGACCATGTCAACCACTTGATACCCCTAAGACCGGTCGACAACAAATATGACTTTCTCGGGCTCCACAGCCACTGGTACGTGGCAGAGAGGCGACAACATATACTTCCAGCCTACGAGGAGTATCTAGAGGACTACGATAATAACTTAGACCATGAGACAGACGATAGAGGCTTAGTTTGGAGTGACTGTGACTGGGGTGACAATGGTGACAGAGACGACGCCCCACTGAGGGGTTATCGATAATCCAGGGACAGATGGCGAGACACATATCATCCTTATCTTTTCAGGCAGGTTGAGGGGCTAGAAAATCAGGGGAATCTAAGGGTGGACGACAGAGTGAGAAAGCTGATGATGCCCCTTTTCAAAGGGGATGGTCCTTATGGATGAATATACAGAGAGCTGAGAGATTCTTTGCTGTAATACACATGATGGAGGGACAAACTGGAGGCAACCGACATTTGTTTCGAAGGGAATGCGCTCTCTTGGTTTTTATAGAGGGAGCAGAGACGACCTATACGATCATGGGAAAAGCTCAGAACTGTTTGTTGGATATGTTTCGAGATACTCAGGGAAGAAACCTACAAAAGCAATTGCTGGCACTCATGCAGGATGTATATATGGAGTATAGAAAGAAGTTTGAGGCACTCTCAGGACGAGCCATGGACATACCAGAGGAGACTTTGGAGGAAAGCTTCATGGAGGGGCTCAAGCCGAACATTCGTGTAGAACTCTACACTCATCAGCTTATTAGACTGATGAATACGATTGACTTAGCACAGTTGGTAAATGATCGCCTTACTGAGAAGATATCTAGAGGGCCTTAGAGCGGCTCCACGTTTCACTGCCAGCTAGTGACATGAGGACACTATGTATCAGCAATGGTAAAGCAGTCCAGCAAAGAGAAACACGACGAGCCACAGTCATGTTGGTAGTTTAGGAAGATGACAGAGGTTGAGGTGAAGTAGAAGAGGCCGAAGAAGTTGTGTTTTAAGTGCGATGGGACGTTAACCCTGTGCATCGTTGTGGAGTCCGCAAGTTTCAGATTAAGATAGTGGACAAGGATGAGAAAGATGTAATGAAGGATGAGGTAGAGGTGACATAGGACTAGTAGCATCATCACTTGGACGTCGCGATGGTTTCCTTAAACTCTACTGTGGGGTTCATCCCAAATCATATCATGAAGTTGACATGGAGGATTTCTGACCAGATGATGTATGTGGTTATTGATAGTGGGACAACCTACACCTTCATCTCAAATCACGTCGTGGAGCAGCAGGATTTGCAGTTGATGGATAATGGTAGTTTTGGGGTGCTGATGTGGACTGGTCAGGTGGAGTGCATCAGAGGCATGTGTCGGTGCCTTATCCTTATGCTTCAGGGTATTCGAGTTGTGGTGGACTTTCTATCGCTGGAGTCGGAGATTACCGACGTGATACTGGGGATGCGGTGGCTGCCGTCAATGGGAGATATGAAAGTCAATTGGATGCTAAGGATAGAGTTCCAGAATGGAGGGATGACTGTTACACTACAGGTGGACCTTAATTTATACATAGCCATGGTTTCCTTAAAGACCATGACAAGGACCATCCAGTCGGAGGAAGCCGGTTTCTTGGTGGAGTTGCAGGGGATGGTGAGGGATGATGCTGCAGGGACCGAGGGCGAGCAGATGATTCCAACAGAGGTGTAGCAGTTGTTGATCTAGTTCGAGAATGTGTTCCAGGCTCCCCATGGTTTTTCTTTGCATAAGAAACACGAGCATGTGATAGTTTTGCATGAGGGAGTCTCACTTATCAGTGTGAGGCCTTACCGTTACCCCAAGGTCTAGAAGGATGAGATATAGCACATAGTGACGGAGATGGTGCATGTGTGATTCAGCCTAGTGCGAGCTCTTTTCTAGCATAGTCTTGCTGGACAAGAGAAGGATGGGAGTTGGAAGTTTTGCATGGATTAATAGCTCTGAATAAGGAGACGATCCCCAATAACCTCCATATTCTAGTTATTAACGAGCCATTTGACGAGTGAATGTGTCGGTGATTTTTACTAAGACCTTAAATCCGGCTACCAGATAGTATTACAGGAGCTTCAGCGCCATCAGTTGCATGCAAATAAGAAGTGTCTCTTCATACAACAGAGGGTCAAGTATTTAGGGCACATGGTCTCAGCAGAAGGGGTGACAGCCAACAGGTCTAAGATTGCAGTGATGGTATATTGGCCACGTCCTACTACTTTACGTGGGCTGAGAGGATTTCTGGAGTTGACTGGATATTACAGGAAGTTTGTGAATGGATATAGTATTATAGTCTGGCTACTGACGGAGCAGCTTAAGAAGGATTGTTTCCAGTGGAGCGAGGATGCGACCTAGAGCTTTTGAGACTTTGAAGAGGGCAATGACCACGGTATGTGTTGGATTTTCCTGATTTTAGTAGACCGTTTGTTGTGAAGTCTGATGCTTCAGGTTATAGGTTGGAAGCTGTGCTAATGCAGGACCAAAGACACGTGGCATACTTCAACCAGGTTTTAACGACAAAGGCAAGGCTGAAGTCTGTATATGAGAGGGAGTTAATGGCCATTATGTTAGCAGTACAAAAGTGGAGACCTTATTTACTTGGCCGATTATGGTGCGTATGGATCAGAGGAGTCAGAAGTATCTATTGGAGCAGCGCATGGTGATCGGGGAGCACCAGAGATGGCTTACGAAGCTGATAGGCTATGACTTTGAGACACAGTACATACCTGGCTTTTTGAGATGCAGTACAGACATGGCTTTTTGAGATACAATACAGACATGGCTTAGAGAATAAGCCTACAGATGTGCTATCCCAGAGGGGGATGACTTACAGTTGGCCGTCTTATCTGTACCAGTTTTGCATGATTGAGAGCCTCTTCTACAGAAGATTGAGGCGGATCAAGAGTTGGCGAGGGTTTGAGCAGCACTCCTACATGGATCAGAAGATTGTCCGGGGTATTCTTTGCAGGGGCAGACACTACTCTATTAGAGACGATTGGTCTAACCCATGGTTTCCATGCACATTCCAAGCATTCTATTGGAGTTTCATGATGGTGTAATTAGTGGCCACTTTGTGGTCCTCACAACTTATAGACGATTGGAGAGAGAGGTGTATTAGAAAAGGATGAAGAAAGACGTCACAGAGATGTTGGTGAAGTGTGACGTTTGTCGACGTCATAAATACGAGGCGATGGCTCCTGGGGTTGCTGCAGCCCATGTCTCTATCAGAGTGAGTTTAGGAAGAGGTAACGATTGACTTCATTGAGGGGTTGCTAAAGTCAACATGATTCTCAGTCATTATTGTTGTGGTGAATCGTCTCAACAAGCATGCACACTTTATAACTCTTCGACATCCATATGCTGCATTTTCAGTTGCAGAGGACTTTTTACGGGAGGTTGTGCGATTGTATGGGATACCATAGTCCATTGTTTTCAATATGGACACGGTCTTTTTGAGTCATTTTTGGTGGGAGCTCTTTCATATGCAGGGGACAGTGTTGAAGCAGAGTAAAACGTTTCATCTCCAGACTGGCGTCCAGATTGAGATCGTCAACAGGAGTATAGAGACTTATTTGCAATGTTTCATCACTCAGAGACCTCGAAGCAGAGGTCGAGGTGGTTGGCTTGGCGGGAATATTGGTATAACACTTCATATCACACCTCAGCTCAGACTACCCATTTAGAATTTTGTATGTGAGAGATTCTTCTCACTTATTACATTATGGCAACATTTCTACATCAGTTTCTCAGGTAGAGCAGCACTTGGAGGAGAGAGATCGAGTGTAGGCAGAGTAAAACGACATCTGCTCAAGACTCAGCAGATAATGAAGACACATGCGAATACTCAGGATGGATGTTCAGTTTGCAACGTGGCATAAGGTGTGTTTAAAACTGCGACCGTATCGACAGAGATCTCCTGTGCATAGGAGAAACAGGAAGTTGTCACCGCGATATTTTGGTTCATATAAGATTGAGACAAGGTTTGATCAAGTTGCTTATATGCAGAAGTTACAATCAGAGTCTGTCATACATCCAGTCGTTCATGCATCTCAGTTTTGTCGGGCCATTGGGGACCACACACTGTCTCCATCATTGTTGTTGACTTTGACTGAGGACTTGGAGGTTATATTGGAGCCAGAGGAGCTGGTGGGAGTTTGTCGGCTGTTCAGGGGGAGCGCAAGGCGTTGATTCAGTGGCGTGGGCTTCCAGATTATGATGCTACTTGGGAGGCTTTTCTAGTGATTGCACAACGCTCTCCAGATTTTCACCTTGAGAACAATGTGGTACTTTTGAGGGAAGAGTAATGATGGAGTCATCACGTATGTGAGGTGGTGCAGGAGAAGAGATTTGGCGCATGAGCATGGATTTGGCGGCTGAATTTTGATTTCCAGATACGTTTTCATAATTTTAGGACATTATGGATATTTATGTAATTTGATATTTTTGGTTTATTTTTTATAGGGTGCTTGAGGGGTTAGGGATTCTCATGCTTGATTTTGTTAAGCAACTCCTTAGAGGTTGAGAATTTCCTTTTTTGTGGAGAGTGCGGTCGTGCTTCAGGGTGTCCAAAAAGCCCGCGGGCCGGCCCGGTCAATGGGCCGGCCCGAAGCCCCGCCCGGCCCGCAGCCAGGGCCGGGCTTCCTGTGCCCCCTGGCCCGTCAGGCCAGGCCGGCCCGGTGCCCAGTCACTGCGGGCCGGGCCGGCCTGGCCCATGCCTTCGCTGTAGGCTGCAATTTGCAGCCTGCTAGGGGTTTTTACTCTTTTGGGCATTTGACCAAAAATACCCATCCCAACAGTCATAAACGGCCATTTGGGAGGGGTATTTTGGACATTTTACACCGAAAAAACCCTATAAATTTCAGCCAACCCCTCTCATTTTTTCACAATTATCAAACTATCAAACTCTCTCATACGTTCAAGCAAGCAAGATCAACCACTCTCAAGCAAGATCAAGATTCAAAGCTCAAATTGATATAACTCTCATCTTCCTCCTCTATCAACATCATCTCATTGCTATTACGATCAATATCTCTACACCACTCGCAAGTCGGCAAATCAGGTTCATATATTTTAGAATAATGTCGGCACCAAACCGTAGGTCTTATACATTCCACCTTAACACTGAGGAGCAAGATAACTTTAATATGATGCGGGCTAACCCGATAGAAACACCTAATTATGACCATTTGGAAATGTCACAATGAACAAACTGAATAGTATGAGTACACAAATCCGATACAACATGCTTATACTATTTCTGCACAAACATCTTCTGTACACGCTTCTACACTTGCACAACCTATTCCTGCTGATGTTCCACCTACACAAGTAACACAACAAACCCAACCTAGATCAACAAAATCTGTGGTTTGGGAGCACTTTACAAGTGAAACTGTCCCCGACAGAGGCACGCGGGCAGTTTGCAAAATATGCAGTTCTGATTTTACTTGCAAACATTCTGATGGCACAACACACCTAAAGAGACACTATGCCTCTCACTTAAAAAAGACCTTAAACAGACAACATTAAACTTATCTGGCTCTTCTTCCTCTTTATCTAATTTCTCATACTCTGCTGAGACTATGAGAAAAGAGATGACAAGATTTGTAATATGCCGAGAATTGCCATTTACTTATGGGGAAGCCCTGAATTAGAAAGACTTAATCAAGTGGCCCTTAACCATGCCTTTAGAAGAGTCCCTAGAAACACTCTTCGAAGAGATGCTATATCAGTTTTTGAAGTTGGTAAAGCTAAATTGATTGAAAATTTTGCTAGTGTAAAATCTAGAATAGCGTTGACTTCTGATATTTGGACAACAAAATGCGGTGCATCATATTTATGTGTTACATCGCATTTTGTAGATAATTCTTACATGCTAAATAAGATGATTATTGGATTTAGAATGTTAGAGCTTGCTTATTCTGGGGGGTGCTATTTCTAATGTAATAATGTCTGTAATTCATGATTTTAATATTGCAGAAAAGATTTTTTTCTATTACGTTTGATAATGCATCCAATAACACTAGTGCAATTAGCGTTTTAAAAAGAAATTTGACCCTCGATATGGAGGGGTTGTTATTCCATCAAAGATGCGCATGTCACGTCTTGAACTTGATAGTTCGCGATGGATTTGCAACTTGTTCACCTTATTTAGATAAAATTAGACATCTCATGTTGTTCATACATACTTCTAACACTAGACGACTTCAGTACAAACAACTGTGTCATACTAGACAAAGACTATACCTGGCATTTAAATTTGATGTTGCATCAATGTGGAATTCAACTTACTTAAAGTTGCGATCTATGCTTAAGAACAAAGAGCAGCTTACATATTATTCACTTACATATCTTTCACAGGACACTGTTTTTGACATTACTGAAATAGAGTGGTTCACTGTAGAGCATCTGAACGACTTTTTAGAAGTTTTTTTACTGCTACAAACAAATTTTCTGGGGTTTATTAACCAACATCTTTTAGGATTAGAACAATTAGTTTTAATTTTTGATCAGATATCTAGGCATAGAGAAAGTACACACCCTAACACTGCCATAATGCATATGATACATGACATGTCTGTAAAACTAGCTAAGTATTGGAATCAGGTTCCTCTTATTTACTCATTGTCTAAAGTTTTTGATCCTCGTTATAAGGAGGATGTTGTACTAGGTTATTAGAAATGTATTCTGAAAACATGTGATTTTCCCATGTTGAACAAGTATCTGCTGTTAAAACTAGCTTAAGAACCATGTATGCTTATTATGAGGCTAAATTTGGTAATATTTCACATAATTCATCTGTGCCTGCTAGTGCTACTGCTTCTTCTAATAGGATTCGACGAATGTTAGGAAAGAAGAAACAAAAACCCGTAGACTTGGATAGTTCTACTAGTGAACTATGCAAATATTTAGCTAATCCATTCCCTTTTCAGAGAAAATAATGGATGATGAGCATTTTGATCCTCTTGCTTGGTGGAAAGGATATGAATCTGTTTATCCCATTCTTTCCATTATGGCACATGATTTGTTATCTGTACCTATATATACAGTTGCTTCGGAGTCTGCTTTTAGTGCATATGGTCGTGTTCTGAGCAACAAGAGATCACGGCTGAAGAAAGACATATTTGAAGTTGCGGTTTGTGCGAAGGATTGGTTCCATGCTGAAAACCGCTCACAGAACAAGGACCTTTCCGAAGATTTCGAAGAAGAAGACGAGTGATGTATTATTGTTTTCCTAGTTGTATTATTTTTTTGTTTTGGCCATTGTATGAGGGGTAAGGCTGGTCGACGTACGCCACCCCTCAAAAAAGATTTTAATTGATAAAATTTAAAGGTTCAACCCGGGACCTTCGAGAATTTCGGGCTTAAATTTTATTTTGTCATGTGTTCGTTTCTTTATTTATCTACTTACAATTACAATGTATTATATATTTTTAAAATTATTATATAATTACAATTTACTATCTATTAATATGTATATATAACATATAGAATAGATAGTAAATAGTAAGTGTAGATATTATTTTACAGGTTGTTTGAATTTTTTAGGGTACATTAAGTTTTTAAAGCTTTTTTTAGAATTAATAAAAAATTTAATTTTTTTCAATAATGGGCCGGGCTTCCGGCCCCCGGAGCCATTTCGGGCCGGCCCGGGCATCCCGGTCAACGGGCTTGGCCGGCTCGTGGCCCGGTCAAGGCCGGGCCGGCCCGATGGACACCATGAGTCGTGCTCTCGAATTGGTGGCTTGGGAGAGAGTTCCTCATGCCTGATTTTGTTATGCGGTCGTGCTCTCGAATTGGTGGTTAGGAATTCTCATGCTTGATTTTGTTAAGAAACTCCTTAGAGGTTGAGAATTTCCTCTTTTGTGGAGAGTGCGGTCGTGCTCTCGAATTGGTGGCTTGGGAGAGAGTTCCTCTCGAAACAACTCAACTTCAACTTTATCCTCTGTTCTCTTTTCAATTCCAATTAAAATCATCTTTTTATCCTTTAAAATCAGCAGGTTCCTATCAAAACCGTCTCGATCCTGGGATGTTTGGTATATACCTACAACTTGTTTTGGAATTGTCAGTGTCACTACTGTTGGAGGACTTGACAAGTACGGGGGAATAAGCTAAGAAAAAGATGCATAAGAAAAATACAGAATAGGCTAAAAATGTAATATATGGCACATCATGATATTTTTGTCGTAAAAAGTCAAAACAAATCATCTATGCAATCTAGAATAGCTAACAAAGATACATTTAATAGATTAAGGGGATAACTCATTAAGATCGGATTGAATATTTTGGACAGATTGAGCGCATAAAAATCATGACGAATAAGAGAAAAGTGGATTTTTTCAGGATTTAAACATGAAAAGAAATTTGATCAGGAAGCACATACGAATGCATTCTATTTTTAAAGTAACAATTACAGAGCACAACATCAGCCCAAAGATATTTTGAAAGATGCAGTTCAATTATCAGGATTCTAGCTACATCTAAAAGGTGTCTATGTTTATGTTTTGCAACCATATTTTGATAGGAATTGTGAGGACAAGTAGATTGATGCAGAATTTCATTAGACACACAAACTAGAAACTTTCTGTTGCATATATTCAAGAGCATTTATCAGTGCAAAACATGAATAAAAGTTGAAATTTGGGTCTTTATTTTATTAAAGAAAATTTTAATAACATCAAGAACTTGTGTCCTATCTTTTAGCAAATACATTCAAGTCGTTCTAGAAAGATCATCCACAAAAACTAGAAGTATCGAGAACCTGAAATAGAAATAAAATGACATGATTGTCAAAGGTCTAAATGCAAAAGGAAACCGACTCTTATTAATGACTTGATGGGGATAGGAAGCACGATGATTCTTTTCTGACTGATAAGTTTCACATCAAAAAGAAGATACAGAGGACTCCATATGTAATGCTTGTTACTTGTTTACAGATGAATGACCTACTTGATGATGCCTCGGTAATAAAGTACCAAAGGAAAAGACAATTGCCAAATCAGAAGGTGGATGATCATCATCCAAATAATAGAGACCTTGTTCACAACCTATACTAATTTGATAGGTCTGGGACTTTTTGGTGGAATAAAGGTAGGATTTTTATTAAGTGGAAGATAAAAAGGGAATTTTTAATTTAAAATGCAGATCTGAAACTGGTTTATAATAGCTACTACAATAGATCTAAAGGCTAATTACTCTAGGGAATTGAAGAACAATATCCAGCAAAATATTCTAGGGCTTAGGAATAAAACTTATGATTCAATTTTTCGGTAAGCCACTAGGGCCAGCCGGCCCTATTGTTTAAGAGGGGAATTTGCAACAAGTCTTGAATTATGAAGCAACCCCCTCCTTGTCACGACACTACAAGTTTGCCACCGGGTTCGTGGTGGACCCACGCCTCCTCCTTTGATAAACCCGCACACCTGGCTTTGCAGCACCCTCTCCATGAACACGCGCTGCATCATTACTCCCCCCAAAAGTGCCACCTTGTTCTTAAGGTGGAAGTCTAGAAATTGGTCTCGTATCACCCCACGGACCTCCCACGTAGCGTCATAGTCCGACATCCCTCGCCATCTGATCATCACTTCTTGTTTCCCCTTTGCGGTCTGTCGCACGTCGGTAAGCTCCTAGGGCTCAAGCAACACCTCCATGTCATCAGTCATGTGACGGAGAGTAGGTGAGAGAGTGATTCCCAACAGCTTGTCTCAATTACGATATGTGAAAAACTGGGTGGAAGGTAGATATAGCAGGTAACTTTAGACGATATCGCATATCATCCGCAGACTAACGGCCAAGCATCGAGACTTGCTTGTGGTGTTTCATCTCGAAAAGCCTGAAGAAGTGGGCCCGTTGACTGGCATGGGCAGAATACTGGTACAATATATCTTATCACGGCCGCTTAGACGACGCCTTTCAGAATTTTGTATGGTAGAGACCCTCCACACTTGCTGCACTATGGGCAAGAGACGACTCTAGTATCAAATGTGGAGCAGTACTTGGCAGAGTGGGACCGGATTTTGGAGGAGCTGAAGCTCCACTTGGCTAAAGCTCAGCAGGTCATGAAGGCGAGGGCTGACTTATACCGCAGAAATGTACAGTTTGACGTGGGGAACATGGTGTATCTGAAATTGCGTCCTTACAGGCAGAAGTCCCTAGCGCATCGAAGAAATGAGAAGCTCTCGCACAGATATTTTCGGCCTTTTGAGGTGGAGGCCAAGGTGGGGTCGGTAGCTTATAGATTGAAGTTGCCCCTATGATCGGTCATTCATCCGGTATTTCATGTGTCTCAGCTGTGCCAGGCAATTGGGGGAGCATACACCTTCTCCTTCATTTCCAGAGACATTGACGGATGATATGGAGGTCATATTGGAGCCTGAGGAGTTGAAAGGGGTGTGTAGGGTGAGCGCTGGAGAGCAGGAGGTGTTGGTGCGACGGAAAGGCTTGCCAGAGCATGAGAGCACCTGGGAGTTGGTGGGCATCATGGTACATCAGTTTTTAGATTTCCACCTTGAGAACAAGTTGGCTCATTTGGAGGTGAGTAGTGATGGGCTCATCACGTACTCAAGGCGGCGCACCAGAGGAGGAGACAGACCAACCACTTGATTTAGGGATGTTCCGCACCCTTGTGTCTTATTTTATATTATTTTATTAGCTTGAGGGACAAACTTGTAATTAGACAATAAGGGAATTGGGAATAAGGGGGGCTTGAGGCCGGCCGGCATTAGTTTGTGCAAAAATTGATTATGAGTGATAATTCTAGGGAAGAGTGCGGATGCCCTCTTAACGACATCTTGGGAGGGTGGTTGCCCCTTATAATTGTAGCTAAAGTTATCTTTTTATTCCTATTTTCTTCAATAAAGTTCAGATTTGCTTCCGGATCTTTCAGTCTCTCACCATGAAAATCTTGTGATTACCTATTTAAATGCATAGTAAAGTATTTTCAAACCTCATGTCCAAGTAACCAAGCACACTCTCAACACATTTCATGCTTAAAATTTTAAGTGACAAACAATATTTACATAAATTTAATTTTTCTTCAATATCTCATATTTAAAAAGGTAACTACATAACCATCAGTCATTTGGCCAGGTGGTGCTCTTCCTCCCCGTAGTGGTAGGTCAAAGGTTCGACGCCCTCATTTGTAATGAAAAAAGTTAACTATATTCATATATTTATTGGAGAAGAAGCACACTCTTATTATGTTGAAAATGTGATACAAAACACCAAAAATATCTCAAAATTAATTTAGGATTTACAAGGTTTTTTGTAGATTTTTTGGAGCACAAAACAATGATTTTCTGGAAAAAAGAAGACAGATTTTCTAAAGCCTAGATGATGCACAGTGATGAAGCACATTAATGGGCGGCTCACTGAGCTGCACATGCGCATGTCCTGTGTGCGGGCGTGGCCTGCAGATGCACGTGTTGCGTGTGCGTGCGAGCGTGTGCGTGAGCAGCGCACGCTGCATGTGGTTGCGGGCGGGCCCAAGCAGGCGTGGATCCGAATCGGATTCGGGTCCAATATCTCAGACAGTCCAGTTAAGGTTTGTTAAGGCCAAAATTGGCCGAGACAGTTGTCAAGCTGACGTAGACTCGAGATGCTGAGTCAGAGCCTCGTCAGCAATTGGAGTGGGACCATTGGTTGGAAGAACCAGGGTCGAGTGATGGTACTTGGAGATGATGCGACCTTCGATCGACCTTCGAGCGGTTGTTGCGTCGATCGTTCGAGGCTGGAAAGCTCGACGTCGACCTTCGATGTTGGATGATGACTGTCGATCTGCACCACAGGGACTCGTTAGGGGGTCTGATCTGGGTTCCGACCTAAATCCCCTCCGATGCTTAAGTTAGTATGGAACTTAAGGGAGAGAGTGAGCTTGGTGCAGCTGAGATCGATCCACGGAGGTTCGTCTCAAGACTGGCGGCGCAAGCTCGAATGTATAAGAAGTATAAGTTGAGAAAGTAGAGTTATATGTCTTAGAGCTCGTACATTGGAATTGGAAACCTTTCCTCTATTTATAGACGTGCATGGTCCCTTTGGAGACGTTAGGGTGAAAATGGCCACCCATAATGTGGCCACGATCTTTTCCCATTAATAGGAATAAATGTTGCACACGTCCCCGAGATTCACGAGCCCGCCTTTAATCACACGTTCGAGTGAAGCGGACCCAATGGTCGACTGGCCATTTGGGCTTTGACTGAGTCAACATCGGGCTTCTTTGGTGGGCCTCGTGGGCCTTAGTCATCTGTCGACCAAGTTGTCTCGAATATCGGTCCAATGATTCAACAATGGCCCTATATCGCACGACCTTGAAGGGTCCATCCGCTGAAGTCAAGCGACGTTACTTCACATTAATGGGGCTCGGCAGTCGAGAAAATAGCACTTGAGTTCTAGGCGCCAAAATGCCCGCCTCGTCGACTCAGATGATTTTTCGCTTCGAAATCGAATACATTCTAGGCTCTTGGATCTTTGACGCGTGTTTCATCAAGCAGTTGTTGCCTCGCCCATATATGACGATTCCAGCGATAGTGTGCGGAAGTACCGTTTTCATTCTCTTGATTTAGATTTTCCTTCTCTCGAAAGCAATGACTTCGTCCTCCATCTCTGCCTCCGGAAGAAACTTGGTCACAGCCATTCAGAAGAATCGGGAAGGGGTCATGGAGCCGGCCTTGCTGGTAAATGTGAGGTCCAAAGTCAAGGCTGGCCAAATCGCCGAGCTTCAGAGGAGCTATTTCCGTCTTGAATATCAAATCAGGCTGCCTAGAAGGAACGAGAGGGCCCATCGTCCTGGCGATCGGGAACCGGGGGTTTACGTCAAAGCCTTCAAACGAGGCCTTCGATTTCCCATGCATCCCTTCATGCGGTACTTCCTCTGTACCCTAAATAGTTCCCTCTGCCAGTTGATGCCAACCGCCAGTGGCATGTTGATGGGCTTCATAGTTCTGTGTGTGTGACAAAGGGAATTGAACCATCTCTTCGTTTGTTCAACTACTTCTCGATCCCTCTCCTTAAGACCCTGGGGTGGTACACGATAATGGCCCCATCGAGGCAGGAAGCTGCTGGAAGATCTTTCTACCTCCAATCCCAAGTGGAAAGACGAGTTTGTGTTTGTGGTTTTCCAGGGGGATGCAAGCTTCTGTATCGGTTGGGGCGCCCCTGATTTGGGACATGCCGAGAATAAGCTGCTGACTATCGAGGAGAAGAAAGCCGCCGATATTCTGAAGAGCCTGCCAGAGGGTATGAGGTCGATCGAGTGGCTGTCGTCAGATGGCGTGCTGCGTCGGACCGTGTGGACAAAAGGTTGGTTCGATCGTGCTCGTCAACTGTTCGACCTTCGTTCTTCGACCTAACTTGTTTGTTGATCTGGTAGGTTGACCGACTTGGATTATCTGGTGGATCCCGCATTGAGGAAAGCAGTCAAGACTTCCATCAAAGAGGTGGAGGCGAGCATGTTGTTGCCCCGAGCGTCGACCCTGTTGAGAGCGATAGCCCAGCCGTCTGGTGATCGACCCATGGTTGTCGAGGGGGTTGCTCAGGTGGTCCATCCTTAACAGAAGAAGAGGAAAAGGTCCGCCTCCAAATTTGAAGTAGTGGCGCTGGAAGGGACCAAGAGGAGGCGGAGAATCGTTCTCAGTGACTTGGAGCTGTCTGGGTCGAATGCAGCAGCAGAGCAGGTCTCCCAGCATGGGAGTGATATTCCTCATGAGGAAGACTCGGAGAGGACTCAGGTTCCACCGGAGCTTCTTGTGCACCAAGACTCCTGGCCTTGAGAAGTCTGTTCCCTCCGGTAGGGCTGTCTGAAGACATCCTTGACGAGTATAGGCCGATTTTGCTGGAGGGCCGATCTCCTCAGCCCCATTCGACTGCTCCGAGGAGGAGCTCGTCAGGGCGATGTTTCCGTTGAGGCGTGGAGATTCTGCTCTTCTTTACTGTGGGACCGCCTCCCGCATAGCTGAGATTGCGACTCTTCCACGGGACAGGGCTGTCGTTTAAAGGGTCGATTATGAGCGGCTTGCGTCAATAGCCGTTCACGCTTGTTCGGGCCTCTATCGATGCTGATATCAGCGCGTAAGCTGTCCATCGAGTGTTGTGTGTAAGCTCTTGTGGTCATCGCGGCATTGCGTCGTCGCGCTCTGGAGGTGGGCTGCCACCATGGCTGGCGACGAAGTAAGTGCGGACGCTACGGGAGACCCAGAGTCTATGACCGTGCTGGATGGAGATCAATGGCCTGACCGGCCGCTGTAAGATTCCGACGTTTTTTTTATGTCTGCTTTTTGAATGTATATGGGGTAGTGTAAACGAGAACAATGTAAAGCAATAGGAAGTGACATGAGAATTGGCATGTGTATCCTTGTTTGTCATTGCATCTCTTTGTTTGTTGTCGCTAACGCTTGATGGCCTCTTTCGTTGGGTTAGGTGTTGCTTCAAGGTTATCGAGGATAAACCATTGAACCACATTTAGAAGTTAACCACCATTGTCCATGGTGAGGGAGAGATCTACTCGACTCATGGTTGACGAAATGTGAGTTGTTTGGTGGCGAAGGGGTGGCCCTTCGATCTATGGCTGAAGACATTCTGCGAGAGTCGTTCAGTAGCGAAGGGATGTTCCCTTCGACTTATGGCTAACGACTTTCTGGGAAGGTCATTCAGTAGCGAAGGGATGACCCCTTCAACTTATGGCTGACGACATCCTGGAAGAGTCGTTCAGTAGCGAAGGGGTAGCCCTTCGACTTACGTCTGACACTTATTTAGGAGGTGAGTTGTTCAGTAGCGAAGGGGTGACCCCTTCGACTTACGGCTGATGCTCGTTTAGGAGAGTCGTTCAGTAATGAAGGGGTGACCCCTTCGACTTACGGCTGACGCTCGTTTATGAGCCAATTGCATCAAAGTAAGTTTAGTTTTCCCAAAACCTCTCGAGGATCGGATCCTTTTCGAGGGGAGCTTTGATGAGATAGTTTCTGTAGACTTTACGAAGGCTCATGAAAGCGAAACTTTATTCGATAAAAGAGACATGCTTTATTGACGGAAGTAACAGAAAAACGAAGGTGTATAGGTGTTTTCCGATCGACGTCGCAGCTGTTGCTGTTCATTGCCCCTTTATTCGCCTCAAGTCTCAGATGGCTCATTTAGTCTATCATCTTGGTGACAGGCGATCCCGTCATCTTGCCCTTCTGCTTTAAGGATCCCTCCTTGCTTGGTAGATCATTAGCCAGGTTCTTGGGGTGTCCTCGCTTGACCGGTACATCGATATCTTTTTTGAGAGTCCAACAATCATTGGTATCGTGCCCATAGGCGTTGTGATATTTGTAGAATTGGAGGTCGTCCATCTTCTCATATTTGCCCTGCTTTGCTGTCTCTTGGATCAGCTCTTCTCGTGGGGCGTAGACGAGGACTTTTGTCTTAGGAGCGACCGACTTAGCGTAGGTAGGACGCTTCTTGCTTCGAGGGCTCCTCTCCCTGGACCTCTTATCTCGAGACTCCTGTCGGGTGTCCCCGAGTTTGGTTTCTCTCGCCTCGTGTCTCCGCGACAGGAGGGGGTGCTCTTCGCATTAGCTCCAACTGGTTCTTCTGCCTCCTCGGAGGAAGTGAACCGATCTGTTATGTTGAGCATTTCTGCGACTATGTTAGGGGGGAACTGGTGAAGGGCCCTCCTCAGGTGCTTGTTTCGGACCGCCTGTGTGAGCGTTGTTATGACGGTCACGTCTGGTGTCTCTTCTACATCGAGCCTCTCGTCGTTGAATCTCTGGACGAAAGCTCGAATCAACTCATTCTTGTTCTGTTTGAGCGAGAATAGGTAGGACGACCTTTTCTTGGGACGTCGTCCTGCGACGAATTGTTTGCAGAATATTTCTGCCAGTTCGTCGCACGAGCCGATGCAGCTGTGGGATAACCCTTCGTACCAACTTTCTGCCCTCTTGAACATGGTAACATGGAAGGCTCTACAAAGGTATGGCTCGTCGGTCCCGTGGAGCAGCATGACATTCAGATACTTATGAATGTGCGACCATGGGTCGCCTTTGCCATCATAAGTTGGTAGAGCGGGGAGCTTGAATTTAGGAAGAAAAGAAGCAGAGATGATATTCTCTTTCAGGGGGGTCTTCCGAATCGCGGATTGGACCAATATGGATCCTCCTGCTCCAGGTTGCGAGAAGTTGGCTCCCGAGGATCGGTTCAGGATCTCTTCCCTCACGAATCCACCTGCTTGGTTTAGTGGGTTATAACCTGGGAGACCCACATACATTGTCTGATCTAGGATGTTGCAGGTTGCCGCCTGGTAATTGTAGGGGGGGTGTGTTTCCCCTGGAGAACGAAAGCTCGATTATCGATCCCCGCTCCGTTGTATTGGTGGGCCAGGGGGGGTCGAATTATGGAGGTTAATTTCCAATTGATTTGCCCTTGGGTCCCCCAAATCGTGGAAGAAAGCTGAGCCCTTGGTTGGTGTTAGGTTCGGGGTTGGAGGCGGCAACTGCTCATTTACTGGGGATGGGCTCCCCATATTTTGGCGTATTAAAGTCGCCAATGCGCCTAGGCTCCTATCGATCTGCTCGGTGAACTGGGTGAACTCCTTTCGGGTCACCCCAGGCTCCTTTGGGCCTCTGATGGTCGTGGTGGGGGCATCGTGGAGTCCACGACGTCTTCAACCAGGACGTTGTTCGCTCTTGGCTTCTCCTTCGGACCTTTGACTGGTCCAGCGTTGCTGAGTTCAGTTATCATAGCTTATGGATTGCTGTGGGATGTCAAGCTTGTTAACGTTTCCTACAGACGACACCAAACTGTTAAGGGAAAAATCGACCGAGACAGTTATCAAGTTGACATAGACTCGAGATGTTGAGTCGGAACCTCGTCAGCAATTGGAGTGGGACGCTTGGTTAGAAGAAGCAGGTTCGAGTGATGGTAGTTGGAGATGATGCGACTTTCGATCGACCTTCGATCGATAGTTGCGTCGATCGTTCGAGGCTAGGAAGCTCGACGACGACATTTGACGTTGGATGATGATTGTCGATCTGCACCACAGGGATTCATTAGAGGGGTCGGATCTGGGTTCTGACCCAAATCCACTCCGATGCTTAAATTATTATGGAACTTAAGGGAGAGTGAGCTTAGTGCAGCTGCGATCGATCCACGGAGGTTCGTCTCAAGACTGGTGGCGCAAGCTCGAATGTATAAGAAGTATAAGCTGAGAAAGTAGAGTTCTATATTTTAGACCTCGTTTCTTGGAATTGGAACCCTTTCCTCTATCTATAGACGTTCAACGTCCCTTTGGAGACGTTAGGGTGAAAACGGCTACCCATAATGGGGCCACGATCTTCCTCCATTAATAGGAATAAATGTTGCACATGTCCCCGAGATTCACGAGCCCGCCTTTAATCCCACGTTCAAGTGAAGCGGACCCAACGGTCGACTTGCCATTTGGGCTTTAACTGAGTCGACATCGGGCTTCTTTGGTGGGCCTCGTGGGCCTTAGTCATCTGTTGACCGAGTTGTCTCGACTACCGGCCCAATGATTCAACAAGGTTTATTAAAGGTATTTAAACAGTATTTTGGCTAGGTTATTTGAGTGAATTCGAGTGCAAATTTAATGTACAAGTTTGCGGCCATATGTAGAAATGGCAAAATGAGGACCAAGGAAGGATTGTTTGAGAGCCTTTTTTCGTTATTTTTTTCTCTGATTCTTATTAGCAAGTTTGGTTATTTTATTGAACCAAACGACATAGCTTGTAAATTTAAGGTTATTGAAGCATTAATGATCCCTCCAACTGGATGTACATCATGTAGTGGATGGAACCAATTTAAGTATTGTTGTCTGGTGCGTGTTATCGTTGTTTTGCGTTAAATTTTCATATATATTGATGTGTTGTGGGTTTTGTAGAGAAAGTCATTAGATTTGTTCGTTGGTTTAACGATCTTAGAATTTTGTGGGACGATTGTCTTCTTGATAAGCATACCGAGATGGCATAGGAGCCCAAGAAAGGTGATTCCAATCACCCCCAACAGATTAGAACTCTTATCCTGGCTTCTAATAAGACTCACACACCTAATGAGATATAGTAAAAGAGTCACGTATAACCATAAATTCAAACAAGACTAATATACCATAATTCTAGAAGGACTTGAATACCATAAATACTAGATTAAGTCAAACTTTAATAACGAATTTGAATTTAAGTTGGATTCCCATCAATAAGGCTACATGACCTGCAAAACACATATGACCAAAAACACTGAATGCAAAAGGGCTTGCCAAAAATCTTAGAAAGTCAATAGGTGCATATGCAAAACTATGCTTGTATTGCAAGTTGCAATTTCTAAGCTCATGCCATCATAAGAGTAAACACGTAGTATTCTTAAAGACTGGCTATCAGAAGGGAATGAGTGATAGATTTGCTATAGGGAAATATAGTTATCTAAAACAAGCCAAAATTGTAGAATTTTCAATCGCAATTCTGAATTTCTTTAACTACAGAATCTATATTGCATATGATCTATCAGTTAAATGTTGTTGAAATTTAATTTGCTGGAAAATTACATTAAATTGGTGCCGAGAAATAATGGGTAATTCATGACCGTTATAGTAGGATTTATTGTTTCACTTGATTTATTTATTGGATTTCTGATCCCACAAATGTCAATATTGGAAGGTTCAAATAATGTCTAATAAGCAATCAAACGAACTAAAATTATGAAATTAACCCTAATATGCGAGCAAAGATTTATTTCATGAAACAAGGATTGATTACATCTGTTTATTGACAACTTTTACATTTATTTTTGCAGAGATTATTAATAGTTCCGCCTGAATTAGCTTATGGAAGTAAAGGAGTCCAAGAAATTCCTCCAAATGCAACAATTGAGGCAAGTAATCGTTGGTGATCATTTAATTCTGGACTTTTTACTGTTGAAGGAAAACTAGTTGAACCTGCTTTTATTTGTATAGATTCCCGATCCCTATTCCAAAATTTACATGCTGCATAGGATTTTTGGGACAAAGTCAATTCCTCTACCAAAAGAGAAATTGCGATGAAAAAAAAGAGAAGTTTTATAGTTAAAAATTGTAAAGAGGTGAGGTGGGGCATGATGTTGCGCTTTTTCATTATACATCCCATGTTGCAACCAAACAAGAGAAACTTGGAGTTCTCGCTTCTAAGATGGAAAGGATCCCTGTTGCCTTATCAGATTTTTGCATTTCCATCCAGCACCATCATTTCCATGTTTTTCCCCTTGCAATATGACCCTCCCATGAACTTGTTGATTCTGAACTTGCTTATTTTCATTTGTGCCAGTTACTGTATTTTTGTTCTACATATTTAGCCTTTCTTTGATTCTCCACTACCAACATATTTATGTTGAATCACCGATCATTCTTATGATATGCAGTTGGATGTGGAACTACTATCTATCAAACAAAGTCCATTCGGGTATGTACTTACACAATAATTCTTTCTTGCTGGAATTCTGTTATCAGTTTACCTTTTCTCTTTCAGTCGCCAGTTAGAATAACATTATTGGTTCCTTGACATTGAATTTTATGGTACAGGACCGGTGTTAAGATTATTGAAGGGTGATGCACATATCCTTTCTATTGTTTATTCTGTACAGCAAGTGTTTTTCTCAATATATTACACGGGCTTTGTTAATCTTGTATGGCAAGGGTATGATCCTTGGGTTGTGGTGTACCATATTTTATAACCTAAATCATGGCATTTCATTTTGTACATTTGTGGATTTCTAAACTTTTGTTCCGTTTATTTATTTTTGTTGTCTAAGTTTTGTAATTCAATAAACATTATTGTGTCCTAAATAAGTTTCATCGATTCAATACAAACCTAGAATGTCTCCTAAATACTCAATGTCTATAATCAGGCTTAACTGAGTTTTTGGATTCATATATATGACCCAGACCCGGGGTTTAAGTCATATATCTATGTCCATATCATATGAATTGGAGTAGATATCTAGAAGTTCAGCTCAAACTCATCATTTACAATTTCTTTTTGGATATTTTGACATATTAATTTCGGGAATTATTGCTTAGGTATAAGAGCTGTTTGACCCGTGTTACTTCCAATAGTCTATCAAGTCCGTTTCTTTTAACTGTGTTGGGCACGGTTGAGTACAGACAGATGCTATTCTTTGCTTCCAACAGCCATCACTTGTTGGAAGTTTCAAGGTCAGAATTAGGTTCTGATTCCAAGTGTAAGCTCCAGTTAGCTAAAAAGGATAACATAAAGCAAAGCAACCAAATAGAATCACTGTTCCTTCCCCCCTTCCTCATCTTTTAAATACTTAAAAGACATGAACTCACGACCTTTTTCTTAATGGAGGAGGACAGCAAAGATAAACGAGCTGAAGTGAATCATCCTCTTTTAAAGTTCGCCATTCCCTTGGCTCTTTCCCTCGCTGCTATTATCATGTCAACCCTCACTAGGAGATCTACAGCTAGGAAAAAACTAAGCCAAGAGCAACACCAAATGGACTACCCTGAATCCATGTCCCAATATGAGTTTGAAGATGAAGACGTGTCTTCGCCAGAAGAAGAAGAATCAGAAGAAGGTGAAGAAGGCGGCGATGTTGATGAAGCAGATGAGGAAGATGGTGGTACTGTGGAGGGCAAGCTACAAAGGAGTACTCATCTCTTGGAAAGCTCGAAAGAGATTTCTATAGAGAAATGCCCCGAAGAGCCAAATTCTGGTGAGCAGATTGAAGATATGAGGTGCCTGGTAGCTACCGTTGATGATAGGCAGAACATGCTCGAGCAACAGTTTTACGATTACTGCAACATGAAGGAGCAGGAGTCTGCGTTCCAAAAGCTTCAGATCATGTGCCTTGGTCTCAAACTCGAGTCGTTAGAATTCCAGTACCAGAGGCTTGAGGGCACCATTGCAGAGTTTACAGGAACCATGGAGAAGGTTCAGCTGATGAGAGCGGAGATCAAGTTGCTTCAGAGGAAGGCTAACAAGCTCACCAGGGCAAATAGAGAGTACTCGAATCTCATTAAATACTATGCTTCAAGACTTAAGGGAAAAGAGGAAATGTCAAGGAGCAATGAAGAATTTCATCAGGCAACCAAAGCAATCAAAGAAGTTACTGATCAATTGCACAAGGAAATCAAAGCAATGGAGGAGAAGCTAGAGGCAAGACCATCGAAGGTTTGTACCCTTTTTTTCCTCGCTTTCTCCCTTATGATGTTTACATGTGTCTTCAAACGGTTATATGTGATGTCTATTACTGACAGATTGAAGACGCGACAAGATTATACGACACGAAAATGTCTGAACAACTACAACAGCTCCGAGATAAGTGGTCGGCGGATATGGAGGAGCTAATTTATATAGGGTGGATCAATGCATGCTTAAGACGCGAGATCTTAATAATTCAAGAAGAGGAGGATGAAGGGGATGGCGACGATGATATTGAGGAAGAGATGAAAGCAGTTCCAGACCCTAGAGATGAGGTGGTAATGGAGCTGCCACATGACTGGCATGTTAAAAATTGCGGCATAGAATTCTATGACATGAATTCTGCCTCGGGGGTTGCCGACATCGAGGATGCCTGCACGTCCATCGCGGCCGCTAAGAGCCCTGGTCGAAGCTTGAAGAAGCCAAGATTGTTGCGCAAGCTCAAAGGCTGGGCAACAGGGAAAGGGAAGGGCAAAAGAGCATGCGGCAAAGGCAAAAGCCTGGAGGGATGACATTGTTCCAGTTCTTGAAGGTGGTTGTAAATTTCGTGTGTGTATGCAGCTTGTGTCTTGCCAAAGAAAAGTGTATGAACTGATGGTTTGTAAATAAGCCAAATAATTAGTTTCATGAATTTGTTGGATTTTCGTTTTATTAAGGGGAAAAAATGAATAATTGTTGGAAAGTGATGGGACTCAAGAGAGAGAGGGGCAAACTTTCTATTGAGTAGTGTGTGTGTGTGAGTAAATTGGGTGTGTGTGTAAAGAAAGTGTGAAATCATATAAATAGAAGTGATAGCCTCACTTTGGAGGCTAATCACACTTTCCCCAATTTCTACATGGTATCAGAGCTAAAAACCCTAAAACCCTAAAACCCAAACCCCTAGCCCTCCCACGCGCCGCCGCTGCTTGCCGCCGCCCGCTGCCGCAGCGCGCCGCCGCTGCCGCCAGCCGCTGCTGCTGCGCCTGCCGCGTGCGCCGCTGCTGCGCGCTGCCGCTACGCCTGCCGCAGCCGCCAGCCGCCGCCGCTGCTGCTGCCGCCGCTGCCGCCAGCTTCCGCCGCTGCCGATAGCCTTCTTCTCCTCCCTCAAGTCCTCTTCTAGCCCCACAAAGCCCTACCTAGCCACAAAAAGGGAATCCCAAAAAAACCCTAACCCTAGATCTATGGTAGAGCCATGAAAAGGACTCCATAGGTTTACGGTTAGGGTATGACCTAGAAGAGGAGAAGGAGAAGTAGATCTGCGGATCTAAGGAGGGAGAAAGAAGAGATCTGCGGATCTGAAGAGATGGGGGACAACCTTACTTCAGCGGACATGAAGGCCTTCATCGGGGAGATAACGAAGCTACTTGCTTCGAAGGAGTTGGGATCCTCGAGTGGATCGACGCCTTCACGTCCCGTGCAGAAGCTGGAATTGATGCCCAATGATGTGAAATTGGAAGGGACGAAGAATTACCTCAGTTGGTCCAGGAGGGTGCTTCTCATTCTGAGGTCGAAGGGGTTAGAAGGAGTCGTTCTGGGTTCATGCAAGGAACCGCTGGACAGGGATGGGGATGATTGGAAAGTCTGGAGCACCACCAACTCACTGGTGGCTGCTTGGTTGATGACATCGATGGTTCCACCCATTGCTGGGATGGTGGAGGCCATAGAGAGTGCTGCGGGGATTTGGAGTATGGTGGAGAAAATGTACTCAGGAGCAGGGAATGTGATGCTCATGATGGAGGTTCAGGGCAAGGTCGACACCTTGAAGCAGGGGGAGATGACTATTCTAGCCTACTCTGCGGAGTTGAAAAGGCTTTGGTCAGAGTTAGATCACTATGACCCTATTGACCTACCTGATCCTAGGAGCGCTGCGATACATAGGAAGTGGGTGGAGCGTAGGCGTGTGACACACTTTCTGAGGAACCTGAATGGAGACTTTGAGGCCAGGAGGGCGAGTATGTGCCACCTATCCTCCATCCCATCCCTGGAGGAGGCCATAGCTGCAATGGCACAGGAGGAGACCAGACTGAGGGTTATGAAGGATGAGGGTACTCAGGTCACTCGGGCTGCACTGGCTGTACCCCCAGTGGCAGTAGTGAGCGAGGATCGAGAGTGCTACACATGTGGGGTGAAGGGGCACCTGAGCTTCAACTGCCCACAGAAGGGCAGTGGACGAGGACGTGGCACTGGAGGCAGAGGAGGAGGTCGTTGGGGCCGTGGAGGCCGTGGACGAGTCGCGGTGGCCCACGGGCCAACTTTGCTACCGCTGATGGACGACAGGAGACAGTGATGATTGAGGCTACGCCAGCTGAGTCGTCAGACCTAGAGCAGCGGAGACAGTCCAGGTCTACTACTGAGAGCTCGGAGAGCCATGCAGACCAGACTGGGGATATTGCCTCGCCATTCGGTAACTTTGCCCACTTCGCTCACACAGACTCAGGTAACCGATTAGCCCTTTCATGAAGAGATCATATAGAGTGGATTATTGACTCAGGTGCATCTAGTCATGTGTCAGGAGCATATAGACAATTTTCCACATATAAACCACATTCCATTCATGAAACCGTTCAGACAGCTGATGGCACATCCCAACCCATTAGAGGGACTGGTACTATTCAGTGCACTCCCTCCATACGTCTCTCTTCTGTCCTTCACGTCCCATCATTTCCAGTCAACCTCTTATCTGTTGGCTCTATTGTTGATGATCTCGACTGTAGCATTACTTTTGACTCTACTCATTGTGTGTTGCAGGAAAGGAAGACTGGGAGGAGGCTTGGGACTGGCGTCAGGCGTGATGGACTGTGGTATCTTGACAGAGCTAGTGGGGATGCTGCACTGGCTGTCGTTGGTGGAGAGAAGGAAAGGGATGTACTTTTGTTGCACTGTCAGTTGGGACACTTGCCCTTTGATATTTTGAGTAAAATGTATCCCGATGTTTTGAATAGAGTGAATGAAATGAATTTGAAATGTGATGCATGTGAATTTGAGAAACACACTAGGACGTCATATCCTAGTGTAGGGATGAGGAGTGTAGAGAAATTTCATCTTATTCACTCAGATGTTTGGGGGCCCTGCCCAGTGACTTCAGTGAGTGGGTTCAGGTGGTTTATCACCTTCATAGATTGTCACTCTCGGATGACATGGCTTTATATGATGAAAAACAAAGGCGAAGCGCTGAAGTGTTTTCAGGACTTCCATAGAAGTGTCAGGAACATGTATGAGGCCAGGATCCGTGTCTTGAGAACGGATAATGGGACTGAGTATGTAAACAGGGAGTTTGCATCTTACCTATCCGAGAGTGGGATAACTCATCAAACCACCTGCCCCAACACCCCCCAACAGAACGGAGTTGCTGAAAGGAAAAATAGACACTTGTTGGAGGTAACTAGGTCACTCATGCTCACCATGAATGTACCTAAGATATTGTGGAGTGAAGCAGTGATGACAGCCACATATCTTATCAACAGGATGCCTTCACGGATCCTTGGTATGAAGTCTCCATGTGAGATTCTTATGGGAAAAAACACTTTCGTAGTTCCACCAAAAGTGTTCGGATGCACATGCTTTGTGAGGGATCATAGACCCTCTGTGGGGAAGCTGGATGCTCGGGCAATTAAATGTATATTTGTTGGGTATCCTTCAAATCAGAAAGGCTACAGGTGTTGGAGTCCCTCAGAAAGAAAGCTGTTTGTGAGCATGGATGTGACGTTCAGGGAGACTGAACCGTTTTATGGAGGACTGACAGATTCTACATCAGTATTTGATACTGGGGCCTCTCCAAGCACAGGAGGAGTTGGTCGAGAGGGGGAGACTGATGATAGGAGGGTAGTGGTTGGACTTATACCATGCCCTGTCAGGGCTACTGGTACTGGTCCTGATAGCAGGGAGGAAGGAAGGACCTTGGTGGAAGAGGAGGAAGACAGGCTGTACGGCAGGAAATATAGCAGGAGACAGAAGGATAGTCATGGCGATGGAGGACAACAAGAAGACATCTTCCCCACTGAAGACCCACTAGCTCCACTGCCACATGTCGAGGTTGATCAGTCTATCACGCCTGCTCGAGTCCCGACCTCCTTACTGCCTTCCTCTCCTACCACGGATGGTAACCTTTCTTTGCCTTCCTCTAGTTTAGATCTTCCACTTGCATCTCGTAGGGAGCCTCGTATCAATGCCGGCAGGCCTCCTGTACGGTATGGATATGAGACTGATATTGCTAATCATGTCTCCTACGCTTCTCTTACACCTGCATATAGGGCTATCATTGCATCCTTACAGTCTATCCCTATACCAAGTGATTGGCGAGTGGCAAAGCAACATCCCCAGTGGAAGAAAGCAATGCTTGAAGAACTTGAGGCACTGGAGAAGAACAAGACATGGAGACTTGTCTCACTTCCAGCAGGGAAGAAGGCTGTGGGCTGCAAGTGGGTATTCACAGTGAAGCAAACTGCAGAAGGGAAGGTGGACAGGTACAAGGCGAGGCTGGTTGCCAAGGGTTACAGTCAGACTTATGGGATCGATTATGATGAGACATTTGCCCCAGTGGCAAAGATGAGTACTGTGAGAGTACTGATATCCTGTGCAGCGAATTTTGGATGGAAATTGCATCAGTTGGATGTAAAGAATGCCTTCTTGCATGGAGACTTACAGGAGGAGGTATACATGGAGGTTCCACCTGGCTTTGGCACACAACAGACGGTGGGAAAGGTGTGTAGACTGGACAAGTCTTTGTATGGGCTGAAGCAATCTCCAAGGGCATGGTTCGACAGGTTCAGGCGTGCAGTCATCACCATGGGCTACAAGCAGAGTAATGGTGATCATACTGTATTCTATAGACATTCAGGGCAACGGATCACCCTTTTGGCTGTGTATGTTGATGACATTATTATCACTGGAGATGATGAAGAGGGAATCTCTCACTTGAAGGTGAGGTTGGCGAGAGAGTTTGAGGTCAAGGACCTTGGACAGTTGGGATACTTCCTTGGACTGGAGATTGCCAGGTCCAGAAAGGGTATAGTTCTCTCACAGAGAAAGTATGCACTGGATCTTCTGGCTGAGACAGGTATGTTGGGGTGTCGTCCAGCAGTTACTCCTATTGATCAGAATCATAGGTTGCATTCACAATCAGGGGAGCCAGTGGACAAAGAGAGGTACCAGAGACTTGTTGGACGCCTCATCTACTTATGCCATACCAGACCTGACATTGCCTATGCTATCAGTGTGGTAAGTAGGTACATGCATGATCCTAGGACTGGACATATGGAGGCAGTCTTCAGGATACTGAGGTATCTGAAGAATAGTCCAGGAAAAGGCATATTATTTGGTAGTCATGGTCACATGAATGTGACAGGCTACTGTGATGCAGATTGGGCCAGTTGCTTGGATGATAGGAGATCGACCTCAGGCTACTGTGTGTTTGTTGGGGGCAACTTGGTCTCTTGGCGCAGCAAGAAGCAGGATTTGGTGGCTCGTTCCACTGCAGAGGCAGAGTATCGTGCTATGGTGCTTAGTACTTGTGAGATGATCTGGTTGAGATCACTTCTACATGAGCTACGCCTGCTGAGAGAAGGACCATTGCAGTTGTTGTGTGATAACAAGTCTGCAATTAATATTGCCAACAACCCAGTGCAACATGATAGAACGAAGCACATAGAGATTGACAGGTTCTTCATTAAAGAGAGACTGGACAAGAAACAGTTGGAGATCTCCTACATTAGCTCTGGACAGCAACTAGCAGATTGCCTTACGAAGGGGTTGAGCTCTAAAGGAGTGGAGGATGCTTGTAACAAGATGGGCATGATAAATATCTTTTGCTCATCTTGAGGGGGAGTATTGAGTAGTGTGTGTGTGTGAGTAAATTGGGTGTGTGTGTAAAGAAAGTGTGAAATCATATAAATAGAAGTGATAGCCTCACTTTGGAGGCTAATCACACTTTCCCCAATTTCTACACTTTCTTAGCAAAAGAATGAGTAATCATGACAGTAAGCCATGGTTCTCTATATATTCATGTAGAGAGGGGAGATGGAGGACCTCAAGGAGACCAAGGGTCCCCATTACTCATAGTAATGGAGACCAATGAAGTGGGTAATGAAGGAGGGGAGGCCAAAGGCCTCTCTCATTCATAACGCTCTCCCTTACCCATTCATCACTTTGGTCTCAGCATCTGAGGCAAAGAGGGGTGGATACTTCTGGATCCAGAGTAAGTGTGTTTGCCTCGTTAAAACCTTAGCTGTGGAAAACCCAGTAGGAAAACCCAACAGCTTAAGGAAAAAGAGTGCAACCCACAGGTTACTTCCCCTGATCCGTACAAGCTTCAGGCTTGCAGGTCTTTCAATTGTCGCATACCAATGTTCTTTACAAGCTTTACAAAAGTACATTTGGGCAAAGACTTAGTAAAAAGATCATCTACGTTGTTGCAGGATTGGATCTGTCGAACTTCAATCTACTTGTCATTCTTTTGCTCGTGCGTCCAGAAGAATTTGGGAGAAATGTGCTTTGTCCTGTCGCCTTTGATGTAGCCCTTCTGAAGCTGAGCAATGCACGCGGCGTTTTCCTCAAATAGGGAAGTAGGCTCCAAATCACCGGTCTTCAGGCCAGTGGATTGGAGAATGTGTTGGACGACGGAGCGTAACCAAAAACATTCTCTGCTTGCTTCATGGATCGCGATGAGCTCTGCATGGTTGGAAGATGTAGCAGTTGTGGTTTGCTTTACCGATCTCCAGGAGATAGCAGTACCTCCGTAGGTAAAAACAAAACCTATTTGGGATTTTGCCGTGTGCGGATCTGAGAGATAACCTGCATCAGCATAACCAAATAATTTGGGGGAGGCACCTCTCTGGTAGTAAAGTCCAAGATCAATGGAACCCTGGAGGTATCGCAGAAGATGCTTTACTCCGTTCCAGTGGTGCTTTGTGGGCGCTGCACTGTGTCTGGCTAGAAGATTAACTGTAAACGCTATATCGGGACGCGTACAGTTAGCCAGATATAGAAGTGCTCCAATGGCACTGAGGTAGGGTACTTCAGGACCCAGTATCTCCTACCCCTCTTCCAGTGGCCGGAAGGGGT
Source organism: Scilla litardierei (assembly GCA_030789695.1). NCBI lineage: Eukaryota > Viridiplantae > Streptophyta > Magnoliopsida > Asparagales > Asparagaceae > Scilla > Scilla litardierei. Next base: position 132,316,587 of record CM061139.1, read on the forward strand.
TCTTATGTACATCTAGTGATCTTACGACCATAGGAGTACCTAAAGGATGACATTTATCCATATGAAATTTGCGTAGAAGTTTCTTTGTATAATTATATTGGTGTAATAGAATTCCACCTCTTAGGTGTTCTATCTGTAAGCCAAGACAATACTTTGTTTTGCCTAGGTCTTTCATTTCAAAAGTATGTTTTAGGCTTTCAGATATCTCATTGATCTCTGCAGGAGATCCTATGAGATTTAAGTCATCTACATATACAGCTTTGATGACGAATCATGTTACCGTTCTTTTGATAAAGATACACGGGCAGACTTCATTATTCGTGAATCCTAGCTGTGCAAGGAAATCACTAAGTCTGTTATACCACATTTTGCCCGACTGTTTTAGACCATATAATGATCTATGTAGCCTTACAGAGAATACGTCCCGAGGTATCTCTTTCATCTCTGAGGGTAGATTAAACCCATCATGAAGTCTCATATAGATATTTTTATCATATCGCCATATAGATATGCAGTCACAACGTCCATGAGCTGCATTTCTAGGCTTTCCAGAGAAGTTAGACTTATTAAAAATTGGAATGTGATCGAATCCATGACCAGGGAATACGTATCTTCGTAATCAATCCCCGGTCTTTGGGAAAAACCCTGGGCTACAAGGCGTGCCTTATAGCGAACGATCACATTATTTTCATCTCTTTTTCTTATGAAAACCCACTTATATCCCACAGGCTTTACACATACTGGTGTTTGGACTACTGGTCCAAAGACTTTGCGTTTCAAGAGTGAGTCCAGCTCTACTGTTATTGCCTCGTCCCACTTTGGCCAATCATCTCTACGTTTATATTCCGCTAGAGATCGTGGTTCGACGTCATCGTCATATTCAGTGACGTGAACGGCAATATCGAACGCAAAATCGTCGACGACGACTATGTTATTTCTGTCCAGTATTTCTCCAGTACGTACAAAATTTAATGACGTTTCTCCTATTGTTTCCTCTGCCGGGAAAATCAGGAGGGGAGAAGTAGCTGGTCTGAGCTCAGCATCCTGTGGAGGGATAATCTTAGTATCTCCAGGAGTCTTCCTCTTTCGAGGAACTTTATCTTTTGAACCTGGTGGGCGTCCTCTTTTCATTTGAGGTACAGCCAATTCTGCTGCCGGTGGATTGCATCCATCTATGGGGATGTCAATCCTAGCTGGCGTATTGGCAGCAGGGACGTGTGAACGGACAATCTTCTGGTTGTTCGTGAACTTATCCGGCAAAAGATGTACTGTATTCTGGATGTGAAGGATCTTCAGGATCTCATCTTCACACAGATTAGTATGCGGATCATATAGGGACAAAGACTTCTGGTCCCAACTAATGGTCTCAGTAGCTTCTGGCTTCTTAGACTGTGTGCCCAGTTTAGGAAAAAATTTCTCATCAAATTCACAGTCAGCAAAACGTGCCTTGAATACGTCACCCGTCAGGGGTTCAAGGTATCTGATAATAGAGGGCGAATCAAACCCAATATATATACCTAGACGACGCTGAGGACCCATTTTGGTCCTCTGAGGTGGTGCTATTGGGACATATACCGCACAACCAAACACTCTTAAATGAGAGATATCCGGAGGTGCGCCATATGCTCGTTGCATCGGGGATAAAGTATGACCTCCAGAGGGTCTTATCCTAATAAGTGATGCGGCATGTAAAATAGCATGCCCCCAAGCATCCACCGGCAACTGGGATTGCATAAGCAACGGACGTGCAATCCATTGGAGTCTCTTTATAAGGGACTCAGCTAATCCGTTCTGGGTGTGAACATGTGCTACAGGATGTTCAACTTCAATACCCGTTGCCCGGCAATAGTCTTCGAAGACTTGTGAAGTAAATTCTCCCGCATTATCAAGACGTAGTTTCTTGATGTGGTTATCGGGAAAATGAGCACGCAACCTTATTATTTGTGCCAATAGCTTTGGAAAAGCTAGGTTGCGGGTGGACAAGAGGCACACATAAGACCATTTGGTTGATGCATCAATCAGTACCATGAAGTACCGAAATGGGCCACTTGTGGAGTGAATAGGCCCGTAAATGTCACCATGAATTCTCTCAAGGAAGCCAGGAGACTCTAATCCCACTTTCAGGAGGGATGGTCTCGTTATAAGTTTTCCCTTGAAACAAGAGAGACAAGGAAATTCACCCTTTTGAAGAATCTTCAGGTTCTTCAATTTGTGTCCACGGGATTCAGTGATGATGCGTCGCATCATTGCTGTTCCAGGGTGACCAAGTCTATTATACCAGAGTTGGAACTCTAGCAGTGATTGGCACGTCTGGTGCTCAGTCATATTGGCTTCTATTAGTTGAATGTATGTTTGATATAGACCCGACGGGAGTCCCTTGAATCGTTCGCAGATAATCTTCTGGTCATCTTTCTGACGAGTTACATACAGATATTCAACCTTATTTTCATCTCTGGTTTCTAAGTGATATCCGTTTAAACGGAAGTCCTTGAAACTTACGAGATTCATATTTGATTTAGGAGAGAATAATGCATTATTTATTTGAAGTCTTGTGTTATTTGGGAGCAATATAATTGCTTCACCAGATCCTTCAATTATTTGGGACAGTCCTGAAATTGTGATAACAGGACCGTCATATTTATTTACGCTATTAAAATAGCAATGATCGCGAAGGATTGTGTATGTCGAGGCACTGTCCACTAGGCACTCATACTTCATCTATATAAGCAAAAACGAAATTTTATTTGAGTGAAATGTAGACAACATTCAAAAATAAAAGTTCGTACTAAAGCAAATAAAAGATGAAGATACATCGAATTCTAAATGCATAGATAAAAGATGATGCTCAATCGAGCAGGTCGTCGTTCTCGAAGTCTTTTGCAGTAAACATTGTTGGCGGCTAAATAGCCGCCAAGTTTGTTTCAGGTAGAGACTTCTGGCTCGCCTGGTATAGATTCTGAAGGTGGCGAGGAGTGCGGCAGTTTCTGGACCAATGGCCAGTCATGCCGCATCTATAGCATTTATCCTCCCAGTTCTTCTTAGGAAGTGACACTTGCTCGGTGTTCTTTCGCTTCCAAGTGAAGTTTCGCTTTCCCTTATTGTTTTTGTTTGTCTGGGGAGCTGCACCTCTTGGTTGCTTCATTACAGCTTTCCCTTTGGTGTTTTTAGCCTTCCTCTTGTTTTTCCACTTCTGGGGAGAAACGTGATGGGCTTCAGGGATAGGGGCAGTGCCAGCTGGACATAAGTTATGAGTCGCAAGCAGTAAGTCTCGATTCTGCTCTGTCCTAAGTAGGCATGAGATCAGATCGGAGAATTTCGTGAAATTGCGTTCACGATACTAATGCATGAGGATTGCATCTTTCTCGTGAAACGAGGTAAATGTCTTTTCCAACATGCGATGTTCTGTCACTTCTTCACCGCACAACTTCAGGCATGATGTGATGTTATGAAGTGCAGAATTATACTCAGCGACGGACTTATAGTCCTAAAGTCTGAGGTTTTCCCACTCATAACTGGCACGGGGTAATATAACATCAATTGATGTTTATACCGTGCTTCCAGCGCTGTCTACAGGTCCTTTGGGTCCTCAACCGTTAAGTATTCGGCCTTTAAGGTCCGATCTATATGTTTCCTAATGTAGATTATGGCTTTCGCCTTATCTACATTGGATACAGTGGTTGGAGAGCTGCTGCTAGATGTAACAGAAGCTTCGGCCGCTGCTGGGGCCGAGGAAGGAGCCAAAATGGACCAAAGGGGGGCCATCGAACGCAAGTGGAACTTCAGGTCCACTCGCCAACTCAGGTAATTCTTGCCAGCTGCATCTAGCACCTCGAAATCGACGCTTGCCAATTTAGCCATTTATCTATGCAATTAAAGATAAGCATGGATTAAAATAAATTCAAAATTCATGCATAAAGAAATAAACAAGTAAAAATGCGGGGATTGGCCAGATACCAAAAAAAAAGTACACAGTCCAAAGTTCATTTACAGTCCATAAAAGAAAAAGAAAAATACAACTTCGGAAACCCAAGGTGTGTCCCTATATCTGCATTTTGAACCTTCGTCTTCATATGCTGTTGCACCGAGCTTTGGCTTTTATACAAATTTCCTCACTTACAAATTCTCTCAAAAGAAAATAAAAGTGCAAGGATTGTAAATAGGTATACAATGGCCGATCCCGAAAGACACATTTTTACTTATTTAAACATCCACGCAGTTCTAAATATGCTACATGCATAAAAATAAACAACCACGCATATATCTCAAGCATAACATATGGTAAAGGAAACTAGAAAATATAATTATCTCGTAGACCACGTGGAAACGTCATACACCGTTAGGTTAGTTGACTAACGACAGAGCGGTCTCAGGATCTTTAAGATAGTTATATTTTGAAAAATAGAATCCTAGTAAACCATAGATAATAATTTGCAAGAGCGATGTTTAAATAAATTTTTCAATATGGACTATATAAATTAATTGTGATTTTACAAAGTTTTCTCCGAGTTTAAATATGCCAATTTTATATCCCGTTAAAAAAATACAAATATTTCTCATATTTCAAATGCCGAATTTATAAATTATTTTGTGGCTTCGGGCCAAAAAATAGTTTTAATTATATGGGCTTGTGGCCTATTCCACAGTTACGCATAATCATTTTCCTCTAAATTTTGGCTTCGGGCCAAATTAGAGTTTTAGCTTTTAAAAATAAATTTGTAATTTTATGGGCTTGAAGCCCAACTCGCTGAAATTATAACCCAATGGCCCATAGGGTTTATTTTGTGAAAACCCCTAATCTCTAACCATCTGGTTAGAGATCAGCCGTCATGCACCTTCACCTTCTCCTCAATGCTGGAGGGAGGGGGGAGAGCATTGCCGGAGCAAGATGTCTCCCCCACCTCTAAAATTGAAGGGAAAAGAGCCCCCCTTCCTCATTGGTGGGGGGGGGTGATCGACCGTGGAGCCCCCCCCCCCCCCCCCCCCCCCCCCCCCCCCGCAGGGGGGGATCGGATGCAAGGCGCCCCCCTGCAGGGGGGGGGGGGGTTCGGCTGGGAGGCGCCCCCCCCCCCCCCCCTGCAGGGGGGGGGGGGGGGGTTCAGCCGGGAGGCGCCCCCCCGCAGGGGGGGTTCGGCCGCGGGAGGAGCCCCCCTGCAGGGGGGTCGGTGTGCGGGAAGTCCCACCCCCCGGCGGTGGTGGTGGTGGTGATGCGGCAGCGGGAAAAATTTCATGGCAATATGAAGAAATTACTTTGTAAAAACAAATTTTTCTTTGTATTATTTTAATTTTTACTTGTATGCAAACATGGTAAAAATTTTTATGTATAGTCCGTTGTAATCTACGGGAATAAGAAGTATACCTCTAGATCGATGATCTAGGGATGACGGTAGAAAAGATCCGTAGAAATAAAGATCCGAGCTCCCGAACGCTTTGGGAATGCCGCAACGCTCCAACGAATCGCCGCGGCAACCAAAGATTCCTTGCGCGTAGGGGATCAATTTGGTGGGGATTTTAGGCTTGGATTCTTGCTCAAGGAAGAACACGTGCTGATAACGTGTAGGAAAGTGATGGGACTCAAGAGAGAGAGAGAGGGGCAAACTTTCTTAGCAAAAGAATGAGTAACCATGGCACTAAGCCATGGTTCTCTATATATTCATGTAGAGAGGTGAGATGGATGGCCTCAAGGAGACCAAGGGTCCCCATTACTCATAGTAATGGAGACCAATGCAGTGGGTAATGAAGGAGTGGAGGCCAAAGGACTCCCTCATTCATAACAATAATGAGTAAGTCGTGAAACTTGAAACAATTTTTAACCCAGAGCCTAATAACATCAGCGATCTGAACCCTAACAGATGTGACTGGAGAGTGGGAATTTTTTCTTCCATTTTACCATTGAGAGATTCACTAGTCATATCCAGAGATTTGTACTCTTTAACATGATCTGAATCGTTTAAACTAGAGAGCCTAAAAATTCTAATAATTTTGCAATAGAGAGTTTTGGGGCAAATCTTGGTGTGGAAGATGGGCCGGGTCAACACTGGTTGAAACCGGCCCAACACGCATGGGGCCAATTTGGATCGGCTCATGGCGGGTAATGGAGTGGGCCTACAATGGGTTTGCTGGTGGGTTGAGCTATGGTGACCGAAAAAAGAGGGGGAGGCCCGCCTTAGAGCTAAGCTCGGCTCCGTGCCTCAACCCGCAGATTCATTTGACTGTTGCTTTCAAGTACTTTCATCTCCTCCGTCCCTTGACAGTATATTTTGTTGTAAATCTCACAGCCTTTAATTTTGGTGATTGAATTTAACTTGTTTGAGGAGACAAGCTACGGATCTGAGGATTAGAAAGCTCTTTTCACTTGCTGATGGATTCGTTGAATGCATTTTCGATTTTGGGTGATCGAATTCGTTTTCATTGTATTTGGATTGATCATCTAGCATGAATCCTTAAAAGGTTTTATGTTTAATGCTTCTGATTGATTTTTGAGAAGCTCTAAAGCCATGCGACGATGTATTCATGGATCTGTTGGTAATGATCTTTCTACAATTGTTGTATGATGTATTACGTTGTTTTAAAAATGTTAAATGCCCCATTTCAATGGAAAAACATTTGTTCGTTTGTGACCTTGTTCTTGTTGCCTAGATTAAAGGTAGGTTTTATAACTTGATATCTTTTTATTTTAAAGAAGGTAATGGTGGATTTATAAGCATTTTGAGAATTGTTCCTGTTGGGATTTCGAATATAGTCCAACATCGGCCAAAGTGAGGGATCCGAGGGGTTTAATGGTGTGGCTTGGGAATTCATTTGGAGAGAGGCCTTTTAGGGGGAAAGCCTCGTGTTTAAAACCGTGCATGTGCCGGTGAGAGTCCAGAGTGGACGATATCTTACCAAAGTGGAGCCCAAAGTCCAAAGTGTTTTAAACCTGGAAAATAACTTGGTATCAGAGCTGGACCCCAGATCTGATGTGTCGAGCTGAAGGAGAGCTCGGGCACGGCCTGCCGAGGCCTGAAAGAGGAGAGCTCTCACCTCGGCGGCGGGGCTTCGCGCAAGCGAATGTGGCTCGACGCCATCAAGAGGATGGATCTTCCTAGCCACTGGGAGACATCCAAAATGAAGTACGCTAGGTCGGAGCTCAATTGGGACGACGGATGGATAATCGTTCGAGTGGAGGCTCATGATGTGGTCCGAGTTCGAGGGGAGGATTGTTGAAATTTCAAATATAGTCCAACATCGGCCAAAGTGGGGGATCCAGGGGGTTTAAAGTGGCTTGGGAATTCATTTGGAGAGAGGCCTTTTGGGGGAAAGCCCCGTGTTTAAAACCGTGCGAGTGCCAGTGCGGGCCCAGAGCGAACAATATCTTTCCAAAGTAGAGCCCAAAGCCCAAGGTGTTTTCAACCCAGAAAATAACGGGGTACAGAGCCGGACCGAGATCTGCCAAAGTGTTTCATCCTCTGGTGCTGACACAGGAGTCGGCGTGTTTCCGAGCGGTAATGAGCTCGGCTTTTCCGAACAAAAAGGACGGAGCGCTCAAAATGGCAAACAGAGTGATGCCCACCGTGGCGAGCCCGAGTCGGATCCACCGGGAGATGCCGGCGTATGGGAGTCTGTAATGCTCAGGGCGGAGCGGACTGATGTGCCGAGCTGAATGAAAGCTGGAGGAGAGCTGAAGGAGAGCTCGGGCATGGCCTGCCGAGGCCTGATAGAGGAGAGCTCTCAGCTCGACGACGGGGCCTCGCGCAAGCGAAAGTGCCTCGACGCCATCAAGGGGATGGACCTTCCTAGCCGCTGGGAGGCAGCCAAAATGAAGTATGCTTGGTCAGAGCTCAGTTAGGGCGACGGATGGATGATCGTTCGAGTGGAAGCTCATGATGTGGTCCGAGCTCGAGGGGAGGATGGTTGGAATTTCGAATATAGTCCAACATCGGCCAAAGTGGGGGGATCCAGGGGGTTTAAAAGTGTGGCTTGGGAATTCATTTGGAGAGAGGCCTTTTGGGGGAAAGCCCCGTGTTTAAAACCGTGCGGGTGCCGGTGTGGGCCCAGAGCGAACAATATCTTACCAAAGTAGAGCACAAATCCCAAGGTGTTTTCAACCCAGAAAATAACATGGTATCATAGCCGGACCCAGATCTGCCAAAGTGTTTGATCCTTTGGTGCTGACACAGGAGTCGACGTGTTTCCAAGCGGTGATGAGCTCGGCTTTTCCGAACAAAAAGGATGGAGCGCTCAAAATGGCGAACAGAGTGATGCCCACCGTGGCGAGCCCGAGTCGGATCCACCAGGGGATGCCGGTGTATGGGAGTATGCAATGCTCAAGGCAGAGCAGACTGATGTGCCGAGCTGAATGAGAGCTCGGGCACGGCCTATCGAGGCTGATGGAGGAGTGCTCTCAGCTCAGCGGTGGGGCCTTGCGCAAATGGAAGTGGCTCGACGCCATCAAGGAGATGGGCCTTCCTAGCCACTAGTAGGTAGCCAAATGAAGTACGTTTGGTCGGAGCCTAGTTAGGACGGCAAATGGATGATCATTCAAGGGGAGGCTCATGGGTCCTAGTTTGAGGGGAGGATTGTTGGGATTTTGAATATAGTCCCACATCGGCCAAAGTGGGGGGATCCGAGGGGTTTAAAAGTGTGGCTTGGGAATTTATTTGGAGAGAGGCCTTTTGGGGGAAAGCCTCATGTTTAAAACCATGTGGGTGCCGGTGTAGGCCTAGAGTGGACAATATCTTACCAAAGTGGAGCACAAAGCCCAAGGTGTTTTAAATCCGGAAAATAACATGGTATCAGAGTCGGACCCCAGATCTGTCGAAGTGTTTGATCCTCTAGTGCTGACACGGGAGTCGGTGTGTTTTCGAGCGTGATGAGCTCGACTTTTCCAAACAAAGAGGATAGAGCGCTCCAAATGGAAAACAGAGTGATGCCCACTGTGGCGAGCCCGAGTCGAATCCACAGGGGGATGCCAGCTTATGGGAGTCCGCAATGCTCAGGACGGAGCAGACTGATGTGCCGAGCTGAAGGAGAGCTCTGACACAGCCTGCCGAGGCTGATGTAGAAGATCTCTCGGCTCGATGGCAGGGCCTCGCATGTATAGCTTGGAGGCAGGGCCTCGCATGTATAGCTCAGAGGCATGGCCTTACGCAAGCGGAAGTGGCTCGACACCATCAAGGGGATGGACCAGGCGCACAAGGCAATCCGGTACTGGCCGACCATGCTGAAGGACACGACCAATTATGTCAAGCGGTACGAGGAGTGCCAAAGATTTTTCAAATATATAACCGCACCGCCCACCGACCTGATTTCGATCCTCAGCTCGGTCCGGTTTGCCAAGTGGAGGCTCGACATCCTCGAACCGTTTCCCATGGCAATAGAAGGAAGTTTCTCGTCGTCGCCGTCGACTACTTCACCAAATGGATCGAGGCGGAGCCACTGGCACGCATCACCTGAAAGGACATGAAGAACTTCGTCTGGAAGTCAATTATAACCGCTTTGGGGTACACTGCTCCATAGTGACGGACAACGGGAAGCAGTTCGACTCAATGGACTTCAGGAGCTTCTGCCTGGATTAGGGCATCAACCTCTACTTCGCCTCCATGGCACATCCACCGTGCAATGGCCTGGCCGAAGCAGCAAACAAGTGCATCCTTGAGCCTTTGAAGAAGAAGGTCGGCAGCGCCCCTGGATCTTGGCCCGACGAGCTACCCGGCATCCTTTGGTCCTACCGCACCACATACAAAGCTTGAACCGACGAGAGCCCCTTCATGCTAGCCTACAGGGCGGAGGTTGTCATCCCAGTGGAGTTCGGCGAGGAATTCCTCCGGCTCCATTACTTCAACGAAGAAGCAAATGGAGAGGGCCTCGATATCAACATTGAGCTCGTCGATGAGGTAATGGATCATGCACTAACAAATCTTATCAAGCACAACCAAAGGATGACGAGGTACTACAACTCCCGCGTGAGGAAGCGGAGCTTCAGAGTCGGCGACCTTGTCCTCAGAGATGCAACGTTCAGACCGGAGATTGACCGCTGAGGAAAGCTCTCCGCCAAATGCAAAAGCCTCTATACAATAACAGACGTCGTGGGACCAGCGACCTTATTTTTGGAAACCATGGAGGGCGAGGAACTAGCCCATCCATGGAACGCCAAGCATTTGCTTAAATATTTTCAATAATTTTTTATGTTTGTACATTCAATGAATATTTTCAATAAATATTTTTGTGTTTGTACACTCAACGAGTTGTCTGAATTTAAAATTTCAGCTCCGCTCCGAAATTAAGAGCGCCTTCCTAAAGGTCGACTGAACGTTCGAGAGCCCAAGCTCTCACTGGACAACCTTGTAGATAAAGTTACATTGGGAGCGAGCAGCCTCACCGCAAGCGAAGATCCGGGGGTCCAGCCCCCGAAAGGCTCCAAGGGTGCAAGACGCCCCAGTGGTGTGCAGGAAGGGCTACGGTCCAAACCCGCCCTCTCGAAGACCTCCGGGGCAGATCACGGCCTAACTATCCGTAGCCGGTCAGACCTCGCTACCCAAACCAGAGTGAAGGGTGCAGGATGCCCCAGGGGTGTGCAGGAAGGGCTACGGCCCAAACCCGCCCTCTCAAAGACCTCGGGGACAGATCGTGGCCTAGCATCCGTAGCAGGTCGAACCTCACTACCCAAACTGGAGTGAAGGGCACAGGACGCCCCAGGGATGTGCAGGAAGGGCTAAGGCCCAAACCCGCTCTCTCGAAAACCTCCGGGGCAGATCACGGCCTAGCTTGTTGGATCCTATGGATGGCAAACAACACTAGAAGGGGGGTTGAATAGTGTTGAGAAAAAAACTTTTCACAAATGAATACCACAAAAATAATGTCCCTTCCAATGTTGCCTAAGGAACCAAGTAGAGTGATCTACGCTTGGTCCTTAATCAACACGATTGATCTCTAAATAAAGATAAGATAGTATATAAACAATAATGATCAAAAGAGTATTGATAACAAAATAGATCTCACAGCGGAATGAAATATAAACTTACAATAATATAATTAAGCAGCAGAATGTAAATGCACGTAAATAAATAAAAATTCCAAACACAGATTTTTATCCTGGTTCCCCACAACCTGGGTACGTCCAGTCCCTGAAACTCTTGTCGGTCTTTAATCCACTATTATTGGTAAATAGTACAAACCACCTCCCGCCAAGAGGATTTACAACCACCTTGCCTACAACAAGGATTTTCCCTTGCCTTACAAGCCGAGGACTTTTCCTTGCCTCACAATCCGAGAACTTTCACAAACTCCTTGCATACAACAAGGATTTCCAACACCCTTATCTCCAAGAGACTCAAAGTAAGATCAGATCCAATACACCACACTGAATTTGTGGATATTGGTTTTTACACCAACAAAACCTATAGCCAAGTAAGAATATTGCAATTAGTGCTCTAAGTGGCTTATAGGAAATTCTCCTTTGATCACACAAAGAATATTGAATTAATCTGTTGTGATCAAGAAGAGATGTTTTCAAAAATCCTTTAAGAGAATTTAAAATCAAAGTAGAAGGATTTTGAAAGACCAATTAACAATAGCAAAAAATTATTGATCTTAAAAAGATATAGAAATGAAAACAATAAGATTAGAATTTAAAAACAGTTGGCTATGAAAAACTTGAGAGCGATGAGAATTTAGAGAGCTTGAATTTGCTTAAGAGAATTTGAACTTTGCTCAAGAATGAAAATTGGTGAGGAAAAAGATCACAAGGCTTCTCTATTTATAGAGCCAAAAGAGAATTCAAAAAATTTCAAATGAAGTTTGACCTTGCCCAAAAATCAAGGTAGGAATAAATGGGAGAAGAAATCAAGGAATTCTGGTCGAGCACAGCTGGTAGTTAGGGGTGGCAAAATAGACCCGACCCGACCCGACCCGACCCGAACCCGGCCCGAACCCGGCCTCTTGGGTCGGGTATGGGTCGGGGCCAATCCGGGTCGGGTCGAATTCGGGTCAACCCGACCGACCCGGATAAAAATCCGGGTCGGGTACGGGTTTGACCCCTCGACCCGGTTGACCCGAATTCGACCCGTATTTTCACTCTTTTCACCCCAACCGACCCGGACCCGACCCGAACCCGACCTGAACCCGACCCGAACCCGACCTTTTTTGAAAAATAATCACTATTTCACACCGAACCCGACCCGAACCCGACCCGTAAGAGAAACCGGGTCAGGTTCGGGTCACCCGGGTTACAGCCGGGTCGGGTTCGGGTATCCGAACCCTGACCCAAATTTAATTCGGGTCGGGTTCGGGTTTACCCTTATTCGGGTCGGGTCAAACCTGACCCGACCCGACCCGCCCGTTTGCCACCCCTACTGGTAGTCGACTCCCAGAGGAGATAGTCGACTCCCAAAGAGTTTTCAGGAAAAACTCTGGTACACTGGTAGTCGACTCCGAGAGTACAAATTTCAGGGAGAAGGCAAAAATCAGGATAGTGACCTACTGGGTGTTTGTAGTTGACTACAAGTTTAAAACTTAGCTTCTATAGAAAATATGCTCTCAAATAAGTTTAAAACAAGTTTAAAAAATATTTTAGAAAAACATTTTCTGTGTATGCATATTCTTCTTGGCTTTGACATAATAATAAGAAAATAAAAAGCAACTCATACACTAGACATTATGAAGAACTTGAAGCCATGGTTGAGCTTGATCTTGTTGCATATGCTTCGCTTGAATTTGAGCTCCTCTTTAGCTTGACCTTGAGCACATTTTTTGAGCTTCATCTTTGAGCTCTTCTTGTGCTTGAACTGAAGCTTTAGAATGTAGGCGTTGAATTGCGAGATAAATTCATCTTCATCTTCTAAGAGTGTGGTTGAAGTTCTTCTTCTCGGAGTATGCTTTGAGCTTCACTCAGCTTATTTGTACAACCTACACATCTTAAATAATATGATTAGTACATTAACAACATTTGGTGTGATCATCATCAAAACCACTTTGGTGTGGGACTAGATTTTCCAACTCTCTCCCCCTTTTTGATGATGACATCCAAATGAAAAACATATGAATAATATGATTATAAAACAATGAGTAAGTGTACTTACTCTCCCTGGTTAGATGCAGTTATTATTCATTCATTCATGTTTTTGCTTGCTTGTCACTTTTTCTCCCCTTGTCATCATAAAAAAATATAATAGTATACATACCAAGTGAAAAAAATTTACATAGGCTCCCCCTCAAAGTTTTCATCATTGAAGTTAGGTCTCCCCCTTAGTTCATGCATGTAACTTGAGATTCATTTGGAGCTCTTCTACTAATCCCTTATTATTTTGGTACCTGAAAATCAAATATATAATTTTGGTACCCTTTCTTTGTGGGTCCGTGGGATTAGTCATACACAATAATATAATTATCAACCAAGAGGGAACCAAACACAGTTGGGTTGAGATTTTCCATAAATAAATCTATAATCTCTACAAAAATGAACATTGTTCATAAAACTAGAAATGTAATTGTCTTTCATTTGGACGATTCCAATTTTGGGAATCCAAACTTTGACATATCCATTTTCAATTTTAGGAACTCTAACTTGATGATGAGAATTCCTAGCATTTTGATTGGTCACATTAACAATAAGCCATGTTTGCTAGTTGATGGTTTTTGTGAGCTAATCAAACTATCTAATTTTTCTTTACCCTTATTGAATTTAGCTACATTATTAACCAAGTCCGCGTGTTTTGCCTTAATAGCGGGCATGTTCTTTTCTAAGTCTCTAAACCTATTTCCTAGGTCTTTAAATTCTACATTGAGCAACCTTTTCTTTTCAATTAAATCTTTATTGTTGCTAATCAATTTTAGGTTCTCTTCCCTAATCTTTTCTAGCTCTTGATTAATAGAATTAGAATCACAAGATTTATGCATCTTTTTTAGAGTTAAAAGCTCTTTGGTTCGGACCTCATATAAAGCATAAATTTTATGAAATTCCACCTCATAACACTATAAAAGACAGTCTGGTTTATAGCGGTTATGTTAGTATCGGTTCAAAAAACCGCCAAAATGGTTATATTTGTAGCGGTTCCGATCCGCTATTGCGAAAGGAATATTTTGTAGCGGTTCGAAACCACCACAATATTTAAAAAAAGATAACCAAAAAACCGCAGGAACAACACGAGGAAAGATGGAAAAATATTGTTCGCACTAGCGGTGGTGAACCGCTATAGATTTTCACCTGTTGTCAAAGTAAATAAATTACTTATAATGTAGCGTACTTTAATAAATAATAGCATTTTTCATTTGTTCTAGCGGTTTATAACCGTAATAACCACGTTGTAGCGGTTCGTAGCCGCTAGAAATAAAATAAGGTTTAGCAGTTTAAAACTGCTAGAAAAAGTCTATACCTTCCCCTCACCGAGGTGAAGATTTATTCATCGATTTCGTTGATTTCTTTGAGTGGTCGCCTTCGAGGTTCATCGATAGCTTCCCACGATTTCATCGATTTCTTCGATTTCATCCCAATATCAAATCTGATCGACCTCAAATCCGAGCCGATCTCAAATCCCCTCAGGGTTCTTATGAGTTTTCTTCGAGCTGATCTTTAATCCGTGCAAGTTTCATCGATATCTTCCCACGATTTCATCGATTTCATCCCAATTTTCTTCGATTTCATCCCAATCTCAAACCAGTCGACCTCAAATTCGAGCCAATCTCAAATCCCCTCGGGTTCTTCTGAATTTTCTTCGAGCCGATCTCAAATCAGAGCGAGTTTCTTCGATATCTTCTCGGTTTTCTTCGATTCCGTGCAGCCGATCTCAAATCTGAGCGAGTTTCTTTGATTTCTTTCGAGTTTTCTTCGATTTTTTCGAGCTGATCGCAAATTCTAGTGACCTAGTCTGCAAATCCGCTCAGGTTTGCGAATGGTTCCCAAGTTTCTCTCACGCATAAATTTATGTTGGTAGCGAACACACATAAATTTCAGATTGCGAAGGGAGGCATTTGCAAGCTTTATTCAGGTTTTTTCGGATAAATTTCAGATTTTTAGTCTTGATTTCTACCTCCCATAGTTGATTTGAATTATTGTGACCTTGTCACGGTCGCTTTTCGATTGTACATTTTCGTGCGTGTACTTTCCTTTCGTACGCGTATTTTTAGTTGCCTCTTCTTGTATCCGAAACGTACGATTTGATATGTCGTTGTGACCCTCTGGAAGAGTACTTATTTGTGGAATTATTTGTGAACGTCATTTCACAGGTCGTCCTCCCACAAAATTACTTTGTTTGAGGGGGTGTCGTAACTCTTACCTTCGTCGTTAGACCTTTTTATTTTTAGTTCTGTTTTCCGTTACCCTAGCCCGTGACCGATCTTCTTAGTCTCAACCCTCTCGTCGACACGGTTGTCCCGGTATTTTTCTTATAATTATCAGACACCGCTGACCCACTTTTTCCACTAATCACCTTCTAATCACTAGCTTAATTAATTTGAAATTCAAATCACCCTAATTAAACCTATATGTTAATACGTATCATGAGATTAATTCATTGGCTATTCGCCACCCTATATCACACTAACTCTACCCCCTCCCTCTCACATCTTCTCTCTCCAATCATCTAAGTGTACCTCACTTTTAAACCCAAATATCAAAACAAATCTCTTACGTATCACCAATTTGGGCTATTCTCCATCCTATTTTAGACTAACATATACCCCTATGTCTCTCTCTCTCTATCCTCCTAAAACCCTTAAGTTCACCCCTTTTGAATTCTATATAGCAATTACCTTCTATTTAGAAACAAACGCGACCTGGGCTTTTATCTTCAACGCACAAACCCTAGCAGCCGCCGAAAACCTCACACCCAGCCGCTAAACTCACGGCCTAGCCTCCTCCGGCGATCTTCCACCCCTCCGGCCACCTCCCCTCGACATCACCTTCCTCATCCTCCCTAAAACCCCACGCAAGCACCTAAAACCCCACAAAACTGTCGTTTGCCCTAACAAAACCCCACGGCCAGCAGCTTCAGGCCACCGCCTGCCGTTCGCCTGCCGCCTGCCGCCCCTCAGGACACCCCCTGGCCGTGGCTACCCCTGGAGCGTCTCCCTTGCGTGTGCCAACCTCAGGCCGTGAACCCTAACCGCGCGCAACTCAGATCCGCGTAACCCGGATCCGCGTGACCCCAGGCAGTCGTCTCCCGTGCCTCCCGTCTCGTTGTCCGCGTCTTTTCGACGCCGTAGAACGTTGTACCGATGTCCTTCCCCTTCGCGTCGCTGTTTGGTGATCGTGCCACTACCCGGTTGATCATCGTTCGTCGCCACTGTCCCACTGTACCGTTCGCGCTACCGGAGTCTAACCCCTGACGTCGCTACCCGACATCAGTGTAGCTCTCGCATCATGCTAAGGGTAACCTATGAACTATAAGGCCCCCGCGCTTGCATGCTAATCAAGACTAAAACAGTAACTTTACTGCTTTGAGTAACTCACTAATCAAGACTTAATAACTGGGACTGTAGGCTGGATCGCGATTTGAACACATAGGTAGATCTTGGACTTGATTGAGCGGAGATCGCATCGTGATTATCTTCAGGCAAGTGATACTTTCCAGTGCTTGTTTAGGCCACGTTTTAGGCCAATTTGTGTAATAGCGTAAAAGAGACTAGGCGATGAAATGATAGTCGCCTAGACGCCTTTACTAGATCTAGCTTGACAACGAAGCTAGATCCGACACCCTTGATATGCTATCATTTCATGCCGCATGTCACGTTTACTTTCAAATTAACTGTACGGACTTTAAAACTGCTTATTGACATATTCTTGCATCTTGCCATGTTATTTCATACATCATATTGCTCTATCATGATTGTGTAGCACACACTACAATAAATTGTAAGCTGCGGCGAGTAGGGTCCTGACCCCTACATCCTATTGAGGCTAGGCACCTGCTTTGCAGGCACAATCCTATGCCAAAAACACTTCCTGGCTCGTGATCTAGAAGATGGGCGTCGGTCCATACACACGTGGGAGGGGTAGGGTTAAGCGACCACTCAGCGTAGAAGTGTGTCCATACAGCCACTTCAAATGTAAGACGTAAACCCTGTGCACAAAGTGATAAATTAGTGTTCATGAAATCGCGAAATAGTGATTCGCAGTTTTCTGCTATGACGTGCTTGATTGTTATCATCATGTTCATTTTAATTGTTGCACTCTTTAAATGTCATGCCATATCATCATGTTAGAACTGCTAGTCACATTACTTTTATATGATCCTTGCACAAAAGTCTTCTGTTTACCTTTGGGAGACTTTTGCTGACATGTGCCCTCTTCTCTTTGGGTGTCACATGTCAGGTTTAGAGTCAGAGATAGTTGCAGAGGACGATTAGTACGCAGAAGTTGAGTTCGAGGTTCCTGCAGAGGCTAAGTTTGATGACACTGGTGACCAGTCCTAGTCTCGGCTGGAGACATATTTTAGTTGCTGTTGCGTTTAGTAGTTGTTGTTAGGTTTTAGGTGCATAGCACCCATCTCTCTGTTTTATCTTTGGCCATGCCTTAGGCCTTTCGTTCAGACTATGTACTTTTTGTGACTTTTTCGGCATGTTTGGAATAATTGTTGGATGTTGTTTAGTGGATAATCTTATGTCTGCTTTTCATTTATTGTTGTTGTTTCGTCGCATTGCAAGAATCTGCTATTTGTATCATACACAGAAGCTTATCAGACTTGCAGCTTCACAGCTCCAAGTCTGAGCGGACCTCTTCATGTCTCGCCTTCCATACTTGGAAAGCGGGGCGTGACAGGTTTTAGTGATAGCCCATGCAGGTCCTCTTTGCACCTGCGAAATATCAGAACAACAATAATGATAACAACATCCATTTAAATATTCGGAACATTCAAGTCATAAATCTGAGTCTAATCTTAACATTTTCTAGTCTTATATGGCTGGAGGACGTGTTATCCGAGCATCTTGTCTCAGTATAATAGGGGCAATCCATTAGACCTGGACTATAGGAAGATTTAGTTAGACACCCGTGCTTGCTAGCTAGGGATACATGATTGTTAGTTAGATATTTTACTAAGAATTGGTATAATCATCTTTGGAATTTCCTTAGTGGTTTCTTACCTAGCTCAGACCATATTAGATTTCTAGAGTTTCTTTAGTCGTTCGCATGGGTTCGTCAAATTTTGGGCTCAGCAGAACATAATCTTGATCCTCGTATGACCCTTCCCCGAGATCTCTATTACAGTATAGTTCATTAGAAATTCTTAGTGCTAAGTTCCTCCTAATTCTTAGTCGGCCCGGTAATTAGAACCCCTGATTTCTAGCATCTTCCTAATCATTATACTTCTGTGTTATCGACTGTAGAATTCCATCGTAGCTTTTCATGAATCATATCCTAGGCGTATTCACCATGGGATCATATTCTTTGCCCTTGATTCACTTGATCGCTTCATGACGATTATCTTTAAATTTTTTTCGAATCTTCTCCAATGCAAATTTTAATTCCTCTAAAAGTATTTTCGATATTCCTTACTAAATTCTTTGCTCAGTTTAACTCCTTTGAAAACCCCTTATTATATACTTAGATTTCCTGCTTGTCAGTCGAGTTAAAATTCTTTCTTGGATTTTGAAACCTTCTTGGTCGTAATCTTTAGTTACTATCTCGTAACCATTTTCTAACCTATATCTTTCGTATTTCAGTTTTAAAACTTTGCTACCATTTTGATAGTTCAATATATCATTTTTTCTAAACTACTAAATTTATTTTTAACCACTCATCGTACATACTTTTAAAACATTTTTCTAAGCTAAAAAGGACTTCAATTTCTAATGTATCAGTTTTATATTAATCATGTTCATACTTCAAATAATCTTTGTATAATCCTATTTTCATTTGCAAAACAATCACTACCTCACCCTACTCATTATTTTATTCGTCTAACACTTTTTTCGTGTTTTAAAATTTTACCGTCTGCTCGCTATTTCTACATATTTTTATAAGAATATATATATATATATATATGATATCATATTTTACACTTATCCTTCTTTCATCTATTTAATTATTTAGAGCAATATTTTTGTCTCACCCAACCAGCTATCTCCTTATCCTCGCCTTGTCTGAACTCGTTCTTTCTGATCTTGTTTCGTTACGCTTTTGGTTTCGGTTCCCTTTTCTATTTCTTAGTCATCCTATTAGTGCTTGTCGTTGCCTGTGTCAACCTTAGTTTAGTAGTGGGCCCATTGGTATTTTTGTGATGTCGTCGTGGTGCATGTTTACATGTAGAGTGTGTGGACCTGTGCGTTTGACCCTGCATACCACTCATGTATGAGTGTGCTACCCTTAGTATATTAATGATTGTCTCTTGTGTTGTATATGTATACTCAGTGTTATTCGTGAAATATGTATGAAGTTGTATGAATGATGGTATTTATATATGTGTGGATAGCTATACCACTTTAGGGATGTATGTGTATATTAGATTTAGTGTTGGAATATCTACTAGTGGAGTATGTAGTTTGAAGATACTTGTAAATGTTTGAAATAGTATACTAGTAAGTCATGTGCTTTCAGGTGAAATGATAATAAGTGTGCTTATAGTTAAGTGTGTAGGCCGATTATATGATCTATATGTTAGTACATGTGAGCGTGTGCCGTACGTAGATATTTATCGTGCTTAGTCTTAGGTAGATATGTACTTGCTGTATGAATATGTGTGATATACGTATGGTAATAGGATTATAATTTCGTATATTGTTGCTTGCCTTTACGGGATGTTGTGTGTGTGCGTGTATACCATGAGGTATACACGATTATTGTATGTCTTAACTATGTATGGATAGGTATATGTAGCAGTATACTAGTTATTTGTAAATGGATAATGTGTGAATGTATTATATGTATGTGACTATACGATGTATGCATATATGAGATAGTGTATTTTGATTGTATACGTGTACTGATATTTGTAATATTATTATAGTATATTATGAGGATGTTACTTGACTAAATATAAAGTGTGATTGGTATTATGGTATGTATATGGTTACATTAGTAGATATGTATATTGGAGTGGGTTGGTATAGGAATAAATATCGTGTTATGTATATAGAGTATTCTGGTATGGGTTTTTAGTCTCACTCAAGTATGAGTTGGTATACTCTAAGTATATTGTTATATTTTGTTTGTGGTTTGTGTATAATGCTATGATCATAATAATGGATGATGTGTGTATAGTGATAGGTTTGGTTGTGATTGGTTACGTTACACACATGGTTGTGGGTGACTATACCATTATATAGTTATAGGTGTTGTTCTTATAGTATAGTTATTTACTAAGGACTTACATGTTTGAATGTATATGTGCTAGCTAAATTAGGTGTGTAGTTGTGCTAAGTATATAGTGGTATGAGTGACATGTATGAACAGAATATTAGCGTGTGTGTGTGTGCCCCATGCACGGGTAAGTATGTGCTTAGCTATAGGTGTTTGCGAATATGGTATATGTGATGTGTCTTAAATATAGTTATAAGATTGTATGTGATGTGTATATATAGTGAAGTATCTACGTGCTTTTGGATAACTAAATATTTGTGCATTTATAGTAGGGGTGAATGTATATTAGATATAGCAAACATGATTTAATATTGTATGGTATGATGGCATGTGTTGATATGTTGGTGTTGGATGTATACTAGGAGATATAAGGAGTAGTATACCCATGTTGTTTTGTTCATAGGTAGTTACCTGTACGTGAAGTACTACGATTGTATTTGCTGGTGTGAACTATTTTTTGTAAGTGTGTGTAACTTGGTTATGTGATAGTGTGTGATAGCTATATAAGGGATGTACGTGCCTATATGGATGATTGAAGTATGTGTATGAATTACCAGTCTATGATATGTATTGAGTATCGAATGTGCATATAAATATACATGGTTGTGGTATTAATGTTTGACTACCTAGTGCATATATAAGCACTTGTAGTGACTATACGTGGTTTGAATTATGATCTGATATGATTGGGGTAGTTACTAGAGTGGCTAGATACATTTATAGTTACAAAGACCGAGTACGGACTTCATTCTAAGGTGGGTAGGATGTCACGGTCGCTTTTCGATCGTATGTTTTCGTGCGCCTACTTTCCTTTCGTACGCATATTTTTAGTTGCCTATTCTTACATCCGAAACATACGATGTGATATGTCGTTGTGATCCTCTGGAAGAGTACTTATTTCTAGAATTATTTGTGAACGACATTTCACGGGTCGTTCTCCCACAAAATTACTTTGTTTGAGGGGGTGTCATAACTCTTACCTTCGTCGTTAGACCTTTTTATTTTTAGTTCCGTTTTTCGTTACCCTAGCCTGTGATCGATCTTCTTAGTCTCGACCCTCTCGTCGACACGGTCGTCTCGGTATTTTTCTTATAATTATCGGACACCGCTAGACCCACTTTTTCCACTAATCACCTTCTAATCATTAGCTTAATTAATTTGAAATTCAAATCACCCTAATTAAACCTATAGGTTAATACGTATCATGAGATTAATTCATTGGCTATTCGCCACCCTATATCACCCTAACTCTACCCCCTCCCTCTCACATCTTCTCTCTCCAATCATCAAAGTGTACCCCACTTTTAAACCCAAATATCAAAACAAATCTCTTACGTATCACCAATTTGGGCTATTCTCCATCCTATTTTAGACTAACCTATACCCATATGTCTCTCTCTCTCTCTATCCTCCTAAAACCCTTAAGTTCACCCCTTCTGAATTCTATATAGCAATTACCTTCTATTTAGAAACAAACGCGACCTGGGCTTTTATCTTCCACGCACAACCCCTAGCAGCCGCCGAAAACCCCACACCCAGCCATTAAACTCACGGCCTAGCCTTCTCCGGCGATCTTCCACCCCTCCGGCCACCTCCCCTCAACATCACCTTCCTCCTCCTCCCTAAAACCCCACGCAAACACCTAAAAACCCCACAAAACTGACGTTTGGCCTAACAAAACCCCACAACCAGCAGCTTCAGGTCGTCGCCGGCTTGCTGCCCCTCAGGCCACCCCCTGGCCGTGGCTACCCCTGGAGCATCTCCCTTGCGCGTGCCAACCTCAGGCCGTGAACCCTAGCCACGCGCAACTCAGATCCGCGTAACCCGGATCCGCGTGACCCCAGGCCGTCGTCTCCCGTGCCTCCCGTCTCGTTGTCCGCGTCTTTCCGACGCCGTAGGACGCTGTACGGCTGTCCTTCCCCTTCGCGTCATTGTTCAGTGATCGTGCCGCTACCTGGTTGATCGTCGTTCGTTACCGCTGTCCCGCCGTACCGTTCATGCTATCGCAGTCCAAACCCTGACGTCGCTACCCGACGTCAGTGTATATCTCGTGGCGTGCTAAGGGTAATCTCTGAACCGTAGGACCCCCACGCTTGCATGCTAATCAAGACTAAAAACCGTAAATTTACTGCTTTGAGTAACTCACTAATCAAAACTTAATAACTGGGACTATAGGCTGGATCGCGATCTGAACACATAGGTAGATCTTGGACTTGATTGAACGGAGATCGCATCGTGATTATCTTCAGGCAAGTGATACTTTCCAGTGCTTGTTTAGGCCACGTTTTAGGCCAATTTGTGTAATAGCGTAAAAGAGACTAGGCGATGAAATGATAGTCGCCTAGACGCCCTTACTAGATCTAGCTTGACAACGAAGCTAGATCCGACACCCTTGCTATGCTATCATTTCATGCCACATGTCACGTTTACTTTCAAATTAACTGTACGCACTTTAAAACTGCTTATTGCCATGTTCATGCAACTTGCCATGCCATTTTATGCATGCAACTTGCCATGTCATTTTATGCATCATATTGCTCTATCATGATTGTGTATCACACGCTACAATAAATTGTAAGCTGCGGCGAGTAGGGTCCTGACCCCTACATCCTATTGAGGCTAGGAACCTGCTTTGCGGGCACAACCCTATGCCAAAAACACTTCCTGGCTCGTGGTCCAGAAGATGGGTGTCGGTCCATACACACGTAGGAGGGGTAGGGTTAAGTGACCACTTAGAGTAGAAGTGCGCCCGTACAGCCACTTCAGCTGTAAGGCGTGAACCTTGTGCACAAAGTAATAAATTAGTGTTCGTGAAATAGTGAAATAGTGATTTGTAGTTTTCTGCTACGACGTGCTTGCTTGTTATCATCATGTTCATTTTAATTGTTGCACTCTTTAAATGTCATGCCATATCATCATGTTAGAACTGCTAGTCACATTACTTTTATATGATCCTTGTACAAAAGTATTCCATTTACCTTTGGGAGACTTTTGCTGACATGTGTCCTCTTCTCTTTGGGTGTCACATGTCAGGTTTAGAGTCAAAGATAGTTGCAGAGGACGATCAGTACGCAGAAGTTGAGTTCGAGGTTCTTGCAGAGGCTAAGTTTGATGACACTGGTGACCAGTCCTAGTCTCGGCTGGAGACATTTTAGTTGTTGTTGCATTTAGTAGTTGCTGTTAGGTTTTAGGTGCATAGCACCCATCTCTCTGTTTTATCTTTGGCCATGCCTTAGGCCTTTCGTTCAGACTATGTACTTTTTGTGACTTTTTCTACATGGTTGGAATAATTGTTGGATGTTGTTTAGTGGATAATCTTATGTCTGCTTTTCATTTATTGTTGTTTCGTCGGATTGCAAGAATCTGCTATTGGTATCATACACAGAAGCTTATCAGACTTGCAGCTTCACATCTCCAAGTCTGAGCGGACCTCTTCACGTCTCGCCTTCCATACTTGGGAAGCTGGGCGTGACAGACCTAGTCTGCAAATTTGATTAGGTATACGAATGGTTCCCAAGTTTCTCTCATGCATAAATTTATGTTGGTAGCTAACACAGATATAAAGTTCAGATTGTAAAGGGAGGCATTTGCGAGCTTTATTCAGGTATTTTTGGGGGGATAAATTTCAGATTTTGTCTTGATTTCTACTTCCTCAAGTTGATTTGAATTTTTGTAATGTCATTTTACATTCTGCGTCCATGTGTCATATTATATGGGTGAAGGATGTTCTTCCATGATATGCATGTGTTCCGGTATGCTGATATCGACTACCTTTTGCATAAGAGCTTGCAAATTATATATAATCGGGTCATTTTATTGACAACATTTTATGAAAGTATGCTATGAATACATAGTTTTTAGGTAGCAACTGAAATCTATCCTCCTTATAGTCTATTTCAAGAGATTTAAAGATTATCCTTGGTTTTTTGAACTTATTATTTCTACTGGATTATAGCATGTATTCTGAAATTAGCATGTATTCTGAAATTAGTTAAATACCATACATAGTTTTTGCTCATCTTGACTCACATTAAATTGCCTTTAGTCCAAAATAGAAATAATAAAGTCTTTTACTAGAAGTATGTGTTGAGTATTGGTGTTTCATACCAATCTTATTTTGATGATGATCACAACATTATGTTGTTGCTAATGACTCTCATGTTTTAGTCGCCCAGTTTTATTTCAAGAATACCTTTCTTGGATACTAATCACTTGGTGCAAGGATGGACATCAAGTGAAGAAGGACCATTGCTTGGACTCAAGGAGTTCCAAAGCTTGGAGATGATGGAGAGCAATCAAGGCATCAAGATTGAAGACTTAAACTCTAAGGAAAGCATTGTAATTCATGTAATTTACTTTATTGCTTTCTCTCTCTTTTGAGTATAGGATTAATGTAATGCCTTGTTAGATGGTTTACTCATTCATGCATATGCATTTAACCATCTTAGTGAGCCTTAAGATTATCATAGAATCCAACCAATTAGGTTCACTCTGTCCAAAGACTCATTTGGAGTCTCCAGCTTTCCATCAGTCGCCTGCTGAAGGAAACACAGTCGACTGTGTGATTTCCAGTCGCCTGATATGCACAGCTCAAGTCAACATTTCAATTGACTCAAACTTGAGCTTTACGCACAGTCGACCACTGGTCAGTTTACAGTCGCCTGTATATTTACAGTCGCCTGTAGATTGGTCACCAGTCGCCTGCGTAGCGTAAGTGCAATCTCTGCATCTCTTTGTCATTTCTTCATCTTATTCAGCAGACGACTGATTAAGGTTTTACAGTCGCCTGGCTAATAGACAGTCGACTGTATTATTGACATCAGTCGCATGTGTGCTTAACTGGAGAAAGAGTGCAGCTCTCTGTTTTATTACATCCCCTGCAGCAGTCGCCTGCTGAAGGATTTACAGACGCATGTCCTGTTCTCAGTCGACTATACTGTCTTCATCAGTCGACTGTCCTGGCTCAGATTATAGCCGTTGGATATTTTCTAGCCGTTGATCAGTCGACTGTCTTTTGATCATCAGTCGACTGTTCCTGTCGTTTTTGCCCAGTTTCTAGCCGTTGCAGAATTGATTCTTTGGCTGTTTTCCTGGGTTTTGGGGTTTGATATAGGGTTCCTATATATATGAGTGTGCTGCCATCTCTTATACTTCTTGATGCTATTGAATATCTCAAGAGATCCTTAAGCAACTCACAAACTCCCTCAATTCCCTCTCAAGAGCTCTCAATCTTCTTCATGCATTGAAGTCCAGCTCAAGTGAATTCATCCAAGTGCTCTCAAGCATATCTCAACACTTGGAGATCCTCTTCCATGCCTTGCATCCATTCATGAGTAAGCATCTCAAGGCATAGGTAAGAGTATTTACTTTACTTGGTGAATTTGTGTCTCTAATTCTCTTTGTGGGAATTAGAACTTTCTCTCTTTGTGGGAGGTTGTCTCTTTGTGGGACTTAGGATATTCTCTTTGTGGGAATAAATCTCTTTGTGGGAGTAACTCTCTTTGTGGGAGTTTAGTGTCCTAGTGTAGGGCTAACCCTAATTCTCTGTGTGGGAGTTAGTGATTCTCTGTGTGGGAGTCTTGATACTTGTGAAGGAATGGTTGGGTCCTTGTGTAGGGCATAAATCCTCTTTGTGGGGTATCTCCTTGTGAGATTTGTATTCACTTCTCTGTGTGGAAATATAGTGAATATTGGTGTGGCTGGATGTACCCAAGTTTGGGAAACCAGGGTAAAACTTTGTGTTTGCGTTTGGATTGATTGTGCCTTTTAATTCCTCTTGCATTTATAATTCCGCATTTGCAAGTTAAATTTTAATTGGACAATTTTATTGCCATTACACTATTCACCCCCCTCTAGTGTGTGTTGATAGTATTGCAAGGGTAAGGCGATCCTTACAATTGGTATCAGAGTGAGGTTATAGCATACTGCAACCATGGCATTCAACGCCTCATCCGCGTCTGACGAAGAAGGTCATTCAACCGTTCGACCCCCGCTCTTCAACGGAACCAACTACCAAGTTGGAAGATCAGAATGATGATCTACATGGAGGGTCAAGACCTATGGGACATTACAGAGGTGCCATTTGAGAAGCCCACTACTCCTGCGGCTTCTAGGACAAAGACGGAGAAGGACTCGATCAAGTTCAATGCGAGGGCTATGAACGCATTACATTGCGCTCTCTCAGCAAATGAGTTCAACCGCATCTCCATGTGCAAAACGGCCAACGATATTTGGCATACCTTGGAGATTCGTCATGAAGGGACTATGAAGGTAAAGAAATCTAAACAAACTGTGTTTAGATCTAAATATGAAAATTTTAAGATGCAGGAAGGCGAAAGCATTTCAGAGATGTTCACAAGGTTCACTGATATCGTGAACGCTTTGGAGGGACTCGGGAAGATGATTTCCCAAGAGGATTGTGTAGAGAAGATCCTTGACTCTCTCACATCTCGTTGGGAGTCAAAGGCCAACGGAATTTTGGAGTCATATGACACGTCCAAATACACCGTTGAGGAGTGCATTGGTAATCTCATAGCGTATGAAGTGAAGCTTTAACACAAGAAGGAGATTCAGCCATCGAAGCCCGAGAAGCCGGAGAAGCAAAAGGGGGTTGCATTCCATGCCAAGGAGGGGCCAATCAAGTGGAGGAGGAAATTCCATCGTGAAGCTCCTAGTGAAGAAGATGAGCAAGAAGATGCAAGTGGAGAAGAAATTGAGGAGCTTGCCGAGCAATTCAAAGCATTCCTCAAATGCAAGCAATGTAAGTCTTTGTCAAAGTTTGCCTCCAATTCTAACAAGGTTCCTACTTGTTACACTTGCAGTGGAAAAGGTCATTTGTCCACTGAATGCCCTTCCAAACCCAACAAAAAAACTTACAAGGGTAAAGGGAAGAAGTATTGGAAAGGAAAGTCCAAGTCCAAAAATCACAAGAAGGGACTTGTCGGGACCTTTGATGATTCGAGTGAGGACACTTCGAGTAACGAAGAAGAGGATGCAAAGGAGGATGCTCACGCATGCTTTGTAGCCATTGATGGTCATACTCCAATTCCCTCCGGGTTAAATGAAGAAGAGTTGGATGCTTGGCTCGACGCCTACAACTCCTATAAGGATTCGTGCCTCATGGCTATGGAAGAGAAGTCATCATCAAGCTCTAACAAGGATGATGATGAGGTTAAGATCCAGGAAGAAAAGATCTCATATGAGGAGCTCAAGAACAACTTCGACTTGGTCTCCGAAAAGGCTAGTAAGTGCATCAACTCTTACAATAGATTAAAAGCAAAATATAAGATTGCTAAGAGTAGATTGCATGAACTAGATATTTCTAGTGTAATTCATGATGAAAGGCATGCTTATGACACTAGTGAGAGAGAGACACTTCTCTCTCAAGTTGAGGAATTGAGCCTTATAAATGAAAAACTTGTTGCTCAAAATCTTAGCTTAGAGTCTCACATTCAACAACTTACGTTGAAATGTGAAGAGGAATCCCGTAAGCTCATAAGCTTCGGGTATTCTAGAGATTCACTTCACGATTTGTTAGAAAAACAACATCCGGCAAATCATAGAGGAGGTTTGGGTTATATTCAAAATGTGGTACCCAAACCCACCTCTAATTCCTCTTATGGTGCAAATACAAGAAATATTGCTAAAGCACCTAAGAAGAATCACCATGCTTTCTTGTACAACAATAACATCAACAAGAAGCATGTAAATCACGAGGTAATGAGGAAGAATGAAAAATCTTCATTTTTTGCTAAGAAGCAAAATCCTTATTCTTTGCATGCCAAGAAATTCGTTTCTACACCTAAGCATGCCACATCCACCCCTCTTGCAAAGGCAAAACCCTTGCCTAGGAAATCCTTGAGATTATGTATTCCCACTAAGGTTAGTGTGCAAGAGAGGGATAGCTACATCAACTCTCTAGTTAGGGATGTGATCATCTCATGTGATTACATTAGGAAATCAAACTCCTCTTGGGTTTGGTTGCCTAATGTTTAGATTCCTCACACATATGCATATTGCATGGGTATTGTGCTTGAATGTTTATTTTTAGCATACCCATTGTTTGTGGGTGTTTCATGAATTTGAAAATATTTTCAAACTTATTTTTCATGAAAATAAGGGCCTTGGGGTTTATTGACATGCATGCATTTTTTGATCCATGTGTATGTCAATGAGGGAGTTAATATGTTATATGCTTAAAGTATTTTAAGACATATTTTAACTCTTATTTCGGAGGTTATTTGAGATCATTATTCACATTTGGTTGTTTTTTTATCTCAAACCAAACCTCTTGTTTATTGCCAACATACTTCATGTTATATTTGTTTTGGCAATATTCTTTGTGTATCATTGAAGCTTGATTTTTCCATATCTATTGCTTTGATACGCGTTGAGCCCATGGCTCCATTATTTGTATAATTGGTATTAGATCCTAGAAGTCAAAAGTTGACCATTTCTATGATCTAGGGGGAGCATGGGATAGTGAATTGATACCCACTAAAATTTTCAATTTGGTATCATACATATCTTTCTTTTCTTGCATATTGTCACATCTTGGTTAAGATGACAAAGGGGGATATTTTTAATGTCTACCTTTTTGACGATGTCAAGGGGGAGAGATATATGCATTATGTAAATATATATGGGGAGATATATTCATATGTATATGGGGAGAGATATATCTATAGGGAGAGATATATGGGATTAGATAAACCTTGCATGTTTGCATGTTAATTGTCTTTTACAATTGGTTTACAATTGGTTTATGTAATCCATGCCTATTATATGTCACCATGATCTTATTTGATAGAATGAGTATTTACTATTGTGTATCTCATTGTTTATTTGGTGCATATAAGTAGGGGAGCTCATTAGCATTGTGCTTTAAAACTTTGTATTTTACATAATGTGTGTCATCATCAAAAAGGGGGAGATTGTTGAGTATTGGTGTTTCATACCAATCTTATTTTGATGATGATCACAACATTATATTGTTGCTAATGACTATCATGTTTTAGTCTCTCAGTTTTATTTCAAGAATACCTTTCTTGAAGACTAATCACTTGGTGCAAGGATGGACATCAAGTGAAGGACCATTGCTTGGACTCAAGGAGTGCAAAAGCTTGGAGATGATGGAGAGCAATCAAGGCATCAAGATTGAAGACTTAGACTCTAAGAAAAGCATTGTAATCCATGTAATTTATTTTATTGCTTTCCCTCTCTTTTGAGACTAGGATTAATGTAATGCCTTGTTAGATGGTTTACTCATTCATGCATATGCATTTAACCATCTTAGTGAGCCTTAGGATTATCATAGAATCCAACCAATTAGATTCACTCTGTCCAAATACTTATTTAGAGTCTCTGGCTTTCCATCAGTCGCATGCTGAAGGAAACACAGTCGACTGTGTGATTTCCAGTCGACTGTAGATCCTTCTATAGTCGCCTGATATGCACAGCTTAAATCAACATTTCAATTGACTCAAACTTGATATTTACGCACAGTCGACCACTGGTCAGTTTACAGTCGCCTGTATATTTACAGTCGCCTGTAGATTGGTCACCAGTCGCCTGAGTAGCGTAAGTGCAATCTCTGCATCTCTCAGTCGTTTCTCCATCTTATTTAGCAGACGACTGATTAAGGTTTTACAGTCACCTAGCTAATAGACAGTCGACTGTATTATTGACATCAGTCGCATGTGTGCTTAACTGGAGAAAGAGTGCAGCTCTCTGTTTTATTACATCCCCTGCAGCAGTCGCCTGCTGAAGGATTTACAGACGCCTGTCCTGTTCTCAGTCGACTGTACTGTCTTCATCAGTCGACTGTCCTGGCTCAGATTATAGCTGTTGGATATTTTTTAGCCGTTGATCAGTCGACTGTCTTTTGATCATCAGTCGACTGTTCCTGTCATTTTCGCCCAGTTTCTAGCCGTTCCAGAATTGATTCTTTGGCTGTTTTCTTGTGTTTCGGGGTTTGATATAGGGTTCCCATATATAAATATATACTAGTCATTACCCGTGCCCATAGGGCACGGTTTATTTAATGGCTGAGTTTTTCTCCCCCACAAATTTCAAGTTCCCCCAAATTTCAAGTTCCCCCAAATTTCAAGTTTTCCCACAAAATTTCAAGTTTCCCCCTAAATTTATGTTTTACCCCAAAATTTAAGTCCCCCCATAATTGTCATTACCACCAAGGACAAACTTGCCACGTAGGACAAAGCTTTGTCCTAGTAGGATAAGATTCAAAATCTTCATAGAACTGAAAAAAAAATGGCCGGAAGGGGTGAGAATAAAAAGTGTGGGTGTGTGTGTGGGGAGGGTCCATAGGCAAAAATACAAAAACCGGGGTTGTATGTGCAAAATTCCCCACCTCCTATTTTATCCCTCAAAATCTCATCTCTTATATTTTCTCTTATTCAATTTCCCTGTTTTATATAATAGATATCCAAATTCTCTTATCCAATTTCTCATGTCCAAATTCTCTTATCAATTTCTCTTGATAACATCCGTCTTTTATATAATAGATATCCCTTATCCAATTTCTCTTGTCCAATATCTCTTATCCAATTTCTCTTGATAACATCTCTCGTTTGTAATATAGATATCTCTTATCCAATTTCTCTTGATAACATCACTCTTATCCAATTTCTATTGTCCAATATCTCTTATTCAATTTCTCTTGATAACATCCCTCTTTTATAATATAGATATCTCTTATCCAATTTATCTTGTCCAATATCTCTAATCCAATTTCTCTTGATAACACCCCTCTTTTATAATATAGATATCTCTTATCCAATTTCTCTTTTCCAATATCTCTTATCCAATTTCTCTTGATAACATCCCTCTTTTATAATATAGATATCTCTTATCCAATTTCTCTTTTCCAATATCTCTTATCCAATTTCTCTTGATAACATCCCTCTTTTATAATATAGATATCTCTTATCCAATCTCTCTTGATAACATCCCTCTCTTATAATATAGATATCTCTTATCCAATTTCTCTTGTCCAATATCTCTTATCCAATTTCTCTTGATAACATCCCTCTTTTATAATATAGATAGTCATTACCCGTGCCCATAGGGCACGGTTTATTTAATGGCTGAGTTTTTCTCCCCCACAAATTTCAAGTTCCCCCAAATTTCAAGTTTTCCCACAAAATTTCAAGTTTCCCCCCAAATTTAAGTTTTTCCCCAAAATTTAAGTCCCCCCATAATTGTCATTACCACCAAGGACAAACTTGCCACGTAGGACAAAGCTTTGTCCTAGTAGGATAAGATTCAAAATCTTCATAGAACTGAAAAAAAATGGCCGGAAGGGGTGAGAATAAAAAGTGTGTGTGTGTGGAGGGTCCGTAGGAAAAAATACAAAAACCGGGGTTGTATGTGCAAAATTCCCCACCTCCTCTTTTATCCCTCAAAATCTCATCTCTTATATTTTCTCTTATTCAATTTCCCTGTTTTATATAATAGATATCCAAATTCTCTTATCCAATTTCTCATGTCCAAATTCTCTTATCAATTTCTCTTGATAACATCCGTCTTTTATATAATAGATATCCCTTATCCAATTTCTCTTGTCCAATATCTCTTATCCAATTTCTCTTGATAACATCTCTCGTTTGTAATATAGATATCTCTTATCCAATTTCTCTTGATAACATCACTCTTATCCAATTTCTATTGTCCAATATCTCTTTTTCAATTTCTCTTGATAATATCCCTCTTTTATAATATAGATATCTCTTATCCAATTTATCTTTTCCAATATCTCTAATCCAATTTCTCTTGATAACATCCCTCTTTTATAATATAGATATCTCTTATCCAATTTCTCATGTCCAATATCTCTTATCCAATTTCTCTTGATAACATCCCTCTTTTATAATATAGATATCTCTTATCCAATTTCTCTTTTCCAATATCTCTTATCCAATTTCTCTTGATAACATCCCTCTTTTATAATATAGATATCTCTTATCCAATCTCTCTTGATAACATCCCTCTCTTATAATATAGATATCTCTTATCCAATTTCTCTTGTCCCATATCTCTAATCCAATTTCTCTTGATAACATCCCTCTTTTATAATATAGATATCTCTTATCCAATTTCTCTTGATAACATCCCTCTTTTATAATATAGATATCTCTTATCCAATTTCTCTTTTCCAATATCTCTTATCCAATTTCTCTTGATAACATCCCTCTTTTATAATATAGATATCTCTTATCCAATTTCTCTTTTCCAATATCTCTTATCCAATTTCTCTTGATAACATCCCTCTTTTATAATATAGATATCTCTTATCCAATTTCTCTTGTCCAATATCTCTTATCCAATTTCTCTTGATAACATCCCTCTTTTATAATATAGATATCTCTTATCCAATTTCTCATGTCCAATATCTCTTATCCAATTTCTCTTGATAACATCCCTCTTTTATAATATAGATATCTCTTATCCAATTTCTCTTTTCCAATATCTCTTATCCAATTTCTCTTGATAACATCCCTCTTTTATAATATAGATATCTCTTATCCAATCTCTCTTGATAACATCCCTCTCTTATAATATAGATATCCCTTATCCAATTTCTCTTGTCCCATATCTCTAATCCAATTTCTCTTGATAACATCCCTCTTTTATAATATAGATATCTCTTATCCAATTTCTCTTGATAACATCCCTCTTTTATAATATAGATATCTCTTATCCAATTTCTCTTTTCCAATATCTCTTATCCAATTTCTCTTGATAACATCCCTCTTTTATAATATAGATATCTCTTATCCAATTTCTCTTTTCCAATATCTCTTATCCAATTTCTCTTGATAACATCCCTCTTTTATAATATAGATATCTCTTATCCAATTTCTCTTGTCCAATATCTCTTATCCAATTTCTCTTGATAACATCCCTCTTTTATAATATAGATATCTCTTATCCAATTTCTCTTTTTCAATATCTCTTATCCAATTTCTCTTGATAACATCCCTCTTTTATAATATAGATATCTCTTATCCAATTTCTCTTTTCCAATATCTCTTATCCAATTTCTCTTGATAACATCCCTCTTTTATAATATAGACTAGTCATTACCCGTGCCCATAGGGCACGGTTTATTTAATGGCTGAGTTTTTCTCCCCCACAAATTTCAAGTTCCCCCAAATTTCAAGTTCCCCCAAATTTCAAGTTTTCCCACAAAATTTCAAGTTTCCCCCTAAATTTATGTTTTACCCCAAAATTTAAGTCCCCCCATAATTGTCATTACCACCAAGGACAAACTTGTCACGTAGGACAAAGCTTTGTCCTAGTAGGATAAGATTCAAAATCTTCATAGAACTGAAAAAAAAAATGGCCGGAAGGGGTGAGAATAAAAAGTGTGGGTGTGTGTGTGGGGAGGGTCCATAGGCAAAAATACAAAAACCGGGGTTGTATGTGCAAAATTCCCCACCTCCTATTTTATCCCTCAAAATCTCATCTCTTATATTTTCTCTTATTCAATTTCCCTGTTTTATATAATAGATATCCAAATTCTCTTATCCAATTTCTCATGTCCAAATTCTCTTATCAATTTCTCTTGATAACATCCGTCTTTTATATAATAGATATCCCTTATCCAATTTCTCTTGTCCAATATCTCTTATCCAATTTCTCTTGATAACATCTCTCGTTTGTAATATAGATATCTCTTATCCAATTTCTCTTGATAACATCACTCTTATCCAATTTCTATTGTCCAATATCTCTTATTCAATTTCTCTTGATAACATCCCTCTTTTATAATATAGATATCTCTTATCCAATTTATCTTGTCCAATATCTCTAATCCAATTTCTCTTGATAACACCCCTCTTTTATAATATAGATATCTCTTATCCAATTTCTCTTTTCCAATATCTCTTATCCAATTTCTCTTGATAACATCCCTCTTTTATAATATAGATATCTCTTATCCAATTTCTCTTTTCCAATATCTCTTATCCAATTTCTCTTGATAACATCCCTCTTTTATAATATAGATATCTCTTGTCCAATCTCTCTTGATAACATCCCTCTCTTATAATATTGATATCTCTTATCCAATTTCTCTTGTCCAATATCTCTTATCCAATTTCTCTTGATAACATCCCTCTTTTATAATATAGATAGTCATTACCCGTGCCCATAGGGCACAGTTTATTTAATGGCTGAGTTTTTCTCCCCCACAAATTTCAAGTTCCCCCAAATTTCAAGTTTTCCCACAAAATTTCAAGTTTCCCCCC
This sequence comes from Scilla litardierei, assembly GCA_030789695.1. Classification (NCBI taxonomy): domain Eukaryota; kingdom Viridiplantae; phylum Streptophyta; class Magnoliopsida; order Asparagales; family Asparagaceae; genus Scilla; species Scilla litardierei. The sequence continues at coordinate 132,351,126 of CM061139.1, forward strand.
AAATTTAAGTTTTTCCCAAAAATTTAAGTCCCCCCATAATTGTCATTACCACCAAGGACAAACTTGCCACGTAGGACAAAGCTTTGTCCTAGTAGGATAAGATTCAAAATCTTCATAGAACTGAAAAAAAATGGCCGGAAGGGGTGAGAATAAAAAGTGTGGGTGTGTGTGTAGGGAGGGTCCGTAGGAAAAAATACAAAAACCGGGGTTGTATGTACAAAATTCCCCACCTCCTCTTTTATCCCTCAAAATCTCATCTCTTATATTTTCTCTTATTCAATTTCCCTGTTTTATATAATAGATATCCAAATTCTCTTATCCAATTTCTCATGTCCAAATTCTCTTATCAATTTCTCTTGATAACATCCGTCTTTTATATAATAGATATCCATTATCCAATTTCTCTTGTCCAATATCTCTTATCCAATTTCTCTTGATAAAATCTCTCGTTTGTAATATAGATATCTCTTATCCAATTTCTCTTGATAACATCACTCTTATCCAATTTCTATTGTCCAATATCTCCTTTTCAATTTCTCTTGATAATATCCCTCTTTTATAATATAGATATCTCTTATCCAATTTATCTTTTCCAATATCTCTAATCCAATTTCTCTTGATAACATCCCTCTTTTATAATATAGATATCTCTTATCCAATTTCTCATGTCCAATATCTCTTATCCAATTTCTCTTGATAACATCCCTCTTTTATAATATAGATATCTCTTATCCAATTTCTCTTTTCCAATATCTCTTATCCAATTTCTCTTGATAACATCCCTCTTTTATAATATAGATATCTCTTATCCAATCTCTCTTGATAACATCCCTCTCTTATAATATAGATATCTCTTATCCAATTTCTCTTGTCCCATATCTCTAATCCAATTTCTCTTGATAACGTCCCTCTTTTATAATATAGATATCTCTTATCCAATTTCTCTTGATAACATCCCTCTTTTATAATATAGATATCTCTTATCCAATTTCTCTTTTCCAATATCTCTTATCCAATTTCTCTTGATAACATCCCTCTTTTATAATATAGATATCTCTTATCCAATTTCTCTTTTCCAATATCTCTTATCCAATTTCTCTTGATAACATCCCTCTTTTATAATATAGATATCTCTTATCCAATTTCTCTTGTCCAATATCTCTTATCCAATTTCTCTTGATAACATCCCTCTTTTATAATATAGATATCTCTTATCCAATTTCTCATGTCCAATATCTCTTATCCAATTTCTCTTGATAACATCCCTCTTTTATAATATAGATATCTCTTATCCAATTTCTCTTTTCCAATATCTCTTATCCAATTTCTCTTGATAACATCCCTCTTTTATAATATAGATATCTCTTATCCAATCTCTCTTGATAACATCCCTCTCTTATAATATAGATATCCCTTATCCAATTTCTCTTGTCCCATATATCTAATCCAATTTCTCTTGATAACATCCCTCTTTTATAATATAGATATCTCTTATCCAATTTCTCTTGATAACATCCCTCTTTTATAATATAGATATCTCTTATCCAATTTCTCTTTTCCAATATCTCTTATCCAATTTCTCTTGATAACATCCCTCTTTTATAATATAGATATCTCTTATCCAATTTCTCTTTTCCAATATCTCTTATCCAATTTCTCTTGATAACATCCCTCTTTTATAATATAGATATCTCTTATCCAATTTCTCTTGTCCAATATCTCTTATCCAATTTCTCTTGATAACATCCCTCTTTTATAATATAGATATCTCTTATCCAATTTCTCTTTTTCAATATCTCTTATCCAATTTCTCTTGATAACATCCCTCTTTTATAATATAGATATCTCTTATCCAATTTCTCTTTCCAATATCTCTTATCCAATTTCTCTTGATAACATCCCTCTTTTATAATATTGACTAGTCATTACCCGTGCCCATAGGGCACGGTTTATTTAATGGCTGAGTTTTTCTCCCCCCACAAATTTCAAGTTCCCCCAAATTTCAAGTTCCCCCAAATTTCAAGTTTTCCCACAAAATTTCAAGTTTCCCCCTAAATTTATGTTTTACCCCAAAATTTAAGTCCCCCCATAATTGTCATTACCACCAAGGACAAACTTGTCACGTAGGACAAAGCTTTGTCCTAGTAGGATAAGATTCAAAATCTTCATAGAACTGAAAAAAAAATGGCCGGAAGGGGTGAGAATAAAAAGTGTGGGTGTGTGTGTGGGGAGGGTCCATAGGCAAAAATACAAAAACCGGGGTTGTATGTGCAAAATTCCCCACCTCCTATTTTATCCCTCAAAATCTCATCTCTTATATTTTCTCTTATTCAATTTCCCTGTTTTATATAATAGATATCCAAATTCTCTTATCCAATTTCTCATGTCCAAATTCTCTTATCAATTTCTCTTGATAACATCCGTCTTTTATATAATAGATATCCCTTATCCAATTTCTCTTGTCCAATATCTCTTATCCAATTTCTCTTGATAACATCTCTCGTTTGTAATATAGATATCTCTTATCCAATTTCTCTTGATAACATCACTCTTATCCAATTTCTATTGTCCAATATCTCTTATTCAATTTCTCTTGATAACATCCCTCTTTTATAATATAGATATCTCTTATCCAATTTATCTTGTCCAATATCTCTAATCCAATTTCTCTTGATAACACCCCTCTTTTATAATATAGATATCTCTTATCCAATTTCTCTTTTCCAATATCTCTTATCCAATTTCTCTTGATAACATCCCTCTTTTATAATATAGATATCTCTTATCCAATTTCTCTTTTCCAATATCTCTTATCCAATTTCTCTTGATAACATCCCTCTTTATAATATAGATATCTCTTGTCCAATCTCTCTTGATAACATCCCTCTCTTATAATATTGATATCTCTTATCCAATTTCTCTTGTCCAATATCTCTTATCCAATTTCTCTTGATAACATCCCTCTTTTATAATATAGATAGTCATTACCCGTGCCCATAGGGCACAGTTTATTTAATGGCTGAGTTTTTCTCCCCCACAAATTTCAAGTTCCCCCCAAATTTCAAGTTTTCCCACAAAATTTCAAGTTTCCCCCCAAATTTAAGTTTTTCCCAAAAATTTAAGTCCCCCCATAATTGTCATTACCACCAAGGACAAACTTGCCACGTAGGACAAAGCTTTGTCCTAGTAGGATAAGATTCAAAATCTTCATAGAACTGAAAAAAAATGGCCGGAAGGGGTGAGAATAAAAAGTGTGGGTGTGTGTGTAGGGAGGGTCCGTAGGAAAAAATACAAAAACCGGGTTGTATGTACAAAATTCCCCACCTCCTCTTTTATCCCTCAAAATCTCATCTCTTATATTTTCTCTTATTCAATTTCCCTGTTTTATATAATAGATATCCAAATTCTCTTATCCAATTTCTCATGTCCAAATTCTCTTATCAATTTCTCTTGATAACATCCGTCTTTTATATAATAGATATCCATTATCCAATTTCTCTTGTCCAATATCTCTTATCCAATTTCTCTTGATAAAATCTCTCGTTTGTAATATAGATATCTCTTATCCAATTTCTCTTGATAACATCACTCTTATCCAATTTCTATTGTCCAATATCTCCTTTTCAATTTCTCTTGATAATATCCCTCTTTTATAATATAGATATCTCTTATCCAATTTATCTTTTCCAATATCTCTAATCCAATTTCTCTTGATAACATCCCTCTTTTATAATATAGATATCTCTTATCCAATTTCTCATGTCCAATATCTCTTATCCAATTTCTCTTGATAACATCCCTCTTTTATAATATAGATATCTCTTATCCAATTTCTCTTTTCCAATATCTCTTATCCAATTTCTCTTGATACATCCCTCTTTTATAATATAGATATCTCTTATCCAATCTCTCTTGATAACATCCCTCTCTTATAATATAGATATCTCTTATCCAATTTCTCTTGTCCCATATCTCTAATCCAATTTCTCTTGATAACGTCCCTCTTTTATAATATAGATATCTCTTATCCAATTTCTCTTGATAACATCCCTCTTTATAATATAGATATCTCTTATCCAATTTCTCTTTCCAATATCTCTTATCCAATTTCTCTTGATAACATCCCTCTTTTATAATATAGATATCTCTTATCCAATTTCTCTTTTCCAATATCTCTTATCCAATTTCTCTTGATAACATCCCTCTTTTATAATATAGATATCTCTTATCCAATTTCTCTTGTCCAATATCTCTTATCCAATTTCTCTTGATAACATCCCTCTTTTATAATATAGATATCTCTTATCCAATTTCTCATGTCCAATATCTCTTATCCAATTTCTCTTGATAACATCCCTCTTTTATAATATAGATATCTCTTATCCAATTTCTCTTTTCCAATATCTCTTATCCAATTTCTCTTGATAACATCCCTCTTTTATAATATAGATATCTCTTATCCAATCTCTCTTGATAACATCCCTCTCTTATAATATAGATATCCCTTATCCAATTTCTCTTGTCCCATATCTCTAATCCAATTTCTCTTGATAACATCCCTCTTTTATAATATAGATATCTCTTATCCAATTTCTCTTGATAACATCCCTCTTTTATAATATAGATATCTCTTATCCAATTTCTCTTTTCCAATATCTCTTATCCAATTTCTCTTGATAACATCCCTCTTTTATAATATAGACTAGTCATTACCCGTGCCCATAGGGCACGGTTTATTTAATGGCTGAGTTTTTCTCCCCCACAAATTTCAAGTTCCCCCCAAATTTCAAGTTCCCCCAAATTTCAAGTTTTCCCACAAAATTTCAAGTTTCCCCCTAAATTTATGTTTTACCCCAAAATTTAAGTCCCCCCATAATTGTCATTACCACCAAGGACAACTTGTCACGTAGGACAAAGCTTTGTCCTAGTAGGATAAGATTCAAAATCTTCATAGAACTGAAAAAAAAATGGCCGGAAGGGGTGAGAATAAAAAGTGTGGGTGTGTGTGTGGGGAGGGTCCATAGGCAAAAATACAAAAACGCGGGGTTTGTATGTGCAAAATTCCCCACCTCCTATTTTATCCCTCAAAATCTCATCTCTTATATTTTCTCTTATTCAATTTCCCTGTTTTATATAATAGATTATCCAAATTCTCTTATCAATTTCTCATGTCCAAATTCTCTTATCAATTTCTCTTGATAACATCCGTCTTTTATATAATAGATATCCCTTATCCAATTTCTCTTGTCCAATATCTCTTATCCAATTTCTCTTGATAACATCTCTTCGTTTGTAATATAGATATCTCTTATCCAATTTCTCTTGATAACATCACTCTTATCCAATTTCTATTGTCCAATATCTCTTATTCAATTTCTCTTGATAACATCCCTCTTTTATAATATAGATATCTCTTATCCAATTTATCTTGTCCAATATCTCTAATCCAATTTCTCTTGATAACACCCCTCTTTTATAATATAGATATCTCTTATCCCAATTTCTCTTTTCCAATATCTCTTATCCAATTTCTCTTGATAACATCCCTCTTTTATAATATAGATATCTCTTATCCAATTTCTCTTTTCCAATATCTCTTATCCAATTTCTCTTGATAACATCCCTCTTTTATAATATAGATATCTCTTGTCCAATCTCTCTTGATAACATCCCTCTCTTATATATATTGATATCTCTTATCCAATTTCTCTTGGTCCAATATCTCTTATCCAATTTCTCTTGATAACATCCCTCTTTTATAATATAGATAGTCATTACCCGTGCCCATAGGGCACAGTTTAATTTAATGGCTGAGTTTTTTCTCCCCCACAAATTTCAAGTTCCCCCAAATTTCAAGTTTTCCCACAAAATTTCAAGTTTCCCCCCAAATTTAAGTTTTTCCCAAAAAATTTAAGTCCCCCCCATAATTGTCATTACCACCAAGGACAAACTTGCCACGTAGGACAAAGCTTTGTCCTAGTAGGATAAGATTCAAAATCTTCATAGAACTGAAAAAAAATGGCCGGAAGGGGTGAGAATAAAAAGTGTGGGTGTGTGTGTAGGGAGGGGTCCGTAGGAAAAAATACAAAAACGGGGTTGTATGTACAAAATTCCCCACCTCCTCTTTTATCCCTCAAAAATCTCATCTCTTATATTTTCTCTTATTCAATTTCCCTGTTTTATATAATAGATATCCAAATTCTCTTATCCAATTTCTCATGTCCAAATTCTCTTATCAATTTCTCTTGATAACATCCGTCTTTTATATAATAGATATCCATTATCCAATTTCTCTTGTCCAATATCTCTTATCCAATTTCTCTTGATAAAATCTCTCGTTTGTAATATAGATATCTCTTATCCAATTTCTCTTGATAACATCACTCTTATCCAATTTCTATTGTCCAATATCTCCTTTTCAATTTCTCTTGATAATATCCCTCTTTTATAATATAGATATCTCTTATCCAATTTATCTTTTCCAATATCTCTAATCCAATTTCTCTTGATAACATCCCTCTTTTATAATATAGATATCTCTTATCCAATTTCTCATGTCCAATATCTCTTATCCAATTTTCTCTTGATAACATCCCTCTTTTATAATATAGATATCTCTTATCCAATTTCTCTTTTCCAATATCTCTTATCCAATTTCTCTTGATAACATCCCTCTTTTATAATATAGATATCTCTTATCCAATCTCTCTTGATAACATCCCTCTCTTATAATATAGATATCTCTTATCCAATTTCTCTTGTCCCATATCTCTAATCCAATTTCTCTTGATAACGTCCCCTCTTTTATAATATAGATATCTCTTATCCAATTTCTCTTGATAACATCCTCTTTATAATATAGATATCTCTTATCCAATTTCTCTTTCCAATATCTCTTATCCAATTTCTCTTGATAACATCCCTCTTTTATAATATAGATATCTCTTATCCAATTTCTCTTTCTCCAATATCTCTTATCCAATTTCTCTTGATAACATCCCTCTTTTATAATATAGATATCTCTTATCCCAATTTCTCTTGTCCAATATCTCTTATCCAATTTCTCTTGATAACATCCCCTCTTTTATGAATATAGATATCTCGTTATCCAATTTCTCATGTCCAATATCTCTTATCCAATTTCTCTTGATAACATCCCTCGTTTTATAATATAGATATCTCTTATCCAATTTCTCTTTTCCAATATCTCTTATCCAATTTCTCTTGATAACATCCCTCTTTTATAATATAGATATCTCTTATCCAATCTCTCTTGATAACATCCCTCTCTTATAATATAGATATCCCTTATCCAATTTCTCTTGTCCCTCTTATCCAATTTCTCTTGATAACATCCCTCCTTTATAATATAGATATCTCTTATCCAATTTCTCTTTTCCAATATCTCTTATCCAATTTCTCTTGATAACATCCCTCTTTTATAATATAGATATCTCTTATCCAATATCTCTTGTCCAATATCTCTTATCCAATTTCTCTTGATAACATCCCTCTTTTATAATATAGATAGATATATATATATATATATATATATATAGGTTAATGGGCCAATGCTGACAGCGCTGGAAATTTTTCCAGCGCTGTCCGCATTTTGGGCGCCCTAAAATTATTTTTTTTTGAAAATTTTTTTTGCAGTAGTTAGATATACTTGTTGGGAAGCTCCCCACAAAATTTCAGCTCGATCCGACACCGTTTGAGCCTCCGTTCATCGATTTCAAAAACGTTGCGCAAAACTGTGGACAGATTTGCGCAACGTTTTTGAAATCGATGAACGGAGGCTCAAACGGTGTCGGATCGAGCTGAAATTTTGTGGGGAGCTTCCCAACAAGTATATCTAACTACAGCAAAAAAAATTTTCAAAAAAAAAAAATTTTAGGGCGCCCAAAATGCGGACAGCGCTGGAAAAATTTCCAGCGCTGTCAGCTCTTCTCCATTTTTCACATATATATATATATATATATATATATATATATATATATATATATATCAAAAAAATGTGCCTGAGGTTGACCTCAGGCAGAATTACCTGAGGTCAACCCCTCTGTCCGGATGTGGTAGGTATTTTTTTTTGAAATTTTTTTTAGCAGTAGGTAGATATACTTGTTATGTAGCTCCCCACAAAATTTCAGCTCAATCCGACACCGTTTGAGCCTCCGTTCATCGATTTCAAAAACGTTGCGCAAAACTGTCCAGAATTTCTGGACAGTTTTGCGCAACGTTTTTGAAATCGATGAACGGAGGCTCAAACGGTGTCGGATTGAGCTGAAATTTTGTGGGGAGCTACATAACAAGTATATCTACCTACTGCTAAAAAAAATTTCAAAAAAAAATACCTACAACATCCGGACAGAGGGGTTGACCTCAGGTAATTCTGCCTGAGGTCAACCTCAGGCACATTTCCCTCTATATATATATATATATATATATATATATATATAGAGTGATCTTCGGTTGCGAAAAATCCCGTGCGAAAGCCCGTGCGAAAACTTTTTTTTATTTTTTTGAAATTTTTTTTTTCAAAAATTCTTTTTTTGATGTTTAATCCATACAATTATATACCCCAGGGAAAATAATGGGTGAACCCGTTCTTGATAACATCCCTCTTTTATTTTCAACCATTATATATATATATATATATTTATATATATATATATATATATATATATATATATATATATATGAGTGTGATGCCATCTCTTATACTTCTTGATGCTATTGAATATCTCAAGAGATCCTTAAGCAACTCACAAACTCCCTCAATTTCCTCTCAAGAGCTCTCAATTTTCTTCATGCATTGAAGTCCAGCTCAAGTGAATTCATCCAAGTGCTCTCAAGCATATCTCAACACTTGGAGATCCTCTTCCATACCTTGCATCCATTCATGAGTAAGCATCTCAAGGCATAGGTAAGAGTATTTACTTTACTTGGTGAATTTGTGTCTCTAATTCTCTTTGTGGGAATTAGAACTTTCTCTCTTTGTGGGAGGTTGTCTCTTTGTGGGACTTAGGATATTCTCTTTGTGGGAATAAATCTCTTTGTGGGAGTAACTCTCTTTGTGGGAGTTTAGTGTCCTAGTGTAGGGCTAACCCTAATTCTCTGTGTGGGAGTTAGTGATTCTCTATGTGGGAGTCTTGATACTTGTGAAGGAATGGTTGGGTCCTTGTGTAGGGCATAAATCCTCTTTGTGGGGTATCTCCTTGTGAGATTTGTATTCACTTCTCTGTGTGGGAATATAGTGAATATTGGTGTGGCTGGATGTACCCAAGTTTGGGAAATCAGGGTAAAACTTTGTGTTTGCGTTTGGATTGATTGTGCCTTTTAATTCCTCTTGCATTTATAATTCCGCATTTGCAAGTTAAATTTTAATTGGACAATTTTATTGCCATTACACTATTCACCCCCTCTAATGTGTGTTGTTAGTATTGCAAGGGTAAGGCGATCCTTACAGCATGGGTATCAAGTGGAGTTTCCTTTTATGAATGTCAGTTATTTTGTGACTTTTTGGTTGCATTATCTAAATTTCTGCTGGATCATATGCATATTCAGGGTGTTGCGCACATGAGAAATTTGTCATCCCCATCATCACTAATATTGCTATCACTAAAGTTAGGGTATGAGTTTACCTTGGGGTCTCCTCGTGACATGAAGCACATATAGGATTTCTCATTCCTTTTGCTGGCTTCTCCTTCATTTTCGGATGATGATGAGCTATCGGAATCCTCTTCATTATCGCTTTTATCCCAAGCCGCAAATGCTTTTCTGTTTGGCCTTTTGTCTTTGTATGACTTCATTCTCTTGTCTTTGTTTTTCTTTATTTGACAGTCTTTCTTCATGTGACCGGGCCTATTACATTCGTAGCAAATAACATCATTAGTGGAATTGAACTTATGGTTGTAGGACCTACATGCATTTAGGATTTTCTGGAATCCTTTGGAGATGAGTGCCATTTGTTTCTCCATCTCATCATTGACTTCATCATCAGACTCCTCCATATCCGATGTGGCTTTGAATGCAAGGTCCTTCTTCTTTTCACCGTGTTCCTTGGTCTTTCTCTCTTGCAGTTGGAGGTCATATGCCATTAGATTGCCGATGAGCTCCTCCAAGGTTAGCTTTGAAGTGTCATTGCCTTCTTTAATGGCCGAAGCTTTGGATTGCCATTTGGGAGTGAGGGATCTAAGGATCTTGCATATGTGATCCTCTTGTGTGTACTTCTTTCCCAATCTCGTAAGCGTGTTGACGATCTCCGTAAATCTCATTACATCTCCATTATGTTCTCGCCTTTCTCCATCATAAATTATTCATATCTGCCAACATAAAGAGAAGATTTTGACGATTTAAATTTTTGGTTACCTTCATGTGTTACCTCAAGGATTTTCCATATTTGGTTCGCGGAGGTAGCCATGGAGATGCGGTTGTACTCCGTTGTGTCAAGTCCGCAATATAGAATGGACATCGCCTTGGCATTTAAAGACACTTTGCTTGTCTCCTTCTTGGTCCACTTTTCTTCCTCAAGAGTGGGTGCTTCATAAGGGTTCTCCACCATTTTCCATAGCTCGTTTGAAATAGAGAGAATGTACATTTGCATCTGATTCTTCCAAGATCCATAATTTGATCCGTTGAGAAGTGGTGGTCGGTTGCTTGATTGACCTTCGGGAAACAACCGATGAACGTCATCTATAACCTCGCTTTGATACCAAGTGCTGGATCCTGTGGATGGCAAACAACACTAGAAGGCGGGTTGAATAGTGTTGAGAAAAAAAAACTTTTCACAAATGAATACCATAAAAATAACTTCCCTTCCAATGTTGCCTAAGAGTGATCTACGCTTGGTCCTTAATCAAAACGATTGATATCCAAATAAAGATATGATCATATATAAACAATATTGATCAAAAGAGTAATGATAATAGAATAGATCTCACATCGGAATGAAATATAAGCTTGCAATAATATAGTTAAGCATTGGAATGTAAATGCAAGTAAATAAATAACAATCGCAAGCACAAAGATTTTTATCCTGGTTTCCCACAACCTGAGTACGTTCAGTTTCCGAAACTCTTATCAGGCTTTAATCCACTATTATCGGTAAATAGGACGAACCACCTCCCGCCAAGAGGATTTACAACCACCTTGCCTACAACAAGGATTTTCCCATGCATCACAAGCCGAGGACTTTTACTTGCCCCACAATCTGAGGACTTTCACAAACTCCTTGCCTACAACAAGGATTTCCAACACCCTTATCTTCAAAGGACTCAAAGTAAGATCAGATCCAATACATCACACTGAATTTGTGGAGATTGGTTTTTACACCCACAAAACCTATAGCCAAGTAAGAATATTGCAATTCGTGCTATAAGTGGCTTATAGGAAATTCTCCTTTGATCACACAAAGAATATTGAATTAATCCGTTGTGATCAAGAAGGATGTTTTCAAAAATCCTTTAAGAGAATTTAAAATCAAAGTAGAAGGACTTTGAAAGACCAATTAACAATAGCAAAAAATTATTGATTTTAAAAAGATATAGAAATGAAAACAATAAGATTAGAATTTAAAAACGGTTGGCTATGAAAAACTTGAGAGCGATGAGAATTTAGAGAGCTTGAATTTGCTTGAGAGAATTTGTAATTTGCTCAAGAATGAAAATTGGTAAGGAAAAAGATCTCAAGTCTTCTCTATTTATAGAGCCAAAAGAGAATTCAAAAATTTTCAAATGAGGGTTGACTTTGGCCCAAAAATCAAGGTAAGAATAAATGGGAGAGGAAATCAGGGAATTCTGGTCGAGCACAGCTGGTAGTCGACTCTCAGAGGAGGTAGTCGACTCCTAGAGAGTTTTCAGAAAAAACTCTGTTACACTGATAGTCGACTCTCTAACTTTGGTAGTCGATTCTTAGAGTACAAATTTCAAGAAGAAGGCAGAAATCAAGGTAGTGAACTACTGGGTGTTTGTAGTTGACTACAAGTTTAAAACTTACCCTCTATGGAAAATATGCTCTCAAATAAGTTTAAAACAAGTTAAAAAAACATTTTAGAGAAACATTTTGTGTGTGTGCATATTCTTCTTGGCTTTGACATAATCCTAAGAAAATAAAAAGCAACTCACACACTAGACACTATGAAGAACTTGAAGCCATGGTTGAGCTTGATCTTGTTGCATATGCTTCGCTTGAATTTGAGCTCCTCTTTAGCTTGACCTTGAGCACATTCTTTGAGCTTTATCTTTGAGCTCTTCTTGTGCTTGAACTGAAGCTTTAGAATGTAGACGTTGAATTGCTAGCTAAATTCGTCTTCATCTTCTAAGAGTATGGTTGAAGATCTTCTTCTCGGAGTATGCTTTGAGCTTCACTTAGCTTATTTGCATAACCTACGCATCTTAAATAATATGATTAGTACATTAACAACATTTGGTGTGATCATCATCAATACCACTTTAGTGTGGGACTAGATTTCCCAACATAGCTATCCGTAGCATATCGGACCTCGCTATCCAAACCTGAGTGAAGGACGCAGGACGCTCCAAGGGTGTACAGGAAGGGCTACGGCCCAAACACACCCTCTCGAAGACCTCCAATACAGATCACGGCCTAGCTATCCGTAGCAGGTCGGATCTTGCTACCCAAACCAGAGTAAAGGGCGCAGGACGCCCCAGGGGTGTGCAGGAAGGGCTACGGCCCAAACCCGCCCTCTTGAAGACCTCCGGAGTGAAGATCCGGGGCTGATCGGCCCCCAAAAGGCTCCGAGGGGGGCTAGATGAGCTCCGGTTCTGACTTGCCCTCTCCAAAGATCCGGGGCAGATCGGCCCCTGAAAGGCTCTAAGGGCACGGACGAGCTACGGTCCCGAACCGTTCCTCCCAAAGACTCCATCGACGACCTACAAAGGCGGCCTATAAAGGAACTTCGCCAACCGACCTGCAGAAGACATTCCCAAGATTTCTCTCAAACTCTACAACATTCCACCTCTCCTCGACCTTAAGCTCGTCCATGCCAAATGCTGGGTGCATACACATACAAAGACACAAAGCAAAGAACAAACAACAGCAAGCAAACAAGGCATACAAAAAACAACAACAGTAAGCAAAGAAAATTTCAAATTTCATTCATTATATATACACTACAGAGTTACAACAAAAAACTCCAAGCTCGGCCTCAAGGCCGGATATACATTGACGCCCCTAAACTACGGTGCCTCGACTCGGTCGCCCCCTTTCGAAGCTTGAGCATCTGCCCGATCGCCGTTGGCCAGAGTCTCCACCCCTTCGACGTCGACAGCAAGGGAAGCCTCCCCTTCGCCATCGGATGCCGTCGACAAACGCAAGAAGTCAATCTCTAGGTTGGGGTAGAGCTTTTCCAAACTCACCTTGACCCTCTCGAGACCGGCCTCCAGACCCTCATTGATGTCCTCGGCCCTCATAGTCGTCAGGGTAGGGATAAGCTCCCGAATTTGCTACTGGCAGACGGCCTCAACCTTGACCTTGTCCAGACCAACCTTCTCCAGACCGGCGACCCGTCGCTTAAGCTCAGCGGTCTTCTTCGCAGTTGCATCCCTCTTTGTGGACAGGTCGTTCTCGACGGCGACTCTCCGGGCCTCCTCCTCCCTGGCCCTCTTCTCCGTCTCCAAAGCAACCTGCTCTAGCTCGGCGAAAGACTCATTCTGGGTTGTGTAGTACCCCAGACCTTCGTCAACTTGTCGGTGATGTCCTTCAGCTTCGCCTTAGCCTCCTTGAGCGCAGTCATCTTCCTTGCAAGGGCTGACTCGGCCCGGTTCGCCACCGACGCGTGTCGCTGGAGGGACACCAGTGTGGCGACCATTTGCAGAAGGAGCCAAAGTCGTGAGCACATCTAAAAAGAATGGAGACCGGCAAGGTGAATGGAGGGAGCGAAGAACCTGCATGCCTTGCCAAACGGTCGTATCGCAGAGACGTTCGGCATCCACATTGGCCAGGGATTCTCGGTCCCTCGACGGAGTTCTATTCTCCACCAGGCCGGCTGCTACCCCGGCCTCATCAAAAACAGACTCATGGTCGTCCACCAGATAGCATGGCACAACGATCTTCTCCGACGAGAGGGCGAGGACCTCCTCCTTCTTTGATTTGAAGGTGGCGAGTGCGGCCTCGTAGATGAGGTGGCCCAGCTTCCCCAGCCCGGACGACGGGCAGCCAAAAGGCCAGTGTGCGACTGCAGCCTGACTTGTCTTGGATGTCTCAACCAAAGGTTTTGAAGGGGTGGCTGAACTGATGGTGACCGCGGTGATCACCTGGGCTGGCAGACCCTGGGGCGTGACAAGCACAAGGTCGACCGCTTGCTCCTCGACCGCCTCAAGGTCGACAAATCCGCCCACTGCCACCTGCTCGTACGGGAAGAATGAGCCGTTGCCACGGGCTCCTTTCTCGACTTCTTTCCTTGCTCCTCCTTCTCGACACGTGCAGTGGCCGCCACCTCCTGGCTCCACTTATGTTCGACCTTCGTCGAACCCTTAGGCGCCTGCTCCTTGGCCGTCGGCACCTTGGCTGCCGCATCCCTTGCCATCTTCAAGATCTCCATCGAAAGACTCATGGTCGCACCTGTAAAAAGAAGATAGATCAGGGTGAGCATATCAGAAGTCGTTTGCTAAGGTCGAAGTACATTTATGCCAGACATGCTGGGCGATCTGCTCGTCTGCGACCAGGCCCTTCAAGTCTCTTCATTCCCTGGGAATCTCCTCCAAGATCTTGGCGCTCTCCAGGTCGATCCCCTCTAGGACTACCTCGGCATTCACAGCAGGATTCAATATCCCCCAGTTCGACCTCAAAGCCAAGTCCGCCAACATCGAGAAGAAGACGAACTTCTCCTTCCAGTCCCGCACTTTGCCCGGCAGACAAAGGACGAGAGGTCGACCCCTCCTCATGCAGACGTAGTAATACACCCCCTTCCTCTTCTCCTCATAAAAATATTGGAACATCGGCAGCGTCTGTGACGGCACGTATCCATCAATATGCGTATATTTGTATTCTACATATTTTCATATATTAAAAGTATTTTTAAATGGTTGGTCATGAGTTTAATATCAGAATTGGTTTCAAAATCATTTATTAAAAAAATTTGTAGTATCAACATAGTAATGGCCTATTTTAGTGAGTTCGAGTGCCATCCAATACCCCTAATTAATTTATATAATAATTTATATTTAATTATTACCAATATAGCAGTATCAATTATTTTTCAATATAATTGTTATCAAAATGATTTCAAAGTTCTACCATGTGACTATATGATGATTTAATGCTCCACATTTTATTTTCGTAATTTTCTGAAGTCAAATCGACATAGAACCCGCAAACCCACGACCTAAACGTTTTGGCCCAAAACTCGTATCTCCATAGCTCGAAATTCAAAATGGACCTCGTATTCATGATCCTCGCGACGATACGATCTCGTGGCTATGTTTTCGTAATTTTTCGAAGCCATATGTAATAAATGGGTATTTTGGTAATAATGATAATAATATTATTTATTAATGACCTTACTAATCTTACCCTAATTACTATTCCAATTAACTTATCCTTTAACCCTCATCCGTCGGCAGCCCCATTTCTTAAACGTGGGATCACGTTATAATTTTTCATTTACGAATTCATCCTCTCTAATAACTCCTAACCACCTTATTAATTACCCTTATATAATTATAAATCTTAATCCCTATATAAACCTATCCCTCAAACCCTCAGCCCAAACTCAGCCCGACCCACGCCCCCCCTCTCTCTCTCTGACAGCCCTCTCCCCTACCCACGCACTTTCCCCCACCTCCCCCTCTCACCGGCGCCCGCCTCCGACGAAGCACCCAGACCGCAGCAACTCCGCCTCCTCTCCCTCTTCCCTCCGCCTGCTTCTCCGTTCACCGCCACTTACCCATCCACTGCCCTCCGAGCTCGCCTCGCCGCCGCCGCCACACCGTCCAACCCGCATCGTCTATCCCTCCATGCTCGACCTCCCACGTCGCTCTCCCCATCCATCATTCTCTCTCTCACTCCGACGAACCCACACCTCTCCCACCTACGCTCTCTCTCCCTCGACCGCTGACCAACACCCTCGGCCACTCCGCCCGCTTCGCCGAGCTCTGCCACCGCCACTCAATGCCACCCAGTTCCCCTCTGACACCCCGCTCGCCGCTGCTCCCCACAGCTCCGACATGCACCTCTCCTCGCCTCTACCTTCGACCCAAGCCCGTAACACAACCCCGAGCTCCCCTCCTCCCCTCAGCTCGCTGTCGTCTCCTCGGCTGCTTCATCACCTCCCCAGCAGCTCCTCCCTCCTCTGCTTCGCCTCAACCAAGTCATCGCCGTCCAACTGCTCCTCCGATGTGCACGACACCGCCCCTCGTCGCAAAACACCCCGCAAGGAGCAGCGCACGCTGCTTCACGCTCGTCTGCCGCCGTACGTTGCTGATGTCGCTCGCTGCCTCCCACACCACCGCTGCCGCATACAAGTCGACTGCGAGTATAACGTTCGCGTTTTAAGGGTGAGAATGAAGGGTTTTGAGTTAAATACGATAATATGTATTTAAATTCGTATAGAAATACGTAGATTTATAGATTGGTTGTAATAAATTCATAGTAAATTGTACATGCCTCAGAAAAATACGAGACAAGGCCCAGAAAATCAGAAACAACGAAACGGACACATTGGCACTAGTTTCATTGCCAAAAAGCAAGTATATCTTTCACAATGATTTTTCAAAGTCAAACCTCAATAAAGCTAATTTCACTTTAAAATTCATATCATGAGATTTTCACGTACACTGACGTACGAGAAAAATATATGTTGTAGTACTAATTAATACAGACATTTTGACCACTTGTTGGAAGAATTCCAACGTATGGTTTGTCCAGAGAAATATTTGAAAAATACAATGAAAAATCGTTTTCTCATTTTTAATTAGTTTTTGGGTCGTATAAATTAAGAAAAATCCACATTAATTATTTTAAGATCTTGAAAGATGTTTACTAGCCTTAGAAAAATATTTTAAACTTATTTATCCACATTTGCTTAGTCAAAACCGTTTTCTATGCTCATTTCTTTAAATTATTGTGCATTTCTATACTTCGTATAATTGCGTAACTAAATCACAAAACTGTGCAATTGGTTGAGATTATTGAATGGACTGATGAGACATCATACACATAAAATATGATGCAAATAAACTGAATAGACTGAATGGAAGATGGAACTTCAATATAAATGAATGGAAGATGGAACTTCAATATAAATAGATAGAACATGAACTTTAGCCTGGCACTTGAATTGACATGTGGGATTGGGGTAGTCTATGGTCACAAGTGTTACGGAGTGACTGAATGTCCCGACCGAATACCTCCAACATATTACGGAGGTTAGAGCTTGACCGTCACCCTATGGAGGCGATCAGCAGCATTTCGGATTGGCCTCCTAACATGGTGTATATTGTTCATTTCTCGTAGTCTTGGACATGGACTTATCACTAGAATAGATTAGTTATTAAATATTGCTCTAAGTTCTTCTTCTATAGGTTGCTCACAATGTTACAGTTTTGTTATCAAATGCTAAATTGTTACAAGTTGCTAATAGTATTGCAAATTGCTATCAAATGATTAAACTGCTGCAGGTTGCAAATTGCTGTGAATGTTTAACTGCTATAACTCTTTTAAAATTAAAATTATTGCTTGTCTTTAACTCTTTTAAATTAAACTTATTGATTGTCTCTAAAGTTCAACTTGGTTCAATTTTAAATACCTAACGTTTTGTTTTGGAGATTATATTGCCGAGTAAATCTCGCTGATGGACATTTCACTTTGTTGTTTTACGAAATGTCCATCTGGTATACATAGTGAGTTCTCTGAAGCCACTACTGCAGAAGTCGAACCAGTGCTCAAAGAATACGTGGAGTACCTACCCACTGAAGACTAGACGATCACCTTCGCGACTACACCTTTAAATATTTGTAATAATGTAATTCGTGTGCTTTGTTGATTCGGCCATACTAGGCCTATGTTGTACTTTACTTTCTGACGTTTTGGTATTGTAATAATGTCATCGGTACTATTTCTTATAAGCATGCAAGTTCATGCCACTTTATTTCATAGACGCGTTATTGTGTTTAAGCCAAGGAGGAAGAAAAGAAAAGAAAAAAGGGTACTCCTTATTTTTAGCACATCGCAAGCACGTTCACGTCCTCGCTCCCTGTAGAATGTGAAGCAGGACGTGACAGGTTTCTGTGGTGGCCCATGCAGGTCTTGCTTATGTGCATACTTTAAGAATTAGTTTAGATGACATTGATATTAAAGTATCTAACTAGAATAAATTTCTTACCAAACTTACCTTGTGGTTTGTTTTGCAGCATGGCAGGACGACCCAACACCAGAAACGCCAACGGCATCAATGAGAATGACATTATAGGAATCATCAGAGAGATGTTTGGAAATCCAACATCACATCCTTAAGCGTGAACCTCAACATGCTCCCCGAGGAGATGCAGGAGTTAAACAATTCCATGAGATGCGTCCTAAGACGTTCTCTGGAAAGAAAGGTCCACTGGAAGATGAAGAATAGGTACGAAGCACTGAAGATAATTTGAGTGCTACCCACACCCCCCAGGCAGGATGGGTAGAGGTAGCCAGGCTCCAATTAACTGACAACGCCTGAAACTGGTGGGACACCGAGGAAAAGCTTATAATGCGCCCTATTGCATAGGCCACATTTCACGAACGGTTAGACAAGAAGTATTTCCCTAAGACAGCTAAAAGGGAACTTCAACAACGTTTCGTTAACTTGAAGCAAGAATCAATGACTGTTGACGAATACGATGCTGAGTTCTCCATGATGAGTTCTCCATGCTAAGTCGATTCACCCCTCATATGGTCGAGAATCCAGAAGATCATGCCTTCCAGTTCCGCCAAGGTCTGAATTTCAATATCCAAGCTTCAATGACCTCTACCGATTCGACCAGCTATAAGAAGATACTGGAAGCTACCCGTAACCATGAGGCTGTGGACAAACAATGTAAAGCAGCCCTAGAAAAGCGTCTGATAGAACCACCGAGGAACAACCTCCAAGTGATGCAGACTACTACTTTCAAGAGGTCTACTGCTCCCAATAACTACAGGCCTGCTGCTCCAGCCAACAACCGGATTGCTGCTCCTCCAAACAATAATCGAACCCCAATGATGTGCTACCATTGCAACTGACCAGGGCATGTTAAGAAGGACTGTCACCTGCTATTGAACCAATGCTTGGCATGTGGATCATCGGAACACTCTATCAAAGACTGTCATCAGTGCATCAACAAACAAATAACTCCGACTGCGGGAGCTCCTGGATCGACATCTCATGAACCACCCTTGCCTCCATAACAGAAGGTCTTTCAACAGGCCAAGACGAACCAGCCGAATCAGCCCAAGCGCCATGCATTCACCATGACTACCGAAGAAGCTGAGGTTATTGAACCAGTAATCACAGGTAACATCTAAGACATTCCTCCCTTACTTTAACTAGATGCTCATCGCTTTACTATAGACTGCTAAGTATACCGTATCATACTCTAGGTATCGTCTTAGTAGCATCTACACCAGCCTTATCCCTCTTTGATTCTGGAGCATCTCATTACTTCTTATCACAAAAATTCGCTACAACACATTCCATTCCTGTTGACCCCCTTCCTAATCGTTGGAACATCAACACCAGGAATGGCATAGTAAAGACTTCCGGTGGTTGTCAATCATGCCCTTTTGGTGATATGTGGACGCGAGCTTTTCGCTGACTTTATGATAATCGACATGACAAGCTTTGATGTTGTATTCGAAATGGATTGGTTAGGAACTTTTTACACTGCCATCGATTGTCGCAAAAAGAATGTAGTGTTCGAAATTTCTGACCATCCAGTGTTCGAATTTACGAGCGGAAGCCGTTCTCTTGGACCTATTCAATTTCGGGCCAAGCCTATGGAGATGATAATGGCATCTATGTTAGTTGAACCTGAGAAGCTCAGAATAGTTCGAGATTCAACGACGTATTCCGTGAAGAAATTTCAAGATTACCACCCGATCGAGCTCTCGAATTCACCATTGATTTGATGCCTAACACCCAACCTATTTCTAAAGCTCTATATCACATGGCACCAACAGAATTGGAGGAACTTCGTACTCAATTGGACGACCTGTTGCAGAAAGGATGGATACATCTCATGGTATCTCCCTGAGGTGCACCAATTCCATTGGTCAAGAAGAAGGATGGCTCGAGAAGGATGTGTGTGGACTATCGCGAGCTGAACAAGGTCACCGTAAAGAACAAGTATCCATTGCCGTGCATCGACGACATCTTTGACCAACTTGGTGGATCTCGAGTCTTCTACAAGCTAGATCTCCGAAGTGGATATCATCAAGTGATGGTCAAGAAGGACGACATATCCAAGACCGCTTTTCGAACCAAGTATGGACACTACGAATCACGGTTATGCCCTTTGGTGTGACCAATGCATCAGCAGTATTCATGAATCTCATCGTCTATGAGTTCTTGGATAAATTCGTAGTGATCTTTATTGATGACATTATGGTCTATTTGAAAAGCAAGGAGGATCATGCTGAGCACCTGCTGATCGTATTGAAGACTCTGCACCATCATCGACTATATGCCAAGTTCAACAAATGTGAATTTTGGCTTGACCACGTTGCCTTTCTTGGGTATGTGGTATCTGGAGATGGTATTTCAGTCGATCCGGAGAAAGTCGCATCTGTTAGAAATTGGCCAGCCCCTCGGTCAGTTTCGGACATCCGAAGTTTTCTTGAATTGACTGGATACTACCGCCGATTCATCCAGGACTTTTCCAAGATTGCTGAGCCCATGACTTGACTGGCGAGGAAAGACGTCAAGTTTATTTGGTCTGTAGCTTGTGAGCAAGCTTTCGAAGGATTGAAGACGAAGTTGACGACTGCACCAGTTCTGACCATATCAGACAGAACTGGGGGATTTGAAGTATATTGTGACGCATCTGGCAAGGGTTTCGGATGCATACTACATCAACATGGTCATGTTGTAACGTATGCTTCTCGACAACTGAAGACTCATGAGAAGAATTATTCGACACATAATCTGGAGTTAGCTGCAGTCATTTTTGCTTTGAAGATTTGGAGACATTTTCTACCGGGCGAGCAAGTGAAGATCTTCACCGACCACAAAAGTTTGAAGTATATCTTCACGCAAACGGAACTGAACATGAGACAAAGCAGATGGTTGGAACTCGTGGCTGATTATGACATTGACCTCCAATATCATCCTGGGAAGGTTAATGTCGTACCTGACGCATTGAGTCGACTACCCACTGTTATGATACTCATAGCTCAGAAGAGACTACAACTAGAGCTACAGAAGATGGAGATCGAAATCATCCTACCAGGGATTAATGCTTCGTTGATGAATCTTCAAATTCAGTCTACCATCACCAATCGTATCAAAGCCGCTCAAGCTGGAGATGCAAATTTGCAGAAGATCAAGACTCAAGTGGAAGCAGGTCTTCGAACGGATTTTCTTATCCATGAAGACGGATCTTTGAGATATGGCAGCAGAATCTACGTGCCTTCAGGCGATATCCGAGAAGAGCAAATGAATGAAGCACATAGTTCCACATACTCCATTCATCATGGTAGCACCAAAATGTACAAAGATCTTCGTCTAAATTTTTGGTGGCATGGAATGAAGAGAAGCATTGCTCAAAGTGCTGCCAAATGCATTGTATGTCAGCAAGTGAAGGCTGAACACCATCGCATTATAGGATTGCTTCAACCACTGCCTATTCCCGAGTGGAAGTGGCAGCACATCACCATGGATTTTGTCACTGGACTACCTCGAAGTACACAATAGAATGATGCCATATGGGTGATCATAGATCGATTAATCAAGTCGGTGCACTTCATACCATTCCAAGTAGGACAACCGACTGAATTACTCGTGAAGAAGTACATGGAGGTAATAATTATTCCTATACATTATAACTTCTTCCTAGTATATATCGTGATATGAACGATAACCGTGCAGGAAATCGTGAGATTACATGGAGTCCCAGTAAGCATTGTCTCTGATAGAGACACGAGATTCACTTCTCACTTTTGAAAGAGTCTGCAATCAAATCTTTGTACCAGTCTAAGCTTCAGCGCTGCGTATCACCCACAGATGGATGGACAATCAGAGCGCACCATTCAGATACTCGAAGATATGTTGAGAGCTTGTATGCTTGACTTCAAAAGCTCGTGGGAAGACCACTTGCACTTAGTGGAGTTTGCGTATAGTAACAGTTACCAAGCAAGTATCGGAATGGCCCCATATGCAGCACTTTATGGAAGGAAATGTCGTTCTCCATTAAGTTGGGATGACATTGGCGTTCGAGAACTTTTGGTTCCGGAGATGATTGTAGAAGCCATTGATGTGCTACGTTCTATCAGAAACAAACTTTGCATTGCACAAGACCGATACAAGCACTGGGCCGATGTGAAGCGTCGTCATCTAGAGTTTCAACCTAGCGATCATGTATTTCTGAAGATATCTCCTAACCGGGGAGTGATCAGATTTGGAAGAAGATGAAAACTCAGTCCGATATTCATTGGACCTTTCGATACACTGGATCGAGTTGGAGAAGTAGCCTATCTTCTGGCCCTACCACCTTCACTGGAAGGAGTACATGACGTGTTTCATGTCTCCCAACTGCGTCATTATATTAGTGATCCGACTCATGTAGTGGATTACTCAGAGATCACAGTGCGACCAAATCTTTCATATGAGAAGCAGCCAGTGCAGATCCTGGATCAATGTCAGAAGACTCTCAGGAATAACATATTCGACCTCGTAAGAGTGATGTGGTGACATGACTCACCCATTGAATCCACTTGGGAACGAGAAAATGAGATGCACGAGAGATATCCATATTTGTTCACTGTATCTTATTTTTATTGTATCCTATTTCTCTGTATTTTAGTATGAGAAATTCCGAGGACGGAATTTTTATAAGGTGGGTAGGATGTGACGGCCCGTATCCATCAATTCGCGTATATTTTTATTCTACGTATTTTCATACATTAATAGTATTTTAAAATGGTTGGTAGGAGTTTAATATCAGAATTGGTTTCGAAAATCATTTATAAACAAAAATATTTTGTAGTATCAACCAGTTATAACCTATTTTAGTGAGTTCGAGTGCCATCCAATACCCATAATTAATTTATATAATAATTTATATTTAATTATTACTGATATAACCGTATCAATTATTTTTCTATATAAATGTTATCAAAACGATTTCAAACTTCTACCATGTGATTCTATGATCATTTAGTGCTCCCCAATTTACTTTCGTAATTTTCTGAAGTCAAATTGACCTAGAACCCGCAAACCCGTGACCTAAACATTTTGGCCCAAAACTCGTATCTCCATAGCTCGAAATTCGAAATAGACCTCATATTCACGATCCTCGCGACGATACGAACCCGTGGCTATGTTTTCGTAATTTTTCGAAGTCATATGTAATAGATGGGTATTTTGGTAATAATGATAATAATATTATTTACTAATGACCTTACTAATCTTATGCTGATTACTATTCTAATTAACTTACCATTTAACCTTCACCCGTCGACAGCCCCATTTCTTAAATGTAGGATCACGTTTTAGTTTTTCATTTATGAATTTATCCCATCTAATAACTCCTAACAACCTTATTACTTACCCCTTATATTATTATAATATATCTTAATCCATATATAGACCTATCCCCCAAACCCTCGACCCAAACTCAGCCCGACCCACGCCCCCCCTCTCGAACTCCTACAACCCTCTCCCTTACCCACGCTCTCTCCCCCGCCTCCCCCTCTCGCCGGCGTCGGCGCCTCGCCACCTGACTCTGACGAAGCACCCATCCCGCAGCAACTCCGCCTCCTCTCCCTCTTCCCTCCGCCCACTTCTCCGTTCACCATCGCTCACCCATCCACCACCCTCCAAGCTCGCCTCGCCATCGCCTCCGCCCAGCCCGCACTGTCCGCCCCTCCATGCTCGACCTCCCACGTCGCTCTCCCCCTCCATCATTCTCTCTCTCACTCCGACGATCTCACGCCTCTCCTACCTCCTCTCTCTCCCTCGACATCCGACCAACACCCTCAGCCACTCCACCCGCTTCGTCGAGTTCTGCCACTGCCCCTTGCTGCCACCTAGCTCCCGTCTGACACCCTGCTCGCTGCTGCTCCCCTCAGCTCCGACGTGCGCCTCTCCTTTCCTCTACCTTTGACCCAAGCTCGTAACACAACCCCTCCTCCCCTCCTCCCTGCAGCTCGTCGTCGTCTCCTCAGCCGCTTCATCACCTCCCCAACAGCTCCTCCCTCCGCTGCTCTGCCTCAACCAAGTCGCTGTCGTCCGCCTGCTCCTCCGACATGCACGACACCGCCCCTCGTCGCAAAACACCCCGCAAGGAGCAGCGCACGCTGCTTCATGCTCGTCCGCCACCATATGATGCTGCTGTCGCTCGCCGCCGCTCGTCCGCTGCCGAACGCCACCGCCGGTCGCCGCCTCCCACACCGCCGCCGCCGCGTACAAGTCGGCTGCTAGTGTAATGTTCGCATTTTGAGGGTGAGAACGAAGGGTTTTGAGTTAAATACGATAATACGTATTTAAATACGTATAAACATACGTACATTTATAGACTGGTCGTAATAAATTCATAGTAAATTGTACAGACCTTAGAAAAATATGAGATAAGGCCCAGAAAATCAGAAACGATGAAACGGACTCATTGGTGCTATTTTATCGCCAAAAGACAAGTATATCTTGCACAATGATTTTTCAAAGGCAAAACTCAATAAAGCTAATTTCGCTTTAAAATTCTTATCATGATATTTTCACGTACACTTACATACGAGAAAAATATATGTTGTAGTACTAGTTAATACGAACGTTTTGACTCCTTGTTGAAAGAATTCTGACGTATGATTTGCCCTAGAGAAATCGTTGAAAAATACTATGAAAAATCGTTTTCTCGTTTTTAATTAGTTTTTGGGTCGTATAAATTAAGAACAATCCACATTAATTATTTTAAGATATTGAAAGATGTTTACTAGTCTTAGAAAAATATTTTAAACTTATTTATACTCATCTGCTTAGTCAAAACCATTTTCTATGCTCATTTCTTTAAATTATTGTGCATTTCTATACTTCGTATAATTGCATAACTAAATCACAAAACTGTGAAATTGGTTGAGATTATTGAATGGACAGATGAGATATCATACGTATCTAATATGATGCAAATGAACTGAATAGACTGAATGGAAGATGGAACTTCAATATAAATGAATGGAAGGTGGAACTTCAATATAAATAGATAGAACACGAACTTTAGCATGGCACTTGACTTGACCCGTGGGATTGGGGTAGTCTATGGTCACAAGTGTTATGGAATGACTGGATACCCCGACCGAATACCTCCAACACATTACGGAGGTTAGAGCTTGACTGTTGCCCTATGGGGGCGGTGAGCAGCGTTTCGGATTGGCCCCCGTAACAGGGTGTATGTTGGTCATTTCTCGTAGTCTTGGACATGGACTTATCACTAGAATAGATTGGTTATTAAATATTGCTCTAACCTCTTCTTCTCATGTTACTGACAACGTTACAGTTTTGTTATCAAATACTAAATTGTTACAGGTTGCTAATAGTATTGCAAATTGCTATCAAATGATTAAACTGCTGCAGGTTGCAAATTGCTGCGAATGTTTAACTGCAATAACTCTTTTAAAATTAAACTTATTGCTTGTCTTTAACTCTTGTAAATTAAACTTATTAATTGTCTCTAAAGTTCAGCTTGGTTAAATTTTAAATACCTAACGTTTTGTTTTGGAGATTATCTTGCCGAGTAAACCTCGCTGACGGACGTTTCACTTTGTTGTTTTACGAAATGTCCGTCAAGTATAAATAGTGAGTTCTCTGAAGACACTACTGCAGAAGTCGAGACAGTGCTCGACGAATAAGTGGAGTACCTACCCGCTGAAGATTAGACGATCACCTTCGCGACTACACCTTTAAATATTTGAAATATATAATTTGTGTACTTTGTTGATTCGGCCATGCTAGGCCTATGTTGTACTTCACTTTCAGACGCTTTGGAATTGTAATAATGTCATCTATACCATTTCTTATAAGCATGCAAGATCCTGCCACTTTATTTCACAGACGCGTTATTATGTTTAAGCCAAGGTGGAAGAAAAGAAAAAATGGTACGCCTCCTTGTTTTAAGCACATCATGGGGCCGTTCACGTCCTCGCTCCCTGTAGAATTGGAAAGCGGGGTGTGACAACATCGAACCTATGCAGCTGGCAAAGCAGAGGACAAGAAAGCCAACAATCGAGCTGATGGAGTTCGACATCAATTGGAAGAGAGGGAGTTCGAGGAAATGAAGGACGAGGAGGAGGAAGGGATAGAGCGGGAAGTGGAGCCCCAAGGCGAAGGTCGGATAATAGACGCTGACCTCGTTGTCCCTTGGGGAGCAAACCCGCTCGTTGAAATCGTGAGGGCGAACTGTGTAGGGCGACCGGATGAACTTGGAGCAGATTTCAGGGATGGCAGAGGTCGACAGTAGGGAAGCTTGGGCCAGAATCTCTGCGGGAACCGCGATCATGACTTCGCCACCGCTTAGAGCCTTGACGACCGTCCTAGGCCCCTTTTCTTTCTTGGGGTCCCTTCTGATCACCGACGATGAGGCAACATGCCCGACCGCTGGTTCTACCATACATTGTTCCGGCCAAGACATCGACGACTCCTCCGACACCACTGGCTCCGGTTCGGCGGCGCCGCCTTCATCAAGTTCGCCGAACCATCCATCGACAAAAGAATTGGAAGCAAAAGAAGCAGACGAAGGCATGGATGGATTAAGAGAGTACCTAGGAAGAATGAAGATGAACGGAGCTCCAAATATTGCGAATAGACGACGACGGTTGACGGCGAGAGCTCTCTGCAATGACGGGGAAGCTGAAATTTTGAAAATTCGGGAGAAAACTCCCTCCCACTGCCCCTCTATCTCTATTTATAGGGAGAGTCGGGCGATCTCAGCCGTCGGACGTGGGCCACGTGGTGAGATCTGAGCAAGACTGGTGCCTCGGCTTCTCCCTACAATCACTCAGCCACGTGTCACTCTTTGAGCGGATGGACGACTTGAATTCTCCCAATCGCCGAATCGCCATCATAACCTGTGAGATTTGGTAGTCAATTCGAATTAAATGCTGCCGACCAGCCCTCGTCCAATAGAAGTGCGACACGTCATCTGAGCTGAGCTGGGCTTGTCGTTTTGAACTCGAATGACAGGGGCAATTGTTACGGGCTTAAGGTTGGCCCAGATAATGAAGGCCCATTTATTTGAAGCCCAAACGAAAGATCGTCGTGACACTGAGAAGCTCGCCTAGACGAGTGGTAAGCTCGCCATCAGGGTCAACAAAGGAATCTCGCCTACTCTCCAACGGGAAGTGTGGCCAGACCGTCCGAAGACACCAAGCTCGGTCGTCGAGCTTGGCCCTAACCAAGGGTGGCCATGCACAAATATCTCTGACAGGGTGACGTAAGGCTACCTACACACCCATTAATGCCAAAGGTTAAGGATGTATGGTCACCCATCGCATCTCCCATCAATGCGTAAATATCTCTGACATGTCTTGACACCCATTTAATGATAGGGTAAGGTGGTTTGATAAATATATCTGATGCCCACACCGACCCATTGTGTCCTCATTAATGCTCCAGCTAAGTAGATCGATAGGTGATTGGACGGCGATCACCGACTCTCAACCATATAAATACCCCCTCCAGCCACCATAGAGGGGGTTGGTTAGTTGAAATCCTAAACTTCTATCTAGTATTCAAGGTCGGATATCCTCCATATATCTGTGACTTCCTCATAAGCTCGCCACGCGATGTCGAACTACCTTAAGATCGCCTAGCGTATTCGACATACTCCATATAAGTCATTCACTGACTTAAGCATCAAAAAGGATACGGGTTGACAGCCAACCCTGCCTTTCTGACCAAGTTATTATTCTCGCAGGAAGCTCGCCTCAGCTACCAGGAGTCGGCGACCATCAGGCGACCTTGGATTCCTCGCTTTCGAAGCGTGCTTCGAGTCGTGCTAACCTCGCCATCAACCCCACTTGTAATCATTGTACCCGTGATTCCCAGTTAATACAAATCTTATTGTTGGTCGGACTTGACCCGCAACATATATGTATGAGAATAATAGGACACATATGACATATGTGGATAAACTACATATGCAACCTCGAAAATTCTGTTAGATATTAAGACACTCCAAATATGACTTTGATGACGACTAAGCAAATGAATTGTGCTAATTGCGTTTATTGAGCATGAATGTATTAAAGTTTATTTCAAAGAATGAGTTCAAAGAAACAGAAGAAAGAATTACATCAAGACCAATGGAGCTCACTTAGGACATGAAGATACTTAAATTTGAGAGCACGTGGTCAAGATGGAAGTGTGGATGAAACTTAATCAAGGCAACACAAGCTCAAGAGTCAAAGACATGAAAATGAAGACTCAAAGCTACATCAAATCCAAATAAAATGGTAATTTTAATGTATTTTAGTTCACGTCATTAGATTCATTGTAAGGCCTTGAGATTGAAGCTCTACACACATAGAAACACTTAGAAAAATATTTTTAACGCATAAAAATATTTTGAAAAGATTTTAAAATGATTTTTGAGTTTTCTGATATAAAACTATGTATTTGAAAATTGGTCTACTTGTGATAGCACAGAAGTCAACCAGTGAGAATTTGGCTGCTTTACGAGGTTTCTGAATCCTACAAGAAGTCGATGCCAATTGTTCAGGAAATCGACTTCTGATTCAAGAGTCGACCAGTGAATGTATTGGAGTCGACTCGCAGTTCACAACAGCTCAATTTGACTTGAACTTTCACTAGCCGTTGGAGAGACGTTGGATGGCAAAACCGAGAGTCTATTTTAGGCAAATTTCCATATATATGGTTGGTTGATATATTTATTAGGAAATTATTGATCAATTTTTAAAAATATTTCAAGCGATTTTATGCCCTCAAAAGCCCCCAGAAGTTTTATTGGCCGAAGTGTTTTAATCTCTTTTATAAGCTTTTAAACATTCTTTGTTTCCTTGACCAGTTTGATTTCAATCTCACAAGAGCTTCATCTCTATTTTCTTAAGATTGAATCAATCATCGTTTAATCTCAAAAGTGTTTTAATCTTCATTATTTTGATATTATAAGTTTTCTTTAGCCATATACATACTCAAAAGCTTCAATCTTGGTAGTTATATGAGCATTGTAACATCTCTTCAAAAGTGTAAGTGCAAATCTACAAAATGGTGTGGTTGTAAGTGAGTGGTATTGTTTGTTGTAATTGTTGGAAAAACCTCTTGTGTGATGTAACGACCCGCTCTCAGGGGGCCATTACTTATTTGATTACATTTCCAGGTCAGTAGATTACTAGTGAAATCAATATAACTACAATACAAAGATATACCAATACTCAAACCAGCATACATTATTACAGCCCATAATTGAAATACAACGCACAACAGCACTCTCACACCAAATACAAGAAAGGAAGTATAGAAAGGAAATAAAATACGCACACCAACTCAAATATCTCTAGAAATAAGCAGTCTCTGGGTCGAACTCTGGCTTCTCAAACTCAGAGGCTGCTTCTTCGATCTGTTCGTCGTCTGCCGATGTCATAAATGGAACCATATGTAAGTCACAATAATTCAAAACATAGAAAAGAAGCAGTGCACATGTATGGCTAAAACAGGTGACAAAAAGTAACTACGTACAAGCAAACCAGAGCGAAAAGTAAAGTGCTGATCAACAACTGTGACAAGGTGTACATAACAGAGTAGTAAAGGTAAGCAAAACTGAAAGAAGACATCGAACTGTACTGTGGTAGTGCAAGTGTAAAGCAGGCTAAGCAAGGAAAGCATGCTACTGCTATAGCTATAAGTGCAACAAGTAAAGTACTGGTGACTACACAGGTGTAGTGAGTAAAGTGCATGCAATGCATAAAGTAAAAGTGACTCTGCAAGCAATAACTACACTAGAACTACGTGACTCAAGCCGGAGAGTACGATATGCAATCATTGAGTTCATCTCTTGCCTGGGTGCGCTTACCCAGACGAATGCCGGAACACAGGCAGTGGTACATGTATTTGCCGAAACGCAGGCAGCGGGACGAGATGCCGAAACACAGGCAGCGGTACATGTATTTGTCGAAACGCAGGCAGTGACATGAGATGTTGAAACATAGGCAGCGGTACATGAAGATGAACTCCATTCACTCCCACACACTCTCAAACTATGAGTTACCCCAACCCCAGTGAAGTGTCAAGTGTTCTATGTACATATTTCATACGGAATGTTTCACAAGATGTTCTATACGATGTTTCACATGATATTATTAGTTTCTTATTTACAATGATAGTTAAACCAGGACCACTGGTTGACTTTCTTATTGAAAACCAGAAAGTTAGGAACTCATTTCAAAGCAGACTGGGCCAAAACAAAGTGGATGCTAAGAAATTTGAGGATAAAGACAAGTCCAACAATTGTGATGTGATTCCATGCTTTGAGCATGTGGTAGTTTCGCTAGTATACAATTTATCCAAGTAGATGGTTGTGTGTTACAACCACCAAAGTTGAAAGTTGGCAATGTCACATGCTTAATTAGATAGTCATTCTCCAGTTGATTATTTTCCTATTAGATTTGATCTCTAGTTTTTTGTTCAAGTTTCCTATTGAAAGTTGGCAATGTCACATGCTTAATTAGATAGTCATTCTCTAATTTTTCCATATATCAGTTTGCGTGAAAAAATTTAAAATATTAATTAGTAAGTGAAAATACCATAATTAGATTTTAGCTTCAAAAATTTACTATGAAAAATTTACTCGCCTGATAGGGATGAAATCAGTGCCAATGTGTTCGGAATGTCACGCTCGATTTTCTGGACCTGGTCATGTATTTTTCTGATTCGTATAGGATTTATTATGAATTTTAGATCAGAACCCCGTATTATTTTAATACCAATACGTATTTATACGTATTTTCGTATAAAATACGTATCAAACTTAACCTCCTTCAGCTTCTTACGTGAATAGGGCAGGTGGGGTTCTCGACGTCGCTGGTGGCGACTGAAGCGGCTGCGTGGGTCGTCGACAGGCGGAGGGGGTAGAGGGCGACGCGGCGAAGCTGAAGGGGATAAGCGGCGGCGACGACAGCGTCTCAGGCGGTGGCGAAGAGGGAGGGAGAGGCAGAGCAGCTGGAGGTCTTCGCGGCGGCGAGAGGCGGCTGTCTGGGTCGTCGACGGGTGGCGACAAGCTGAGGAGGGCGGCGAAGAGGGTGTGGCGGCGGTGGGAGGTCGGAGCATGGGGAAGCGGCGGTGACATGGTGAGAAGGGGCGGAGGTGCTCTTGCGGATTGGAGAGTGGTGGCGAGGCTGTCGGGGGTGTTGCGGTTGCGGAGCTGGCGAAGGAGTAGGCGGAGGAGGCGGGAGCTCACGGTGAGTCTTGCAGGCGGTGGGTGGCGAACACAGTGGCAAGTGGTGGAGAGGCGCTGGGGGGAGGCGGGAGAGCGCTATCGTAGTGGGGCATGTGGGGTTCCTCATGGGAGTTGTCGGTGACTGTGCGGGGTCGTAGGGCAGCGACAGCGGTGAGGAACGGTGGAGCAGATGGAGGAGCGATGACGCGTGCTTCTCCAGCGAGGTGAGGAGGAGAGGGGGTGAGCTGGTGTCGGGCTTGAGAGAGAAAGTGAGAGAGCTGGGAGAGAGTTTAAAATAAAAAATATGTTTAATATGGTGTTTAACCAAGGATTAATGGGTATTTATAGGTTTAATGGGTTCATGAACCCGCTATTAGCAATTAATATGGTTGTTAGCTTTATTGACTAACTTAGACAATTTTAATATGGTGGTTAGCACATTTTGGTTAGAAGAAATAAAAACGTGGAAACATGTTAAGTTAAATAATTAAGGTCAAAGATTAAAAGTAATTAGTTAATTTAATTAGTAATTAAGGTAATTAGTAATGATCCTATTGAAATATCATTTTCTTTATACAAACGACTCCGAAAAATTACTAAAAAATATCCACTGGTTCGTATCATTACGAGGATCATAAATATGAAGTCAAATTTAAGGTTTGAGTGACGAAAAAATTAAAAAAATTCATTTACTCATCTTGAACGTATTTGATACTATCGTGAATATGGAAATTTGTGCACGTTGAAACCAGACCGTTACATCCTACGATCCTTATAAGAATTCCGTCTTCGGAATTTCTCGAATCTCATGAAACCAATAATCTATGTTATGAAGAAGCTCAAGCAAATAAATGGTAGAATGATAGTGATCTAGTAAATCAGGTTGTAAATAACATGAAATATAATGTGATATCATAGCATCAAAAAAACAAGAGATGATGTTTATGAATACTTACTATTGACATCACCATAGCTTCCATAACTAGCCTCGAGACTAGTAAGATCCTCCGACTCGGTAAATAGATATGGATAGCGTTCTCTTATATCGTCTTCTCGCTCCCATGTAGATTCTCCAGGCGAGTTATGACACCACGTCACTCTGACAAGGTTGATGACTCTATTCTTGAGGGTCTTCTATTGACGATCCATAATCTTGACTGGTCGTTGCTCATAAGATAGATCCGGACGGATAACAATCTCTGAGTAATTCACAACATGACTGGGATCGCTTATATAGTGTCGTAGCTGTGAGACATGAAAGACTTCATGTACTCCCTCCAATGCAGGTGGCAAAGCAAGACGATAGGCCACTTCGCCTACTCATTCCAAAACATCAAATGTACCAATGTATTGTGGACTAAGCTTTCCTCTCAGTCCAAAACGAATCATTCCACGATTAGGAGAGATCTTCAAAAACACATGGTTGCCAGGCTGAAACTCCAAATGTCTGCACTTTGCATCTGCCCAATGCTTGTATCGATCCTGAGCTAACTGTAGTTTCTCCCCGATGGTCCTGACTACATCCACTGCTTCAACAATCAATTCTGGTCCGATGAGCTCTCGATCACCAATTTCATCCCAACTCAAGGGAGAACGACATTTCCTGCCATATAGCGCTGTAAAAGGTGACATACCAATGCTGGCCTGATAGCTGTTGTTGTAAGAAAACTCCACGAGATGAAGATGGTCTTTCTACGATCCTTTGAAATCCAGCATACACACGTGCAACATGTCCTCCAAGATCTGAATGGTGTGTTCCGATTGGCCATCTGTCTGAGGATGATAAGCTATACTGAAGCTTAAGCAGGTCCCCAGACACTCACGTAAACTCTTCCAAAAGTGAGACATGAAAGGAGTGTCTCTGTCTGAAACAATACTGACACGAACACCATGCAACTTCACTATCTCCTCCATGTACTTTTTGGCTAGCACTTCGGTTGACTGGCTCACTCTGAAAGGAATGAAGTATGTTGACTTGGTTAATCGATCAACGATTACCCAGACATCATCGTTATGCTTCGTACTCTTGAGCAGTCCTGTCACAAAATCCATCGTAATGTGTTGCCACTTTCATTATGGAATGGGCAAAGACTGTAACAAGCGGGCAGACCGGTGATGTTCAGCCTTCGCCTGTTGGCACACTATACACTTTGCCATGCTACGTGCGACGCTTCTCTTCATACCATGCCACCAGTAGTGTTGTCGCAAGTCTTGACACATCTTGGTACCGCCTGGATGAATGGAATATAGGTAACTGTGAGCTTCCTCCAATATCTCTTCTCGATGTCTCCTGATGGTACACAGATGCGATTGCCGAATCGCAAAGATCCGTCCTTGTGGACCTTGAATTCAGGCCTCTAACCTGCCATCACTATGTCTCTGATTCTTCGTAGCTTCTCATCTCCTACCTGGATAGCCTTGATCATTTCCACCAAATTTGACTGGATCTAAAGGTTTAGTAATGAAGACGTTACTCATGGCAATATTACATCCATCTCCATGGCTCGTATCTCATGTCGTAGCCTCCATTGTGATGTGAGGGTCATCACCACAAGGAGACGACTCAGTGCATCTGGTACGACATTGACCTTCCCAGGATGATACTAAAGATCAACACTATAGTCCGCCATTAGCTCGATCCATCGTCGTTGTCGCATGTTGAGCTTCTTCTGGGTGAACAGGTACTTGAGACTCTTGTGATCTGAGAATATCTTCACATGATCGCCCAACAAGAAGTGCCTTCAAATCTTCAAGGCAAAGATCACTGCCGCCAACTCAAGGTCATGAGTGGGATAGTTCTTCTCGTGGTTCTTTAGTTGTCTGGATGCACAGGCAACGACTTGGCCATACTGATGTAGCACACACTCAAGTCCTTTTCCAGATGAGTCACAAAACACTTCGAAACCACCCGTCTGTTCTAAAATGACCAGAATCGGGGCCGAAGTCAATCTTCTCGTCAGCTCCTGGAATGCATTTTCACACGCCCAGATGAACACCACGTTCTTTCTCATCAGTTGCGTCATGGACTCTGTGATCTTTGAGAATTCTTGGATGAATCGTCTATAATAACCAGCCAGTCCCAAGAAACTTCGAATCTCCGTTACAGTTTTAGGGGCCGACCAGTTTTGAACAGCAGCTACCTTCTCAGGGTCAACAGATATTCCTTCTCCTGACATGATGTGGCCCAGAAAAGCCACCTTGTTTAGACAGAATTCACACTTGCTGTATTTGGCATATAGTTGGTGTTGTCTCAAAGTTTCCAAGACCTTCATCAGATGTTCTCTGTGCTCCTGAGCGTCTTTCGAGTAGATGAGGATGTCGTCGATGTACACAACTACGAACTTGTCCAGATGGTTATACAGAACCTGATTTATGAGACTCATGAATACATCAGGTGCATTAGTCATGCCAAATGGCATCACTAAGAATTCGCCATATCTGGTCCGAAATACGGTCTTGTGAACATCCTCTTTCTTTATCTTCACTTGATGATACTCGGTCCTCAGGTCCAACTTCGAATATACGCTCGATCCGCTAAGCTGATCAAAAAGGTCATCGATGCGAGGTAGAGGATATTTGTTTTTCACTGTTATCTTGTTCAGATCGCGGTAGTCGATGCACATGCACTAGGATCCATCCTTCTTCTTCACGAGTAGCACATGGGCACCCCATGCAGATACAATGGGCCGTATCCATCCCTTCTATATAAGATCATCCAGCTAAGCCCGAATCTCTTCAAGCTCAGGCGGTGCCATGCGATAAGGTCCCTTGGATATCAGCTGTGCACCTGGCAATACATCAATGGTAAATTCGAGAATCCGGAGGCAAACCTGAGAGTTCGTCCAGAAATACGTCCAAGAATTCTCGTACTACTTCAGGTTTCTCTTGCTCGACTTCCATTGCAATCACCAATGCCTTTGAAAGTCTGGCCCTGAATTTCACTGGTCATTGGTCCTTCTGATCTGCTTCCGCTGAGAAATTCGAACATAGGATGGTTGGGTATCTCGAATACTACACTCCTTCGACGACAGTCAATGGTAGCATGAAATGTCCCTAGCCAATCCATTCCTAGAACACCATCAAAATTTGGCATTTCGAGCACCATGAAGTCGGCGAATAGATCACGTCTACAAATCACTACAGAACAGTGAATACATCCGCTAGTTATTGGTATAGAACCACCAGCCGTGTCGACCTTCCAACAAGAAGTCAGATGTTCAACGAGGACTGCATGTGTGTTGACGAATCGACTCGCCAAGAAGCAATGTGTGGCTCCCGAGTCGAATAAAGTGAGGACGGGTTTACCAGCCACTAAGATGATACCTACGGTTACGAGAATTATGTCTAAGCCAATGATCTTTAAATAATAGAATATGATACCGAATGGGATATCTCATTCCTGTGATCACTTGGTCAATAGCTTCGACCTCTTCCACAGTCATAGTATAAGCTTGGCGCCTTAGGGGTGGCGCCTGTCATCGCGCTTGCTAAAACTCTTGTTGCTGGGGGGAAGTGGCTGTCGTTGCGGAGGAGGTGGTGGTCGTTGTGGAGTATTCCTAGTAAGGGAATTAGCTGGAGCAGGGTTAGGAGGTCGAGGTTTTCTTTTCTGAGCAATCCCTTGCACCATGGTCTTTTGACCCACAGACCAAGCAAAGGTTCAGATATGATCGACATTCGGATCGAAAGTGTCCTGTCTTTTCACAATGATGACACACCGGGCGTGGTGATGGAGCTTGTCTCTTGAATTGAGTTTGTTGGGTAGGCCTGTGCATCTGGTTGAATGGAGGTTGACGACTGGATCCAGCAACAGATGTTGGAGGTAGCGGCCTTCTGGGAGGGGCAGTTATGGATTGCTCTCGCTTTTCTTCTCTTTCGATAAATTCATGCTCGTGAGCTGCAGCTAGGATCTCAGTATAGGTATTCAATTGGCGTCTGACCAAGTTCCGTCGAATCTCGATGTTCAGTCCTTGCTTAAAGCATTGAGCTCGAGTCAGAGGGGTGTCAACCATCCGTGGAGTAAATCGGCTAAGCATAGTGAACTGAGCATCATATTGTTCCATTGTCATGGAACCTTGCTTCAACCCAACGAAATGGGCTTGCAGTTCCATCTGTGCCTTGAGCGAGAAGTACTGGGTGTTGAAGTGATCGGTGAATGTCGCCCAATTAATTGGTCGTTACAGGCGACGTTCAGCTGAATTCCACCAAATTCGAGCTCCGTAAGTCAATTGTAACTTAGCAGTATCCACCCATGCGTATTCTGCGATTTGGGCTGCTCTTAAATCATCCTCAATGCTTCGCAACCACTCTTCAGCATTCAGAGGACCGTTCAAACCATTCCAAGGTTTTGGGTGGAGCGACCTGAATTGTTGCACTCCTCCTTCGCGCTTGTGTTTCCCTCGTAAGGTGTGAACAAGATCACGTAGCGCGACATCATATATTTGGTACACCGTAGTAGATTCCATTGTGTTGGTTTGATTGCTGGCGCCGGACACAACAGCTCCATTGGGACTCTCAGAAGTATTTCTGTCCATTGTTTGCGTATCGCACCTGCATACATAGAAAAATGTCAGCTTCGTTGAGTATCGTATACAGTACATCCTGATTTTACTACACTG
The DNA here is from genome assembly GCA_030789695.1 of Scilla litardierei. NCBI lineage: Eukaryota > Viridiplantae > Streptophyta > Magnoliopsida > Asparagales > Asparagaceae > Scilla > Scilla litardierei. The sequence continues at coordinate 132,388,312 of CM061139.1, forward strand.
TTCACGAGGTATTTACGCGGACCAGCATATGCCACCAAACTTGTAACGACCTGCTCTCAGGGAGCTATTACTTATTTGATTATATTTGCAGGTCTGCAGATTACCCGTGAAATCAATATAGCTACAATACAGAGATGTACCAATACTCAAACCAGCGATACATTATTACAGTCCATTATTGAAGTACAACGCACAACAGCACTCTCACATCGAATACATGAAAGGAAGTATAGAAAGGTAATACAATATGCACACCAACTCAAATATCTCTAGAAATCAGCAGTCTCTGGGTCAAACTCTGGCTTCTCAAACTCAGGGGCCGCTTCTTCGATCTGTTCGTTATCTGCCGGTGCCATAAATGTAACCGTAGGTAAGTCACAATAATTCTAAACATAGAAAAGAAGAAGTGCACAAGTATGACTAAAACATGTGACAAAAAGTAACTACGTAAACCAGAGCGAAAAGTAAAGTACTGATCAACAACTGTGACAAGGTGTACATAGCAGAGTAGTAAAGGTAAGCAAAACTGAAAGAAGACATCGAACTGTACTGGGGTAGTGCAAGTGTAAAGCAGCCTAAGCAAGGAAAGCATGCTACTGCTATAGCTATAAGTGCAACAAGTAAAGTACTGGTGACTACACATGTGTAGTGAGTAAAGTGCATGCAATGCATAGAGTAAAGGTGACCCTGCAAGCAATAACTACACTAGAACTACGTGACTCAAGCCGGAGAGTACGATATGCAACCATTGAGTTCATCGCTTGCCTTGGTGCGCTTACCCAGATGAATGCCGGAACACAGGCAGCGGTACATATATTTGCTGAAACGCAGGCAGTGGGACGAGATGCTGAAACACAGACAGCGGTACGGGAAGATGAACTCCAGTCACTCCCACACTCTCTCAAACTATGAGGTACCCCAACCCCAGTGAAGTGTAAAGTGTTCTATGTATATATTTCATACGGAATGTTTCACAAGATGTTACATATGATGTATCACATGATATTATTAGTTCCTTATTTACAATGATAGTTAACACAGGACCACTGGTTGAATTTCTTATTGAAAACCAGAAAGTTAGGAACTCATTTCAAAGCAGACTGGGCCAAAACAAAGTGGATGCTAAGAAATTTGAGGATAAAAACAAGTCCAACAATTGTGATGTTGATTCCATGCTTTGAGCATGTGGTAGTTTCGCTAGTATACAATTTATCCAGGTAGATGGTTGTGTGTTACAACCACCAAAGTTGAAAGTTGGCAATGTCACATGCTTAATTAGATAGTCATTCTCCAGTTGATTATTTTCCTATTAGATTTGATCTCTAGTTTTTAGTTCAAGTAAATAGCCGTTCTGAGGCTATATGTGATGTCCTAAGTTCGTATGAGTACACTATCTATTTTTCTAAATCTAGAATTCATTATGACTTACTAGTTTCAAGGTTGTTGTAGTGAGCTGGGACTAGAGCTAGAGCTTCCAAGGGTGCTGGTGCATGAGAATCGGTACCTGTAAACACAAGAAATAATCGGTTAAAGAACACACTTTTTTATCTATTTATCTCGATCGTTTTGATTTTATAATCGATTGAAACGGTACCGGAAAGAGTTCTAAAATTTTATACGGGCTAGATATGAGGAAATTAAGTTTATCTAAGAAGGAAATATTTTTCTGAAGCCTATGGGTATTTTTATTAATTTTTAAAAGCTCAAAATGAATTTAAAAACTAATTTCAAATAGTTATTGTAATCGTTCAATAATTTCTTCTAGATGAAATACATATCAGAATGTTTCAAGTGAGCTGTCAAAACGAGCGTCTCGATGAATACTACAACATATAATTTTTTCATATATCAGTTTATGTGAAAAAATTTAAGATATGAATTATTAAGTGAAAATACCATAATTAGATTTTAGTTTCAAAAATTTACTGTAAAAAATATACTCGCCTGATCGGGATGAAATCAGTGCCAATGTGTTCGGAATGTCTCGATCGATTTTCTGGTCCATGTTTTGTATTTTTTTTGAGGCCTATAGGATTTATTATGAATTTTAGATCAGAAACACATATTATCTTAATACCAATACGTATTTATACGTATAAAATACGTATCAAACTTAACCTCCTTCGGCTTCTTACGTGAATAGGGCAGGTGGGGTTCTCGACATCACCGACGGCGACTGAAGCGGCGACGGGGGTCGTCGACAGGCGAAGGAGGTAGAGGGCGACGCGGCGAAGCTGTAAGGGATGAGCGGCGGCGACGGAGACATCTCAGGCGATGGCGAAGAGGGAGGGAGAGGCAGGGCGGCTGGAGGTCTTCGCGGCGATGGGAGATGGCTGTCTGGGTCGTCGACGAGTGGCGGCAAGCTGAGGAGGGCGGCGACGAGGGTCTGGTGGCGGTGGGAGGTCGGAGCATGGGGAAGCGGCGATGTCACGGCGAGAAGCGACGATGACACGGCGGAAGGGACGGTGGTGCTCGTGTGGATCGGAGAGCGGTGGCGAAGATGTCGGGGGTGTTGCGGTTGCGGGGGTGTTGCGGTTGCGGAGGCGGAGGAGGCGGGAGCTCATGGTGAGTCGTGCAGGTGGTGGGCGGCGAACACGGTGGCAAGCGGTGGAGAGGCGCTGGGCGGAGGCGGGAGAGTGCAGTCGGAGTGGGGCATGTGGGGCTCCTTTCGGGGGTAGTCGGCGATTGTGTGGGGTCGTAGGGCGACGACGGCGGCGAGGAACGGCAGAGCAGATGGAGGAGCGACGACGCGTGCTTCTCCGGCGAGGTGAGGAGGAGAGGGGGTGAGCTGGTGTTGGGCTTGAGAGAGAAAGTGAGAGAGCTGGGAGAGAGTTTAAAATAAAAAAAATATGTTTAATATGGTGTTTCACTAAGGATTAATGGGTATTTATAGGTTTAATGGGTTCATGAACCCACTATTAGAAATTAATATGGTTGTTAGCTTTATTGACTAACTTAGACAATTTTAATATGGTGGTTTGCACTTTTTGACTACGGTTAGAAGAAATAAAAAAGTGGAAACATGTTAGGTTAAATAATTAAGGTAAAAGATTAAAAGTAATTAGTTAATTTAATTAGTAATTAATGTAATTAGTAATGATCCTATTGAAATATCATTTTCTTTATACAAACGACGCCGAAAAATTACGAAAAAATAGCTACGGGTTCGTATCGTTACGAGGATCATGAATATGAACTCAAATTTAAGGTTTGAGTGATGAAAAAATTAGAAAACAATTCATTTACCCATTTTGAACGTATTTGATACTATCGTGAATACGGAAAGTTGTGCACGTTGAAACGAAACCGTTACATGTGATGTCCTCACTTGGTGAGGTGGTTGATCTACTTGGAAAGTCCTCTAAGTAGAGAAGAGGCAAGGTTGTAAAAGTTCCCATAATTGTTGATGCAAGTTGCTCTCATTTCAAAATTGGTTAGTAGATGTTGGAGTATGTCAAGGAGTTACTAAACCAATGTAAAAATTGTATGTTTGCGATTGCTATTGTCTCTCACTCTTGCTCTATTTTGCATACTTGATTTACATTTCCAATGTGCTATCTATTGCAAATATTTAAGTTAGTTAAATAAAATCTAAGTTAGGTGACGCTAGTTAGAATTTAGGCTTACAGAGGGATTAATTTTAATTTGTGATTATTTTCGGATAACACTATTCACCTCTTATAGTGTTTGCTTGTCATCTACAAGATCCTCCAACACGTAGTATCTGAGCTACGGTTGATTAGATGACGTCAACTTCATCTCATATCGAGGGACTTTTCACTACCCGACCACCTATATTCGATGGAACCAACTATGCTAGTTGAAAGACGAGAATGATCTACCTCCAACCCATGGACATCAATATTTGAACTATTGTGAAGAATGAGTATGTAGTGCTGGATACCCTAATGGAGTCATGAAAGAAGGATGTCAAAAAGAAGGTCAATCTTAATACCAAAGTGAATGCATTATTTTGCGTATTGAACTGGAACCAGTTCAACTGTGTTTTGCAATGTATAATGGTACACCAAATTTCAATGAGTGCGACTATATACACCGAAAATGTAGATGTATTGATGGAAATATTTACCAAATATGGAAAGCATATAATTGATTTGTCATTTCAAAATCATCATCTCTCTTACTTCATTTCCTTTTTTTGGAAAATATTCCCATCCTTGCACCGAATTTTCGGTGTTTATAGCAATCTCCATTTCAATTTGTCTGGTACCAAATTTTTATTTACTTAAAAATAAAAAAGCTCAGAAATTTAACCAAAAAAATTCAGTGCACGTGCAAAAAAGGTCTGTTCGTACGGTGGTGTGCACGCTAAGTGAAACGAACGTAAAAGGGCCGTCCGGTAAAAAAGAAAGGTGAAGACTATATACAACCCCTCCATAGGGGCGTCTGTTATCATTATATGCCAAAAAGGGAACAATTAAGAGAGAAAGAGTAGGAATGAATTAGGGATTTTGTTATGAATCAACTACTGAGGGGAGAGCCCTCAGGTTTATATTTATAGCCAAAGGGGAGAATACAGGTGGGCTTATACAGATATGGGCCCAAACACTTGGACTGGCCCAATAACTCATCCAACCCAGTAAATACCCATTCACAACACTCCCCCTTATCCAGCCATAGTTGTGGACCCTGCTCATGAATACTTCAGGATTCTGAGCCTGCATGGGTCTCACATGGGGTGGATACTTCAGGATCCTGAGTTGGTGAGATTTGCATCGTTAAAACCTTTGGCTATGGAAAACCCAGTGGGAAAAACCATAGTTAAGGAAAAAGAGTGCAAACGCTCTTTGACTCCCCCTGATTTGTACTAGTGACTCTGCTCATGAATACTTCTGGATTCTGAGCGTCACTGAGGGGTGGATACTTCAGGATCCAGAGTTGATGTGATTTGCCTCGTTAAAACCTTTGGCTATGGAAAACCCAGTGGGAAAAACCATAGCTAAGGGAAAAGAGTACAAATTCTGTCAACTCCCCCTGATCTGTAAAAGCTCTTAGGCTTTCAGATCTCTTAGGCTTATCTCATCACTCCTATTTACAATATTCCGAAAATGTACACAGATTACAAATTTTGTCACCATCAAGCAGCTGCTGAATCCAGAAACTCTGGAGAGGTGTGCTAAGTTTCGTCGCCTTTGATGTGGTCTTCAGACTATATGGTCAGCTCCACGGAACCAGCCTCTATCCCAATCGTCACTGGGATGTGATGTACCACCAGGCGCCCTTAAATACCCCATTGGTGTGATTCTGGAATGGTGAGGATCTCGGAATTATAGGATGATGTTGCCTTCATAAGTTGCTTTGCATATTTGCAGTAGATGGTCATCCCACTGTTGGTACCTGTTCTGTGATTTCACAGCATAGGGACTGGACCTGAAACCTGCATTTGCATAAACATTGGAGGATGCTACTACATTTTGTAAGTCCGAATATTTCGACCCTTGGAGTAAGCGCAGAAGGCTTAACTCAGGTCTAATGGCCCTTTTTAGGTGCCAACTATCTCTGGCTAATGAGTTTACTGCGATTGCTATACCGGGACACATGCAGTTAGCCAGGAGTGCATGATTGCACTAAGATAAGGGACTTTAGGACCAGTTATATCCTCCCCCTCTTCCAGCGATCGGAAGGGTTCTTTTTGTTCATCCAGTAAGTGTACCACCGTAGGTGTTCTTTGGATGACAATGGTCCTGTTAATATCTCCCACGCACTTCTGGGCGTTTGTAACAGGATTCTATGAGCCATGACTTTATATTTGCCTAGGTCTTTTTTATTTCATGTTTTAAAAGTCAGGCTTGTACATTTATTTCGGTTTTCTCTTCAGGAGATCCGATGAGATGTTAGTTGTCTACAACTAAGATCTCTAATCCTGTTCTTTGCATAGATGCAAAGACAACCTTCAGAAGGAATCATTGACTTGTCAAGTGATTCTCTTGTTTGTACATTTATTAATACTTATTGTTTTTCTTGAATAGACGTCCCGAAGTCTATTCAGGCAATTTAAGGAGATGTGGAAATTATCTTTACAAGATATCCACGAAGGTATGCCGTCACAACATCCAATAACAGCATATCCAAAATTTTCCTTCGCCAAATCGTAAGGTATTCGCTTTTGATAACTTAGGGAGACTGATGCATCATTTATGAGACATGCTCATTTGAATTTGTTTCGATCCCTAGTTTCAGCGAAATTTTCCTTGGGCTATAGGTTGTACCGTATAGCATACGATTTTGTATTTATTTTTCTTATGTTAGCAATACTTTGTTTTATCCACAGGTTTGACACCTTTTGGTGTCTGGACTTCAGGTCCGAACATTTCACGTTTCATAAGTGAGTCCAGCTCATCTTTTATTGCCACGTTCCACGTTTGGCCAATCTCTACGTTTGCCTTCTAGCAACGGAGTGTGGAACGATAATTTATAAACATCATCGCCATTGCGATGTATATGGCAATATGATACGTGAATACATTGTCGACAATTTTTGTTCTATCTGTCCAACACCTCCCCAGTACGTACAACATTTACTTAATTTCACTTTTTCCCGGCAATTCCTCTGCAGTGGATTCCGGGAAGGGTGATGGTGTGGATAGGAGCTCATTGTCCTGTGGTAGTATTGTCTTAAGGTCTCCAGGAGTTTCTGTCCTTGGAGCCTGGTGGTCTGCCTCTTTTCTGTTGAGGATCAGCCACTTCTGCTGCTGGTGGATTGCATCCATTCTCAGGGATGTCAATCCTAGCTGGAGTTTTTGCAGCAGGGATGTGTGATCTGACAATCTTCTGGTTGTCAATAAATGATTCCGGTAATTGGTAGACAGTGTTCTGTATGTGGAGGATCTTCGGGATCTCTTCTACACATTGTATTGTTACCGGATCATGGTGGGTCAAACTTTTTGTATCCCACGTTATAATTTTCTTCGCACCAGATTTTCTAGTATCTGGGCATATATTTGGGAAACTTGTCTCATCGAAATCACAGTCTTCAAGATGTGCCTTAAATGCGTCCCCCGTTTGGGGTTCTAGGTATCTTATAAGTGACGGTGAGTCAAACCCTGCATGGATACCTAGGCGACGTTGAGTACCGTTTTGGTCCTCTTTGGTGGTGCGATGGGGATTTAAGACTGCGCGACCGGAGATTCTCAGATGAGAGATGTTCGGTGGCATTCCATATGCAAATTGCATTGGAGACTCTGACCTCCAGAGGGTCTTATTTTCATTTACGATGCAGCATGCAGAGTTTGCATGTCCCCATGCATCCATAGGCAATCGGGATTTAATGGACGTTTAGTCCATTGGAGTCTACTTTTCAGTAACTCTGCCGACCCATTTTGGGTATGAACATGCGGCACTTGTATGTTCATTTTCAATTCCCGTTGATTTTCAGTACTCTTGAAAAGACTGGGAGGTATATTTCCCAACATTAACCAGACTTATTTACAATATTTTATTGTCTGGGAAATGTGCCCGCAACATTTTTATTCTTGTGCCAATAGCTTTTGGAAAAGCTAAGTTGCGGGTCTTGTAGTAGACATACGTACGAATATTCTGAGGATGCATTTATCAGTACAATGAAGTACCAAAATAGCCCACTAGGGGTGGTGGATTTTATCCACATCTGTCTCCTTGTATTCTTTTTGAGGAAGCGTGGAGATTCTTTTTCAACTTATTGTGGAGATGGCCTTGCAATTAGTCTTCCCTTATAGTAAGGGATGCGAGGGAATTTTCCCTTCTGAAGAATCTTCTGGTTCTTCAAGTCATACCCATAGGATAAGATGCTGTGCATCACAAATCCAGGGTGGCCAAGTCCAACATGCCAGAGTGAAAACTCGGCTGATGTAGGGCACTTCAGGTGCTCCGTTTAATTCTGCTTCCTTTCTCCGAATCTTCGTATGGTAGAGGCCTATAAGGCTCTCAAAACGTTCAAGTGTGGATTTTACTCCTTTTTCTTGAGACGTTGCATACGGTAATTTTTCTTTTACATTTGCTGTTTCCAAATGGGATCCGTTGAAACGGATGTCCTTGAAACTTAGAAAGTTTCTTTTTGGAATTCGGAGGGATTAGTGCATCCATTATTTTTGTGTCGTTTGGGGGCAACTGTGTTGCATTCCCTGGATCTTCAATATAGCCCTGATATTGGGCTTTGTATTGATAGAAATCGTACGTGTTTATTGTCTACTAAGCATTTATGAGAGCAGTTTCAAAAGATGAAACGTATCGGCACATGCATATTTAGATAAACATTTTCATTTATTGTCTACTAAACATTTTCATTCAGAACAAATTTCATAAAAAATGCTCTCATAAATTATTCTCAAAACAAATTGCTAAGATAAAAATAAGGGCTAATCAAGCAAGTCATCATTTTCGAAGTTGTCAGCTGAAAACTTGACTGGAGCATCAGATGTCATCAGGTTTGTTTCAACTTTATTTTTCTTGTTCTTTTTATACAAATCCTGGAGATGATGCGGAGTTCGGCACACTCTGGACCAGTGGCTTTTCAAGCCACAATTGTGGCACTAGTCTTCCCATTCCCTCTTGGGTGGGGGTGAATTATTTTTGTCATTTCTGTGCCACGTGAACTTCCGCTTATTTCGCTGCTGCTGTACATGGCCCTTGGCATTTTTCTATTGACCCCCCTTCTGTGGTCTTTCTTTTTCTTTTTATTATCTCTCTTCTTTTTGAAGGAAGAGGAATAGTGAGCTTCTGGTGGGGGGCAGTGCCGGGGAGCGTAGATTGTGAGTGGAGAGGAGAAGCTCTCTGTTTTGCTCAGCCATGAGTAAACACGACAGCAGCTCGGAATACTTGGTGAACTTGCGTTCACGGTATTGCTGCATGAGTATCGCATCTTTTTCATGGAAGGACGTATACGTCTTTTCCAGCATGCGATTTTCTGAGACTTTTTCACCACACAACTTCAGGCGTGCGGTGATGCTAAAAAGTGCTGAGTTGTACTCAGCGACGGACTTTAAGTCCTGCAGTCTCAGGTTCTCCCACTCGTATCGTGCCCTTGGGAGTATAACATCTTTCTGATGTTTATACCTGTCCTCAAGGGCAGTCCATAGCTCAAGTGGATCTTCGACCGTAAGGTATTCAGCCTTTAAGGTCTTGTCCACATGGCGGCGAATATAGATGATGGCTTGCGCCATCTCTATATCGCTAACATTTTCTTTTTCATTCACAGCAGCGATGAGGGTCTTTTGCCCGCAGGTGAAACTTTACATCTAGCTGCCAGCTTAGATAGTTTCTACCTGATGCTTCCAGTACTTCGAAATTAACGCTTGCAATATTATCCATTTATCTAGCAGAGCACAAACATGCATGAATTAATAATTAATCAGAGAAAACATTTTCATGCGGAGGCAATATTTAACGAAAAAAAATAAATGTGTGGATCGGCCAGTCCCACAAGAAAGAGTCCAAAAGTCCACAGTCCAAATTATACAAATTTGCAGCTTTAAAAATGAAAATACAACTTTGGAAACCCCGTGGGTCCCATATGATATCTCCATCTTCAAGCGTGGCCTCCATCTTCATGGAAGTTGGTCTTCTTTCTTTGACATTTACATAAATTCCTCACTACAATTTCTCTCAAAAATAAAAGAAAAGTGCAGGAAATAAACTGTGGGACTAAACGGCCGATCCAAAAACCACATTTAGCAATTCATGCAAAAATATTGTGCTCATCAACATTTTCATCAGACATTTTCATCACAGGCATCACATGCATTTAATATTCGCAGAGATGGATAAATAATTTAAACACTTAATAATTATTGGACCACTGGGCAACGTCATACACCGTTAGGTTACTAACGGCAGAGCGGTCGCAGGATCTTCCTAATTATTAAGTTTTAAATACAATGCACAACCACGCATATAATATCCAACAGAATATACCAGAGATGCAAAGCATGTAAATATGATATTTGCAGAAAGCATCATTACAATGCAAAGGTTGTAATCCGAATGAGGTTTAATCAATTAAATTGATTAAGAGCCCAAAATAAACATTTTCTTTGTCAGAGGGAAAAGTTTCCCTCATCATCCCAAAAGCCCCCCCAAGAATCCCCAAAAAGTCCTCGCCTGCCCGATATTTGTCCCGTAATATACCGTGATTTTTCACGAATATTTTGCACTTAAATCCCCCTTTTTAATTAATATTTAGGCTAATAAATTGCCTTTTGAGGCGAGTTTATAGCCCTTTGCCTCCCCCCAATTTTTTTTTTCTTTCAGATAAACCAGCCTGCGGGCCTGAAGCCCGCAGTCGACCTATGGGCTTCAGGCCCATATGTCTCTTTTTTTTTTGGAAATCTGTGGGCCTGAAGCCCACAGATCTGCTGTGGGCTTCAGGCCCACAGATCTGTTTTTTTAAAGAAAAATTGGCCTGTGGGCCTGAAGCCCACAGGCTGCCTGTGGGCTTCAGGCCCACAGGTTTTTATCTTTTTTTTGTGAATTAGGGCTTGCTGGTTTTGGGGGGGGGCCGACGCCGACGCCGCCCCCTGCAGGGGGGGCGCGGCCGCCGGGGGCCGCCGCCCCCTGCAGGGGGGGCGGCGGGGGCCGCCCCCCTGCAGGGGGCGCGGCCTCGGGGGCCGCCGCCCCCTGCAGGAGGGGCGGCGGGGGCCGCCCCCCCTGCAGGGGGAGGCGGCCACGGCGGGGGGCGGCGGCCGGGGGCCGCCCCCCCTGCAGGGGGAGGCGGCCAGGGAGGGGGGGGGTTTCCGGCGAGGGGGGGAGGGTTTCCGGCGAGGAGGGGGGGGGGGGGGGGGGGGGGTTCCGGCGACGGCTAGCCGTCGGAGAGATCAAAATTAGGGTTTTGTCCCTAAAAATTGAGTTTTTGCCCTAAAAATTGGGTTTTTACCCTAAAAATTGGGTTTTTGGGATGAAAAATCCGTCGTTTTCAAGGCGACGATGAATCCCCATGACGATCTTGTGAGATCTAGGGGGAGGGGTAATCATACGTATGATTAAAAATCTTGTTTTTAGAGTTTTTACCTCTATATCCGTCCTCCGGATATAGCGACGGTTGCTCGAAGCCCTACGCGGATGACGACCCTTGATGGAGGAAGCCTTGCACCGCGCTCGTCAATCTCCCGTCTCGCCTTCGCCTTCGCCTTTGCAACGAACGGAAAAAAAATTTGTGGAAAACAAAAAATTTTAGAGGCTCGTGCTGATAACGTGTTATGAATCAACTACTGAGGGGAGAGCCCTCAGGTTTATATTTATAGCCAAAGGGGAGAATACAGGTGGGCTTATACAGATATGGGCCCAAACACTTGGACTGGCCCAATAACTCATCCAACCCAGTAAATACCCATTCACAACAGATTTGAAATAATTTGCTTTTTTGGCATCCAATCATTACATACATCCATATACATAAGTGTGTATATAGCAATTCTCAAAAAAAAAATCTGAAAAAAGTGGGTGAGTTGCTATGCGCACCGACCGTGTTAGTCGCACGCACAATCGCACAACCACTATTCACACGTTAAAACGTGTGCTCTCTGGGTTCTCCCAACTTTTAACCCTAGCAAGTAGACTGTAGCGTCGGCACAACCACTATTCACACGTTAAAACGTGTGCTCTCTGGGTTCTCCCAACTTTTAACCCTAGCAAGTAGACTGTAGCGTCGGTTGATCTATCCCTCTCGCTCTGATCGATCCAATCAATCACTGACCGCAGCCCATGGCGACGATCCTCTCAACCTCTCAACGGCAAACGACAGCGACGCCTCGGCTGAAGGAGGCCGATGTGGTGATTTCTTCTAATTTTGGGCATTTTGATCTGTAAACGTATTTTTATTGTAATCCATACTGGACTCTCTCAACTTCTCTTTTGCATTCTTTATTGTGAAATTATTCGCATGTCCGCATATCTTACATTTCTCATATTCATCAAATTTGTTTCTTATTTGTTGTGTGGAAAATTTTCAATTAGACTTTAGACGTTCCCTAGATTTGTATGAGCAAAGCATGGATAGTGTTGAGCTATAATGATGATTTTTAGATAGCTGGATAATACATGCATCCAGGTTTATTTAAAGTATATGGAGTCTTTACTTAGAAGGATCTTCAATAGTTCATGAAGGATTAGTGTCTGCTTCTGCAATTGCGCAAGCAATTGAGGTGGCATTGCAAGTGTTGAATTTGAATTCCACAACAAACTTGGATTTCAACACATTTTTTAAAACTGGGTTTGATTAGTGCATCAAAAATTTGTTTGTAAAGACCCGTGAATTTCTTTTGTTTAGGGGTAGTCTGGTTAGATTTCGGTGAAGATGTCGTGCAGTTTGAGCTATATGCTCGTGGCAAGTACCCGATGCTGCAATTGAGATGTTCGGTTAAAACACGTGCTCTCTGGTTACATTGATTGACAACGCCAAATGATCAAATGATGAACGGTTTTCTGCAACCAATGAAGTTTTTGCTGCTTGTTTTTTGATGTTATATCAATTAAATGGATCTACTTCGGCCATGTGTTGCTAAGGATAATTTTTCTTCGTCTATTTTGTGGTTTTTCTATAACGATTGTGTTTCGGGGTGTTTTCTCACCGCTGATTGATAGGTTGGGGGTCCGGGGTCGTCGCGGTCACGTGGGACGGGTGCGGACTCCGTGGTCGATTTTTCGAGCGTTCATTGGGGCAGAAACGCACGGGTCCGTGCGTCGGTTTGTCGAATGGTAGCTTCGGCAGAACGACGGCTTTCTGGGGCGATCGGTCGGTCGGGCCTGGGGCTTGAGAGCGTGCGGACCCGAGTGATGGAGCGCTGAATGGTGGCTTCGGTTGGTTCGCGACTCCTTGGATCTGCACAGACGAGAGAGCTCGTCAGGGGGGCGGACCTTGGTTCTGACCAAGTCCCCTCCGATGCCTAAGTCAGTATTTTTTTGGAAGATGCTCAGTGGGATCGAGTATGATCCACGGAGAGACCAATACACGAGTCCTCGGGCCGAGCTATGGAGTAAAAATATATGGTCGAAGTAAAAGGTCTCGAGAGGTGGAGTACCTGAGATCTGGGTATTCAGAATTCGATCCTTTGGTTTTTTGTCTTTTCGTCCTCTTATAGGAGTTTGCATGTCAACGTCTTTATGGCGTCACGTCATCTCGTCCCTCCTGCTCGTCCGCTTTGATGGTCTCTTCAAGGGGCATGATGGCGGTCGTGATGGCGCATTGACTGGTGTTTAAGTCGAGCGCGATCGGATGAGCGGTTTTCTCAATCGTGGAGGGTCAGTGGTTTTCCTGACGTGGGCATTGGCTGTCGCAATTTGATAAGCTTGCGGTGTCTTAAGGCTTGGGCCCAACCCTCACCTGGGCTGTGGACTTGGCCCGCTCCATTTCGAGGGGTGGTATCGATTGCCCCACATTGCTCGCGCCGTTCGGCCATTGACGGTTCGGTCCAAGGGATGTGATTCGTGTGGATTTGACAGGCACGTCAGTCGAGACGACGCATTAAATGAAATCCATCATGGCGCTGTGAGCCAAGAATTCTTCCGCCCCTTGGAAGTGGGATTCGGATGGTCGTCTTCAGGAAGATGTTGACGCGTGTCCTTTGGACGGTCTGGATTTGGGGCTGCCCTCATATAAAAAGTCAGGGTTTTGGAGTTTCTTCCGCGCTTCTCGATTTCGCATTCGATTCCTCTCATCGTTGCTGAGTTTCTCTCCACCTCTACTTCGACGTCCCCTTCTTCAGCTCTTGCAAGGTAACACCCTTTCCTACTTCCGTTGTTCGTCTTGCTTAATGGTGAGGGCGCTTAGAAAAGGAGCTTCGCCACCTGATGCTGATGATTTCGGCGCGGTCGTCGGGGATTCCTCGTCTTGTGAGAAGGGCAAGGGTTTGTTATTCGAGAATCTGATTCAGCGGGGGACCCCTTCCGGATCTGAGGGATCTGAGGTTCCTCCCGCGATTCTTGAAGCGGCCTCTACCGTCTCATATTCCACCGTCGAGAGAATCAGGGCGGAATATCTCTCTTACCCCGTTACCCGTACGTGGTTCGGGTCCCATTTCAAGATGAGAGGATTTGTTTTTACAGGGCTCGTGAGGTAGGGGTGTATGTCGAGATGTTTTAGATGGGGCTTCGCTTCCCTCTTCATCCCTTCATCATCCATGTGTTGGAGTTTCTGCAAGTGTCCCTGTGTCAGTTTACCCTGTATTCGGTTCCAGTCTTGGTCGGCTTCGTCGTGATCTGTCATCTGCACGGGTTGGAGCCATCCTTGTCATTCTTCTTTTATTTCTACAAAATCAGGGCTATTTCCTCGGCAACATGGCTTCATATTGACGTCAGGAGGGGACGAGAGTGTTTGTTGGGCCTGCCCCGGTGGGTCGGTCATTGGAAGAATGATTATGTCTTTGTCACTGTCCCCGGGGACACCACAATTTTTAACAGGTTGGGGAAGCTCGTGCGTCTACGAGTTGGCGCTGGACCTATCAGAGGTCGACCGGGCTGCGGTTACGTTCCTGTCGGCCTTGCCCAGGGAGGAGAGATTGGTCTGGCTCTTGTTGGACGATCTCATCCTTAAGAGTGTCTTGTAATCCTCCGGTAAAGGCACTTTTTAGACTTCATCCTTCTACTTGGCTTACCCTGATTCTCCTGTCTTTTGCAGGAATGGCAGACCAGGAGTTCAACCATCTTTATGACGTGCATAAACTCATCCATCGGGGTGCTCGGGGCTCTCGGGGAAGCTCCTCTGTCCATGCGCCACGTCGCACGGAGGAGGCGGCCCGTGCAGTCGAGCTACTGGTCGGGACACTGAAGATGGTGGATGCGCCCTTGACCGTAGGCTCTTCCCCCGTGGTGATGGGTCCGGTCGATGCTTCCCTGAGTCAGGCTCCTGTCCCGACCGCCATGGGTTCTTCTCCTGCCGTGGCGGTCCTGGTTGACGCTCATGTCAACCCAGTCCTCGTCGAGAGGGCCTCGACTGACCTTGAGCAGTACCATGTCGTGCCGACCAGAGGTCAGGAGTCACGGAAGAAGCGTTCTTGCTCGGGTTCTGAGAGGCCCGAGAAGAAGGAGAAGAAAGGGAACGTCGCCTCCCTGGTGGCGCGTCCCTCCGTCAGCCGCCTCTCAGGGAAGCCCCCAGGTCTTGGGAGAGGCTTCTCCTACCGTCCAGGTCGAGTATACTTCGGTTGGGGTAGGGCACGCACTGTCTGTGTTCGGGCCCGGACTTGAGGCCCCGTCTGGAGGGTCGGTTTTTACCCACCTTGACTGTCCGGTTGGCGCAGAGCTCTGTCCTGTCGAGGGATCGCTCTCTCCTTGAGAGGGTCCACTCTAAGAGCATGGTGGACTGTATGGTATGGCAGATGCAGCATGTAAGTCTCTTCCTTCTCCCGCTCCCATCTTGTTTAGCCGATACTCATCCCTTTCGTCTCGCAGGCGTCCTTGATGGTCGTAGAGGTGCAGCGGCACGTGGAGCGGGTCGCTGAGCTTGAGGCGGCCCTCGAGCGGGAGCGTCTGAGGGCAGAGGCAGCCTAGCGAGCGACAGAAGAGGTTTGCAAGGAGTTACAACCCTCACTCCACAAGGTCTCCGAGCTCACGTCGGAGGTGGAGAAGTTGAAGGAGGCATTGGCGGCCGTCGATGTCTCTCGGGCCGCTGCCGAGGGGTCCGTTGAGGAGGCCAATGGGGTGTTGTCTCTCGCCCAGGAAGCGCACAGAAAGGAAAGGGCCTAGCTTTGGTCCGAGATCGATTCCCTGTGGCGGGCGGATCCCCATCAGATTGTTAATGAAGTTCTGAGGGGTTACGACGACTTCCTGGCCTCGCAGATCGCACAGTTCTTCTTGGAGGGATTCTTGGCGTACCAGGAGCAGGTTCGGCCGTCACTTCTTTGCCCCTCCGCCACCATCGACCAGCTTGTCGGGATGATGGACGTCGCTGAAGCAATAGAGGAGAGTTCCTCCCGTGTCGTAGGCGGTCATAATGGTCTTCCTTTTGTTTTTCCCTTATTTGTAACAAACCGGATGGATAATAAAAGTTTTCACCTTTTTGGTATGTTCGTCGTGTTGTCTTTGTTTTTTGGCCTTTTGTTTTTGGCCTTCTCCCTCTTCCCGCTGTTCGTGTCGAGGTCGGCTGGCGGCTCGAGCTGTGGGGAGGGTTTCTTGGGGACGCTCTTCGATTGGTTAGGACCGAGGGTGCGATCCGCTCACCGGGGGAGTCATCCATCGGCCCAATATGATCGCATGGTCGCCCTGTCGGGGGATATACCCCTCGCATTCGTGGTTGATTCACATTCGGCTTGTTGTGGGGGCTGCCCTAAGGCTCACGATTGATCGAGTGATTGGTTAATTGGGGGAGTTGCCCCAGCCTTATAGTCGATCAAATGATCGGCCTGCTGGGGGAGTCGTCCCAGCCTTATGGACGATCGAGAGGTCGGCCTGCTGGGGGAGTTGCACGCTGCCTTACGGTCAACGGGTCGGTCAACCAGCTAGGGGAGCTATCCACAGTCTTATGGTCGATCGAATGATTGGCCTACTGGAGAAGTTGCCCCCAACCTTACGATCGAAATGTAGCCGACCTGTTGGGGGAGTTGCCCCAGCCTTACGGTCGATGGGTTGGTCAGCCAATTGGGGGAGCTACCCACAGTCTTATGCTCGATCGAATGATTGGCCTGTTGGGAGAGTTGCCCCCAGCCTTACGGACGAAATGTGGCCGGCCTGCTGGGGGAGTTGCTCCAGCCTTACGGTCGACGGGTCGGTCAGCCAGCTGGGGGAGCTACCCCAAGTTTTATGGTCGATCGAATGATCGACCTGCTGGAAAAGTTGCCCCAGCCTTACAATTGAAATGTGGACGGCCTGCTGGGGGAGTTGCCCCAGCCTTACGGTCAACAGGTCGGTCGGCCAGCTGGGGGAGCCATCCCAGTCTTACAGTCGACCGAATGATCGGCCTGCTGGGAGAGTTATCCTCAGCGTTACGGCCGATTGTAAGGTACGATCGGTTCTGCTGGGGGAGTTGCCTCCAAACTTACGACGGATTGGGAATTCGATCGGGCCTGCTGGAGGAGTTGTTCCAGCCTTACGGCCGATCGAGAGTCCAATCGATCTTGCTGGAGGAGTTACCCCCAGCCTTTCGCCCGATCGAGAGTTCCACCGGTTCTGCTAGGGGAGTTCCCCAGCCTTACGGCTAATCGAGAATTCGATCAGTTCTGCTAGGGGAGTTGCCCCAGCCTTACGGTGGATCGGGAATTCGATCGGTCCTACTGGGGGAGTTGCTCCAGCCTTACGGCCGATCGAGGGTTCCGTCGATCTTGCTTGGGGAATTGCTCCTAGCGGTCTCGGCGTTGAATCCGGTAGGCGATTTACTAAATCTTGAAGGACGCATAGTCGTAAGCAAGAACTCAAGTTCGTGTCTTTATTTTAGCAGAAGAAAAACTGGGGGTACATTTAAAACTGAGATGCGCAAAGCGGGGAAGATATTGGTGGGCGAGGCGCTTGCCCGGAGCCGTGAGATGCGATCGATCGGCTGACTCCTTATTCAATTATGCGCACGGGGGTGTGAACGACGTTCACATTCTTCCCCTTATTCGCCTGACTCGAAGTGCCCTGCCCGAAGCCCGCCTTCGAGGCATCGACGAAGTTCTTCAAATATCCTCGGCTAATCAGCTGGTCGATGTTTAGGTGCCAACAGTCGTCGGTGTCGGCCGTTATCCTTGTGATATTTGTAGTACTTTTCTTCGTCTCTTCGTCCCCCTTCATCCTTGGGGAGGCTTGTTGATGTGGCCCTCCTTTTGGGCTTATGTCAGGACGACATCCTGGGATGCGTTCAGCCTGGCGGGTGTTGCCTCCCCTTTGTGCAGCTTCCCCATGGGCCCCCTCTCCTGCTTGCGGTCTTCCGGCTCGTGACGTTCGTATTCACCGCGTTTCGAACTCCTGGCCCCTGCGGGGGAGCTCCTTCCTCCACGGCCAAAGCTTTCTCTGTCAGCATGAATCGCTCCGCCCGAGCCAAGACCTGGACGAGGCCCTTGAGGGTTTTGATGGAGCGATTTCTTCAGGCCTCTGTGCCGGAGCCCTTTTTTCAGGGCTATCATGGTGACCAGTTCGGGACAGCTCTCGACGTTTAGTCTCTGAGCATTGAAGCGCTTCATGTAACCCCTCAGAGTCTCGCCTGGCCTCCGGATTATGTTGAACAAGATGTCCGAGCTTGGCTTCCTCTGTCGCCTGGTCATGAACTGTTGGCCAAACTTTTGGGACAAGTCTCGGAAGTTGCCGATGGATTGGTCGGGGAGGTTGTTATACCACTCCCTGACGGATTTCTTGAGGGTGGTATAGAAGCCTCAACAGAGCAGGGCGTCGTCGGCCCCTTGGAACCTTATGACTTCCTGGTAGTCTTGCACGTGCTCCTGGGGGTCTCTCGTTATACTTCTCCAAGATTGGTACCTTGAACCTGGAGGGTACCAGTGCGTCGGTGATGCTCCTCATCAGCGGGCATCGGTCGTCCCTTGGGGCTTCCAGGTCGATCTGACCTGGCGACGCTTCCCCTCGGTGCTCAGACGGTTTTGGTGGGTCAGTGGGAGCGTGCGAGGGGCCTCCTCTGCGGTCCTATCGGCTGGGGATCGGCGTTGGTCGCTGGGCACGTTCCCTGCGGTGGCTATCTTCGCGGCTCCTGGGCCTCTTTTGGCACGGACTTCCGCTTCGCCCCGGCGCTTCTCGGCGGTCATGCGGCTGTACGATTGCCGCTCGTCCGAACGGGATCGTTTGGACGAGGCTGCAGTTGATTCGTCCCTGGTCCCATTCGGTTTTCCCTCCTCACTCACCTTGAAGAGAGGTGGGGGTAAACGATCGCTGCTCCTGGTTCATGCCATCACCATCGCGGTCTGTGACTATGGTTGAGCGCAACGGGGGGGGGGGGGGGGGGGGGGGGGCGTGCCCCCGAGCGGTCGGAAAACCCCGCCTGGTTCCCCCCAAGGGGTGTTGCGGGCTTGCGAGGTGCTGAATGGCTTCTACCAGGACTCGGAAGTTGGCGTTCATCTCCTGTGTGAGATGGTCGAGCTGTTCGTGGGTCACCGAGCGTGAGTCGTCAGTTTCGCCTGTGGAGTGGGTGTGCTCGGTTTCATGTTGGACATAGCTGTCATCCTCCGGGATGGTCGGCATTTGGGCCACTCCGTTGTTGTGCCGTTCCATATTAGTTGATGTGGATGACGTGGGATATGATTCGTTCCCACAGACGGCGCCAGATGTTTCGGGGTGTTTTCTCACCGCTGATTGATAGGTTGGGGGTCCGGGGGTCGTTGCAGTCACGTGAGACGCGTGCAGCCTCTGGGGTCGATTTTCCGAGCATTCGCTGTGGCGGAAACGTGCGGGTCCATGCGTCGGTTTGTCGAAGGGTATTTTCGGCAGAACGACGGCTTTCTGGGGCGATCGGTCGGGCCGGGGGCTTGAGAGCATTCGGACTCGAGCGATGGTGCGCCGAAGGGTGGCTTCGGCTGGTTTGCGACTCCTTGAATCTGCACAGACGAGAGAGCTCGTCAGGGTGGTCAGACCTTTGTTCCGACCAAGTCCCCTCCGATGCCTAATGCAACATTTGTTTGGAAGATGCTCGGTTGGATCAAGTATGATCCACGGAGAGACCAATACACGAGTCGTCGGGCCGAGCTATGGAGGAGAAATATATGGTCGAAGGAAAAGATCTCGAGAGGTAGAGTACCTGAGGTCTGAGTATTCAGAATTCGATCCTTTGACGTTTCGTCTTTTTGTCCTCTTATAGGAGTTTGCATGTCAACGGCTTTATGGCGTCCCATCATCTTGCCCCGCCCGCCGGTCCGCTTTGATGGTCTCTTCAAGGGGCATGATGTCGGCCGCGATGGCGTATTGACTGGTGTTCAAGGCGAGCGCGATTTGGGAAGCGATTTTCTCAATCGTGGAGGGTCAGCGGTTTCCCTGAGTGGGCTTTGGGCTGCTGCGATACGATACGCTTGCGGGGTCTTAAGGCTTGGGCCCAACCCCCACCTGGGCCGTGGACTTGGCCCGCTCCGTTCCGGGGGTTGTATCACATTGTATTTATATGTTAATTTAAAGGATTTGTTCATTTTTATGTCATGAGCTAGATGTGGTACACTATTATGCAGATCAGTCAAACTTTGAGTTTGTTACATAGTTTTGTAGAACGTTGTATATCTCCTATACTTTTTGTTCATGTGAAATTTTTCTAAACATAAAAATGTGGACAGTCATAGTGGTGTTACTTAATTTTGCATAATTTATGTACTGTATTTTGAGATAGTCGGCGCACATTAGTCTTTAGATATTGCATTATTTATCTTAGATTTGGGATCCATCCTTTCCAGTTATGATCTAGTTCCAACATTTTGTGACCAGTCGGAATCACATTTCATTTTATTGATATCATTTTTGCACTTGCATCATTTAGACTGGCTTGAAACTCTTGTGGCATTTAATCACTGTATCTTGTGCGGTTTGCAGGAATCAATTTACCCTAATTTTCTTAGGCTACAATAGCTAAACTTTTAGTTCTGGTGGAATATTATACGTTTTGTACTTCTATAGAGATTTATACCCCGGATAATGCTGACCTTTTAGGTATAATACTATGGAGCATCGGGAAGGCGGGGAGGGAAATAACTTTCCCAGTCATGGTGGCCCAAGATATGCTGGTGCAATACTCATGTCTAATCTTGCAACAAAACAAGAGTGCCTCCAGAGAAAACTTTTTGGACTTCCATCATCAAAGGCTCAATTTATTACGCAAATTAAAGCTGGGAATTTGTTGTTTCTATTTGAGCATGAGGAGAGGAAACTCTTTGGTGTTTTTGAAGCAACTTCCGATGGGGCATTGAATATTGTGCCTGGTGCATTTCTTTCATCAGGGAAGTCCTTCCCTGCTCAGGTATAAGTTTTTAATTTTATTATCATTTAACAAAGCAGACCTTGATTTTTTTAAGAAAAATGTGATGGCCTTTGGTATCTATGTATGTTTGTTGCAAGGATATTTGCATCATACTGAATGGCTATGATGCGGACCCGCATCCGCAACCCCAAGGGCCGGCGGCTACATGGGTGGGACCCACCCACGTTAGTGACCTACGTGCGGCGTATGTGGCTTAGTTAGGGGTATTCTAGTCATTTTAGACTAGATTAGTAATTCCCCACTTTTCTATAAATTAGGGCTAGCCGTCTTTATTTTATTTTATGCTTGAATTGTGAGAAAACTCTCAAGCGTCATTTGACGGTGCTTAAGCTTTGGTCCGTTCATCCAAAGCGGGGAGATCGATCTTGTCTCTAATAAAGATCATTATCTTGTTCTTTTTATTCTTCAATCAAGCAAATCCAAATATTTTCCTCTCTTTTAATTTGTCCACGTTAAAAGTGTGAATCGATCTACGACGATTCACATCAATTGGTATCAGAGCACTACGATTCCATGGCAACGGGAACGAGGGCTTCCGTGGATGAGAAGATCCAAGGTCTACGCGACGATCTCAATCACGAGATCGAGGGTTTGAGGAAGGTGATGGAAGCTTCGCTCAAGGATCATGCACACACCCAAGAAGACATTCAATCGGAGCTTCGTATCATGAGAAGGGAAGCCGCGGAGACGGGAAGGGATCTTAAAAGTTTGAAGGAGGCCACGGCGGCGATTCCGGCGTTAATGGAGTTGTTGCAAGGTTTGACCAAGGAGAAGGCGGCGGATCGCGACATGGGGAGAGCAACGGGAGAGATCCAAGGCGATTCCGGCGTCGATTCAACAAATCAAGGACCCCCGAGCAATGGGGAATCAAACGCGGCGGCGGCGGCTCAAACCCTAGCCGTCGGGCTAGGGTTTGGCACGGCAGGGCCCGGGATCACATCAGCGGGCTCTGCCGGGCCTGTTTGGGGGACGACCGGCCTGCCCGGCCCACCCCTGGCCTCGGCGGGCCAGGCCGAACACCGCCGACCCTCGGCGACCCTAATCAGGGCCGCCGGAGGGTCGGCACCCCCTTCCGGGGGTGCCCAGGGTCTGCCGACCCCTTTTTGGGGTCGGACAGGCCGCGCGACCCCCGCCTGGGGGTCGGCGGCCCCAGGCGGGGGGCGACGAGCAGGAGCCGGCCCCTATATGGGGCCGGACAGGGCCGCTGGGCCCTGGGAGAGGGTCAGCGGCCCCGGGCGGCTCTTCCGGCGGCACGGCGGGCACGGCGGGAGTGTTTGGCGGTGTTGCAGGGTTCGTACCCCAATCCGGAGGAACTTTGGGGGCAACGAGAGGCGGATGGGCCTCAGGAGCAGCTATTGGGGCCCCAGCGGGCCAGTTTTGGGGAGCAGAGACCATTCCGCCTGGGCCGAGGCCCAATTTTGCACGACCGCCAGAGTTTCCGGGGCACTACTACCAGCCCGAGGCGTGGGAGAGACCTGTTTGGCCAGAGGAGCTGTACGGGGTTGACGGGGGAGGCCCGAGGGAGGCTCGGGGTGGCGAGATGGTCCGGGGTGGTGACCGAGGCGGAGATAGGGGGCAGCTAGGCAACATCAACGCAGATCGGCGGCTGATGAAGCTGAAGATGCCGACCTTTGACGGCACCGACCCTGATGGGTGGATCTACCGAGCAGAGAGGTATTTCCAGGTGATGGGGCTGACGGAGCAGGAGGTCCTGAAGGCCATCGGGATTTACTTTGAGGGGAAGGCTCTGGCTTGGTACCGGTGGAAGATAGCCCGGTCCCCCTTTGGAACCTGGGAGGAGTTGTCAGCAATGATCGTGGATCGATTCCAGGAGACCACAGGGGGAGATTTCTACGAGCAGTTATCTGCTCTGAGGCAGGAGGGGACGGTCAGGGATTATGTGGAGAAGTTCGAGATGCTGAACAGCCGGGTGAAGGGGGTGACCGACGAGGTGATGATCGGGAATTTTATGAGGGGGCTGAAGCCCTCCATACGAGCAGAGCTGAGGATGCAGAGTCCAGTGACACTGGAGGATGTCCTTCGCCTGGCCCACAAGGCGGAGGAGAAGCATGCAGAGGAGAGGAGCACTCGGGGAACTTGGGGAGTCCAGAGCCAGCGTAGTCAGGCAGCACCGGTCCCACCTCCGGGGGTTACAGTAGCACCAGGGGACGCGGTAATGAAGAAAGAGGAAACCCGACCAGTGATCCCTGGTAGGCGGATGACTGAGGCTGATATGAGGGCAAGGCGTGCCGCAGGCCTCTGTTTCAGATGCGATGAGAAGTTCAGTCCCGGTCATCGATGTGCGAGCAGGCTGATGCAGATTGTGATAATGCCGGACGAGGGGGAGTATACAGACGAGAGAGAGCCAGTGATGACGGAAGAGAGCGAGGTTGAGCACGCACACCTGGATGCAGCGGAGGTGTCCCTGAACTCCTTGGTAGGGGTCACCACGAACCATACCATGAAGTTGTCAGGGCGATTGGACGACGCGCCAGTGACGGTACTCATAGACAGTGGGGCTACCCACAATTTCATCTCTCGACATTTGGTGGATCGTCATAGGTTGCAGGTGAGCACCTTGGAGACGTTTACGGTCCTCTCCGGGACAGAGAGGAGGGAGGAGACCAGTGGGATGTGCAAGGGGCTGAGTCTAACCTTACCAGGAGTGCAGATCATGGAAGACTTCCTGCCCCTAGAGTTGGACAATATCGATGTGATTTTGGGCGTGCAGTGGCTGAGGGGGTTGGGTGAGGTGAAGATGAATTGGAAGCAGCTTAGGATGGAATTCCAGGAGGGGGGTCGCACGGTGGTTCTGACAGGTGACCCTAGCCTCTGTTTTCCCTCGGGGGCCTTCAAAGCCAGATTTCCACCTTGAGGACAAGGTGACTCTTTTAGGGGGCGGTATTGATGCGGACCCGCATCCGCAACCCCAAGGGCCGGCGGCTACATGGGTGGGACCCACCCACGTTAGTGACCTACGTGCGGCGTATGTGGCTTAGTTAGGGGTATTCTAGTCATTTTAGACTAGATTAGTAATTCCCCACTTTTCTATAAATTAGGGCTAGCCGTCTTTATTTTATTTTATGCTTGAATTGTGAGAAAACTCTCAAGCGTCATTTGACGGTGCTTAAGCTTTGGTCCGTTCATCCAAAGCGGGGAGATCGATCTTGTCTCTAATAAAGATCATTATCTTGTTCTTTTTATTCTTCAATCAAGCAAATCCAAATATTTTCCTCTCTTTTAATTTGTCCACGTTAAAAGTGTGAATCGATCTACGACGATTCAATGGCTACTAAATATTGTTATATGACATACAGCTGTTGCATCTTTTTTCACATTGAAATTGAGAGAAATTGAGAGAAAGAAAAGTGAAATGAAAATGAAATGGAAATGGATAGAAAAGAAAAATGAAAAATGAAAGCAAATTCTTTTTCATGTTTGGTTATTGAGGAAAATGGTAAAGAGAATTAAGAGGAAAATGGTAAAGAAAATCAAAGTCGATCAATTTATCTTGTTACCATTCTGTTTTTGAGGACTCTCTCGTCTAAAATTGCACCCAATATCATTTACAAAAAACTATTATTATAATGTAAGCATGAAGAAAGTGTTGTGACAAAAAATTTAGTAATAAATATGTAGCTGAAAGGGGGAGGGAAAAGTTTCTATCTAGTTTTCCTCTAGTTTGTGGAGAGAGAAGGGGAGGGAAAAGTTCTATTTCTTTTTTTCCTTCACTTTTCACCTCATTTTTTCTTTTTTACTTTTCTTCCCAACCAAACCAAGGAAAGCAATTTCCCCCTCAACTTTCGTCCCCCCCCACCCCCCCCCCCACCCCCCCAACACACACACATACACCCCACCCCCCACCCCCCCACCCCCCCCACCAAACAGGGCCTGAATAAAGTCAGTTTTTTCTATTTGCTGTCCTGCCTAATAGTTCTGATTATTTTGTGTGTGCTGTTCTGTTTGCTTGTAGGTTCTTTTTAAGAGGATTTGGATGTGCAAGCCATTGTCCGAGGATGAGTTTCATGATGCTATCAAGGACAACTATTTTGCACCATACAAGTTCCACTTTGGTTTGTCACATGACCAGGTCAGATTTTCTTCTTGTCAGAGTGGCTCTGCAGTACATGCATTCGTTGGGCTTATAAAAAGTTAATGTTGCAATGTCCTGGATCTCTTTACTGGATACAGGTTATGAAGCTTATTGGATTGTTCTCCTTAAAGAAGATAAATATAGTGCAGCATCAGGGACCAGGTGTACCTAATGAAATCATTAGAAAGTTTGAGAAATCTGTTGGGAATAAGACTAGGCTAACAGGACAAGGTGGATCCATGAAATTTGCTTCGGGTGAATACAGCGGGAATGTTGGTAGATCTTCTCAAAGGCACCTTGACTTATCTGGATCGGATCCTCATAGTGCAATGTCCCACCGGAACCTTACGAGGAAACAATCTTCTTTTGTAAACAGTGGACTTCGATTCTACCCAACGGTCCTGCATGCTAGGGAAGCGCGGCCCAACCATTTGTTGCGTTATGAGTCAAAGCAACCAAATTTGACTGGTTCAACTTATGCAAATGATCCTTCTATCGGTGGAAGCTTTTCTGAGCATTCGGTGAACGTGCATCATGGTCCCCCTGATTTGATGGGGTCATCTTTGCCCATTCAAAGTCAATCGAGTTCCAATTTTGAGGACTACAGGGATGTACCTCACACCGAATGTCATGGCCCTTCCAATCATAGGATTTTGTCGTTGCCAGGAATGCCCATGGCAAAGGGAACAGAGAGTTTGTCATCAGGGAGCCCAAGCGGTTCTCATCGTTATTCGGTAGCATCAATAGATGAAGTTGAGTATGGAGATCAACCCTGTGGGAACTTTAGGCCTTTCGACTATATCCCTTTGCCAGGCACCAATTGTTTTGATAAGGATGTAGACCCTTTACTTGCAGACAGTACTCAGAAGCATTCATCCTTGAACAACTATTCAGGATTTATGGAGGATGACGACTTGCAATGGATGAGACCATATCCAGCAACTCATGTGGAAGAGGAGTATTATCCAATAATAGCGAAGTCGAAGCTCCGGTCAGATACCGAGCAAACTAGAATCAGCGTCTTTTCTCGCTTGACTAAGGCTTCAAATTCCTTCTGCTCGTCAAGAACTTCAGAAGCCGGTTGCTCTTTGAAGACCCCAGAAACCTTTTGCTTGTCAAGAACTTTAGAAAAATCTCACTTATCCAAGAGTCAGGAAGCATTTCAGAGATATGAAGCTCAGGATCCGGTAACAAGTGTCTTACTAGACCAATTTCCTAGGATTTTGTCATCAAGGAGAGAGCTTGAGATGATAGAAGCACCTAGAAGGTCAAACCCAACTGATGATGACGACAAATCTAAAAGCATAACGGCAAGGGAACCACGCAGCATAACTACTCCCAGGGAGTTCGAAGCAACCGATGATGTGACTGTTGAAGATGTGATTGATGAAAATGAAACGGTCAAAGACACAGATGTTAAAGGGAGCAGTGAGCAGCGCATAAGTGACACCCAGAGTTTCTTTGGTGAAAACAAAAACAAAGTCTATGCTGAAAGTGGTCTGAGTGAGGGAACTCCACAGAATAAGAAAAGAAAGCTGCTTAGACCGGCCTTCAGTGAGGAAGAATGCCAGGCCACTCAAGGTTCAAGTCGAGAAATTGGATCCAGCGGGGTGATTGAAAATGGTGGGAAAAACTTTTCAAATGAAGAGCCATCATCTACAATCAACGGAGATCTGGATGAGAAAAACAATTTGGCTTCTGAAGCTAGTCTTTGTTATGCTGCATCAGATAAGACAGATAAAAATATTGAAAGCTTAAGGAATAACCAGCCAGATGCCAAGAACAACAGTAGTTCAGCTTCTGAAAATGGCCTATGCGGTGATGCTTCTTATAGAACAGAAATTTGTTCTGAAAGCTTATCGACATGCAAGAAAGAAGTATCTAATAGAAACTTGCGATGGTTTTTGCAAAAATCTATTGATGGCCATGCCAATGGACCAATTAAAAAATTACATTGCGAAGGCAAAAGATGAAGCAGACATCAAATGCAGGGTTAAAGAAGACGGGATTAAGGCTAATTTCTGACCTCAAAGAACACATGGACTTGTTGTTTTGCATTATCTGAGTTTTGTTCGTCATTACTAAATTCTTCAGCAAGGGTTGGATGACAATGACACAGCGTCTGAAAGGCAAGGCATGCTCATATTTCAGGTGAACAGAAACTCGGGCTTTTGTTGAACTAACAGAGATCTTTTACGTCTATGGATTGTAGCAGACTTGGATCTAATTTGTTTCGCTCTAATGATGCATCTGCAGAAGAGAGAATTTCTGGAAGTTCTATAGCTCTTAAACAGAGAAGTAAAGTTTGTATTACACTCTAATGCCTATAATGTGCCTTCACTTGAACCGAGGGAAAGGAAGCCGAGTTCAAACTATGGTTTATTTTTGTTCTACTGTAAGTAAATGTATGTTCTAATGAAGCTGTACATTCCGGAGGAATCCTGTGATAAGGTATTGAGATCAGCTTCATGGTTTGTTACCTGCAAACTGCATGGTCTATCTTGACCTATTTTTGTACTTCCAGGAATTTTACATGACTGGTTGGTTGCATCAGAATATAGATGCATATTTTGGAATTGATCAAATGGGATTTTGTCAAGTTAATTGTTGGATAATATTGTGCATGTTTTATTGTCAATATGATGTTATCTTGAGTTGTTTGTTCATACCTGTTCATGGCATGCAGCTTCATCTGGAATGTAGCGGGCATGCTTCAGGTGGTTTCTGCTCAGATAGCAATTGAATCAATTGTATGAGTTCTCTCATGTTATGGAGTGGATAATTGTCATGTTTTTGGTTGGCCCTTTCTTTTAAATCTGTGAGCATCACAACCCATAAAAGAGTATCATGTATCAGATTGCCAAATTGTTTATTGTTATTGTTGGTGTCATGACTATTGGCATGTTTTGCCAAAAGAAACTTCGGATGTGTTTGGATTGAGAGAAAATGTATGAAAGAACAGTGAAATGAAAAAAGAAAAAGAAAGAAGAAGAAAAAGAAATGAGATTCTTTCTCATGTTTGGTTATCAAAGAAAATTTTGAAGAAAGTTGAAAGGAAAATAAGGACATTTCTTTTATTATGTTATTAATTCAAAATGAAAAAATTTTAAGAGATGTTTTTGCTAAATAATTTAACGGTGTATTTGTTAACTTTATAAATAATTTGCTTAAAAAATTTAAGAGGTATTTTCAAGCAAATAAATTAAAAATTTATTAGTTGTTCTGAATAATTCAGAAAGTTAGCAAATAATTTACGAATTGTAACGAATAATTCTAACCCTACAAATATCATGATTCATGAATAATTTGATATTAAATAGTACATAAATAATTTACAAATTATATAAAAACGTTGGAAATAATTTGCAAGCTATTAGAAAAATTCGTAAATAATGTGCGATTTTTTCAAGCAAAACGTGAAAATTACACGAATTTTTCGAAAATTCACGAAGTATTCACTGATTTTTCGAACAAGTTTATGAATAAAAATATATTAATTATTCATGATTTTCAAAAGAAAATTTCCGAATTATTCACAAACTATTTTGAAAAATTCGGAAAAAATCGTGAATTTTGAATAATTTGCAAATTTTAATTAATTCATGTGTACAATTTTGATAATGATTCGTGATTTTGTGAAAAATTCATTCATAATTTTTTGAAAAACTTCATGAATTATTCATGAATTCATTAAAAATAGCAACTAATTATATTTGTTAAAAAACACAAATGCATGAATGTGAGAATAGTTGGTTTTGCTTTCTTTTCCCTCATTTTCCTTGGGTCAAGAAGAGGAAAACTTGAAAGAAAAGTTTTACTATTTATTTTTCACTCTTTTTCCTCATTTCCTTTTTCTTTTCACTTTTCTTTTAAGCCAAACAATAGAAAATCATTTTCCTTCTTAATTTCTTTTCCGTTCTTTCCTTTTTCCACTAACCAAGCACACCCTTCATCTCACGCAATTTCTCCTCGTACCGTGCCAATATCTACTTCGTTGATTGGCACAGCTGTCAAGTATGTAAGTGGGCTAGAAGGCACAGCGGCCAAGTATGTAAGTGGGCTAGAAATAATCCGTTAACATACTGCATGGTGATTAAGGAAAAAGTCCGCACACAAGATGCGGTTCTGTGCACAACTGACGAAAGAGCGAAACAATGTATGTGGGTATCGTCGGGAGGCGGCGGGACCCGCGCGCAACCAAAAAAGAGATAGAAGTGTGGGTGTGTGTGCGGGTATCGTCGGGGTTAAATGGGAGAAACATGCGCTAAAATGCAAAAAACGTAGGGGCAAACTAAAAAAAGATCTGATGACAAATCCGTAGATATGTGGAATAGGAACGAGCATTTGGTGTTATTAAAAAAGCAATATCAATCTTGTAAATAATGGAAATAAAGAGGGCTTTTGTTTGGATTCTCCACATCAGAACCCTAAAGTGAGCCCAAAATCACACCCTAGACCAAGTAAGGCCTACCATGCCAAGGTGGCACAACAAGCTCACTCATTTGTCCTAATGGGACAAAGGTGTGGCTCCCTTTTTTGTCTCATGGAGACATGGCCGTGGGGAATATATCCCAATTGTATAAATGACTAGAAATAACTCGTGTACATAGTGCACGTTGACCCAAGAAATAACACACAAGATGCGGTTCACGTGCGCAACCGAAAAAAGAAAGAGAAGCGTGGGTGTGTTGGCATGTTTTGCCACACGAAACTCCATCTCACACAACTTCTCCTCATACCGAGCCAATATCTACATCGGTGATTGGTACTGATGTCAAGTATATAAGTGGACTAGAAATAACCTCTGCCTGGAGGACACAGAGGCAGTCGCCGTCCGGACGCAAAGTGCAAACTGAGGCAGTAGTCACCCTGCGCAAAGTGCAAAAGGAGGGGAAATGTGAAAAGTAGGAGATGAAAAATGCGAAAATGCGAAAAACAAGTGCCAAAGAGCATAAAAACATCGGGGGGTAAAGTGCAAAAAAGGCAATGACAAAGTTGTAAATAGTGCAGAGAGAGAGGAGCTTCTTTGGTTCCATGAAAAGGGGATGGCAATAATGAAATTGGTAGTTGTGGGGGGCTTTGTTTGAGTTCTCCATACACGCCCCAAATTGCACCCACGCCATGGCACCCATGTGCGGGGTTGATGTGGCAAGCCTCTCCATCCGCCGTATGAGACAAACCCTACCAACTGGGGTTTACCACAGTCAGCAAAAACCTCACTCATTTGTACAATAGATCATTCCTCAGGTGCGAGTAACTTCCAATACAAATCTCAAAGCAAGCTCTCGATTCTTGGGTTGGATGCTTCGAGATTTCGGGGTAGTTGGGTTGGAGAACTTTCATCATTATAAATAATCACAAAGCCTGTAATCATGCACATATGCAAGCTTTTCTTAGAATCAATCAACGTCTGAAAAATAGCGTTCTAGACCAAGAACATCGGCATTTGCAAACGGGCGTTCGGTAAGACAAAAACCCTTTGACTAAAATATCATATTAAAAAATAACGACGTCAAAGATAAGGACTCCAAATGGAGGTCTTGCCTCCATAATTAATACAACGAATCAGCAGCACTAATGAAATCATATGATGTTGTCATAAAGTTCATTCTCCTATTTTGGTTTCTTTGGACTCCATAGTCATTTTTGACTCTACTTATCTCTGATTTTAATCATTCGGTATACATGCACTAATGAAATCATTAGTACCAATATGATTGCTCACTATGAAAACATATACGTAGCGACTCAATATTCAATATATTGGAGTATAGTATACAAAGAATGTGTTGCACTAAGAGTCTTCTCCGAACGATATAAATCTACCTTTTAGATATATTACTTAGCACGTATCGACAATACTAAGCCTATCATACTTACTTTCCATTTTAAGTGTTGTTATTTGCACCCCGCTTCTTTATAAATACACCATAATGTGTAACATTTTTGGCAAATTTAGTCTTGAATATTTTAACAACATTACTCTTAAATTCCTTCCTTCCTTACAAAAATTGCCATTAGTTTTATCTTAATGCATTACATGACATTTCATCTTCTCAAATTTTCTCAATCTTCTTTTTTTCTCTAATCCATCCCCTTCATTGGTTAGTCATAATATCCTGATTATCCTTTTCTCAAAATTTAGAATTCCAAACTCTTTAAGGTTTTTGTTGATTTGCTGGAGGAAAAGGATGGAGAAAAAGGATGTATAATAATCAAACCATAGATTATTTATTTGTTAATAATCTTTCTTTTTAGTTTAGGTTTTTTCTAAAAATTTCCCGTATGGCATGGAGTGGTAAATCCGAGCACATAACATGTAGCTCGGATGCAAAATTCCAACCACAACTTCTTTCGAACGGCGAAGGTCGAAAGGAACGAGAGATGATCTCGAGGGAAGCCTACGGCAAACGGCAAAGCTCGACGACGGTGATCGAATGCGAGAACGAACGACGAAGCCCTAAGGGGAACACTGGTTTTGTTTGTGAGAGAATGGTGAGATAATTGTGTGGTGAATTAACCGAAGGGTTAGAGGACTCACGTTATACTACTAGGTTAAAAAAAGTCACAATTTGTGGTGAAGAAAAAAATCAAACTACAAGTTGGAAATGCAGGAGTGGTGAAATAAGAACCGAGATGTGTTTGTAAACATGTGTGGTACAATTAACAGCACTCTTTCCATTTAGCTTCCTCCAGTTTATTTTTTATTTTATTTGTTCCAACGAACCGTTTTCCAATCGAGACTATAACTTCAAGAAATTGCACACGAGCACGATGATCTATTATGCATTATTTAATTGTAGTCCATACAGTTATATTAGTCTGGATTAAAGGCCCAGGTTCCAACAAATCGCTTGGGCTTGCGACCGGTTGATTTGACTAATCACATCATCATAGACTGAATGTGAGAAACACGGGACAAAATCTTCATAACTGTAAAGACAAGGTTAAATTTATCGAAACTACCAAATACTATGGTGTTTTACATTTGAAAATTAAAATTCATGTAAAACTATTAAAAAATTCAATTTAAGAAAGAAAGCAAACACAAAGTTTTAAAAAGTTTAACATGTTATACTTTTATACATTTAAAAAAACTACTATAAATTATACATAACACGAAAGTCTTAAACAGTTAATTTTAATTTTGAAGTGTACGATGTTTTAGCAGAAAACCTAAAAACAGTTGGCAAATTTAGTAAATTTAACTGTAAAGCACACATCAAATAAAACTGTTTATTGATTTTAAACCATACTTTTTTTCCCGAGATAAATGGAAGTGAGGTGGCCAAATAGGTCGCCAGTCACCCACCAGAATGGTGCTGTTGACAAGCTGATTACCGTTTATCTCTTCCTTTGTCACAAATAAATCCGAACGATCAAATTTTGAAAATTTTGCCAATTGAAAATATCGACTTTTATCGTCTACTGCACACTGCAAGACCGACGACCCCAGTTCTTTCCTCGCTGGTTCCAACGAGATCGATGACCATCAAGAAAAGACGAAAACGAGAACTCAAACTTTAAAAACGAACGAGCAGGATCATGAATCATTTTTTGGGAACCGTGCGATTGAAGATAGAAACCGTTGGAGGCCACAACAGACCGAGATGGTGATCTTGAATCGGAGATTGGATCAGCTTCTCCGATCAAGTTCCTTTCTCTTCCTATTCTCGTCGGCCATCCTCCTCGGATCTGTCGCCTTCGTCTTCTCATGGCTGGCCTTTTCGCCATTCGAGCGGCCGATCGCCTCCCCGTCGGCGTATCTCGGGTGTCGCCCCGATGGGGAAGGCTCTTGGTCCATTGGGATCTTTTACGGGGATTCTCCGTTCTCTTTGAAACCGATCGAAGATGTAAATCTCAAAAGAAAAATGTCCCCTTTTTAATTTCTTTATTGACTTAGTTTGTCCCTAGTGATTTTAGCTTGTGGATCTGTCATTTGTTAACACAGTGGAATATATGGAGGAACGATAGCGAGGCGTGGCCGGTGGCCAATCCGGTGCTCACATGCGCGTCGCCGACGACCGCGGGGTTCCCGAGCAATTTTGTAGCCGATCCCTTTCTCTTCATTCAGGTTCGTCGCGTAATTTCGTTGCAAACTTTTCAGTTATTTACCATAAATTAGGGAAGCTTATGGATTGTTTAAGTTTTAATAGTGTCATAAAAAAAGTCTGAGATCTTTTTTGCGTCCTTGATCAATTTATTTCCTTAAAAATATTTGTTCTGCTTAATTTTTCTTAATTGTCTCTGTCCAAATCATTGGGATGGTCCTTTGTGAGGTAATATGTTTTATGGTAGCTAATTTATTTAGCAATTACACTGATATTCTCGCCAGTTCGTTGAAACAGATGGCCGTTAGTGTAAGTACACATATTCTAATGTACCCGAATAACTTTACATTGAGCTTATGCTTTATTTCTTGTATTCTTCAGTTGATCGGTTAAGCTTGTGAAAGTTGGCTCGATTGAGGCACTGAATAAGTATTGGAGATGTGCAGACGAGCTATCTTGTGTGGAGATAGCTTGCTTGTGCTCGTATACAATAGGCTCTGCACAAGTCAGATACGGGGATGCCGAGTTAATGAGCTTCTACAGTGCATGGATTCTCAAGACAGAGGATCGTCGGCTTATAGATCGGCAACTCTATAATCCGAGCTTCAGATAGCTTGGCTTGGCACTTCGTCAATTCGGTCTTCAGCGTGGAGTTCGACATCATGTGGGGGTCGACTAAAGGATTCAGTATCTGACTCGTCTCAAAATATGTGAGCAATACTCCCAAGTATAGAAGATCGGATAAGTAATAAATCTGATGAGACCAGAATCGTATTCACGGGACAACTGACCTGTAAAACCACAAATTTCAATTTTTAAAGAGTACTAATCCAATAAAAAGCTACCACCTTTCGAAGGTGAAATAATGATGTCGAAAGTTTTAAGTACTAAAAATGGTCCTAAAATAACTACGGGCAAGTAGATGATATGGTATCAATATGAAAAGTATGTGTCAGTTGTGATTCGTTAGGGTGTTTGCAATCAATGAATCTTAATGTCTTTCAATTGGTTAATCAATTGGTTTGTAGCATTTGCAATCATGTTTCATAGATGAGCCTCGCGGATCTTCGCCCTTGCGAGTCCCTTCGGATATGCACACATAGATGTATCCTCGTAGTACATCGTCCTTTCAGAACCCTCACGGTATATGTGTGAATCAAGATCTAGAATGTTCGAACAATTGCTTAACCTAAATAACACTACATTTCATCCTGTTAGAGTATGAGAACGTCGGAAAAATATAACAATTAAGATCATAAAATAACGCCAAATGTAATCAAGTGAATTATCAATTTCATAAAGAATATAAGCATAAATACCTATTAAGGTCACGATACATCTGCTAGGATCGCATCACAAATAAGTCTTATTAGGGTCATATTTGATTCAAACATGTTCACGTTAGCAATGATCTTACTTAAATTAAAATATGTAGAAATCGACAAAACACCCAATATATCATGAAAGTAGGGCAAAATAACATTAGTAACATAACACTAACTACAGCACAACCAACACATAAGAGATTTAGCCAAGTATTGAGAGAAGATTCAATCTTCATTAATAAAAACATCATCTTTAATCTCTAATACAAAAATTTAATCCAATATAATAAGAAAGTTGAGATTTTTATCACCAAATCCTTTAATTGAATCCTAATCCCCCTTCAAGGATTACTGACAATTTTTCCTATCACGACAGCCTCCCTGACATTCTTCTCTGAAAGACGAAAATTTTGAGTATTTTTGTGAATTTTTCGGCCGTTGTTTGATACCCCAAAAGTTATTTAAACGGTGTATATATAGAAGAAGCACTCCTATTGAGTTTATGAGTCAAACGGGTCAAAATCCGCTCAGAAACTGCTCCAAATCAGATTCCTGCTTTTCTGCACGTTGCTGACGTCATCATGATGTCATAAATGCTTTTACAGAAAATCTTGTTTGCCTTCTAAAATGCATAGAAAATAGCTCCGAGCTCAGAAAAATTAGGAAAAATAGCAGTTAGAATTGGAAAATTGACATTTTCACCGAAAAATATGAGAAGACAAAAATAAGCAATAAAAATGGCATTTTGTACACATAAAGATTGTGATCTAATAGTAAATAATGTTCTAAAACGCTTGTATTAGAGGCGAGATAGTCATCATATATGTACAAAATGATTATAAATGAGGGGATAAATATACAATATTTACACTAAATCAGTATCCTATTCGAAATAGAGTTGTGATTGGATTAGAATTTCGTTTGAGTCGGAGTTCTAGTCAAATAAGAATCCATCTTCTATTAAAACACCAATTGTACCCTAGGCTATATAAGGGGGTGTTTAAGCGAGAGTTTCTGGAGAGGAACACATATCGACCGTCATTGTTGAGAGCCAACTTTGAGAGATTACGTAGAGAGCTTTTGGAGAGATCTTGAGCGCTTCTTCTTCGTTGTGAAGTTGAAGATTTGTATTTTGTTCTCTCTTTTTTGTAATAAAGCTCATTTGTGTACCCTTTGACCAGTCGATGGCCTAAAGTAACAATCTTTATAGCTCTCTATTTAGCTGTTGCTTATTCTTCACCGTCGGATCCTCCGACGGTCTGCTGTCCGCTGACGCACTACAAAGCATATTTCCACCACAGAGAGAGAGGTTGTACACAGTTTGTTTGTAGTCGTGTTATGTCGCCTTTCTCTTCTATGAGAGGATACGGGCATTAGGTTTTTATGGTAGGGCCAAGAGTGGATGTGTTTGCAGCTTTCAATATTTTTGAAGAGAACAACTGCAGTGTTGTCTGTACGTGTGCGTGTTTGTTTAGCCCAAAAGGCATAGGGAACAAACATTGTATTCATCATCTATATTGTATTGGTGCATGTCTTGCTAGATCATCTATACTGTATTGGTGCATGTCTTGCTAGATCATCTATACTGTATTGGTGCATGTCTTGCTACCTCTTCTTCTTCTTCATGTAAGTCAATGTATCATTGTAGCAACAGGCTGGACAAATTTAATGGGTAAAATCTTATGCTTCATATAAGCAGATAAACAATGTGAGCTAAAAGATCTCTTTTCCCAAAACAAAAATGGCAAAAGGCCAAATATGAAACTGATTAATGAACTCATGGTGGCTATACTTGATGGCGACCAAATTCAACTTGGAGTCTATTATTTGTGAAGGAGAAAGAGTTCGAGTCCTTGAAGTCATCTAATTAGTTTAAGTCTTGTTATTTTGAGAGTTTTAGTTATTTGAGTTTATTTGTTATTTGAGTATTTTAGTCATTTTAGAAGTTCTAATTATATTAGGTTTTGAGAGTCAAGTTTTAAGCCTATTTAAACAACACAAACTTATTTATTTTTAGTAGAAATCAATGAAGAATAGTTTTTGGTGTTAACTTTTAATTTCTGCACAAATTAAATCTTTTGTATTGGTGTGCGAGAGTGGATTGTTTGCCTGGGCGAGAGGTCCAAAAAATCCCCACTGTGAGACATGCGAATCGGTGATCATTAGATTTTCGGGGTGTGAGATCCAAAAAGTTATCAGCTTCTAAGTTCCGTTCTTCTCCAAATTCTTACAACCTCCCTTCTAGCTTCTGTTCTAGCTTCTGTTCTGCATCAACTTGATATCAGAGCTCAACGTGATTTATTTGCTTTTATTCTAAACAAGCTTTTTAGTTAGATTAAAAAAAGAGTTCAAAAACATGAAAAGAGAAAATACAAATTTTTGAAAAAAAACAGAGAAAAAACAAAAACAAGAAAAAAGAGAGAATTTTCACGAAAACAGAGAAAAATCTTTGAGAAAGAAAGGAAGAACTAAAAAAGAAAAAACTTACAGTCGCCGACGCTCTATGCCGCCGCCAGCCAAAACCTCCCTGAGCCGACGGTGGCCCTCCTAAAACCCTCCCACACCGTCGATGTCGCCATCCGTAGTCGACAACATCGGAATCGTCATCCGATAACTGCTGCACTGTCGCCGTTCAAAGACACGTCAAAGTCCTATGTTGCTCTAAACAGCCCCGTCACCCCCACACCGTCATCGACATGACGCTCCACCATCCTTGTTGACCTCCTCTGCAAGGAAAACCACCAATGTCGTCATTCAAAAAGCCACCAAATCACCACCGTCAAATTTGTGAAGCTCGTCGGCATTGTTGCCGGTGACAACCTACGTCACCCACCCTTCAGAAGCTTTCCCAAGCCACGACGAACCCATAACAGATTAGCATCGAGCTACCGTCAGATTTATTGGAAAGCACGGTAAGCGCCGATCGCGTTAACCCTGCTATTGCATCGGCTCAATCGAGCCGATCTAATGACGCATCGAGCCGAGCCGAACCGTCCACTGTGCCGAACTGTTCACGGCTCAGCCGAGCCGAGCTGACCGAGTCGAAGTTGAGGTGACTCAGTCGACCCGAGCCGACTGGAGCCGAGTCGAGCCATGTTATAGTGTGGCTTCCGAATTTCAGCTGATTTTCGGTCGTATTTCAATCGCATTTTAGCTTTATTTTCAGCATATTTTGGCTATTTCTTGAGTTTCTCGTGTAAAATTTTCGGTCCTTATCGTTTGGATTAAAGCTCTATATGTTCTAGAGGCCTTGCAAGATACAATAAAGCTAATTTGCACTCCAAGGAAACACTAATCTGATCAAATTATTTATTGTTAAATTTCAAAAAATTCATCTATTTGATTTTGTTCAGATTAGTCGATATTATTGGTATTACTTATTTTTCTAGTCTCGATCTGAGTGTCGCATTAGCATATTTAGGATTTTATTAGATCTTAATATTTTATTTTATTTACATCATTAGCACACGCATTTAGTTGGTGTTTATGGTCTTGCATCTGCATTTGTATGATTGGTTGGCATTGCATGTTATTGCGTAGTGACAAAATTCTAGGATTAGACATGAATGATTATGCAATTCAGATGCTAAAAATCAGCTTCAAAGATATATCTAGAACTAAAAACTGACATAGATCGAACATGAGATCGCCTAAAAGCCATTAAAAAAATAAACCGAGCAAAGAAAAAAAATTTGAGGATGACGTACATAAAATATTTGATAAGAAACCTAAGATGATCAAAATGGGAATAATCGAAATAATAGAGACAATTTGAGAATTTTCAAGAAAATATTGTACCATGGATTAAAATTATACAATGGATGAAAATAGATGCTTCTAATTTTGATGGAATTTATAATATTCAGACCTTCTCAGATTGAATAGCAAAGATGGAACATTTGTTTGGGTGGTATCAGTTATCAAATGAGCGAAAGGTCCAATTTTCTACGATACAAATGGTATGGTCTGTCAAAAATTTTATGGACATGCATAGGGAGACAATGAGAGACAGCATCTGAGATCCATACAAAATTGGAATGCGATGAATATTAAGCTCAAAGAAAAATATTTGCCTTCTACATATAAAGATCACATACTAGAAAAGCTGAACGGACTGCGTCAAGAGAGCATGACTGTTGAGAAATACATGGCTAAGTTCAATAACTTATTTGTTTGGAATGAGCTATAAGAAAACCTATAATATACCCTTGCTAAGTTTCGTTCTGTATTGAGATCATATATTAGGCGTGAGATGTTTCCTCACAACGTATACCATGTCCACCAAGCATTTAATCTAGCCGTAAATTTGGAAATCTATGAGAGCCTCCATAGATAAAAAGCCTACTTTTAAAGTCGGGGAGCAATTTAAGCGGCAATTGACAATATGACTAAATCAGAAACTAATGCCGCTAAAGAGATGAATGGAAAGGCTAAGCTTGGAGAACTATCACACCATAAATATAAAGGGATGCGGTGTTTCAAATATCTAGTCTTTGGTTATTTGCTAGTTAGTACCCCAATAAAAATTTATTTATAGGAGAGATTAATATTGATGATGAAATTGAAGAAGAATATACTCATGAGGTTACCGATATTACAGACAATGATGAAGATGATTTTAGTGCACGATTACACGTCTTTAGGTGTTTGGTTACTACACCTAATAGTGAGATTGATTGGCGAAGAACTAATGTTTTCTTTAATTATGTCAAAATTAGGGATAGATTTTTTAAAGTGACGATGGATAGAGGTTGTTGTACTAAATTAGTCGTCAACTCGGCGATTGAAAAGATGGAACCAAAGGCTGAACCTCATCCACGGTCTTATAGAAGTACATGGGATGATGATCAATCATATTTTGCTACCCAACGTTGTTTAGTGCCTATCCAGTTTTTGAGCTATTACAGTGGTTTTTGGTGTGATGTCATACCTATGGATGCTTCACATATTTTGCTACATGTGCTTTGGTTGTATGATTTGGATGTTGCACCGTTTAGGAGATCCAACATATACATTTATATTTTGGAGGGAAGAAAATTAGGTTGACCCATTGTAAATCCAAGAACATAATTGAAAATTAAAAGAATGAGTTAATTCTTAAAAGCTACTAATTCAAATATCGCATTACCTAAGTCCCAGTTCCTTAGAGTTTAGCTTTGACCTTATTCCTAATGCATGCCAAGAGCATCTTGCATAATATTTGAGTGACTTGCATATCGAGACTTATGAAATTCTTGTAATAATCAATGATACTCATAAATCTGCTGCAGAATTAAAGAGAAATTTTTATCAATTTACAATTATGGATGATGAGATGATTCTCGTTTGTATAGAGAGGTTCGTACTAGAACCAATAAGGAGGTTGTGCATGCATCATACATGTTCTTGACGAGCTTTACTGTGTAATAATCCTGATGTGACTGAGCCGAGTATGTCACAGAAGCTTGAGGAGATTGAGCACATCGAGTATGTCATCTCAGATTCTCCACATCTCAAGAAGATTCTATATTCTTTTACCTTTTTGCTATTTGTGGGAATTTTATAGAAGGTATTCGTCTACAGATGTACGTTCTATTATACTTCAAAGTTCATGGATGCATCTTCTTCAGCTATAAAGGACTACTGAATTCACATCGATTATGTTATGCTTATCACCGTTCACCAGGTGGTTAAGTTCTTAGGCCGGAGAGGATGATGGAAATCAAATTCAACTTGGAGTCTATCATTTGTGAAGGAAAAAAGTTTGAGTCTTTGAAGACTTCTAATTAGTTTGAGTCTTTTACCATTTTGAGTTACTTTAGTATTTTTGGTTATTTGAATATTTTTGTTATTTGAGTGTTTTAGTTATTTTAGAAGTTCTAATCCTAGTAGGTTTTGAAAGTCAACTTCTAAACCTATTTAAAGGCCACAAACTTATTTGTTTTAAGTAAAAATTAACGAAGAATAGTTTTTGGTGTAAACTTTTAGTTTCTCCATAAAATTAAATCATTTCCGTTGGTGTGCGAGAGTGTGCTTCGTTGCCTGGGCGCGAGGTCTGAAAAATCTCCACGTGCGAGGCGTGGTAGTCGGCGATCGTCAGATTTTTGGGGTGCGAGATCCGAATTCTCCGAATTTCCACCATTTCCCTCCACGCTTTTGCTCTGCGTCAATGGTGTTATATAAAAGTAGTATTTTGTAACTTGTTTCTCTGATTTTGGCTGTCCAATGCTAGCTGATTATAATAACAAACATTTGGTATGCATGCATGTATTCATAGCATCATTGTCATGATTTTTGCAATTACAGAATATTGTGTCTGTAACTCTAAAAGGTTAGTTTGACTGGCTTCTTCAACGTGGGACTTTAGAACTATCATATAGTGCCTATGGCTGAACACATGGATTCTGATAACGTAGGCAGCGTATTTGCTGATTAAGCATTCTAATCAACTCTTATAACATAGATAAGTTGTTATCTGAAAGAGGAAGTTGTATAATATTGCTCAAACCGACTTATTTTGCGTCCTTAAAAGCTTTCAGATATGGATATTGTAATAATGTGATTTTTTCTTCTCTTCATTGTTTCTGTCGGATTGGACATCTGATTGCTTAAATGTCTATTTTACCATGGTTATTTTCAGATGCCTATAAAGTCACCTTCACCATGTGCAAATCTAGTCGGTCATTTGAATTAGTCATATTTGGGTTCATTGGAGGATTTAAACGGAAAAGTAATTACTGTATTTATTTTTGAGGATAAAACAAAAACTTCCCGGCTCTCCTTTGGATAGGGAGAAAAATTCTCTTGAATATGTTGGAAGCAGGCCTTGAAACCTTTGACCACCCCAACACAAGCGAATGCTGTTCAACTCTCTCATTTCTATTGTCTAACTTCTCTATTTTATGTGATGTGTAATACATTTGGGCAATAGATTTTTTTTCTTTTTAGTACAAAACAGTAATTGTAATCATTTGTAATTTGCTCATGGTCCTATCAATGTTCAAAAAGGTATACTTTGTGATAACTCATTCCCAATAGTTTACCTTTTACGCTGTGTGATTATGTGTATGGACAGAGCTATGCATATGGTCAGGAGGACGATGCCCACCAAAAAAGACACAAAAAGGACTTTGCCGCAACCTATTGGCATGAAGGGGTGGAGTGGAGCCTCCTAAAGATCACCCCCACCCAAAAATAAGATTTCATGTGTGCGCATGCAATTTATGTTCCTTTTTAGACCTGGTCTGCAACATTCTTTCTCTTAGAGTCCTTAGCACTACACACCTAAACTCTGAAGTTGAGATAAAGATAGAGAGCCGAATTTTTATGTTCTAACACACCATTGCATGTTGGGCTCCTTGTTTTATGGGCTGAACCCTGGGTTGTTTGTAACGACGTTTTTAATCCTCTTTTCAGTTATGTGTACAGTAAAATTTGAACCTGCATTACTATGATGGATCTTAAAGTTCCTACCACTACATCAAAACTTTAAAGTTGTGATGAGATTGCGGGTTGAGCGCTATTTTTTACATCATAACCGTAAAGAATCAAACGAAAAATATTATTCAGAATAAAGATACACTTTAAACTAAGGTATTAGTACTTTTAAATAGGAAAGTATAAGATAAATATAATTAGAATTACCATTCATATTTGACTCTTATTATAAAATTGAAAACTATAATCCTATATTTTAAATGTGAAACTATTTATTCCTAGTTCTTATAATTCTAAACTAGAAAATTCTTATTACTTAACATTTCCTCTAAAGCTGGAGCTTATAAACAAACTGAACTTAAGCTTTTTAATGTTCACATCCTGTATATCAATTCTATAAAACATGCGGATGACCTACGTAGAGGGGGGAATATGACTAGGACAAATATCCCATCACCCCCTCCACTTCACCCTCCACCTAAAAAAACCCCACCCACCAAATTTGCTTAATTACATGTTTGACATCCCCTCAAAAAAAACCACAACCCCACTTATTTACATGTTTGCCATTCACCCCAAATACCCAAAACCCCCACCTATTTACATGTTTGCCACATGTACTTTTTGCCCCCCCGACAATACCGGCACGCACACCCACGCTTCTCGCTCAATTTCGTTTACACGTTCACCGCATCCTCTTTGTGGAGATCTTTTCTTGGCTCTGTGCACTGTGTGCACGGGTATTTTTTAGTGTGTGTGTGTGTGAGCGTAATGGGTATCATATAACATATGTAACAGGAATCAGTGTGAAGGTACTCCAGAAAGGTACTGAACAAGGTTTTTATTGTTGGCTATCAACCTAATGTTTTTGGTGCTACATTCCTTGCAAGATACGTATGAGCAACAGAAAACCACAAATTTGCTTGATACCACAGCAGTGTTCTAAATAGCGGTCTGCTATCCGCAATATCGGTCGCTATAGCGGAAAAATCACAAGCCTGATACGATATGGGTTACTTCATTGCGGTTTCCGCTTTTCGAGGGGATAGTGGCCGCTATCCGATATTTCCAAAAAAAATTCAACTTGTTACTGGGCCGTATTAATGGGTTTTGGGTCTGCTCCACTGTGCCCGAATACATTCACTTAATCTCCCAGGGCTGCGCTCGTATGTGAGATTTCGATCAAACAAAAACCCCTAAATCAGAAAACCCTTCGGCCTTCACCGCGTCTTCTCCTCATTCCCCCGTCTGCTCTCGCCTCTCGTGGAATTGATTTCCTCGCCGTCTGCGGGAGATTAAGGGAAGTCGGTTGAGCTGCTCTCGAGAAAATCAGTTCATCACCGTCTGCTCTCGTGGACTTTCCATCTTCAGTTCAAGTGGACTTTCGCAGTCTGATCTCGAGGAAATCAGCTCCCCGTCTGCTGATCGGAGCTGCGCAGATGATATCCTCGCCGGTGGAGCTCTTGACAGCGTGAGCTGATCGAAGGTCGGAGTTGGCACAGCGGCACAGGTAATTTTTTCGAATATTTTTCGTTTTTTCTGCCGTTTTTGTTTTCTTTTTTTATGCTTTCTTTTTTTCTGTTTTCGTTTTTTTCTTTTTTCTTTTTCGTTTTTATTCTACTTTCTTTTTTTTCCTGCTGAGCTGATCGAAGGGCGTGAGCTAATCTAATAGAGTTTCATGCCGTAAGTATACAGGACATGCATAGAGCTGATCGAATTTGCTGATCTAATAGAGCTGATCAAATCACTTGTTTGCTTGCTCAGACGAGTCAGAACTAAGGATCAGATCAACGGAGGACCGGAGGTGAGCATTGTTAATATCAGCAATACTGTTTTCAGGGATTTATAAATTTGTTTAGTTACTTCTGTGTTGTTTTGAGTGAGAGAGAGAATGAAAATAGATGGGAGAAAAAATTATGAATACTAATACAGTGATTGCTTTTCATTCACACCCATACAAATCATTGCTTTTTTAATGATACTAATACAGTAATACATCATATATGATACATTTGATTTGCCATAGATATGAAATTATGAATAAACTTGCACATTGCTTTATTTTTTTGCTGCTCTTGATTTGCTATAGTCCTATTCTTTTGCATGATCATGTCCATGTGTAATTCTCGTTGCTACAAGCATGCAAAAAAATTCAAAGAGAAGTTAGAACACAAGTAAATACATCGATAAGTTACATTACATGAAAAATACATAATAGAATGTTAAGAATACAAACTTCTATTATCAATGCATTTTTGACTATATTCAATTACTATTTATTTGTTGCATTGTTGTCTTGTTTTATTTCATTTATTAATATTTTTATGTATTTTTTGTCATATGATTCTTAAGGTATAGGATTTATAGTGTGTGAAGATGTCGTCATCTGGAGCTTCTAGCAAAAGTGTTCCAAATGGGGACCCTTGTTGGGCTTATGGCAAGCAAGTGGATAGCCATAGTACGTCTAAGATCCAATGCAACTATTGCAATCAAATTGTTAATGGTGGAATTACCCGGTTCAAGGCGCATCTTGCGGGAAGAAGGGGCAATGTGAGGCCATGTGGTAGTGTCCCGGATGATGTGAAGAGCAATGTGTTAGAAATTATTACCAAGCTTGACAAGGAAAAGGAGCACAAGGCGACTGGGGTGCAAGATTTAATGGATGACGTTAACATTGGTGGAGAGGAACATGTCCAAGAGGAACAAGAGAGTGGGACCCGCCAAGAGTCTTCATCACGATCGAGTGTTTTTTCTTCATTTAAGAAGATAGGACCGATGGATAGGTATGCCACTCAAGCTCCAGCAGATTTGGGTGTTGCTATGGGAAAGACGAAGCAGACTACACTTGATTCGAATGAGAGAAAGAAGAGGAGGGAGAACACGATCCGATATATTGCGAGGTGGTTCTTCGAAGCCGGAATTTC
Source organism: Scilla litardierei (assembly GCA_030789695.1). Lineage (NCBI taxonomy): Eukaryota > Viridiplantae > Streptophyta > Magnoliopsida > Asparagales > Asparagaceae > Scilla > Scilla litardierei. The sequence continues at coordinate 132,432,978 of CM061139.1, forward strand.
TTTTAATGCTGCAACACTTGGATCATTTCAGCAAATGTTGCAGGCTGTCGGTCAATTTGGGCCAGGCTTGGAGGCTCCCACTCCTTATGAGCTAGGAGAGATGTGTCTTGAGAAGGAGGTGGATGAGACGACTGAAAGATTGAAATCTTTCAGAGAGAGCTGTAGCATTCATGGATGCTCCATTATGACCGATGCTTGCTCTGATCGAAAGCAACGAAGCATCATGAACATAGTGGTGCACTGTCCAGCAGGGATTGCTTTTCTGGACTCGGAGGATGTTTCGGCTGAGCGCCATAGTGGTGCGTTTATTCATGCTTTTGTTGATAGGGTAATTGAGAAGCTGGGGGAGGATAATGTTGTTCAGATAATTACCGATAATGCATCTAATAATATGGCGGCGGCAAAAATACTTGCAGTGAAGAGGCCAAGGATCTTTTGGACGAGTTGTGGCGCACACACCGTTAATTTGATGCCCGTGGACATCGCTAAAATCAAGCCGATCAGGAGTGCCATTACAATGGGCAGAGATGTCTCCATTTTCATTTACAGTCACACCATCACTTTGAGCTTGATGAGAGACTTCACAAAAGGAGACATAGTTAGGCCCGGTGCGACTAGATTTGCCACTGCCTTCTTATCTTTGAGTTCACTGAGAGATAAGAAAAAAGAATTAAAGCAGATGTTTAGTTCTGAACAATGGGAAGAGTGTGACCTTTCCAGCAAGCCTGCAGGAAGGAAGGTAATCATAATTAAAATTTATTTACATTGATATAAGATTATTTCATCAATTTTTTAATCATAACTGAATTATTAATCCTTGCTTTGTAGGTTTAAGAAATTGTTTTGAATAATAAGTTTTGGGACAATGTTGATCTGGCTTTGAAGGTTTTCACTCCATTGGTGATAGTTTTGAGGAGAGTGGATGGTGACAAAGTCCCGTCGATGTGCTTTGTGTATGGTGATTTGGTTGAAACCAAGGTTGAAATTGCATCGGCCCTGGCCCAGAAGGAGAAGATGTATCTTCCAATATGGAAGATAATAGATAAAAGATGGGATGAGAAGCTTAAGTCGCCATTGCATAGGACTGGGTATTACTTGAACCCTTTTTATTATTACCCTAATAAGGAAGCAATCGAAAAGGGTAATATTTTTGATGGTTTTGTGGAGTGCATGCATCTCATGTATGGGAATGATCATGATATTATTGGGAAGATTGGAGAGCAGCTCTACCTCTATCAAAACCAAAAGGGTTCATTTGGTCGGGATTTTGCAAAGAATGCTGCAAAAATCCAAAAATTAACCTAGGTATAATTTTTATTATTTATCAATTTTTTTAAATAAACACATGTTAAGCGATGATTTTTATATTTGTTATTTTGACAGTCACATGGTGGAGTTTCTATGGGACCGATGCTCCAGAATTGAAACAAATGGCATTGAGAGTCCTTAATTTGGCAACTAGCTCTTCTGGGTGCGAAAGAATCTGGAGCACATTTGAGATGGTAAATAGTATAATATATTCATCATATATTTATATTCTAAAACTTTTAATTTATTGAAAATAATCAGTTAATGATTTCTTTATCTTTTGTAGACTCATACCAAGAAGATAAATAGACTAAGTCACAATAAGCTACGTGACTTAGTTTTCGTCAAGTTCAATGCCGAGCTGCAAAATAAGCATGAGAATAAAGAGAGGGATCCTTTGGCTGCTTATAATGATAATGAAAAGGTCTCTGATTGGTTGGTATCAAAAAATGATGGTGCTTCAGTTTCTGATAGCGATGATGAGGTGTTTCCAGGTGAGCAGTTGAATTGGAGACAAGTTGCCACAGCCATGGGAGCTAATCCTAAAAGAAAGAAGAGCTCAAGAATGGTGACATATAAAAGAACAAAGAAAGATGCATCTTCATCATCCAAAGGAAAAGAACCAGCCATGGAAGAAGATGAATTTGAATCATCATCAGAATCATCGGGGGACGAGCTAGATGAGGGCAATGATGATTCTGATCATGGAGATGATTATTGATTACTTTGATGTTTTAGAGACCGGGACATGTTTTAAATCTATGGACTGATATTATTTTCTGCTTTTAATATGATGTTTGTGGTTTACTTTTTATTATATAACAATTTAAATTGGTTTGTCATTGAATCAGGTTTGGCCTAATCATATGATTCATTTCGTAAATGTTAAATTATTCATGTTTATTGTTTATTAATTTAATAATTTTTAACGCATACCTACTTGTCTATTGATTTTATTATCATATTTTGTAGGTATTTAATTCGCTTGGTTCGTGATCACTTAAAGAAATATTCTACCAAGTGAATGGCTGGTATTCACGTTTAATGAGGTTAGTATACTGAAAATATACTTTTATTTGAGTTTCTATAGCTTATATTTTCTTAGACATATTTATGCTTTTATTTGATATTATATTAGCCTCTGATATGAATGCCACTTTGAATCCGATATTTAGTCAATATCCCGATATTCATGTTTAACGAAAGAAGTTAACCAAAACATACTTTTATTTGAGTTAGTGTAGTTTATATCTTCTTAGATACATTTATGCTTGCATATATCATCATTTTTAAGCATCCGATATGACAGTCCGATATTTAGTCAATATCCCCGATATATCCCCGATATCCGCAATCCGATATCAAATTTCCTAGGCCGATACGCGACCGATATCCGATATTTAGAACACTGTACCACAGTAACCTTAGACTCTTTTAAAAACTTAAATAAAGCTTCCTTAATGCCTTCTAAATGACACTAAATACCAAATATAATAATTTTTTAAAAAGGAAGTTAATTTTAATATTAAATGAAAACAACATAACATATATAAATATATAATAGGTAGGTTCCCTGTTATCTTTCTTTTATTTGTCTTCATTTTGATTCTTTTTTAAAATTTCTTGTCTGCAGAAAGAGGACCTGGGCTACATATCTTTTAGTTTTATACTTCCATACAAAACTATGTTGCACATATATGGATGCCCTGTCGTGGGCATGACACACCTATGCATGAAAAGTTCTAAAAAATACTCACACACTTGTTTGACACAATGCGGCATGCTACATCGATGCAAAAGGAGAACAAAGAAGATACACATATATTTTAATTCCAAGTTGACTATGATAAACAGTTTAGCTTTTTCTTATCTGTAGTGTTGGAGTTGAAATTGGTATAAAGCTGTTGCAACTTTAGATGTGAAAATTTTGCTAGTAAAATGTGTGATCAGGGTAGAATTTGTTGCGAACTAGTTAAGAAGTTTAACTATACAGTTACATATAATAAATAGTTGTTCGATGATGATTACTTTTTAGTCATCATAGTTACTTTAAGGTTGCAAATGAAGAATACATTAGATCTTTTAGCAAACATTTAAGATTTACAACTCTACTAAGATTTACAACTCTACTATTATAATGAGAGAAGGGTTGTGGAGCCCAACTCCCCAAGTGTGTAACCGCACTTCACAAAATGGACGAAAAGTTGTTTGAAATTATAAGTCTGCCATTGTTGATAAGTTAGTTGAACTTATAAGTTTGTCATTGTCATATTTAGATTTTGGATTTAAGTTTTGATCAGAATGATGAAGTTGTTGTTGCTGAACAAGGAAAATTGAAATTATCTCATCAATGATTTTTGCTATCTTGGTTTAATCATTTAAATATTGTTATGTTTGCTAAAAAAATTAAAAAAAATTAGGGACAAGTTAAAACTAACAATTTGAGATAAATGTTACATCATATGAGTATAAGAAAGAGGACATAACCTTTCAATATTAAAAACACAACAAAAATGCTGTCAACGTTTTATGTTGTCCATTTGATATTCTTTTTTGTATGTGTCCGCTGAAATTCACTTTTAAACATATGCATCCATATTAAAAATTATTTATTTAGTCATGCCCGTTAAATGGTGTTTTCTTTTAAATATATTTTTAAATTTAACAATACACTTTTAAACTTTTAATGGCAATATCCTCTTTAATGCATAGAAAATCATCAATTTCCAAATGCATTTCTTCTTTGAATAATTAATACATGTCCAATATTATCACTTTTTCCCATTGTAAAGCATTTGATTAATCAAATGAATTTCATATAAAATATTACTTTACCACACATGCATCTGCACGTGCCCAGAAATCTAGTGCTTTTAATGTCATACGGGGCCATACGGTATGTTTACATGGAACCTCCCTTGCACCATGTCATTTATACCTGCGATCAGGGGCGGAACTATATGTAGCTTGCCCTGGGCAGCTGCCCAGGGCAAGAAAATCTATAAAAATCTAGTATATAGTTAAGGATCGAAATGGGAAAGTTGCTCAGATGGTAGCGCGCGCTTTAGCTGGCTGCAGTTACGGGATCAAAGCCCAACAACTCCAATTAAATCCTTAATTTTTTTTTGGTATTTTGAATGTTCATTGGGTGCTGAAGCATATTATCCCCAAAAGTACTCATTGGGTGCTTATTAATGAAGCAAATTATTCCCATAAGTACTCATTACAAAAGGCTAAAACAGCTATTTAAAACTTGTTTATTTTAAGTAAAAACATACTAATGCTTTAAGTCCTATTTTTTATAAGTGCTATTAAGAAATCTTTTTTTGGACAATGGTTGGAATTTTTTTAACTTTTTGATGGCAAGAGTGTCTAGATAAAAACAGCCCCAAGTTCCCTTTGAAAAGCTAAGACATCAATAAAAGATAAGCCGTGGGATTAAATGAAGATGACTTTGACATTGGTGACAGATTTGTGCTAGACCCAAATATTCCATTGATTTGGTAAGAAAGTTATGTCAAGAATGTTACGACTAGTTCAGTTCATCTACAGTGAGTTTTTTGGAATCTTGAGAAGACAAAATGTTGAATTTTTTTTGAGAAGAAAGGATTTGTTTTTTTTAAAATCGGGTTAGAAAGTTGATTTTGAAACAAAAATTGTGAGGCTATAACATTTTTTGTTTGAATAGTTGCAAGACGTTGGTTATAAAAACAGAAAAGAAAAGAAAATGAGATTGATTTTTACAAAATGGACTTTTAAAAGGAATTTAAATAACTATCTTTTTGTTTTGTAGCAACGCCCGCTCCAAGTGGATCCTAGCCACAATCCACAAAAAACACACGCATTGTGGACCACATCACAATTTCTCTTCCCTATAATCTTGAGGAACCAAACCCATCATATGTAGCTCGTTTGGACATTTGCTAGCTGAATAAAGACTAATTAACATGCTAATATTGTGATTACAATCACTTTATGGTTAGCAACTTTTCTGATGGTTATTTTCGCCCAGGGTAAAGAAAAATCCTGGTTACGCCACTGCCTGCGATGGCCACACTTGTGGCTATGTTGCTTTTGTATGTTTCATCATGCAGCATGCCTTTATTTTACGGTATATTATTTATTTAGGATTGGGTGTGTGTGTGTGTGAGCACTGTAGCACCACCTCTGTTGAGGAATATAACCTGATACAGGCTGTCAGTTATGTATTTTCCACTGGCCAAGGCCTTGCCCTACCTAGCTAGTACATGGTTCTGCCCATAACTGAACCTATAATGCCAATTGGATTGGTATACCTTTTACCTTCCTTTAATTGTCCTGCAGCCTGATATTTATGCAATAAAGATGTAAAGCTTACAATTATCCTAGATACGAAATATCTAGATAAAGTGCTAAGAAGTCATGATATGTGATAGGAAATCACTTGATCTATGTTGCAAGATATCAGCCAAGGTGCTTAGTAATCATGTCACTTGTCTGGCAGATGCTTTAATTTGATTTTATGTGCATCCACTAATGGATTCTTGATGAAGCGATAATTAAATTATTATTCCAGTAAATTGCAAGAAGTAATTAGGATGGTGAAAGCAAATAAGTTAATGAAAGCGGGGCTACTTCTTGAATGAAGCCCAAGGTTGCAAACGTTTAACATGTTAATGATTAATTGCATAAGATTCTGTGAAAGTCAACTGGAGCCTTCTCTTGTGTGAAGCACTGGAGGTAAAATGTTAAATGATCCTGGATCATTCTAAAGGCGAAACTAATTATTTTTCATGGAAATTTGACGACTATTATTAGAATTAGGGGTTGACGTGCTTGATAGGTGATGATAGTGAATAGCTAATGTTAATTGCTTACGCCTAGACCCAACCAGCCTTTTATACCTGGTCACATTCATTGAAAAAGTCCAACTACTTTGGTGATGGTTGAATACCTGCTTGGTTGACCAAAGCCATCACAAGAGTCAAAGTCAACTTTGATTGTGAATGTTCAGTAACATGAAAAGAACATGCAAGGTCAGTATTATATGCTTACATGGAATGCAACACTGTTAATTAAGTTGCTACAGCAATCTTCTTACATAGAATGCATTGTTCGTGGCCATTGCTTTATTGAGTTATCAAGTTAATGGGGAACTGGGCTACTGAGGATCTGCGTCAACTTTGCATCCAATACTGTGTTTATAACATTCAATTATTGTCTTTATGGTGATTGAAAGCTTGTTAGTTCTCGGTGGTGGAGATGCCCCCTTCATAGCTTAAATATGACCTTAGTTATAGGGCTGGCAATGCATGGGGCCTGGTCGGGAATCTGACCCAACCTGCTAGAGTTGACCCAATGCATATGGCAATGTCTGAAATATCAACTGGTACTGATACACGGTAGCTGCATCGCGCTGGATTTGGAGCATGCCAACCCAATCTAAATGGAATTCAGATAAAAGAAAAATAACCAGATGCTACTAAAGTGATGATAAGTAAAATAGTAATACTGGATCCGTCGATACTTAGAATATTGCCTTCTCTGATATCAAATCAAATAAATGGTATGGTCAAAGCAATTTTGTTATATGTATAGGGATGAAATAATTTGCAGTAAGTACCCAATAATAATAATAATAATAATAATAATAATAATAATTTGCAGCTAGTGTGACACTCCCATCTTGTAGAAGAAACCAGCGAGTTAAGGCGAGTACTCAGGATCCCATTACTTAGATTATCCTATCTACATTGGTGCCTGATATGGTTGCATCTGGTTTGTTTTTTCTGATCCAGTCCACATGTTGTAAATTGGGTTGTCTGGTTTTCATTTCTGTGTCTGAAGTGATTTCTCACCTGCAGCTTAGGCACACTTGATTACCATTTTGTCGTTTGTGAATCTAATTTTATAATGGTTGGCCATCTATTGTTTGATAACTGACAATAACTGTTCTTATTCAGGAAGATGCGCTTTATTTATTTTTTGAATCGAAAAACTCTATTACGTTGCAAGGGGACATTGGTGTTGCTGTGAGCAAGGATGAGGGTGCTACATGGCAGCACCTGGGCATTGCTTTAGACGAGGAGTGGCATCTTTCTTACCCATTTGTTTTCCGCTATCAGAACCAGGTGAGCATGCATTGCCTAATTGTTTTTGGTTGTTTTCTCTCTCATATTAGACAGCAGAACAAGAGTTCACTTCTGATTAAGATTTCTCTTTCCTCCTAATCCTAGTGTAATTATCCCTCTTTTGTTTTTTGTTTTTTGTTTTTTATACTATGCTTCCGCTTTAGATTTAATGTTCCTTTCATCGTTGTTTTCCATATATTACAGATATATATGATGCCTGAAGGCAATAAGAAAGGTGATCTCCGACTTTACCGAGCAGTGGAATTTCCCCTAAAATGGGAATTGGAGAAGGTCCTTTTGAAGAGGCCCCTTATAGATTCGGTCATTGTAGAATACAACGGCTACCATTGGCTTTTTGGATCAGATTTCAGTGCTTCTGGTGCCAAAAAGAACGGGGAGCTTGAAATTTGGTATAGCAACTCTCCACTTGGTCCTTGGAAGGCACATAAGCAGAACCCTGTACACAACACAGACAAAAGTTATGGTGCTCGAAATGCAGGGAGACCCTTCATCTACAAAGGCACTCTCTACCGAACTGGTCAAGACTGTGGTGAGACGTATGGTCGCCGGGTGCGCCTATTCAAAGTGATGGTTCTAACGACAGACAGATATGAGGAGATTGAAGTTCCACTTGGGATTGAAGAGCCCAAGAAAGGGCGGAATGTTTGGAATGGTGCTCGTTACCATCAACTTGATGCACAAGTGCTTCCATCTGGAAAATGGATAGCCGTAATAGATGGAGATCAAGTTCCTTCCGGTGACTCTGTTCGAAGGCTTGCTCTGGGTTATACTGCGTTTGGAGCTGCGATCACATTGGTTGTATTAACGGGAGTATTGCTGAGTGCCATTAACTGCATTCCGCACGCCAGCTGGTGCCTTCCAATTTCAGGAAAACGAAGTGACATCACCGAGAGAGAGGAACAACGCATCCATCTCTATTCTAAGCTGAGATGGCTTGTATCCCATTTGAACAGGTTAGCTTCTCCTCTACAAGGAAGAATAAGGACCAATACATGGACTGGTCGTTTGGTCCTGGCTTTCATATTCCTAATAGGAGTTGCGTTAACATGCTTTGGGACTCATTACATATATGGTGGAAATGGAGCAGAAGAGGCTTATCCAGTGAAGGAGCACTATTCTCAATTCACCATGCTAACCATGACATATGATGCCCGGCTTTGGAACTTAAAAATGTACGTGAAGCATTACTCGAGGTGCTCCTCAGTAAGGGAGATCGTGGTTGTGTGGAACAAAGGCCAGCCCCCAAGTTTAAGCGACTTTGACTCTGCCGTTCCAGTTAGGATCAGAGTAGAAGATGAAAATTCTCTGAACAATAGGTTCAAGCCAGACCCACTGATAAAGACCCGGGCAGTTCTTGAGCTAGACGATGACATTATGATGACATGCGATGATGTGGAGCGAGGGTTCAAGGTCTGGAGGGATCACCCTGAAAGGATAGTGGGATACTACCCACGGCTAGCGGAGGGGAGGCCCCTCCAATATCGCGATGAGAGGTATTCTCGAAGGCATGAAGGTTACAACATGATAATAACAGGAGCTGCTTTCGTGGACAAGGGGTTGGCATTCGAGAGGTACTGGAGCAAAGAGGCAGCAGCAGGAAGGGAAATTGTGGAGAAATCCTTCAATTGTGAGGATGTGTTGCTGAATTTCTTGTACGCGAATGCAAGCTCGACAAAGGCTGTGGAGTACGTGAAGCCTTCTTGGGCTATCGACACATCAAAGTTATCAGGAGTTGCAATCAGTAGGAACACGCAGGCGCACTATCATCTGAGGAGCGAGTGCATCCAAAAGTTTACAAAATTATATGGGAATTTGGCAGCCAACAAATGGAAATTTAACAGCCGGAAGGATGGTTGGGATGTATAGCATGGTAAGCTTACATTTGTTTTTAGTTCAATATTCTTTTCGTCATAGGCTGTAATTTATTTTCTGTGATTTTGTTGGAAGATGTAGATGGTTGGTATTAGTTACGTGTATAAATTCGTCACTGGGTGGGGTTGAGATTGAACAGGAGATGAGTGGTGCGTAGAAAAACTTGATGTAGCAAATCAATCAATTTTGTACTGTTCGGCATATGGTATCAATCCTTAATGCTTACTACATGATTTATGGTGACTTATGGTGACTTATCAATTTTGTATTGTATGATAGCAGGGGATGTTTCAATGTGCTTCCCTATGGATGTTTGATGAAAGCATCAAACTCTTGCTGAAAAAATACAGTAAAAAGGAATTATCATACTGCAACAACTTGGGGACGGGGGGAAATATTCTGGTTTGGGTCATGCAACTATGCATTATGATCACAACTCACAATAACCACCATGCTGTAAATGCTGGAAGAGCAAGAATAAGCACTGGCTTGCTAGATTAACACTTGTAATTTATAAGATTATAATCACTTACATATATCTATACAGATATTAACTTCACTCTTTTTTTACCGAACTGCAGTAATTTAACAAGCCTGGGTGCAATGAATATTGAATGGTTAGGGTAATTTGCCAGCAATCCACATGATGGCTCACAACAAAGAATGATACTTCCCCAAATCAAAATTTGCAGTTTTTCTTCAGATAGGTCACCACCTCTTGCTGCAATCACACCAGGAAACAAAATGCAGCAACTTTTAAGTGTGTTTATCTCGTATACACAAGAAACTAAGCAGAGCAGAGAAGCGAGGCTTACAATCAAGCACAGAAGTAGGCAGCCAGTTGCCCCTGGAAACAAAGCGTACCATAGGTTCAGGTTATGGAACTTCGCCCCATCAATGAACAGAATGGGCAAGCTCGCGGCTGCAATACAAGTATACAACACAGATTATGCACCTAGAATGGGCAAGCTTAATTTTGTCATACCGAAGCAGTTTCAAAAGCTATAGCGGATCTACTCCAAGTCATGAGTATGCAGAATAGAGATGTGTCGATGGTAATAATGTTTTGGACCTTTTGAGTAATATGCTCCGACTGCAAGTCTGATTGTTATTAACTTGTTTTCATACACAAATGAGGAGGGGGAGAGTGAGGGCGTACCGGGAGGATGAGAGGCACCCGTGACGGTCATGAAGGCAATGGATGCGGCGAGAGCTGCCCCTCTCGCCAACCAGCCAGGCCCAAACACCAGCAATGCTAGCACTCCAAACGCCGCACAACCAATCTGAGCCACAAACATGTTGTATTTCTGCAACACCGTCCATCTTCAGGCCGTTAGCAACATCATCGTTAGGAACAGTTAGCCCTAAACAAACAGATCGCCATAAACATTAGATTATTCACTATTAATGAGACTACCAGTTGCCGTGTTTGCTCGTTTCGTGACGAGGTTTCTTATAAATTGTTGCTGTAGAAACTAAAGATCTAGATGTGTACAAACCGAATAACACAGATCTAGATATATAACATGCGGAATCTTAAATCATTGACCTATTCGGATTTAGCGGAAGCGTACCTGAGTCCATCGCTAATAATCTGAAAGATCCTGACGATAGCGCAACGGTCGATCTTCCAGAATAGCACGAATCAACTGGTTGGAGAATCCCTTTAGCTTTCTCCCGGTTTCTTTCCTAGCGACGGGACGTAGAAAAGACGGCTCAATTTTGTTCGTGTATTCCGGGGACCACGACCGCTAATATTTATAGGCTAGCCTCCATAGCCCTAGGGTTTCCAACTCTGCCCATCAACGAGTTGAAGCCCAATAGTCTCTACACATAAAGGCCCCACAACCTGTTTAACTCATTTAGCCCATTTAATTAATTAAAACCAGATCACTAATATATTGGGATTAATACGACAGCATAGCACTTATATAATTATTCACCGCATATTAGCCCAACGTTGGATTAAGATCCAACTTAGTTGGATAGGTTCCAACAATCTTCCACTTAGGCTATATGCTAAACTTTATAATTATATTTCATAGTGCATACAACCAAATAAGATCTTAACTTGCTGTCATTTCTTTAATGAGTCAAGAACAATCCGGTCCATCAATTATATTAGCAAGGGATCAAAGAGATCTTCGCCGCAGCAATTGCAGCTCGACCCATCAGTGGTCACCGTGCTAATACAAAAGAATGACATGGATTATGAAGTGGATGTGTATCATGGAAATTACATGTAATGTGATCTAACGTGTCTATTTCCAACTGATCCTCCTTAACCTTAGTGAGATCATAAACAAACCAAAATCGGAGTGAAGCCGAACTGAAACCAAAAACTTTATTTCTGATCAGAAAATATCCTCAAGCTTAAGCTGGAGACTTAATTTTGTCTACAATATGAGCACCCAAAAGAACAAACTCCCACAAAACTGAATGTTCTTAATGAAATGACATCCATATGAGTAGCTAGCTCATAAAAAAACTTTTGGATGACATTTCCTTACTATAACGGATCCGTAATTACGTGGTTTGTTCCGATGTGCTCATTAGACAATTATACACTCCTATTATTAATCAACAATCTAGGAACTTGATCTCTGAATATCTAAACTTTGTCGAGTTCCTGTTGTTGCTGGAATATAAAACTGCAGACCTCATTGTCACTAAATAAACTGTGTGGTGTTTCAACACCATCCCTAATTTGCAGCATAGTGACAAAATATGCAGATATATTTCATGATTTGGATGTCACGTAATATGTTATGAAATCTAAAGTCATGTCAAAAGAGACTATATAAAAGGGACCACTTAGATCTCTTCTAGTAAATGGCACCTAATATAGATTTTCATACATTCTTTGCATCCAATAAATGATCAGAGTCAGTATACCAAAATGATCTCAAACCTTTTTGACTATTGATCCTTGAACATGTAACTCTTTTGTTCTCCATAAATACCGTAAGACACATTTGGCTGCTGTCAAATGGTCAACTCCTGAACTTAACAATCTGCCCAACACACCTGTAATCTATGCAACAACCAAATGCATATAAAACTGAGCATACTTTAGACTCCCTATTGGTGAGATATAGGAAATCTTCTGAATATTATTCTCAGGGCAATAATTGAGACTAAACTTGTCTCCCACAGAAATTAGCATTCATTACCACATAGATATTATATAAATTACATGCTCCCACAGAACTTAGATAACATCATTAAATATCATCTCAAAACCGAGCGAGGTGACCACTTAATGAAATTTAATATATCAGTAACGATATCGAAATGCTCTACTAATGCCATTATAAACCTTATAGAGTCTTTCATGAAAACTGAATAAAAGTCTCTTTTCAATTAATGCATTCTTTTCCGTATAAAGTCTTTGAGTGATACGCTTTAAATCTTTTCTTAATACCCTTTTGAATTCCCTTTTGATTGTAAAAGACTATTTACAATCAATAGGGTTCAAACCTTATGGCAATGAGAAAAAGATTTTAAGTATCATTTAAAGACTTTCTTAATTAATGCAATAATCAATTTTAGAGATGTAGAACTTTTATGACTTGATGTAAGTCGAACATCCATCATCCTAATGTCAACAGTGAGCTTGTCATCTCTTTAATGGATTTCCTGAATGGCAATTAGTGCTTTGAGGGTGCTAGAGTTTGTCCTTACGAACAATTTCCCGAATAGGAGGAATTGCAACATTATCTTGAATTTATTGTGTCTTGAACAATGTCAGGAATACCATCCTGAACAATGCCAGCAACACCTGTGAGATTAATCTTCTTCAAGAATAATGTCACTAACCAAACTTCCCCCCTCAAACCCAGCATCCTCAAATAGGTGTGCATTTCCTAATTCGTAAATTAACTTAATAGTGGGATTATGTAAAACCTTACAAAATAATATCAACTTTAAAATTATTCAACAAAATTAGAAAATCATTAGCATTATGTCCTATTACTTTATTAGGCTTATAAAGCCTTACTTTAATTGGACATATCCAAACATGCAATTGATTCATTTGTTGAAACTTTAGTAATGATATAAGCTGCAATCAATAACCAACTGAATTCTAAACTGTTAATTCTTTCTTTATAACACATGTACATTAATGCAGGAATTCTATTAATGAAGCAACATTTCCAAATAAATGAAGATTATAATGATCTTTTAAAGAACTAGAATAAACTAATTTTGAATTAAGAGACAACCAAATTTTCCATTCAAAATTGAACACTTATAACCAAATTTGTTCAAAATAGAAATGGAAATCCAAATTCCGTTTAAAAAAAGGAACATAATAGTCTCATAAAATTCAAATACATTCTAGCATTTAAAAGAAATAATCTAAATTTAATGTGCCTCTACTTGAACCATCTTGCCATTGCCCATATCGATATATCTTTCACCATCATTTTGCTCTTGGCATCTTAGGCAATTCTGCATAGACACAATGATGTGAATGGTTACACCAAAATCTTTCCATCACGTGTCTATAAGTACCAAAGGTTGCATGAAAAGAAATTAACTTAGAATTAAACCAAATTTCGCAGCATACCTTTCTTATCTTTTAGTGGTAGAGATCATATGAGCACTTTCTGTCTTCCTTGCTCAAGCTTGTTCTCTTCTTGGACACAGTGCGAGATGAGCTCATCCAAAGACCAAGTCTCATCCTTCAAATTGTAGCTCATCTTAAACTGGTTGAACTGTGATGGAAGAGATATCAAAACAAAATGCACTAGCAGAGCCTCAGAGAGGTCTGGCTGTAGTGCTTTCAACCTTGAAGCAAAATTAGACATATTCAATATGTGCTCCCTAATGTTTCTCGTACCCTTATACCGCATTGAATTTAGAATTGTCAAGAGTGTACCAATTTCACCCCTTTCATTCTTGACAAATCTATTTTCAACATCAGAAAGGAATCTTTTAGCTGTAGTAATTTTATTTGAAATAGTGCCCCTGAGATTTTCTGGAATGACAGAAAAAATTTTCAGGAATAATAGCTGAAAAAGAGAACAAGAAAACAATTTTAACATGTTCATATGAGTATTAAACGAAACAACACCAAATTCAAATTAATGCTATTTTCCCATCTCAAGACATCCCACACTAGCCCAATATTTATCTTTGGATAATCTATTGACTAGTCACTGACATCTTGTTGTAGCAATTAGACAATGACAATAATAACATGCCAAAAATAAAACTTCCTTTGGGCCGAATTACATTTGCATGCATTAAACTCACTAATCATCACCTTGTCTATTGCCACAGGTGCGCATGAAATGGTATAGAACGGTAATCTTCCTTCGGGCCGATTTAGCATTCTTACGCAAATCACGGGCACATTTGATTCTTTTTATATTCATGAAATGAAATAATGCAAATCAACAAAGCCCACTTTGGCGAGGTGATGATTGCACGAAATCATTTCATAAATATATACCTTTGCAAAATTTGAATATATGTCGCAATTTAATACATTAACTTATACTTTAAGTGGAGATATTCAAGTCCACTTTTATTCAAAATCAAATTTAAGGCAACCAAAATTTTCATACAAAAGTATGTATTCAACTTGTTATATTTCGAGATTAAAACTAATCTTCACAAGAAAACCCATTTTGGTGAGTTGATGATCCAATCAATTCATATTCGAAATATATATAATTAATTTTGATTTATATTGAGTTAAATAAAATCCATAACTTCAACACAAATTTTCTTCTTAAAATGGGGCATATATGTGTACTAATGTGTATATGAACATACATAGAAAGATATGTATATAAATATACACCCTATCCCATTTTATATATAACTTTAAAATGTGTCAAAATTCCTTAAGGCCATTTGCTTGATGGTTAGTGCACAAAAAAATTCTTTAAGGCCTTTTAAACTTATCCTTGAGGAGAAATATATGTTAAAACTATTTATTTGCTCCCGAAGAAAACAACTGAATTTTGTGTTTTAATTTAAATCTAAATTTAGGCAAACTGAATTTTCATACCAAGGTATGAAGTCAACTTGTTATATACCGAAGTATATATATATAAATTGTTTCATGCTATAAACTTCGAATTTAAATTTATTTTGCACAATTAACACAAAATTTATCTTTGAGGAGAAATATACATTTAAACGTCTTATTTCCTCCTTCAACCCAAATTAAATTCAATATCGGGCAACCAATCATACAAAAGTATGTATTTAACCGTTTATGTTACGAAATAATAATAATTTAACAGTAAAGCCCACTTTGGTGGGATCCCGTAATAATTAAAATTATTTTGAAACATATAATTTAATGCGCCCAAAAATTGAATTTAAATGAAACTGAACTTAAATGTAAATATACAGGAAAGCCTTTTATTTACTCCTTCGATTCGTTTAAAATTCATCCAGACAACTGATCATACTAAGTATTTTTTTTAATCCGTTTACATTCCGAAATAATAAAAATTTTAATAGTGGAACCCACTTTGGTGGAATTTCACAAAAATTAGAGTTATTTCGAAATGTATATTTAACTGAAACTTTGCCTAAAGAATTAAAAATCGGAATGAACTTAATTTAACACACAAAATTGGGCTTAAAGGATCGATATATATACAGTTAACCATGTATATCCTCATTTCACGAATTTAAATTCAAAACTTTAGGCGATAAATTTTCATGCCAAGCATGTACATAGCCTTTTATATATATCGAAATAAAATTAATTGCCACGATGGAGCACACTTTGGTAGGTTGTCCTTTTAAATAAAATTATTTCGAGATATATATATAATTAATTACGCCTAAAATTGAATTAAAATGTGAATTTTAACACAAAAATTACACTTAATGGAAATATACAAATTGCCCTTTTATTTCCTCCTTAACTTGTGTTAAAACATCCTAAAATAGGCCAAAATATGTGTCCAAATGACCCAAAAAAATTGGGTCCAAAATTAGCCATGAGGGTGCCCAAAACTGGTTTGCAATAAGCCCAAAAAAGGCCCAAAACTGATTTGCAATAATTCTTACAAGAGGCCCAAAAGATACCCAAACATGCCCAAATGTTAATAGCCCAATCTTCCCAAAAAAACAGTTTTTTTAGGGTTTCTGATTGGGGGGGTGGCGGCGGCGGCCGCCGCCCGCACATCTGCTGTCGGGCGCCGGTAGGGGGGCCGGCGCCCGTTTCGCCGGCGGGGGGGGGGGGGGGGGGGGGGGGGGGGGCTGGGCGCCGCCCCCAATACCTGAGGCCGCCCCCTGTTTCTTAACGGGGGCGGCGGAGGCTGCCCCCTTTATTCGAACAGGGGCGGCCCCCGCCGCCCCTGTTTCTGAACAGGGGCCGCCCCCTTCTTTCTGCACAGGGGCGACCCCCGCCGCCGCCCCCTGATTCTGTACGGGGGCGGCGGAGGCCGCCCCCTTTAATCCGTCGGGGGGCAGCGGGTGCC
Organism: Scilla litardierei; assembly: GCA_030789695.1. NCBI lineage: Eukaryota > Viridiplantae > Streptophyta > Magnoliopsida > Asparagales > Asparagaceae > Scilla > Scilla litardierei. The sequence continues at coordinate 132,449,746 of CM061139.1, forward strand.
CCCCGATCTCTGACTGGGAGCGGCATCTGCCGCCCCCTCTGGTCCGCGGCAGGCGTCGGCGGATGCCGGCGCCTGTTCTCCTGACGGGGGCGGCTCTGCCGCCCCCTTGATCTACATCGAGCGGCGACCGATGGGCCGTCCCCGATCCGAAAAAAAAAATTTTAACAGGAAAAAAATACAACAAAAAAACTAATTTTCATTGATCTGAAACTTAAAACCGATAAAAATCTAATTTTTATCAGATCCGAAACTTGAGATAGATTAAAAATCTGATTTTTATCATATCTACTACGAGCAGGCAAAAAAAAAATTTAAGATCCACAGCATGAGGGCTCTGATACCACTTGTAGAAACTAAAGATCTAGATGTGTACAAACCGAATAACACAGATCTAGATATATAACATACCGAATGTTAAATCATTGACCTACTCGGATTTAGCGGAATCGTACCTGAGTCCATCGCTAATAATCTGAAAGATCCTGACGATAGCGCAACGGTCGATCTTCCAGAATAGCACGAATCAACCGGTTGGAGAATCCCTTTAGCTTTCTCCCGGTTTCTTTCCTAGCGACGGGACGTAGAAAAGACGGCTCAACTTTGTTCGTGTATTCCGGGGACCACGACCGCTAATATTTATAGGCTAGCCTCCATAGCCCTAGGGTTTCCAACTCGGCCCATCAACGAGTTGAAGCCCAATAGTCTCTACACATAAAGGCCACACAACCTGTTTAACTCATTTAGCCCATTTAATTAATTAAAACCAGATCACTAATATATTGGGCTTAATACGACAGCATAGTACTTATATAATTATTCACCGCATATTAGCCCAACGTTGGATTAAGATCCAACTTAGTTGGATAGGTTCCAACAGTTGCTTCTACATGCTTATACCTACTGGGATATAACTCTGAGAACAATGATTTTATGAGAAATGTCGCACTTAGACCCCCCCTGAAGATCGAAGAAAAGTTGCACATAGACACCCTGAAACTAGGTAATTCAGGGGTTTCAATGTGCAATTAAACCTAATGTAAATTCTCTCGTAAAACATCCACCAAGTAATCATGGGGGGACAAAACAACAAGCACTAGATGCATTTGTTGGCTCACTAAAAAGAGTTGTTTTTTTTAAAAAAAAGGTACCTTGGCAGCAGGAGAATTAGGAGCGGTGAACAAGACGGCGCACACGGCGCCAAGAGGAGCAATCGTGAAGGACAGCCCACGAGGAGCCGCCATCTGATCCAATCTCCCGAGCAGCGCCATCGCAGCAAAGGCGCCCGCAGATGGCCATACGATGTCGCTGAGACAAGGAGCGGAGTCCGGAAGCACTTTGAATTTCTCGACCGGCCGCTTCCACCACTGCTGCAATCTGCTGCCGAGGCTGCCGCTGCTCGATCGAATGACCAGCCGGCGTCTCCTCTCCCTGGCCTGTAATCCAACAGCGTCACTCCTCTTGACATCGCTCGAGCGGGACGACAGAGACGAGGAAGGAGCGCTGCAGCCTGGCTGAATCCTCAAGGCCATCATCATTTCTCCCCTCGAGGATAGAAATTTGGATGTGATTAAGAGGAGGAAGGATTGAAGAGGAGGCGGGGCTCTTGGGGTCAAAGAGAGGGCGGGAGAGAGAGGCGGGAGTGAAGAGGGTTGGCTCTTGAGTTGGTCATAAAGCCACACGCCATTTGTTATTGAAATGATTTTTTTTATTTATTGCATAATGAGGACAAGTCGGTTTTTATTTGTTTTGAACGCTATCTACTCAGCTTTGTTATGTTAAATTAATATCGTTAATTATAACTAAACTAATATCAGTTATGCGCACACCACACCACAGCTCATGGTGACTAGTCAGTCTTGAGCAAGAAATCTAAACGCACACTCGTTTCTATTCCACGCTCGTACCCTTTGTGTACGTATGCCATTCAATACTAATTTTCATTGTTTTTGTATAAACTCCTTTTTTAACCCTCAACGCATCCCCCCACACTTCATCTGACTTATCTTCTTTCTTTTCATCAAATCCATCATGTTCATGAAATTTATCAATTTCACAAGTCCTAACCCAAACTCCCATCACCACTCACCTTGCTCGCTTCATCTGACTTATCTTCTTTCCTTCCGTCAAATCCATCATCTTCATCAAATTTATCAATTTCACAAGTCCTATAACTCCCATCACCACCGTCACCTCCTCTTCTTCATTTTTAGCATCTTCATCTTTCTTCGTCTTCATCATTTGCAACAAAAAAACTATCTACAAACGTCTATGATGAGGAGATGAGAATGAAAGAGGACTGCCGACGGCAGAAGCAGCTATCGCCGCCGGGGGTTGAGTGTTGGATTTGAGAGAGAAAGAGAGGGTTGTGGATATGGGTGTCCGTAGAGTTAAAAAAAGGAATTAGAAAAACGTTGGGCGTGTGTAAACTGATGTGTGCAAAGCAAAAAATGGCATGGTATAGAATAGCCCCAACTGGTCAATGGCAATGGCAACATACAAAAATACAAAAATTAGGTTTGTGCCCGCAACATGTAATCCACATCCCAAATTTGACGTTGACAAATCACAAACTAATTTTTGTTTTTTTTTCTTGCACTAAAATGTTCAAGAAATACAACCCGAAAAAAAAAAAAAGAAACAAAGAGGGAAAAAATTCAAACCACTGATACTTCTCTAAAGATGACACAATCGAAGCAATTAGCTCCCCCACTCCCAGCGAATGGCCTTTAGGAAAAGGAAAAAGCCTCTGGTACCCGCGCACTCGTTTAAAAAAGCAGGCATAATGTGCGCAGGAGACGTCATTCAAGAGACGGAAGGTAGAACAGCCGATAAGCCTCGATGACCTCAAGATGCCACATCGCCTCGCGGTCAGGGTATGGTGAGAGGTCGACAATCTTGTGAACCTGCAAATGGCATTACATAAGCGACGCAAATGCAACAAATGATCAACAGGCTCATTATAGCTCTTGCTTTTTAACCATTTGTAATTGTTGAAGAAGCATCCTCAGAGCTAAAATAAGTGAAGCGTTAGACGATGGCAAAGCCCGAAAGTCAAGGAATGCTGAATCTCGGCAACTTGTTGCAGGATGCACCAGGCACCGTAATTAAAAGAACAACTTGGAAAATCGTTCGCTTACAAAATTTGTCAAGAGTACATGAGCACATTAGGTTCCTCGGCACAGAGACATGGATCATAAAACAATTTCTCAACGGGAGGAGGAAAGCCATTCAGACACTGAATGCACCAAGCCCCTGATCCCTTGAGATCAAGTACCGTGGCATAAGCACATTTGGGAAGAATACAACTTGGAGGATCCAAGTTATGAAGAGGATATAACACGTCACTGCTAACGATATGATACAACTTAACATCCCTATCCCATAATGGCAGCAGGCATCCATATCAAAAGCTGTCAGCATCCTGATTGATCCAACATCTTGTGAATAAGATAACAATCTATTGAACACTGTTTTATGCTACTAGAGAATATAATTTCTCAGAGCACCGAAAAGGGTCCATCAAGATTCCTCCACAAGTAGTTGAGGTTAAAAGGAAACTTCATTTCGCATGGGTCCAATTCAGGCAAATTCTTAGGAACCCCAACAAACCACACACAAAAAACCCCCACACACAACCACAGCCACCCACACACTATCTATATATCTCTCAAAATTCCCATCAACTTTCATTTTCAAGGGATCCCCCAACGCTGTTAAGGACAGATGTGAAAACACACCTTTTGAGCTAAAACCTTTCCTGCTCTTATAGATATTATTCATAATAAATGGCCATATACTTTTTTAATGAAAAATGATGGATTAGTTTTAAACATTTTTTGTAGTTTTATGAAACTTTTATGATACTGTTAATTATTTTTTTGAAAATTCAACATAAATATTATTTTATAAGAGGCTTTAGTGCATTTTGATCTTAAAATGGTCACATGCAAGTCACGTTGGATGGAAGGCTAATGGATATGCTTTTTTAAAGCATAAGAATGTTGATTGAGGTTTCAAGCAAAACAAAATTTAGGGGGTTTCTTAAAATAGGCGAAAGTTGGAGGGTTTCCACGAATTTACCCTTTCAGGTAATCACTTATACTCATATGAACACAACCTTGGGATTCCTCATTCTTTCATTGGACAATCTTGTAATGTTGTTCTGTTTGGGAGAAATTTGTTAGATTTTCTTCAAAACTTGATAATTTTCAATGAGGTCAAATCAGAAGGCTTGTGCAACTGCCCCATGACGTAATCGATAGACATGTGGAAACAAAAAGTTGCTACATCGCATGTGCTATTTATGATCTTCAGCATGCAGATTTGAATACCTTTTCTAAGAATAGAAGTTACTTCTTGTTGTAATAAATGGAGGTATAAAATGTTATATTTGAAAACAATATGCTCACGTAATCTACATCATTGACTACCAATGTTAGGATTTGATTCAATATTTAACTTAAATCCTAATTGAGTCAGGTTTTCTTTTTTATGTTTTTTGGGTGAGTTCTAAGCAGTGGCGGAGCCAGTAATTCGGTGAAGGTGGGGCTAGGTAAATAATTTAAAAAAGATCTATAGAAATTTCATTGAATAATGATCATCATGAAGTAATACACAAAAAAATGATCCCAAAAAATTCATCTATCTGCTTCTTCGAGTAGCATTGTCCACGATTTCATGCCTTGAAATCCTAATCACATTGCTGATGCTACCAAAAATGTCACTTCCAATGTATGTAATCAAGCAATTGTTCATCCATGCATCTCTCATTCGGTTTCGTAAGCGATTGTTCACTATATGCATAACAGAAAATGCTCGCTCAACTGTAGCTGTTGCAACTGACAAGATTAAGGATAATGTCATCAGTAAATAAACAAGCAGATATACTACATCACTCTTTGTCTTCACCATTTTTTTGCAAGATCGCCAACACCATTCATTTCCAAGAAGTCATCACTGTCACGCACATCAAGAATGTAAGTCTCTAACTGAGTGGAGAGCATCATAAGATCCAACTCTGAGAAATCAACTGGATAAAATTGAGTAAGACGAACTAAACTCTCTTTGTTGAAGGCTGCGAATGAGTTACTTGGGTTTAAACATGACATGCAAAGAAGCAACTCGTTGTTTACTGCATCAAATCGATCGTTAAGCACAGAAAGTTGTAGATCAATGACCTTGTAAAACAACTCATTCCGATAGTGATGAAGATTTGTCATTGCTTCTGCATTACGTCGTGCTCGTCCTCGAGCTACAAATGCAATATCCATTTGAGGCACGGTGATATCGAATTTTGCACAAAACAACGAAACTTCTTGAAGAAGTAGCTCACACCTAGTTTCTCTCATCGTTTGTAATCGTTGCTTGGATATTTTGATTAGGTTGATTGCATTCACAATATCTTGATATTTTCGCTGCAAAGCTTTTGCTAATTCATTTGTATTTTCCAATATATTCTTCATCAGATGTAAACCCAAGACAAAATCAAAATCTTGCAACGAGCCTAGTAAGGCAAATGCTTCACCCTTTGCCTCTTAATTTTGACCATCTGCTGCCACAAGTTCAAGCACATAAATAACAGATGGTAACATGATAATCAAATTTACAATTGTACCATAATGTGATCCTCAATGTGTGTCACATGGTCGTTTCATACTAGTCTCTTGATTTAATCTTTTACCACTTAAAAGTTCACCACTTTCCACAAGCTCAACAATTCTAGACATTTGCTTTATTCGAAGTGCATCTCGACGTTTGCATGATGCTCCAACAATATTGACAACACTAGAAACCATATTAAAAAGTAAAGCAATTTGGTTATGGTTTTTAGCAACATGAACAAGTGCTAACTGAAGTTAGTGTGCAAATCAATGAATATAGTAGACATACTGATTCTCCTTCAAAATGCGTGTCTTCAGTCCATTAGATGCGCCTTGCATATTGCTTGCCCCATCGTATCCTTGCCCTCTCAACCTCGTAATATTCAATACCAACTTTGAGAATAACGCTTCAAGTGCCATCTTCAATGAAATTGATGTAGTTTCAACATGTATTACCCCTACAAATCTCTCAATCACACATCCTCTCTTGTCCACATAACGTAAAATAACTGTCATTTGTTCTTTAATTGAGATATTACGAGATTCATCAATCAACACGGCAAATAATGAATCTCATATATCTTCAAGAATTACATTTATGGTCTTAGCATCAAATCGATCGTTAAGCACAGAAAGTTGTAGATCAATGACCTTGTAAAACAACTCATTCCGATAGTGATGAAGATTTGTCATTGCTTCTGCATTACGTCGTGCTCGTCCTCGAGCTACAAATGCAATATCCATTTGAGGCACGGTGATATCGAATTTTGCACAAAACAACGAAACTTCTTGAAGAAGTAGCTCCCACCTAGTTTCTCTCATCGTTTGTAATCGTTGCTTGGATATTTTGATTAGGTTGATTGCATTCACAATATCTTGATATTTTCGCTGCAAAGCTTTTGCTAATTCATTTGTATTTTCCAATATATTCTTCATCAGATGTAAACCCAAGACAAAATCAAAATCTTGCAACGAGCCTAGTAAGGCAAATGCTTCACCCTTTGCCTCTTAATTTTGACCATCTGCTGCCACAAGTTCAAGCACATAAATAACAGATGGTAACATGATAATCAAATTTACAATTGTACCATAATGTGATCCCCAATGTGTGTCACATGGTCGTTTCATACTAGTCTCTTGATTTAATCTTTTACCACTTAAAAGTTCACCACTTTCCACAAGCTCAACAATTCTAGACATTTGCTTTATTCGAAGTGCATCTCGACGTTTGCATGATGCTCCAACAATATTGACAACACTAGAAACCATATTAAAAAGTAAAGCAATTTGGTTATGGTTTTTAGCAACATGAACAAGTGCTAACTGAAGTTAGTGTGCAAATCAATGAATATAGTAGACATACTGATTCTCCTTCAAAATGCGTGTCTTCAGTCCATTAGATGCGCCTTGCATATTGCTTGCCCCATCGTATCCTTGCCCTCTCAACCTCGTAATATTCAATACCAACTTTGAGAATAACGCTTCAAGTGCCATCTTCAATGAAATTGATGTAGTTTCAACATGTATTACCCCTACAAATCTCTCAATCACACATCCTCTCTTGTCCACATAACGTAAAATAACTGTCATTTGTTCTTTAATTGAGATATTACGAGATTCATCAATCAACACGGCAAATAATGAATCTCATATATCTTCAAGAATTACATTTATGGTCTTAGCAGCTGCTGCTTTAGCAATATCTTTTTGAATATCAGGTGAAGTCGACTTGAGGTTGTTTGGAGCATTGTGAAGAACACTTTTAATAGATTCTTTCTGCCTGGCAGTGTCGTCCAAAAGTTCAAGAAAGTTTCCTTGATTGTGTGACCCTTGTGATTCATCGTGACCGTGGAAAGCTAATCCTTGGCGTAAAAGAAAACGTATATAATCAATAGATGCGATTAAGCGAATCTTATACTCTGTTTTCTCCTGCTCGTTATGTCTTTCAAAAAATGATTGAATTTGACACTCTTGCTTCAACAAGGCTTCACTCTTTCTATAAGCTTGATTGTGAGAACTATTAAACCCTCCAACATGTGCTTGCAATTTTTCAAGTTTCTTCCAATTTGTAAAACCTCCAACTGTAAAAGCATCGTCACCGACTCCTACATGAGATTTAAATAGATAGCAGTATAGGCAAAATGCAGCATCCTTTGCTATACTATACTCCAACCAGCTTCCATACTTAGTAAACCAATTCTCATTAAAACGACGCAACGTTTTCCGAACTCTCGTTGTGGAAATTTGAAATTCCTTGGTTGAAAAGGACCCTTTTGTATATATGCCCTATTAGGGGGTGTGCATGGGTACAGGGTACCCAGATACCCGATCGGAACCTACCCGAACGGATAGGTTCCTGCTAGATACTCATTAGTTCCGGGTAGGTTCCTGGTAGGATAATTAAGAACCGGTTTGAATCGGGTCCGGTTTCGATTCCCATCATAGGAAACGGGTACCCGGACCCGGAACCGATATCCGGACCCGATTATAAAATGTATCATTCCAATGATGAAAATCAAATTCTAACCAGAAAAAGAAAACGACATTTGGATGCAAAAGTAAAACTGAGGCCTCTACCTCAAACCATTGAGTTTCCTAGTTCCCAACAGCTACACTTTATAATTAGGTGGGCCAACTGGGTTTTCCACTTGAGTTTTGACGTTAGAGCTGGTGCTATCATATCTCTAGCCTGGGTCCAAGAGAATGGCAAAAGCCCCCACCGGAGTGTACTGTACATGGGCTTTGTATCTGAGCTGTTTGTTCCCTACATGGACCCATCCGAGGAGTGGTACTACAAGACTTTCTTTGATGCAGGTGAGTATGGATTTGGGCTATCAACATCAACACTCCAGCCCAAGACAGATTGCCCCGCCAATACTGCATACATGGATGGATACTATGCTGGCCAGAATGGAAAGCCAGTGAAGTTTCAGAATTCTGCATATTCAAGAGATACGCAGGATCTGCATCATGGCGACACATGGAAATTGACATACCAAGAGAAGTGGTAAGTGATACACTGTAATTGTTTTTACAGGGTACCCAGAACCTACCCGAAACCATAGGGTCCGGATAGGTTTCGGGTATTGGTCCAACTGGATAGGTTCCGGGTCCAAATTTTAGGAACCGGTCCCTTACCAGGTAGGGTCCGGTTAACATAAAATAAACAGGGTATCCGGACCCGCACACCCCTATGCCCTACGAATTATATCTTGATCATTCGAATGGTAATCAGATATTTGAGCTTAGAGTCCAGGATCTGATTCAAGATTAGCTACGACATCTATGCGACTTATCTTTGGTCGGGGTTGTACTTTGTCAGCAGTGTTTAATTCTAAGCTTGGCAGCTTTCGTCTGGTGACAAACTTATCCATTACCGGATGACATTAGACAATTCGGCGGATAATTAGTTTTTACTAAAAATAAACAAGTAACAATTTTAATATAACATGTCCTAGGCTACTAGCATATAAATATATTTTTCGAGCTGTTCATTTCAATTTGCATCAAATGGAACAAAAACAAATTTAGCCATTTTATTTCTAACGTTGTAATAGATTTTAGCCATTTTATATCCTGCAGCCTGCTAGCATTTTTTGGCATGAATGAACCAAATTAAATAGACACAGTCAAATTGATCTCCATAACAACTTAAATATTGCCTTAAGTAATAAGGTTAATTAAAGAAATCTTGATTCTGTTCTTATTCGATGGATTAACAATTTTCCACCCAATTACTTTTTGGGGGGTTAACAAAACTTTAATTGATTTCCGCTCATAGCATCGAACAATCAAAAAGTAATTGCCACCCAATTACTTTTCGATTCTGTCAACTCCCAAGATGATATGCAAATTTCCAGTATATTTAATGCATATATGTTTTATATGATGCAAATGATAAGGAAAGTTGAGGCAAGGATGAGCGATACCCGATAGCCGACGTGTCGTTATGACTTGCCGTTGGATCCGCATGCAAGCAGAAAACGAAGAGCGGGCAAAAAGAAACGAAGGCGGCGTGCTTGATAGGGTTTTTTTGCGGTTGCCGACGTCGACCGTCGACGTGCCGTTGGATCTGACTGCAAGCAGAAAACGAAGAGCGACCAAAAAAATGAAGGCGGCGTGCTTAATAGGGTTTTTTCGGTTGCGGGGAAACATTCACTGATTTACGGACTGGCTTTGCCGCATTGGACCTTGTTGGGCTCTGCCTGTGGGGGGCAGATATTTTTTTGGAATTTGAGGGGGGCAGCTGCCCCCTTGTCCATACGTGGCTTCGCCACTGGTTTTAAGTTATTTAAGAGTCTAATTTAGGCTACATTATAAATATTATTTCATTTTCATTTAGAATTCTTTGGTTTAGTATAAATAATGGGTCTTCAATGTAATTGAGTTAAGGTGTTTTTTGTAAGAATTTGTAATGCTTTTGAGGTGTTTTTGATAAATTCTTATGAGATTTATGTGTTTTGTTTTGTGGGTGTGATAGGACTTTCTGGGGTTTTTAGAGATAAAATAGGTTTTTGGTGGATTTTGGGGGAAATGTGAGATTTTTATGGTGAAAGGTAGAATTCTCATAGCTAGAAAGTGGATTTGGGGGGGGAATGTGATATTTTGATGGATGAAATAAAGGAATACAATGATAGTTGGTCTCTTTCGGGAGAATGACAACTCTTCTAGCCTTTAATTTGAGGCAAAAAGGCTTAATCTTCCAAGATCTAAGTTTCCTACTTCTTATCTCTTCTATCACTCAATTCTTTTCTCAAATTCAGCCTCTCCTCAATATCTAGCCCTTAGACATATATAATATTGATTTTTAACTCACATATTTGTCCTTGGACCCCATAAAATTACCCACTACGCCCAAAAATTACAGATCAGCCACTGATTGGCCGTCGCACCACCAAGTCGTATCATTATTCAGCCCTGAAAGAGCCGCCTTGTCCTTAAAATGGTACCATGAAATCTATATGTACGCTAAGGATGCACGTCCTCTCATGGGCCTTCCTCACTCTTCGTCGAACCCCAGGAAACCTCCCTTGCCGTCGCCATTGCCTCTGAAAGGGTAGCCTCCTCCTGTGAATGGTCACCGGCCCCTTCGGGCTTCCCTCCGTTGTCCCGTAGGCCGTTCTTCCCGTGTGTCTCATGTAGTCGAATTGTTCCGGGTATATGGTCCGGGTAGGTTCCGGGTAGGTTCCGGGTATATGGTCCAACTGGGTAGGTTCCAGGTCCAAATTTTAGGAATCGGGTATATGTCCAACTGGGTAGGTTCCGGGTCCAAATTTTAGGAACTGGTTCCTTACCAGGTAGGATCCGGTAAACATAAAATAAACAGGGTATCCGGACCCGCACACCCCTATGTCCTACGAATTATATCTTGATCATTCGAATGGTAATCAGATATTTGAGCTTGGAGTCTAGGATCTGATTCAAGATTAGCTACGCCATCTATGCAACTTATCTTTGGTCAGGGTTGTACTTCGTCAGCAGTGTTTAATTCTAAGCTTAGCAGCTTTCGTCTGGTGACAAACTTATCCATTACCGGATGACATTAGACAATTCGGCGGATAATTAGTTTTTACTAAAAATAAACAAGTAACAATTTTAATATAACATGTCCTAGGCTACTAGCATATAAATATATTTTTCGAGCTGTTCATTTCAATTTGCATCAAATGGAACAAAAGCAAATTTAGCCATTTTATTTCTAACGTTGTAATAGATTTTAGCCATTTTATGTCCTGCAGCCTGCTAGCATTTTTTGGCATGAATGAACCAAATTAAATAGACATACAGTCAAATTGATCTCCATAACTTAAATATTGCCTTAAGTAATAGGGTTAATTAAAGAAATCTTGATTCTGTTCTTATTCGATGGATTAACAATTTTCCACCCAATTACTTTTCGATTCTGTCAAGTCTCAAGATGATATGCAAATTTCCAGTATATTTAATGCATATATGTTTTATATGATGCAGATGATAAGGAAAGTTGAGGCAAGGATGAGCGATACCCGATAGCCGACGTGTCGTTGTGACTGATACCCGATGCCGAAATGTCGTTGTGACTTGCCGTTGGATTCGCATGCGAGCAGAAAACAAAGAGCGGGCAAAAAGAAACGAAGGCGGCGTGCTTGATAGGGTTTTTTTGCGGTTGCCGACGTCGACCGTCGACGTGCCATTGGATCTGACTGCAAGCAAAAAACGAAGAGCGGCCAAAAAAACGAAGGCGGCGTGCCTGATAGGGTTTTTTCGGTTGCGGGGAAACATTCACTGATTCACGGACTGGCTTTGCCGCCTTGGACCTTGGTGGGCTCTGCATGTGAGGGGGGGCATATATTTTTTTTGAATTTGAGGGGGGGGGGCAAATGCCCCCCTTGTTCATACGTGGCTTCGCCACTGGTTTTAAGTTATTTAAGAGTCTAATTTAGGCTACATTATAAATATTATTTCATTTTCATTTAGAATTCTTTGGTTTAGTATAAATAATGAGTCTTCAATGTAATTGAGTTAAGGTGTTTTTTGTAAGAATTTGTAATGCTTTTGAGGTGTTTTTGATAAATTCTTATGAGATTTATGTGTTTTGTTTTGTGGGTGTGATAGGATTTTCTAGGGTTTTTGGAGATAAAATAGGTTTTGGGTGGATTTTGGGGGAAATGTGAGATTTTTATGGTGAAAGGTGGAATTCTCATGGCTAGAAAGTGGATTTGGGGGGAAATGTGATATTTTGATGGATGAAATAAAGGAATACAATAATAGTTGGTCTCTTTCAGGAGAATGCCAACTCTTCTAGCCTTTAATTTGAGGCAAAAAAGGCTTAATCTTCCAAGATCTAAGTTTCCTACTCCTGCTCCTTATCTATTTTATCACTCAATTCTTTTCTCAAATTCAGCCTCTCCTCAATATCTAGCCTCATACATATATAATATTGATTTTTAATACGCACGTATTTGTCCTTGGACCCCCTAAAATTACCTACTACGCCCAAAAATTACAGATCAGCCACTGATTGGTCGTCGCACCACCAAGTCGTATCAGTATTCAGCCCTGAAAGAACCGCCTTGTCCTTAAAATGGTACCATGAAATCTATATGTACGCTAAGGATGCATGTCCTCTCATGGGCCTTCCTCACTCTTCGTCGAAACCCAGGTAACCTCCCTTGCCGTCGACATTGCCTCTGAAAGGGTAGCTTCTTCCTGTGAATGGTCGTCGGCCCTTTCGGGCTTCCCTCCGTTGTCTCGTGGCCGTTCTCCCCGTGTGTCTCATGTAGTCGAATTGTTGCCCAGAGTGCCTCCTTCGCTCATGTCAGCCCACCAAAGGTCTCAATGAAGCCGGGATAAACGCCATCGTGATCGTATAACACTCTTAATGTGTTGTCGTCCCCAGAGGATAACCCCATGGGCCTTCAATCTGAAGACCATGGGCCATGGGGCCCTTGGAAATTGTCGGTAATTTTAGGGGGTGGTTTTAGGGCCAACTGTAATTTTTGGACCCCCTAAGACGGCCAACCCAAGCATCGGTCATCCCGTCCACACCCCCCACAAGATTGGGGGTGGTTTTCACCTTCTACGTGTAGTTCATGACAAAATGAAATCAAAGTTCTCCTTAAGATTATTTGTGGAGATTTGCTTTAAAGTCAACACCTTTTTACCTTTCCTTGCTCAAAGGTGACGTCTTTTGCATTAAATCTGCGTCGTAGCAATCGTTGATCAGATCTGATGATGCAGAACTACCCTTCGGATGGTCTCCTTCTGTAAAGAGACGATTTCTCCATTATCTTTATCCAAAGGCGACGCCTTTTTTCCTGATACTAATTTGATAGGATTTTCTTAGTTTTGAGGAATAAAAATAGGATTTTTGATGGATTTTGAGAGAAATGTGGGATGTTATGATGAAAGGTGAGATTTTTAGGACTAAAAAGTGGATTTGGAGAAAAAAGATGATATTTTTATTGATGAAATAAATGGATACAAGATCTAACTCTCCAAATTCAAGAGAAAAGGTTTAACTCTTCCAAGTTCTAAGTTTCCTACTCCAAATATATTCTCTCTCAATTCTTTTCTCAATATCCAGTCTCCCCTCAATATCCAGCCCACATACATTTATAATACTGATTTTCTGATGATTATAGATCTGTCCTTAAACACCTAAAATTACAATTTTACCAATATGCTCAGAAATAACAGACCTGTCATTGGTTGGCGGTCGCACCCCCCAAGTCATATCAGGGTGATAAAGAAAATTAGAGAAAATTCATCTCTTGAATCTTATGTTTTGTTTTCTTATTTGAATTATTTTACTTTGTCGTAACAAACTGGTTGATCCGATGTAATTTTTTCAGTTGTTTGTATTTATTTTTTAATTTTAATTTAGTTATTATTATTATTTTTTATTTGTATTTTTATTATTATTACTATTATTGTTATTATTATTTCTTTTTATTTGTTGTTATTATTATTTTATTATTTCTACCTTTCTGTTGAGTCCATGAAGCCAACAGTTATTTTTGGTATCAAAGCTAAAATTGATGATGATGATGTCATATCAAACTGGTATTAAAGCTGAGGTAATGGATTCCTCTTCTTGTTTTCATAAGAGAGATTACGATGATGGTAAGCTAGCAATCGAGAAGGGCACTAAGAAGAGAAAGATAAAAATAAAGAAAAGAAAATTGCCAAGAAATTGGAGTTGTTATGGGTTATTAGTATTTTAAAATGATTTTTTGAGTTTTCAACATGTGTATAGTGATTTAATCGAGTTGACAAATCACAAAGCAAGAAAGTTTTCAACATGTGTATAGTGATTTAATCGAGTAGACACATCACAAAGCAAGAAAGTTATCTTATAAGGTGTTGATTAACCACGAAACAATGAAGATAATGATAATACCTTTTAAGATGTTGGTAATCATGAAGCATGAAAGATGGTTGTGACGGCATTCGAGGTTCTGATGAAGACTACGTCAAGTTAGATTATAAGGAAATTTTGGTTTAAAGTGAAGTATATTTCTATACAAGCTGAAGTAACTTATGATTTTTTGAAGATCCTAGTATGAGAGACATTGATTGTTCATAGAGGAAGACGATTGATCTTTGAGTTAGGTAGAGATTGTTAGTATTTCACTCAAATCTAATTTGAGTTCTAAATGAGTCAAATTTCTTTTTATATATTTTTCCATTTGTGTGAGATCTATATGATTCATGAATTTAATTTGGCCTGCACTTATAAATGATAGTTCAATTTGGTTTAAGAGTTTTTAAATTGATATAAATAAGGGATCTTGTATCCAATTGAGTCAAAAGATTTTTTTTGTGAAAATTTGTACGGTTTTGAGGTGTTATTGGAAGATTTTTATGAGATGTGTTTATGTTGGTTTGATATGAGATGAATAAAATTGGAAAAAGTCCATCTCTAAAACTTTGTGTTTTGTTTTCTTTGAATTTCATTTTTGTGGAAACAACCAAGACCATCGCGCATCATTAATGCATGTTTTTTCTGGTAGGCAAGTTGATAACAAGCGACCTATTCGACATTTTGAATCTCTCTGATCGTAACTCTTGGGGAGAAATTTAGTGCAGGCTTCACTCATTTTCCTTAAAGAATACTCTTCTACGATTCCCTTGAACCCTTTCATGTTATGCATGGTTCTCTTTAGAGGTCCAAAGCAATATAGTTTAAGCAAAAGTAACGATTAAACATCCTAACAGATTGCGTTTCACGCAAACAAAAAGAGATTTTCTTAAAACATGTCAAAGAAAGGTGGTTTCTAGGAATTTACCCTTTAAGTAATTACTGATACTCCTTGCCCACAAAATGAGCACAACCTTAAGATTTCTCATATTCTTTCAAGGGGAATTCACATAAAAATACCCTAACGTTTGGGGGCGCTTTCATATTAATACCCTGAACTTTTAAGTTGTACAAATTTAAACCCAAACGTTATACGCCGGTTTTAACTTGATACCTTTTTTTAATTTTCCGTCCAAATTTCTGAAATTTGGACGATTATACCCCTCAACGTCAGTCTTCAGTAAATACCCTAACGTTTAATGTATATTTCATATTAATACCCACCTACTCCTACGGCTCCACCTGTTTTCGGTGGGGAAGGGGGCGGCGCCCCTTCCCCCTCCGCCTCAGTCGTGGAGGAGGGGGGGCCGCCCCTCCCCCACACTGCCTCCGCCTCAGTCGTGGAGGAAGAGGGGGCGCCGCCCCCTATTTTTGGGGGGAGGGTGCACCTCCCCCTCCCCCTCCGTCTCAGTCATGGAGGAGGAGGGGGCGCCCCCTCCCCCCCCCCACTGCCGCCCCCTATTTTCGGGGGGGGGGGGGGGGGGGGGCTCCCCCTCCGCCTCAGTCGAGGAGGAGGAGGGGGCGGCCCCTATTGTCATTGGAGGGTACTTGTTTGAAACTTATCCCAAAACGTTAGGGTATTTTTTTTGTTTTGGTGCAAGGGCAAAACAGGAATAATTTAACACCGTTAGCCAAAACAAACGGAAAGGTATAGTTCTGAACTACTTAAAAGTTCAGGGTATTAATATGAAAGCGGCCTCAAACGTTAGGGTATTTTTATGTGAATTCCCCTTCTTTCAATGGATGATATTGTAATGGTGTTCCGATTGGGAAAATTTTGTCAGATTTTCTTCAAAAATTGCTCGCTTTAAAGGAGCTCAAATCAGAATCTTGTGTAGCTACCCATTGGGGTATGTTTGGCGTTGCCGGTGATAAGTGCTTTCACCGCCTTTAAAGCAAAATTTTACTTTTTCAGAACATGTGATGTTTGTTAATCACTAAAAAGTACTTTTTTTTGAAAAGTACAAGCTAAAAACATGTGATTTTGAAAAGGCAGATTTTTTTGATTTCTTAACTACAGAAGCCAAAAGCCTACTCACGATCTTTTCTTTTTTCCTCCTAATTTTTCTCCTCCTAATTTTCTCTCCTATGATGTCCTACACAATTTAACCAATAACTGAATTATACTCTTTATTTTTGTTATCAGCTTTATCTAAACTATTTGTCAGATATATTCATTGTTATCCAAAATTCTTCCAATACATTCGTTATAAATATTAATATTTTTATAAGCACTTAAATTTAAATTTTACCAAACATGTTTACTAGTATAAAAATTGTTTTTAAAAAGTATGTTTAGATAAATCTTTTTTTCCAAAAAGACTAATTAAAACTTGGAAGCAACATCAAACACCCTCTTAATGTAATTAATGATCATGGTGAAACAAGAATTTACATCTCATGTGTTATTTACGCTCTAGCAAGCAATGTTTGAGGTATCGACTGATGCCAACTGGTATCGGCCGTATCGGACCGGTACCGCCTCTTATCGGTCTGATACTAACCACCAAGCCGGAACCCTAGGGTTTCGGCCAGTATCGTCCGGTATCGTGTGATACTAGCCGAACTTCTAGGGTTCCAGCAACCATAGGGTGAACATACATGTAATTATGCATCCACCGTTACAGAAAAAAGAAGAAAAAGAAGAAAAAGGAGGAAGACGAATCGAACTCACTAGCCACCGCCTCGCCGAATGCCTCGCTGGCCCGCCTCCTGTCTCGTCGGCCCGCCTCGTCGAACTCGTCGCCTCCTTGCCTCGCCTCGCCGATCTACATGAGAGAGAGCACGCGCAGAGAGATAGGCTCGAGTCGAGTCGTTGCAAGGAGAGGCCGCTGCTTGCATTTGTTTTTAAATGACAAACTTGTAAATAAGTGGTATGTGCGTAAAGTAAAACAATCGGTGCGCACAACAACCTCCTAAGATTTTTTGTGGCAAACTTGTAAATAAGTATGTTCGCAAAGCAACGGGGGTGCATAAAGAAACTCGAGCTATTTAGTAGTACACGTACATCTTTACATTATAAACGTACATGTGTAAACTTAGTAATTTTTGCTCAATAATAGAATTTTTGCTCAATAATAGTTATTGTGATCACATTAATGCTTCAAAAGAAATATTGTTGAAATTGATTGGATCTTGCAGTAAAGAACTAATTATTTATTCTGCGGGTTTCGATCAATTCATGTGTTTCTATAGATAAGGTGACTGGCTTGGCCCTGCATGCAACAAGAAAATCAAAGACGTGCAATATTATACGACAAACTTCATCCTTTTGTTGACCTATATGGCCATTGCATCTCTTAGAGGAATGTGGAAGAGTAGCCATGAGCAAACTCTGTAACAACAATGCCAATCAGATCTTTAATTAATGTCCAACCCAAATTTTGTTTTAAAAAAATGGGAAGTGTCGTCAAGCAAGAGCTTATAAATAAGTGGTATGTGTGCAAAGTAAAACGGTGGGTCCGCAAGGCAAACTTCAATCAATTCATTTATTTAGTATTTAATATTTAAGTATCAAACTTTAGGCATTTAGTATTTGATATGATTACGAACTCAAATTTAATTTATCTATTTAGTATTAAAGTATCTTCGAAACCGATACCGATACCCGAAACGAAACTACCAAAACTAGCAATACAGACGAAACTGAAACTTGCTTCCGAAACCGTCGAAACGGGCGACACCGATGCTGAAACCTAAATTTTGGGAAGACCGAAACTGAGACCTAAAACCTTGCTATCAAGTAAATTTGAATATCTTTTCTAAAAATTAAAGCAAGAAGAATTGAATGTCTTTTCAAAGAATAGAAGTTATTTATCGTTGTAGTAACTGGAGGTATAACATGTTATATTTGAATAAAGACATGCTCAAGTTATCCACGTCATTGACAAGATGAATGTTAGGATTTGACTCAAAATCTAATTTGAGTTATAATTTTACTTTTTTATTTTTATTTTATTTTTATTTTGTATGAGTCCTATGTAATTTAAGAGTCTAATTTGATTAGCAATTATAAACAATGGTTCAATTTAATTTAGAAATCTTTGGTTTAGTATAAATAAGATGTCATATATCCAATTGAGCCAATGAGTTTTTTTGGAAGAATTTGTAACAATTTTGAGGTGTTTTAATAGATTCTTATTAGATGTATTTACTTCGGTTTGGTGGGTGAATAAAAAAATTGGAGGTAAATCATCTCTCAAATCTTATATTTTATTTTTCTTATCTGAATTTTTTCTTCATCGTAGCAAATTGGTATTAGAGCTGAGATAATGGATTTTTCTGCATGTTTTCATGATGGAAACCAAGATGGTGCTAAGTCAGTAATCAAATCAAGAAGAGGAAGAAAAAGAACAAGGAAGAAAAGAAGAAGAATGAAATTACTGAGAATGTAGAGTTACTATGAGGCTGTTGGTATTTTTTGGGTTCTTTAGGTTGTCAACATTTGTTGAGCTACTATGTGTATGATTTGTTGAGCTACTATGTATGATGAATTTGATTGAATGGATGAACTACTAATTAACGAACTACTGATTCACGAATTGCTATTAACAACCTTACATTCTAAGGTGTTGGTTGACCACAAGATAAGTAAGATGGTGATGCCTTCTGAAATGCAGGTAAACACATAGCAAGAAAGATGAATGTTGTAGCTTTCAAGGTGTTGGTAAAGACTCAAGTCAATTCAAATTATAAAGAGTTTTTGGTTTAAGGTGGTGTAGATTTCTGCTCAATGTGAAGATATTTATGGATTATTATTTTCTGAATATTTTGGCAATGGATATATTGGTTGTACATAGATGGAGATGATTGATTTTGAGTCAAGGTATATATTGTAAAGATTTGATCCAAAAATTTAATTTGAAACCTAAAAAGTCAGTTTTTCTTTTTTATGTTTTCCATTTGTATGAGCTCTATATTATTTAAAATTTAATTTGGGATGCAATAATAAATAGTAATTCTATTCGGGTGAGGAGTTAAGAGTGTCTGGTTTAGTATATATAAGGGATCTTGGATCTAAATAAGTAAATAGGGGTTTTATGAAAATTTATATGTTTTTGAGGTGTTTTGATATATTCTTGTGGGATTTGTATATTTTGGTCTAGTGGGTGACGAATAAAATTGAAGAAGTTTCATCTTTCAAATTTTGTGTGCTGTTTTCTTCTTTGAATTTTACTTTTATCATAACAATCAAGATAATCAAGCAATGCTATTGCTGTAAAAAAATTTTCCGGTAGGCAAGATCATAACAAGAGACATGTTCGACCTTTTGAATCTCTTATCATTACTCTTGGGGGAAAACTTGGTCCATGCTTTACCCTTTCCCTTAAAAAAGTTACGCAATTGCCCCCTCTTGGTATGCATGTTTCTGTCTGGAGGTCCGAAGTAATATAATTTTAATGAAAAGTAAATGAGTCTTGCTTGCGACTAGACATCGCAATGGATTGAGTTTCTTTTTCTTTTCTCTCTCCACCTATTTTTTTTCTTTGTGCATGCATGTGTGTGCATGTGTGCATGCATGTGAGCACATGTGCGCGTGCTTGCGATGGCTACAGCAGATGCAGTAGTTCACGTCATTCAGTAAATAAAGTACAAAGCATGTCCTCTGTGGTCGTGCAGTAGCATCTGTTTCTGGATAGTAACCTAGTGCTGGTGCCATGGGTGCCATGAAACTGCATCACCTGACATAACAATCCTATCATGCCATCTCCAGACAGCACTGATGACAGACATCCAAACTACTCAGTTGCTTCTACAGACAAAAAATATATAAAATCTGATGGTAACGAGATATGCCATAACACATAAGTTCACATACCTACACCAAGGTACTTTGGAGAAGCTGATGGATGATGGTGGGTACGCGAACATCGAGAATAAGGATTAAGGAACAAATTTGCTACATTTACGTACATATAGGCAGCCTTTCATGAAGTCATCTAGATGGATAAGGTCCTAGACTAGCAGTTTCTCCGTCTTGCATGTCCCAAAAAGGGATCATCAACAAAGTCAAACACTAGGAGGATCCCAGCCTCACCTGCATGTGCACGGGTGCACACACTAGTCTGTTCAAAGCAACATCAGCAAAGTGGCTAGTTTATATACTATTACCATGCTACCTTGAGTTGTATGGTGACCTCCTTCACAGAAAAGATAATTAGCAAGAATGAGGGGACATTACAAACATCCAATATGCATACATCTCAAAGTCCTGACAACATATGATTTGTGTAATTAAATAGCCATGCTAGATTACAAAGGATGGCCGTATCCAATAAACAATGGTTGTTTAAGAAGCGACCAAAGGCCAGGTTGTCATGTGAGTAATTCAGGCAAACCACTTCAATCATATCAAGGAGGTTTACTTCAAAAAATCGACTCAACATGATAAACTGATAATTAACAGAGTAACTGATGTGAGGACTAGACACTACAGCAGTGTTTTCTGGCTATGATCTGTGGACACTAATGTGGGCATCATACTCCGTATATGAGGTGTTGGACATGGCAATCCTCCAAAGTCTAGACAAAGGACATGGCTATATATGCATATTTTCTTTTGCATTGATGTATATAATGTATAGAAGTAAGTAGTTGGTTGTTATTACCTATAAAAAGCACCTATGAAAGATGGCAAACACGCTTCGTGTAATGTAGCTTTGAGGTGAATGGATCACACTTTTGGAAATGCCCAACACAGTGGACACCCATGCTGTTTCTGAAATCGTCGGGAGTGCAAATTATTGGTTGCAGGAAGTGTCCTACCTATCAAATATTTCCTGTATAAGTTGGCATGAAGAATACGCAATGATGTTGGGTAGCTCAGATCAGTCAACTTTCAGCAAACGTCAAGATTCAAAATTCTGTGAGAAGGTAAACAGGAAAGATCAGAAAGAGAGAAGAGGGTGGGGGAAGAACATATGCAACCCCGGGTGATGGGTGGAAGCAGACTGACACTATGGGGGAATTCTTAGGTGGGAACCATCATTGCATCTTTCTGTGAAACCATCTCCATGTTGAGATGCTCTCTAATAGTTAAGCAACGAAATAAATAAACCCTTGTTGGTTTTAATTTCAAGGATACTTTTTAACTTGAGGATGTCCCAAGTAGCGAAAGTAGATTGCCTACTAAAAGGGGCAATGATTCCGGGTACCCAGTCAGCATTATTCGGGACACTACACTCTGCCATCATAGCAAAGGAGTATTGCATTAACAACAACACTAGTCTAGTCATACTTATAGTTAATAATTATTGCACCTGGTGAGTAACAAACATCTGATATGTTTTGGTTGCAAATCTAAATATAATTCCAGGGCTACACTATGAAGAACCGATGATAAAATCTATTCCAAGGAGTGTTTGCAATCAATTTATGACTCAGCTATATTTTTCTTTGACAATCATTACAACAGAGCGTCCAAGCCAGTTGCATTCTCCACCCTCCATTAAACATTGCAGATATTTCTGCAACTATATAGTCTTGTTTGCATCTTGCTTCTCTAACTAAATTTATCTAGGTCACAGTGCAGAGAATTTCCCCATTGTTCGATCCTCCTCCTTTGAGTCTTGCTGCATGTACTTCTTACATCACAGAAATTGGCTCCTAATTTTGAAAAAATATGCATTACAGCCCCTACTACAGATTTAAGATCAGAAGGGTTACGTCATTGGGCCATTTCCTATTGAAGGCCCTGGGCCGGCCCAAGTCAATATTATTGGGCTGAACCCACAAACTTATGTACATATATATAAAGGTTTTTAAGTCGATCAGGCTAAAGCCCACCGAAGAAGGCTCAACAGCCCTTCGGGCTTGTCATATTCGCCAAAGCCGGGGCTATTAACTAGGTCAGAGGTGGTTCGGCCTATGCCCATAAATCCCGCCACGTTTCTAATGGAAAGTGGAGGAAATGGGATCGATAAAGGCGTAATGGTCACTCGCTCACTACGCCCGATATATCGGCCCCCACGTACCACGATCGAACAAGGCATTTACCTCACAACAAGACCGAAGAGATATGGCCCCTATAAAAGGACCAAACCTCGGAAGCATCAAGGGAGGTACTCTGATACCATTTGCCTTTTACTTTCGACTACATATTTCTTCCTCCCTAACTCGGTCGGCCAGCCTCACTGTTGATCTCCCTTGATCACTTTCGTAGACAAAAGCCTGCGTTGACTCGCAACGTCTAAGTCAGCTCACCTCATTGTTGACCGGAACCCTACCGTCAACATTTGGCGCCGTCTGTGGAAAAACGTCATCATGTACTTTCTCACCTTGATTCAGTCAACATCCCGAGGCACTTACGAAGCCATGTCGACTGGACCCCCCAACGACGAACCGATCATCGGTCC
The DNA here is from genome assembly GCA_030789695.1 of Scilla litardierei. Classification (NCBI taxonomy): domain Eukaryota; kingdom Viridiplantae; phylum Streptophyta; class Magnoliopsida; order Asparagales; family Asparagaceae; genus Scilla; species Scilla litardierei. Next base: position 132,472,542 of record CM061139.1, read on the forward strand.
AAACCCCGACGTCCCGGAAGTCCCAGACGAAGCCAGATCTTCTGCCGACGTACCCAGTCTACACCTGGTCACACAGGAGCAGTTTAACGACTTTACCCGAGCAGTCAACGCCAGTCTTGCGGTATTGACAGCAACCGCACACAAAATCAGTCAGCAGCCAATCCGGGAGGTGGCGATGCAACGACCCCCCATACCGACGTCGACCCCATGGGAAGGCGTTCGGCACCTGGAAGCCAAGGAGGCCCAAGAATCGAGCTTGAGTGGAACCCCCAGCCTATGCCGTTGAGGCCGGACACTACAATGGGGGCCACTGAGATCGAAGGGAAGAAAACAACCACCCCTTGGGGCACCCGTTGAGACAGGGGTCCTCTTATAACGGGTGTGGTGCAATCAATGGTGCGAAGCAAGCAAGAGACCGAGAGCCTCAAGTCTACAACTTTACTTCCACCCGACCCTCATTTGGACTGTATAATGGGAGGAATCACATTCGCCAGAGCTCTCCTTACCCACCGAGAGAAGTCCTACCAGATCCCCCATCCCCCAGTGCTTCGACTTACCGACGAGTCCACCGTTCAGAGGTAGAGCAGCAGCCGATCACCTTGGCTCCCCGACTGACTAAATTAAAAATCCTGTCTCTCAGACTGTATGACGGCACGGGAGACCCGGGAGAGCACATCCGGTGATACCAGAGAATGATGGAGCTACATGGGGTCAACGAGCTATACATGTGTTGGGCTTCCCACACGACTGACCAAGGCCGCCGACGAGTGGTATAACGGGCTCTCCGACCGATGTATCGGTTCTTTTGATGAGCTGTCTCAATGATTTTGCTGGTAGTTCATAGCAGGAAAATGCCAGAAAAAGAAGTCAGCCCATTTATTCTCCCTGGAACAAGCAGAGAGAGAGCCGCTACGAGAATTACTCAAGCATATTAATAACGAGAGGCTACAAATCGAGGGTGCCACTGATGACACAGTCATCGATGCCCTCACTCGAGGTCTCTGTAATGAAGACCTACAGAAATCTCTCAATCAATTCCCTCCAAGCAACTTGGAACACCTACTCGTGAGAGCGGAGCGCTTCATGACTACCGAAGAGGTGCTCGCCGCCAAAAAGAAGAGCTCCCTCAAACACCCTGGTGAAGCAAAGAAGGAGGCTCGCCCACGAGATAACCTCGGGACACCAGGGATCAGAGGCAGCGCGACAGAAGCCCACGGGACCGGATATCCCCAAGGGATGAAGCCTTCACTAAGCTGAACGCGCACAGGGCCGAAGTCCTCGCCTACGCAAAGAGCGAATGATTCTTTGACCGGCCACCCCCCAAACACAAGGGCCAGTACAAGAAAAGATGACCTGAAGTTTTGCAGATACCATACAGAAAGCGGTCATGATACGGATGATTGCCTCACATTGAAGGACATCGACTCACTAGTCAAAAGATGTCATCTGAAAAGGTTCGTCGACGACGCGCCGACGAAAGAATAAACCTCGTAGTCCAAAGATAAGGGGCACATGGCTAACTCTCCGGTTACGATGGTCATCCCTTAGAGCCCTCTTCAAAATCCTGTAGTTCAAGCAGGCTGGAAGCAAGAAACTATGCTTCTTCTTCCCTGAATCAAAAGCTTGTAGGCTTTTATGTTTCCTAGTTTGCAAATTTTTGTTCGAATCAATACAATTTCACTTTCAATCAAATTACAAGTCCACGGAATATTCTCTATGGCGAACTTTTCTTTGGCATGTTGAAGGTCCCCTCGCGGGGCAGCATCATCTCCTTCCCGAGCCAACTTGGCTACAGGAACGGAGACAACTCATCCCTCGCGGGCCGCTCGGCTACACGATCGGAGGGGCATCTCCTTCGCGGGCCGACCGAGCTACACGATCAGGGGGCCATCTTCCTCTCCTTTTCGAGCCAACTTGGCTACGGGAACGAAGACAACACATCTCTCGCGGGCCGCTCCGCTACACGATCGGAAGGAGCATCTCCTTCGCGGGTCAATCGAGCTACATGATCAAGGGCCAGCTTCTTCTCCTTTTCGAGCCAACTTGGCTATGTGAACGGAGACAACTCATCCCTCGCAGGCCTCGGCTACACGGTCGGAGGGAGCATCTACTTCGCGGACCGACCGAGCTACACGAACGGAGGCTAGCTTCCTCTCCTTCCCGAGCCAACTTGACTACGGGAACGGAGACAACTCATCCCTTGCGGACCGCTCGGCTACACAATCGGAGGGGCATCTCCTCCACGGGCCGACCGAGCTACACGATCGGGGGCAAGCTTCTTCTCCTTCCCGAGCCAACTTGGCTACGGGAATGGAGACAATGATGTGTTTCGCTAGGGATTTGATGATAAAAAGGGGATTTTTATTGGAATTTCAGATCTAGAATTAAAAAGAAACCTTAATACAATTCAACTACTCGCTAACTAAGACTAGGAAACAATTATTTACTTAGGGGAAAGCCAAATCCTAATACAAATAATCTAAGGGGATAAATAAAATAACTCTCACAATTTTTCCGCATAACAATTAGGGCCGGCTCAACCTCCTTAAATAGAAAAACACTCCTATTTGTTGTTTTACTCAAATACCCCTCCATCCAATTACTAGCCGCATCACTACTCCGCCCCTGAAAATCCACCTTGTCCTCAAGGTGGTGCATGATGTCCGTGGGCCATCCATTCTACCAGGTCGATTGCAATCCTCCTCCCGGGTCAAACGGATGTGAGTGGTCCCCACCGCTTTCAACGAAGTCCGGAAAAATATCGTCGGGCCAAGACGGGATCCTAAAAGCGTCGTCGAGCCCCCACAAATACTCTGGAAGGTCCCACCCTTGTGAATCCACTCTGTTCTGTTGGTTGTACGGGTTGAAGCCTCCGTCTTCTTCATTTTCTGGATCTAAAAATTTCAGATCTGGATCTGAAATTTTCAGATCTGGATCGCCGACAGCCTCAGGCTTCAGATCTGCACCATTTACCTCCGTCTCTATCGGATCTGGATCTGAAATTTCCAGATCTGGATCTGAAATTTCCAGATCTGGATCTGGGGAAGATTTCAGATCTGGATCTGGAGATTTCAGATCTGGATCTGATAATTTCAGATCTGGATCGCCGACAGCCGCAGGCTTCAGATCTATCTTTATCTTTGCAGCGGAAAGATAGCGACGGTCGATCGCCGCCACCTTCTCCTTGTAGCGACGATTGATCTCCGCCAAACCCTCCACTATTTGACGGCGCGCCCTTTCCCTTCTCTCTACCCATGCGTCGATCAGATCCATAAATCGGGTGCTCGCCCTGAATCTAGTGCTCTAATACCAATTGATGCGTTTCGCTAGGGATTTGATGATAAAAAGGGGATTTTTTATTGGAATTTCAGATCTAGAATTAAAAAGAAACCTTAATACAATTCAACTACTCGCTAACTAAGACTAGGAAACAATTATTTACCTAGGGAAAAAGCCAAATCCTAATACAAATAATCTAAGGGGATAAATAAAATAACTCTCACAATTTTTCCGCATAACAATTAGGGCCGGCTCAACCTCCTTAAATAGAAAAACACTCCTATTTGTTGTTTTACTCAAATACCCCTCCATCCAATTACTAGCCGCATCAGACAACTCATCCCTCGCGGGCCGCTCGGCTACACGATCGAATGGACATCTCCTTCGCGAACCGACCGAGCTACACGATCGGGGCCAGCCTCCTCTCCTTTCCGAGCCAACTTGGCTATGGGAACGGAGACAACTCATCCCTTGCAGGCTGCTCAGCTACACAATCGGAGGGACATCTCCTTCGCGAGCCGACCGAGCTACATGATTGGGAGGGCCAACATCCTCTCCTTTCCGAGCCAACCTGGCTACGGAAATGGAGACAACTCATACTTCGCGTGCCAACCGAGCTACACGATCAGGGCCAGCATTCTCTCCTTCTCGAGCCAACATGGCTACGGGAACGAAGACAACACATCTCTCGTGGGCCGCTCGGCTACACGATCGGAGGGGGCATCTCCTTCGCGGGCCGACCGAGCTACACGATCGAGGGCCAGCATCCTCTCCTTTCCGAGCCAACTTGGCTACGAAAATGGAGACAACTCATCCCTCGCGGGCTGCTTGGCTACATGATCGGAGGGGACATCTCCTTCGTGGGCCGACCGAGCTACACGATCGGGGGCCAGCATCCCCTCCTTCCCGGGCCAACCTGGCTACGGGAACGGAGACAACTCATCCTTCGCATGCCGATCGAGCTACACAACCGGGGCCAGCATCCTCTCCTTCCCAAACCAACCTGGCTACGGAAACGGAGACAACTCATCCTTCGCGGGTCGACCGAGCTACACGATCGGGGGCCAGTATTCTCTTCTTCCCAAGCCAACTTGGCTACGGAAACGGAGACAACTCATCCCTCGCAGGTCACTCAGCTACACAATTGAAGGGGGCATCTCCTTCGCGGGCCGACCGAGCTACACGATCGGGAACCAGCATCCTCTCCTTCCCGAGCCAATCTGACTATAGGAACGGAGACAACTCATCCTTCGCGGACCGACCGAGCTACATGATCGGGGCCAGCATCTTCTCCTTCCCGAGCCACCTGGCTACGGGAACGGATACAACTCATCCCTCGCGGGCCACTCGGCTACACGATCGGAGAGGACATCTCCTTTGCGGGTTGACCGAGCTACACGATCAGGGGCCAGAATCCTCTCCTTTCCGAACCAACTTGCCTACGAGAACGGATACAACTCATCCCTTGCAGACCGCTCGGCTAAACGATCAGATGTGGCATCTCCTTCGTGGGCCGACCGAGCTACACGATCAGAGGGCCAGCATCCTCTCCTACCCGAGTCAACCTGGCTACGAAACGGAGACAACTCATCCTTCGCGGGCCGACCGAGCTACACGATCGGAGGCCAGCATCCTCTCCTTCCCGAGCGAACCTAGCTACGAGAACGAAGACAAGTCATCCCTTGTGAGCCGCGCGGCTACACGATCGGAGGGGACATCTCCTTTGCAGGCCGACCGAGCTACGCGATCGGGGGCCAGCTTCCTCTCCTTTCCGAGCCAACTTGGCTATGGAAATGGAGACACCACATCCCTCGTGGACCGCTCGACTACACGATCGGAGGGGGCATCTCCTTCGCGGGTTGACCGAGCTACACGGTTGGATGCCAGCCTCCTCTCCTCCCCGAGCCAACTTGGCTATGGGAACGGAGACAACTCATCCCTTGCAGACCGCTCGGCTACACGATCGGAGGGGGCATCTCCTTCGCGGGGCCGACCGAGCAACACATTCGGGGGCCAGCCTCTTCTCCTTCCCAAGACAACTTGGCCATGGGAACGTAGACAACTTTCCCTCGTGGGCCCTCCCTTACTGGATGACCCAGCTAATCGATCACCAAGAGATAGCCCAGCAGGCTATAAGTGTTCTACTTAACTACACAAGCCTCTTACTTCAACATGTCCACTTACAAAATGCGATGTGGACTAATTGAGGGGGCCAAACGATACCCCAAATACTCTATTATACATTTACAAAATTTAAGTCAGACGTTTACAAACTATTACATCTGGCGATTACATCTGAGGGACGCAGACTCTCACAAATGACCCCCCGAGAGCGTCGACCTCTCCCCCATGACTGGAACCTTTCCCTCAGGACGCAGGGACGGGCACCTCTTCAACGGTAGAATTTAAAACATCTCCCTCAGACGCAGGGACGGGGACCTCTCCAACGGCAGGCTTCGGAACCTTTCCCTCCAACACAGGGACGGAGACCGCCTTTGCCGCGGGCATAGGAGCCCCTCCCCATACGTAGGGAGGGGGACCTCCTCAGCTGTCCATCCTTGTCCCCTGCTTTCGGCTCATCATCCAACCATACCTGCAACTGGTCGAAATCAATCCCCGAAGCAGGATACTTACCCTCTATCTAAAGTCGGCAACGAGCGAAGCCAGCTTCGTACATCGACATTACATTGCCCACTTTTGCATTATACTCGTCTCTGGCTTCCTGAGCAATCTTCGTTTTAATCTCTTCATTTATCTGCAATGATGATTACCCAACGTATTTGGAGGAGTCGAGCTTGCCCAAAGCGATAAGCAATTGGCCTTGAAGCTCCCCCTCCCTCGTAGCAAATTCGTCCTCCATCTCCAACCGACGCTCTTCGGCTGCTGTCCTCAGAGAGGGCTCATTGGCGACCAGCGCCTCCAAGGAGCTCATGCGGGCCGCATCCTCGACAGTTCGGGCTGTCACCTAGTCAGCTCTCGCTCAACCTCTTTGATGCGAGAGATCAGCTCTAAGTGTGTCTGCTTAGCCTTCCGAAGCTTCGCCTTCGCTCGTCGATCACCTTCTGATTGGCCTCAATCTGCTCATCCTTAAAAGCCCGATGGGCTTCACAATTGACCACAGCCAGTGACTGACGACGTATCTCAACTGACGAAATCGCTGCCTGCACAAAAGAAGGAAAATTAGACTCAACACCTCCTACAATTTGAGGGGTCTCGGTCAAAATCGTTTACCAAGAGTGTGTGCTGGACCGACATTGCCGCCAACCTCTCATGGTCAACTCTAGCCATGACAGATCTGTCCCGTGGAGGAATCACGTTTTCAATGAGCCGGGAAGTGACCCGACAGCTCAAGAAAGTAGACTCATTCTCGCCCACTGCATAATGGTCCTCTCTCCTGGACACGCTCCCATATCTTGGGGGACATATCCTCCAGAAAAATTGCCATATATTCTGGAGGGATGTCCTCCGATAACGACACCTGGAAAAGAAGACCCCCAAATGGCCACGCATCAATAGCCTCACAAGGCCCCCTAGCTGGCGAAGGATCCACCGGAGCCTCTCCTGTAGGCGAAGACTGAACTCGTTCGGAACTAACCTCCAGAGCCATGACGTCACCTCTGGCCTGCGGAGGATCCACCGGAGCCTCTCGTGCATGCGAAGACTGAGCTCCCTCGGAAGTAGCCTCTAGAGCCACGATGTCATCCTCACGAGGAGGATCCTCAACCCGACCCTGCCTTTTCTTTGCTTCCTCGACCTCGGCCAAAGACCGAAGTCTCTTCCTTTTCCCGCCCTGACCCGATGAAGGAAGGTCAGGGACCGGGGAAGCAGTACGCCGAGCAACGACTTGCCCGCCACCCTTCTTCCTCACAAGGGCCTCCGTGGCCCCCATTTGAGAACCTGGTTTCCTCTTCTTTTGTCTCCGAGTCCACTCGAAGACAAGATGGATTGTCGAAGATGACCCTTCAATAACAACGGTCGACCCCTCAGGACAAAGCAAAACATGGGATGACAAACCTCCTTTAACTTATCGAAGAGAAGCTTGGAAACCCTATTGAAGCACATGATATTCTTGATACTCCAACCCTTTCATCCCTGAAACACAAGGGAAGAATAAGTGGTGTGGAATGATGGGTTGACTCAAAGGTGAATCTGTACCTCCCACCCATACGGTCGACTTTAAATTTTTCATGTCAAACAACGACGTTGTCTTCTTGAACTCGTCGGGGATGCTGTGCAGCTTGTCGATAGTGTTCAGCTCACCTTCGATTAGGGAGCACTCTTCATTAGCTGCCAGGGTCGGATTGGCCCAGTTGGTGACAAAAATCGCTAAGCCCGGAAAAGATACAAACACGTATTGCTCTATCCATCCTTTGTTGGAAGTAGGGAGATTCTTGAACAGCTGCAGATCTCTCTTTGCATAATTATAAAACCCCTCGGAGCCCGGATACATCTTCACCGTAAAGAAGACGTTGAACATTCTCAAGGTCGGTTCTACTTCTATCATCATACATAATATTATAAAGCCAACTAAATTGCCCACAGAGTTCGGCATCAGCTAGCACATGGAGAGTCCAAGTGCATTCAGGACTTCCAAGATGAATGGGTGCAGTGGAAAACGAAGCCCAAGATCAAAGGCTTTCGTATACACTCCCACCTCGCACTCCCCGGGCCAACAGATTCTATCGGTCAGTAAGGGGATCCGAACCATATATGGAGGACGGACGAAGCCCTTCTCAAAATGTGGCAGAAGGGCAACCGACACCTTAGAGGCAATAACAGCAACCGCTTCGAGAGCAGGCGTCTTCTCCCTGTCTTGTGGACACACTGAGGCCTCAACATTGACAGGGACTAGCGCCGAATCCCTTCCCCTTAGATGAAGACGGAAAGGATGCCTCGGTCGTAGTACCACTCACGACCGTCCAACTTTCTGCCTGCTACAGAGTCGCTTGGGCCCTCTTCAGCCCGTCCCAGAGTTCATCAGTTTCTGACGCCGATGATGTCGCCATGATAAACGCTAAGCGAAGAAGAGGGAAAGAATCAGAAAATTCTTCCTCCGAAATTTGAACTTAAAAGCTCTGCATCGCATTCCCAATGTATCACTTATAAAGGAGAAAACCAACGTTGATCAAGGCAGACCCTCCAACCTGAAAACATGTGTCGCCAATCAGCGGCGGTTCAGATGCCAAACCTAAGGCAGTTGTAACGGTCGAATAAATCCCCACACGTTTCTAATGGAAAGTGGAGGAAAGAGATCGATAAAGGCGTAATGGTCACTCGATCACTACGCCCGATATATCGGCCCCCATGTGTCACGATCGAACAAGGCATTTACCCCACGACATGACCGAAGAGATATGGCCCCTATAAAAGGACCAAACCTCGGAAGCATCAGGGGAGGTACTCTGATACCACTTGTCTTTTACTTTCGACTACATATTTCTTCCTCCCTAACTCGGTCGGCCAGCCTCACTGTCGATCTCCATAAGATCAGACTCGCTGCCCCGAGTCAGTCTTAAGTTCAGTCGCTAACTTAGGCATCGGTGGGGATTTGGGTCGGAACCCAAATCCAACCCCCCTTACGTCTTCGTGTGTGGCAGGTAACTCGGTGGACGCACTTCCACTAGCTCAGAGTTCCGCAGAGTCAGATCGGACGTCTTCACAGTAGCTCGGCCACCACTTTTCATACCCAAGCTACCCAACTGAGGAGCCTGATCACGCTTGCTGACGAAAGCCCGCATTGACTCGCGGCGTCTAAGTCAGCCCACCTCATTGTTGACCGGAACCCTACTGTCAACAAGAGGCGTTCTCTGGTACCACAGAGTTCGAACAAACGACTGCCTCAAATGTCATTTATTATTATTTTTTGCTTGAAAATAATCGGGAAGGATAATTATGTAAATGAGAGTACCTTGATTAGGGCGTGGCCAGTGGCAGAAGCTGGAGCATACAATCCTACGATCATAACATACATTCCTTAAAAAACAAGCAAAGCACAATAAATCAGGAAAAAAAATTAGAAACACGTTAGCATTTAAAGGATTAATTGAAAGACATAATGACAAAAAAGAAAATTCAGATGCGTGAGGCATGGTACCCATCTTCCAATTCTGTGGCTGGGACTCATTGGTAAGAGAGAGCTCGACGACGTCGGATCCATCATCAAGAACGAATCGGTCTTGGTCTGAACCAGAAACCAGAACACCCTAACTGCATCAAAACTCAAATCAGATCAGATCAGCGTCTTCTAAAATTAGAAGAAAAGAGGGGGGAAAAGAAGAAAAGATTACTTGAACCCAAGCTCGCTGAAAGAGAATGCCGAAGAGAGTCATGGCGGGAGGGTTGGCGGTGGTCTGACGAGCATCCTTCAGTTGAGAGCACAGCACCTTCAGAGCAGCCAAGCTGTAATCCATTGCGAAACAAAATTACAAGCCGAGCCAATCGAAAGGTGAGCGGGGCTGCTTTATGACTACTAATCGGGCCAATGTGCTTTGATTAGTCGGCCCGAGTTCGATTCGAATTTGGGGTGGTTCTCCGCCTATTCTTTCTGTTCACTGTGGAGTGGAAAGTGGAATTTTTACATTTTTCATGTACTATTCATTCATTATTCACAATTTTCTCCGCTCATTTTCCTTTTGTGTGTTTTTTTGTTGAGAATTTTGGAAGGAATGGTGCTGATGTGGATCTGAGCTGGCAGGAGGAATTCTCAAATTCGTAATCCGCGAAAAAATCTGCGAATTACGCTACATTCTTCGGAGACAGTTGATTTGTAGGCCTACATTCTCTCTCTCCTCTCTCTCGCCCAATCGTTGTAGGCATAACCATTTTTTTTTGTTTTTTAATCCGGACGGAGCATTGTGTCAGCATTCGATTTTGTGTGTTTTTGTGTCAGCATTCGATTTTTTTATTCCGTTCAAATTGGAAGGAGCATTGTGCATTGAAAAGTGCACAGTGCTTAGTGAGTTTTTTTGGCAGCATTAGGATTTTTTTATTCCTTTTAAAAGTTTAAGTTGTGCTACTTTTTTAATATTTAATGATTATACTTAAATATTAAAGTTTAAAAATTAGTTTAATAATTATTAAGGACCCACATCAAACTTTCTTCATCCAACTTTCCAACCATAAAATACAAGAAAGTTATGTAGGATACACAAAACTTTCTCAAAACAACTTTCTAACCAACTTTCCAACAAAAAACACAAACTCAAACTTTCCTCGCATCAAGATTCCACGACCCTTCAAATTTCCACAAAGCCATTCTCAACAAAAGTACAGGCCCTAACAGTCATCTTTACGTCATCTTTTATATTATGGAAATGTATAGTTATGCACATGAAATAGCGGTGTACGCGAACAAAAAACCCACTTGTCTTTAAGGGCAATATATAGTTGTGCATGTGCATAGCTAAATTAGCGATGTACCCAAACAAAAAAACTCACTTGTCCTTATGGGCAATATATAGTTTTGCATGTGCATAGTTAAATTATCAGTGTACACGCACAAAAAACTCTTTTTTGTTATGAATTGGTCTTCTGGATGAGACCATATGCCTTTATTTATAGGGGAAGTAAGAGTTCATATATGGATTGGATACAATTTCTTTGGGTAGATTACAATCTTATCATCTCACTAAGTAATCTATTTACACCACTCCCCCTTATCCAGACATAGGTGTGAACTCTGCTCATGAATACTTCGGGATTCTGAATATCATATGAGCGTCACAATGGGTGGATGCTTCGAGATCATGAGTTAATACGATTTGCCTCGTTAAAACCTTTGGCTATGGAAAACCCTGTGGGAAAAGCCATAGCAAATGGAAAAGAATACAAATTCCCTTTAACTCTCCCTCATCTGTACAAGCCCTTGGGCTTTCAGATCTCTTAGGCGCCTCATACCAATCTTCTGTACAAACTCCTCAAAGTAGCCGTAGGAAGTGACTTAGTGAATATGTCTGCCAGGTTGTCACTGGATTGTACTTGTTTGACGTCGATCTCGCCATCTCTTTGCAATTCATGTGTCCAGAAGAACTTTGGAGAGATGTGCATTATTCTGTCGCCTTTGATGTAGCCTCCTTGTAACTGGGCGATGCAAGCAGTGTTGTCCTCGAACATAGTGGTAGGCTTAAGGTCACCAGACTTTAGTCCGGTCGTCACTAGGATGTGACGTACAACTGACCGTAGCCAAACGTGTTCTTTGTCTGTTTCATGGATGACGATGATTTCTAAGTGATTGGATGAGATTGTCGTCATGGTCTGCTTAACAGATTTCCAGGAGATTGTCGTCCCACAGTAGGTAAACACGTACCATGTTTGTGAATTTTCGTTGTGGGGATCAAAATTGTATACTGCATCAGCATAACCACCAAGTACGGAGAATGGTCCTTTTTGTAAAAAAAAGGCCAAATCTGTTGACCCTTGGAGGTAGCGTAGAATATACTTAACCCCGGTCCAGTGGAGCTTTGTGGACGCTGCATTGTATCTGACTAGTAAATTCATTATAAACGCTATATCGGGACGCGTGCAGTTAGCCAGATATAGAAGTGCTCCAATAGCACTCAGATAATGGACTTCATGACCAAGTATATCATCTAACTCTTCCAGCAGATGGAAAAGGTCTTTATGTGCATCCAATGAGCGTATTACCATAGGTGTACGTAATGGATGACATTGGTCCATATAAAATCATTGTATTAATTTCTTTGTATATGTGGTTTGGTGTAACAAGATTCCATCTTTTAGATGTTCAATCTGGAAGCCAATACAGAATTTTGTTTTGCTTAAGTCTTTCATTTCAAATTCGTTTATCAGGCTTACAAATATCTCAGTGATCTCTTCGGGAGATCCTATGAGATTCAGATCGTCTACGTAGACTGCTCCTTCTCTCTTATAAAGATGAAAATATAAACTTCATTGTTATGGAATTCTTGTTGTACAAGGAATTCATTAAGTCGATTATATTGCATCCTTCCTGATTGTTTAAGACCATATAATGATCTTTGTAGTTTAACAGAGTAGACGTCCAGATGTCTATCTTTTAAATTTGTAGACAATGAAAAGCAATCAGGAAGTTTCAAATATATCTCTTTATCGAGATTTCCATATAGATATGAAGTCACAACATCCATTAGCTGTATATTTAATCCTTCATTTGATGTTAAGCTTATTAAGAATCAGAAAGTGATCGCATCAATTACCTGTGAGTATATTTCTTCATATTCTATACCCGGTCTTGGAAAAAAATCCATGTGCTACAAACCTTGCTTTGTAGCGTGCGATCTCGGTTCGGCTGATGAAACTCAATATGCTAAATATTTTGCCCTCGGTTCGGCTTTGCCGTTGTAATACTTGAAAGGACTCGCCCATTCCTTCTCTTTTCAGCTTCTTCTCAGCCATCGATAGCTTCACCACCAATAAACCATAAAAATCCTTTACATCCTCCTCTCAGAATGACGGAGAGAAAGAGGAAAATGGTTATGGACCATTGGAGATGTATAAGAAAGAGTCTGGACCGAAAAACTTAGGCCACAGCCCAAATTGGCAAAAAAGTGCTCAATTGAAGTCAATAGGCATGACGGCGAAGAGAGGCGGAGAAACATGATCAATTGAGTTGGAATTGGGGAGTTCTATGTCCCACGCGACTGTTTGTGGTGACACAAACTGTCGCGTCGCCCGTTGGATAGCCCAGCCTTGCGTAGAGCTAATGATCATCGACGCGGTCTTGTGGCTGTTCCACTCGATCGTGTGGAAGAGAGCAAGGAGGATAGGCAAAGGAACATGACACGACTGTTTTATCCAAAGGACGTGGCTGCGTCGTTTGGCCAATTCTCTGGAAACTTTGGCTAAGTTTTCCAACTAACACGGATGTCTCGTCAAAGCGAATCAACCGTATAGAAGACCACATTCCCAAGCCTATGAGAAGAGTAGACACGATGTCACATGGCTACACCACACGACCGCGTGGAGGAGATGCCACAAGAAAGTGCATAACCCTTACAAAGACTGAAGATCTTCTCATAACCATATTGTCATCTTCATTTCTCTTTATTTTTCCTTCGAAGAGCATCTTGTCACGATTCTAATGCATATTTATTTGTATATTTCTTAGATCGAACCGATTTTATACAATTTCTGAAAGACAAGCTGTGCTGAAGAGCTGAAACGACGTGACCGTGTCATAATTGACGCGGCCGTTTCGTTTCAACGTCTAAGAAGTGCGTAAAAGTGATATTTTGAGGGTAGAATTGACGCGACCGCGGTCGTTACGGGTCGGGTTTTTCTAGACCCGTTAGGGTTTCCCAAGCGTTATTTAAGGGTTGTGTGTGCCGTTTTCAGGGGGAGCCGACCCTTGGAGGCATTTTCTTCCTCTTTTTCATAATTTTTTCTTGGTTTTCGGCATAGGGGTAGGTTAGATAAGGTTTTTGGAGGCGTTCTTTGATCGATGCAAGCTTGTAAACTTCATATCTTTGTATTGCAACCATCAAGATAAGTTTCTCCTTCTTTGTTTTGATAATTTTATATGTTTTGCTATCTCTTCATTGAATATTTGTTATTCTATGTGCTTCTATATGGTTTGTGAGTAGACTTTTACCTAGGGTTCGGTGGATCCCTTTGTGGAACGAGTTTGTGTTAATCGTGCTTGTTTAGCTATTGGATGATTAGTTAGGGTTATGTTAGGATGATTATTATTAATGTAAATCGAATACCCCCTTCGTGTGTAATTAGATGTAATGCCCCGCTCCCCAGGATACACAGGAAGTACGAATCCGTCCCAGGTATTCCCAGAGCGGCGAGTGTTACGAAGGAAAATACGAAAAACTTAAGCAGGTCTACTGTGCACGTGCTGGGAAGTACACGTAATGCTCCACTAATAATACTACAACACAAGAATACAACGTATATCCAAAACAAGATTACGATCAACATATAAAAATAATATAAAACAAATAACAATTCATTCATAAATAAGGGAGTCCAATACAATATTACAAATACAATGACAAGTATTAAACACACACTCTCAAGTACAACATTATACAACATAATCTCCAATACATTACTTATCCAATTCAAGAACACAAAACTACCGTACCCTCAATGGTACAACCCAAGGTACAACACCACACGCTAACATACCCAAGCCTACCAGCTCCAACTCCAAGAATCTCTAACTACCTGAAAAATCAACGGGGGCACGTCATCGAGTGACCCAGTAGGAAATCCAAACTCTAATGGCATCTTATGCTATCGTGAATTAGTTTCAATAAAACATCATTGTTGGATAGAAGACTAGTTAGCAACATGCACCCTTATACATAAATGACTAGCAATTGAACCATTTTGCATAGAGTATTATTATAGGATCAAAGAAACATGAACTTTAGTTACATGGCAATACGCATCATAAGGCAACATGAACTTTAGAAGCAACATGGATTTTGTTAGTAACATGAACTTCACTATATGGCACCTTGAACCTTGTTAGCAAGCAACATACATCACTAGCAATCAACTTAAAACATCTTTAAGAGAGCCATTTCCGTGTTGTAGGCATAATTGATAATGAATGACGCTTCACCTTTAAGAGAGCCATTTCCGTGTTGTAGGCATCAACCTAAACAGATGTACAGTAGAATTCTTACATTTGCCCCGAACAATACATAAGTTGATTTTAGATGTAATGGCTAGTTGGCTTTTCCCCCTTGAAAGAAAGCATTACAGTTTGCTTTGTACATGTTCATAAGAAGTTTTAGAAGAAAAGATGCAACATTGAAGATATACTCCAATCTTTGGTCTTGCAGATGATGTCATTTATCATCTATTAATATCTCAACGAGATGCTTAGACCAATACGCTAAACCCCCATAGATTGGTCCAAAAAGGTCACTAATAATCATTTTAAAAATGGCTAAAATGCATCAAATACCATTTATCTCTGTCTAGGTGCCTCAAAAGCAAGGCAAAGTGCCTTGGATAAGCGCTTAATTATTAGGAAGTACTCATAAATGACAGCACATCCTTTTGCCAGAAAGAAATGTCTAATTAAAAGATCAAATAAAGGTAGATTACATTATACTAGTTGAAATCCCGTGGGTATGATGTCATTCTAAGTTGAAGGGAAAATGTTATTGGACTCACTGCATTCTTAATCTTGCTTCTGATATCAGCAGCTTTTATCGAAGCAATCCGCAGACATTGCATAACTACACCTGACGTTATGCCTTCTCCCCCGGCTTTCTGAACTGCACAAATATCGCCATTTGAATTCAATGTAGCAGTCATCCTTCCCCCCATAACTGTCTCTTCTTTGTGTGTGGGATCAATCACCTAAAAACATGAGCATTTCAGATACATGAAAATGGATGGGTAGGAAAAAAAATCGAATGCAATAAATCATATCATGAAATTGAACAAATTTTGGGTCATTGTTAATCATACCATGATGTTACCTTCACCAAAGAAAGCAAAGGTTACAGCCACAGGAAGGTGATGAATAATCAAAGGTAGCGGTTCCCTAACCTGTACAAACCATAAGAAGAGCCCCGCCGGGGGGAGGCATCAAAAGCTGCTAGGACGACATGATACTTCAAAAAGAAAAGGGGAGGGGTGACATGAATGATGTGAATGTAAGATAACAATACATAAATAAACAAACTATCCAGAAAATGCCCCGATATTATATGAATAATGCAAACGCAATATGAGATATGCCTTCAGTAATGCTGCTGATCATGCTAAATTGCATTGGCAAGTAGCTCGGTAAGAAAAATGCACGCATACCTCAGGATCATGCACGATAACATCTTGACCATTTTCTCCGTCTACTGTGCATTCAGGCCTTCGAAATGTTAGGAGAGCAGCTAAAGCCGCAATATTAGCAGCATCAATGAGATTCCTGAATTATTTGAAACAAGAGTCAGCTCGTTTTTATGCTAAACTCGTTGCACAGATGGCCAAAAAACCATTTCATACCCTCCATTATCAAGAATGTGGAGGTCTACACGGATGGCCCAAACTGATTTTCCTGCAACAACACATAAAGATTCCATATCCACCGCCCGACTTTCCCTGCAATGCAATTTTCAGTTGTGCAGAACAAGGAAAACGATTCACATGCTTGGGTAAGAGCTAAATCTTTATGATTTCATAGCATAAATACTAATCGAAAGAACTTTCATATCGCACAGCCAAACATTATAAAACATGAAAACACCAACCGCAGGCCACGATCAACTATGCGCCCTAATTCAATTGCAGATTCTCCAGGGCGTCCTGCCTCAAAACTTGGATCAGCCATTGGTGAAAATTCAGTAAAAATAGAAAGTGTTCCTTCATTCGATCGGTCACGGTATGGTTGGATCAGTTGAGACGTCACGTATCCCATGACATGAGTCTCGCCAAGTTGCACATCGGATGAACCATTTTTGCTGCATAAATATCACAAATATAAACTGCTAAGACAATGAACATTGTGGTATTTATCATATAGGTTAATTGTTTTACCATTTACTAACCAGTATCTTTTTAAAAACCCTCACACTGAAATCGAACATAACAGTTCTAGACTTTAAGAGTAAAAGTACATGTAAAAAAAATATGATGTGAAATCATGATAGGCGAATACATAAACTGATTATAAAACACTGCAACTAAGCAAAAATGAAAAGATCATAAATAACGTTCTACAAAAATCCTTTGTAGATTCTTCAAATATTTCTTTTAACCGATCAATTAATAGGTAATATGCTATATCTAATTCCATGAAGACTCTTTCTCCCCCTAAAAGTTGATAATTTCCCTAGTCCACAAAGTTGCCTTCCATCCCCCATGCAAAATCAATTTCCAACTCATAGCTCATATTTTGTTAAAGTTAGTGTGGGTCACTACTGACACAGTCAGAAGTAGATAGAACATCAAGACATACTAGAAATATATAGCCACATTAACAAGTCATAAATCTTCAAAAAGGAAAATCTAGCTGACAGTTAACCCCTTTCTTGAAGATGTTTCTGCATAATAATCTTCATGTGGGTATAACCTGATAAAGACGTATTTGATTATGATATGTTGACAATAGCAACACATGCCACCAGCCATCATGGCTTCTGCAGCAAACTTAACATGACAATTGATTATTTAGCTATCCCATAATATCAACACATGAAATCATCACCACCTTATAGAAGCCAAATTCTAAACCGTGTTCCAGCCAAAGCAACAGAAGTTACAGAACCCTGACACAAAAGCAAGCTCGGGAATTTCTTCATTGTAAGGTTCATAATTCTCAGGAAAGAGAAAATGAGAAAAGAAGTGCAACACATAAATGTTCTCCATATTTCAATACCACATTCTTAATGGCAATGTACAGAACAAACTTCTCTACTGAAAATAACTAAATATAAATAATCTCCCAGTACTAATGGTTACCCTCATTTCCTTATCCAAGAATTCCGGTTTGTTATTAAGGATGATCTTATATGGCTTATTCAGGACTTTGCTAAGGGTAAAGCTAACATTGGTAAATTAAATTATGCTTTTATAGTTTTCATTCCAAAGGTTTCGTTTGTTTCTTTAGTTTCTCAATTCTGTCTCATTAGTTTGCTGAATGTTTCCTTTAAGATCATTATGAATATTCCAACTAATAGATTGTGTTTTATTTCAGATCTTTTGGTTGACAAATCTTAATCAGCTTTTATTAAAGACTGATTTATCATAAATAGCATGGCTTCATTTCAGGAGATAATTTTTAATTTCAATCTAGACATTTGGAAGGTATACTTCTTCAGCTTGATTTTGAAAAATCTTTTAACAATGTGGATTGTGATGCGGCTGATTTTTGGGTAGAGGGGTATTTGAGTAAAATAACAAATAATGGAGTTTTTTATTTAAAGGGGGTAGAGCCGGCCCTAAAGGATGCGAAAATTGTTGAAGGAAACTTATATTTCTTATTATTCCTTAGATCTCTTGTATTAGGATTTCCTATTTCTTTAGATTAAGCTTTAGTTAATTGTCTATTTCATTTCGTAGTCGTTAAATTAACTAGTAGCCTCTTTTTAGCATTAAATAGTTATTTTCATATTTGGATTTTCAGATCCAGATCTAGGTTCACATCAATTGGTATCAGAGCACTTGTCGATCACTTGGGGGCCGACAACCCCTGTCGAGCACTTCGGGGCCCCCTTGGGCCCAGCACGTGTCCCGATCTGCGTCATTTTCAGGATATCAGCCATCTATGGGGCCAGGGGAAGGATTCCAGCAGTGCAACGATGACGACGACCATCCTAAGTATTTGTGGAGGCCCGACGACGCTTTTTGGTTCCCGCCTTGGCCCGACGATATTTTTCCGGACTTCGTTGAAAGCGGTGGGGACCACTCTCATCCATTTGACCCGGGAGGAGGCTTGCAATCGACCTGGTGGAACGGATGACCCACGGACATCGTGCACCACCTTGAGTACAAGGTGGATTTTCAGGGACGGAGTAGTGATGCGGCTGGAAATAACAAGCAGGGGCATTTGGGTAAAACAACAAATAGAGGTGTTTTTTCTATTTAAGGGGGGTGAGCCGGCCCTAATGGGGGATGCGAAATTTGTGAGAGTTATCTATTTTATTCCCGTAGATTAATTTGTATTAGGATTTGGCTTTTCCCCCTAGGTTAAGAATTGTTTCCTAATCTTAGTTGGCGAGTAGATTTATTGTATTAGGGTTTCTTTTTAATCCTAGATCTGAAATTCCAATAAAAATCCCCTTTTTATCATCAAATCCCTAGCGAAACGCATCAATTGGTATCAGAGCGGTAGATCCCGGGCGAGCACCCGAATTATGGATCTGATCGACGCATGGGTAGAGAGAAGGGAAAGGGCGCGCCGTCAAATAGTGGAGGGTTTGGCGGAGATCAATCGTCGCTACAAGGAGAAAGTGGCGGAGATCGACTGTCGCTATCTTTCCACTGAAAAGACAGAGATAGATCTGAAGCCTGCGGCTGTCGGCGATTCAGATCTGAAATCCCCAGATCCAGATCTGAAATCTTCCCCAGATCCAGATCTGGAAATTTCAGATCCAGATCTGGAAATTTCAGATCCAGATCTGAAAATTTCAGATTCAGATCCGATAGAGACGGAGGAAAATGGTGCAGATTTGAAGCCTGAGGCTGTCGACGATCCAGATCTGAAATTTTCAGATCCAGATCTGAAATTTCCAGATCGAGAAAATGTGATTTTTAACAAAGAAGATCCAGAAACTGAAGAAGACGGCGCCTTCGACCACTACAACCAAGGGTGGGAGGCATCTCAGACCATCTTTGAGCCACCGGAGGGAGCACGGAACGTCGGAGGGGGGCGGCAGCCCCTCCGATAGATCCCAGGAGGGCCGGTGAACCCGCAGGAGGGGCGGCAAGGGCCGCCCGCCCCTCTCGGGGCTGCGCCACCCCCCTGGGGGCACGGCAGAGCCCCGCCGTACCCCCTAGGGGAGGCGACAGGCCCCTAGGGCCAGGTGCCGCCGAGCCCCTGGGGGGCTGCGACAAGGAGTTTGGGGGGTTTCGACACCCCCCGGAGGCGCTATTGGGGGCGGCGATGCAGGAGGGGGACCTACAACATCTGTCGAGCACTTCGGGGCCCCCTTGGGCCCAGCACAGGTCCCGATCTGCGTCATTTTCAGGATTTTAGCCATCTATGGGGCCCGGGGAAGGATTCCAGCAGTGCAACGATGACGACGACCATCCTAAGTATTTGTGGAGGCCCGACGACGCTTTTTGGTTCCCGCCCAGGAGGAGGCTTGCAATCGACCTGGTGGAACGGATGGCCCACGGACATCGTGCACCACCTTGAGGACAAAGTGGATTTTCAATGGCGGTGTAGTGATGCGGCTAGAAATAATAAGCATGGGCATTTGGGTAAAACAAATAGAGGAGTTTTTTCTATTTAAGGGGTGAGCCGGCCCTAATGGTGGATGCGAAATTTGTGAGAGTTACCTATTTTATTCTCGTAGATTAATTTGTATTAGGATTTGGCTTTTCCCCCTAGGTTAAGAATTGTTTCCTAGTCTTAGTTAGCGAGTAGATTTATTGTATTAGGGTTTCTTTTTAATCCTAGATCTGAAATTCCAATAAAAATCCCCTTTTTATAATCAAATCCCTAGCGAAACGCATCAGATTGAGATACCCTTTTTGTAGTTCTTAAGGCTAGATGTTTCAGTGGTAAATGGATTAGTTGGTTATCCTTGGGTCTGTCCGTGGTAATGCTTTCATTCTAGTTAATAAATCGAAAGATGTGAATTTTGCCTGTAAGTAAGAAAGGTCTGAGACAAGATGACCATCTTTCTCTCTTTTTTGTCGTGATGGTATTAGTATGATTCTTAATTTAGGGAAGAGTTAACACTTGAGTGATGATTTAGAAAATTCTCACCATGGTTTCATTAATTTATAATTTGCAGCTGATGCTATTCTTTTCTCTGATTCTGTTAAGATTAGAAATCTTAAACTTTTACTTTATCTCTTTGAGAATTGTCTGGGCTTAAAATTAACTTTCATAAATCTTCCGCTATATGGTTAGAATGTTTCTCTTTTTAACAAAATTTAGGTCCCTCTTTCTTATGTGCTAGATTGGTTCCTTTCTTATTACTTATTTAAGCATGCTGGTAAGTTAATTCTTTCAAATTACCAATCTCTGTTGGATAAGGTTGAACTTAAGTTGGCTTTTTGGAAAGGTTCCTCGTAATGGGGGTCGGCTTGTTCTTCTTAATTCTATTATCTCAGCTCTTCTTATTTGATGTCTGTTTATTATCTTTATGATTAGTACAAGAATTGACAAGATTCATAAGGCTTTCTTCTGATTTGGTTGTACCTCTGTTAGTAGGATTAAATTCAATGATGTTGGAAAATTATTTCTAAATCTAAACATCAAGACAGTTTACGTATTATTAATCTTCATGACCATAATCAAACCATTTTAGATAAGTGGTTATGGCTTACTAATACTAAACCTAATGTTGATTGAGTTCGTTTTTTTAGTCTAGACCTTTTTGCATACATATACTTGATTGTTTAGATGGTATGAGTTTGTTTGGTGACTTAACATGTGGAAATGTGTTTGGACAAGTAATTTTAGTTTTAGATGTGTTACTATAATTCTACTATGGTGATGGTAAGAATGTGAAATTCTGGTTGGTTGTGTATGTGGGGTTCCTCTACTTATGGCATATCCCTCCTTTTTTGAACTTGTTAGTGATCCTAAAGCTTTAGTTTATTCTTAGTATACCATGATAGAATGATCTAGTCCATGGAATGGAGTATCAAGTTTCGTCGAGCTATGGATGTTTCTTTAGTTTCTCCCTTAGTAGATGTATCGGTTTTCTCAACTCTTATATTTGGTTAGCTTTTAATGCTTTAACTTGGTATTAGTTTTCTAATGATCAATTTTTGATTAATCCTTTCTATAAATTTTTACTCTTTAGTGGGTCCGTGGTGGGCGGAGTAAGATTATTTGAAAGAATATTGCCCCACTAAATGTTCACATCCTTGTTTGGTTATTTGTGAAAATATAAGCTTCTTGCTATGGATAATTTACATAAGAGAGACAATTTAATTCTTTCTCCCTGTGTTTTTTGCAAATCACATTATGAATCCGCTTTTCATTTATTTGTTTCTTGCCATTCTCTCTATGTCATATGGTCTTTCTTTAAATATTGTTTTTCATTTAATTTAAGCATTCCTCTTTCCTCCTGAGGACCTCTCGAAGAAGCAAGTAAATTAGACAATGTTTACTCTGGGATATGGTAATGGTTACTTTTATTTGGGTCATTTGGACCGAGAGGAATCATCATAGTTTTAATTATTCCCGTCTTTCCTTTGAGGATTTACTAGATTTTATTTTATTTTTGTTGATCTTTGAGCAGATACTCTTTCAATTCCCCAAAAGCATCAAGTGGATACGTCTCTTCTTACATATTCCAGAAAGAAAACTCAAAGCTATTCCTCTGCTAAAGATGTTGTTGACCTCCATTTGGCTGCCAATGATGCTATGACCTTGGTGATTCATCCAGATTTTGTCTAGTGGTCTAGTTAGCTATTATTGTTAGGATTAGACTTTGTTTGGTTCTGTTGGTATTGTATGTACCTTGAGTGTTATCCTGTTTTGGCAATGGATGTCACCTTCTGGAGTACAAATTATTAGATATATATACAGTTTATGGCGAAGCATAGGCTCCATCATATTGTCTCAAAAAACTGAATGTAAATAATCCAATACATACCTATTGTCTCAAAATAACTAACTATAAATAATCCAATACATATTAGTTTTCTGTTTAGTGACCTCGATAGGTGCGGCTCTCAAGCTCTAACTTCAACTCAGCTCTATATTTTCGAAGCAACAAATGATGAAGAATTTATTTCAAAGTTACATTAACCCCGTTTCTGCGGTTACGTATCAACTACCATACGATCAAAAAATCGACGATATGGTTTCAGTCGAGCTTGTTATACTTGTTTGCAAGCTCCCATCTTTTAACATAGATGAGAATAATGCTACACATTTGATTTGAAAGTCATTGAGAAACCAAAGACTACTACTCAGAAAGATAAAAATGCAATATATTATAAGAATGAACAATGAAGAGTGAGGAATTTTGTACATGCCTCCCGAATTTGATGTTGATGCGGCGGTAATCAAAGGGGCGGCGGCCGTCGACTCTGAGGTCAGAGAGTAGAGCGGTCTCGATGAACTTCTTCTCGTTGACGGTAATCCGACAGTTGTTGGCCAATCTCTGATCCATTTCCACCCAGCAGTGTTTTGATCGGAAAAAGTTTGAGAAACGGGAGAGAGAAAGGAATTGACGCACGCTCTCTTCCATATCCTTCTCCTTCGTCTTCTTCAAAACAAGCCGAAGGAAGCCGGTTTTCTCTTTCTCTTCAAAAAAAAGGCCGAATGGAGAGAGAGGAGAAGCGGAGATCGGAGGTTTAGGGTTTTGGAATTAGTTTTAGGGTTATCAATATGAGATTTGCTCCGCGCACTCGCCGCTATTTACAAGTTTGTCATTCTACTCCCGTGCACATACCACTTGAATGGACCAATTTCACCACACCAAGAACAAACAAAAAAGCAATTGGATATGTGATTGAGGGAGAGAATTCTCACTGTGTTAGCATGAGTATGGTATAATGGAGTAGAATGGTATTGTTAACAGTTGGAATCGTCGAACAAAAAGATTGGTCCAAGGAGGGCGTCTTTAATGACGTGGACCTTTGTTGACTTAAAGAGTGAGACCCGAGTACAACTAGATCTGGGTCAAGAAGGGCCGAACCCAGGCTATCAAAGAAAAGCCCGACTTAACTCGGGATTGCTCCGAACTATATGATTTACTTGATGAGTCGTCTGCTGAGCTATCTGCAACACAAACAATCGTCGAGTGGGTCGGGTCTGGGTTCCGACCCAATCTCTTAACCATTTCTTCTTAAAAAAATTTCTTCACACACTAGTGAATGCCCGTGTACAGAGGGCACGGCAAAGATCATCTCACAGACGCGAAACCGACGAGAACAAATGGCTCATGGACTAAATGCCGACGGGGCAGTCGTCTTCCGGACGCAAGAACGATGAAGACAGTCGTCTCCCGTATGCAATATCGACGGCCAAAAGAAACATCGGTCAGTTGTGCAGGGCGCAATAGCAAGGACTAAAGCGAAAAAAGCACGGTGCAAAATGGCAAAAGAGCGATGGGAAACTCGTAAATAGGGGGACTATGTGGTGTCTTTGGGTTTTATGAAAAAACAATGATAAGTTTGCAGATAAGGGGAATGTGGTGTGCTTTTTTTTATGTTTACACCAATATACCCAATCCCACCCACCCCCTCACTCTATTGGGCCCACTCTCCCAAACACTTTGTCCTAGTATGACAATGGGGTGGCACATAGGACAATCCTTTGTCCCATTGAGACAAAATTCAAAATAAATATTTTTCACATACTTTTTTCCCAACACAAAAAGCAAACATCATTTAAATTTTCTATCCAAGCTTTAATTTTCATCCCAATGTCTTCCAAATTTCAATTTCAAACCATTTTTCATATTATCGTTGTCATAGTCAGTATTATAGTCGCCAATATTTGTTCTAGTCATACTTTGGTGTTCACGTAGGACAAAGTTTAAAAAAGCCCTCATTTGTATAATAGATAGACAGATACATACATACATATAGAATAATGCAAGGTTTTAGGTCTCGGTCTCGGTCTCGGTATCGTTCTTTCCAAAATTTAGGTTTCGGTATCGGTATCGCCCATTTCGGTGGTTTCGGAAGCAAGTTTCGGTTTCGTTTGTATCGCTAGTTTCGGCAGTTTCGTTTCGGGTATCGGTTTCGGTTTCGGAGATACTTTACATACGTATATACTATATACACACAGTGATGGTTTTGGAGATTCTTAAATCTAAACCCATCAAATACTATTAAATACTTAACAAACTAAAATATTAATCATATACTATCAAATACTAAATACTAAATAGATAAACTAAATTTGAGTTCGTAATCATATTAAATACTAAATACCTAAAGTTTGGTACTTAAATACTAAATATTAGATAAATGAATAAATCCTAAAGCTTGCCTTGCGCACCCACCGTTTTACCTTGCGCACAAATCACTTATTTACAAGTTTGCCAAAAAAAAAATCGCTAGGCGTTGCTTTGCGTGCCCCCCATTTTGCTTTGCGCACATACCACTTATTTACACGGTTGCCACAAAAAATCTGCTTGCTATGTGCATCGACTGTTTTACTCTATGCACATACCACTTATTTACAAGTTTGCCTTTTTAAAAACACAGCATCTCCTGAAAGACGACTCGGGCCTCTCTCTCTATTTGCTCTCTGTCTCTCTCACGCTAGATGGTTGAGGTGGGGTGGCAAGGCAGGAGGAGTGTTCGGTGAGGCGACGACGCGTTGCGGTTAGTTCAATTTTTTCATCATCTTCCTTTTTCCTTTTTCTTCTTTTTCTGCAATTTTTTCTTGGTTTTGCCTCTTCTTCGTCTAATTCTTCATCATTTTCAAGCCGAAACCCTAGGGTTTTCTCCTCTCTTTTAACCGAGCTTTCTTTGCAACCTATTGATTCACAAAAGTATTTGGGATTTTTAGAGAATTTTAATTTAATTACACATTCTTTTTCCTCCGTCTTCGACCGATGCTAAATGGTATCGGTCTATTTTGGCAGGTATCGGCCGAAACTGAACAGTATCGGTCAGTTTCGGTCGGTATCGGCCGAAACTGAACGATATCGTACAATATCGGGCGATACCGAAACTAACCCCTAGTTTCGGTCTCGTTACCCACCGATACCGATACGATACGGGCGATACGCAGGGGTATCGGCCGAAACCTCAAACCATGGAATAATGTGTATCTTACGTCATATGCGGCAAAGCCTCATATGCACTCTCACTCCGTAATATTATTGTCGATCCTTATGCGCCGAAGCAACATTGGGATTTTTGGCTCTCTCTCTAACATTATTGTCATCCCTATGGTGTGGTTGTTGGCTTGATATCCCCATATGGGCTGCTAACCCAAGGGAGGTTGGTGGTGGGTTGGTACACCAACCCAAGGGGGTTTGTCGTCCCTCCAGGGCTCGCCGGGCTTCTGGTTCGAGTCCATCCCCGACGGCCTCCCACCATCAGACCCGACCGCCAACCAGGACTTCCCTTCGCTGTGCCTTGCCGTTCGAGATAATTACCTAACTGCCCCATTTTGTCAACTCCTGAAGAGGCTCAACGAGCCGTCTTCAGGAGTCCCTCCAATCACCTGCATTGTTTCAGATACAGTAGCCAGCTTCACGCTTGAAGTTGCGGCAGAATTTGGGATTCATGATGTGTCCTTTTGCTCAGTCAGTGCGTTCGCCTTCATGGGATGCATCCAGTATAACGAACTTCAAGATCGAGGACTGGTGCCCCTCAAAAGTAAGAAGATCTAAGCATTGATCTAAAGTTACATTACAGTTTATATACTCTATACATTCAATGTTCTGGCAACTGTTAACAATGCTACCAAGTATCTATTGTGTCAAAGATCGGTTGGCTCGTACACGCATTGGACCATGTGATCGTCCAACGCGACGTGAACCGGTCGATCACTTCATATATATTTCCTGATATTCATTGCTAATCACTAGGTGAAGATGACATTGCTAATGGATATCTTGACGCTCCTTTGGACTGGATACCCGGGATGAAGAACATGCGGCTGAAAGATATTGCAGGCTTCATACGAATGACAGTTCCCGATGACATCCTCTTCAATTTCGTGAGAGATGAATGTCAAGCAGCCAAGCAAGCGGCCGCAATCGTCATAAACACCTTCGAAGAGTTGGAGCATGAAGTTCTTGATGCAATGTCACTGATCCTTCCTCCCATCTACACAGTAGGCCCCCTCAATTTGCTGGAACATCAAACTCTCGACAACTCGCAAGATGCAATCGGATCGAATAACCTGTTGGAGGAGGATGTCAGCTGTTTGAAATGGTTGGACGGGAGGGGGCCCGGGGCGGTGATATACGTTGAATTTTGGGAGTTTAGCGGTCATGACCGACGAGCAATTGAACGAGTTTGTGTGGGGGTTGTCCAATTGCGGGCATGACTTCCTGTGGGTTGTCAGGCCTGATGGCGTGGTGGGCGACGCTGCGACTCTGCCCATGGGGTTTGTGGACGAGACGAGCGAGAGGGGTTTGGTGACGACGTGGTGCCCGCAGGGGGATGTGCTGACGCACCCGTCGATCAGAGGGTTCTTGACGCATTGCGGATGGAACTCAATGATGGAGACCATAATCCAATACATATTAGTTTTCTATTTAGTGACCTCGATAGGTGCAGCTCTCAAGCTCTAACTTCAACTCAGCTCTATATTATCGAAGCAACAAACGATGAAGAATTTATTTCAAAGTTACATTAACCCCGTTTCTGCGGTTACGTATCAACTACCATACAATCAAAAAATCGACGATATGGTTTCAGTCGAGCTTGTTATACTTGTTTGCAAGTTCCCATCTTTTAACATAGATGAGAATAATGCTACACATTTGATTTGAAAGTCATTAAGAAACCAAAGACTACTACTCAGAAAGATAAAAATGCAATATACTATAAGAATGAACAATGAAGAGTGAGGAATTTTGTACATGCCTCCCGAATTTGATGTTGATGCGGCGGTAATCAAAAGGGCGGCGGCCGTCGACTCTGAGGTCAGAGAGTAGAGCGGTCTCGATGAACTTCTTCTTGTTGACGGTAATCCGACAGTTGTTGGCCAATCTCTGATCCATTTCCACCTAGCAGTGTTTCGATCGGGAAAATTTTGAGAAACGGGAGAGAGAGGAATTGACGCACGCTCTCTTCCCTATCCTTCTCCTTCGTCTTCTTCAAAACAAGCCGAATGAAGTCGGTCTTCTCTTTCTCTTCAAAAAAAAGGCCGAATGGAGAGAGAGAGGAGAAGAGGAGATCGGAGGTTTAGGGTTTTGGAATTAGTTTTAGGGTTATCAATATGAGATTTGCTCCGCGCACCCACTGTTTTACTCCACGCACTCGCCGCTATTTACAAGTTTGTCATTCCGCTCCCGTACACATACCACTTGAACGGACCAATTTCAACACACCGAGAACAAACAAAAAAGCAATTGGATATGTGATTGAGGGAGATAGAATTCTCACTGTGTTAGCATAAGTATGGTATAATGGAGTAGAATGGTATTGTTAACAGTTGGAATCGTCGAACAATAAGATTGGTCCAATGAGGGCGTCTTTAGTGACGTGGACCTTTGTTGACTTAAAGAGTGAGACCCGAGTACAACTAGATCTCGGTCAAGAAGGGCCGAACCCAGGCTATCAAAGAAAAGCCCGACTTAACTCGGGATTGCTCCGAACTATATGATTTACTTGATGAGTCGTCTGCTGAGCTATCTGTAACACAAACAATCATCGAGTGGGTCGGGTCTGGGTTCCGACCCAATCTCTTAACCATTTCTTCTTAAAAAAATTTCTTCACACACTAGTGCATGCCCGTGTACAGAGGGCACGGCAAAGATCGTCTCACAGACACGAAACCGACGAGAACAAATGGCTCATGGACTAAATGCCGACGGGTCAGTCGTCTTCCGGACGCAAGAACGATGAAGACAGTCGTCTCCCGTATGCAATATCGACGGCCAAAAGAAACATCGGTCAATCGTGCAGGGCGCAATAGCAAGGATAAAGCGAAAAAAGCACGGTGCAAAATGGCAAAAGAGCGATGGGAAACTCGTAAATAGGGGGACTATGTGGTGTCTTTGGGTTTTATGAAAAAACAATGATAAGTTTGCAGATAAGGGGAATGTGGTGTGCTTTTTTTTATGTTTACACCAATATACCCAATCCCACCCACCCCCTCACTCTATTGGGCCCACTCTCCCAAACACTTTGTCCTAGTATGACAATGGGGTGGCACATAGGACAATCCTTTGTCCCATTGGGACAAAATTCAAAATAAATATTTTTCACATACTTTTTTCCCAACACAAAAAGCAAACATCATTTAAATTTTCTATCCAAGCTTTAATTTTCATCCCAATGTCTTCCAAATTTCAATTTCAAACCATTTTTCATATTATCGTTGTCATAGTCAGTATTATAGTCGCCAATATTTGTTCTAGTCATACTTTGGTGTTCACGTAGGACAAAGTTTAAAAAAGCCCTCATTTGTATAATAGATAGACAGATACATACATACATATAGAATAATGTGTATCTTACGTCATATGCGGCAAAGCCTCATATGCACTCTAACTCCGTAATATTATTGTCGATCCTTATGCGCCGAAGCAACATTGGGGTTTTGGCTCTCTCTCTCTAACATTATTGTCATCCCTATGGTGTGGTTATTGGCTTGATATCCCCATATGGGCTGCTAACCCAAGGGGGGTTGGTGGTGGGTTGGTGCACCAACCCAAGGGGGGTTTGTCGTCCCTCCAGGGCTCGCCGGGCTTCCGGTTCGAGTCCATCCCCGACGGCCTCCCACCATCAGACCCGACCGCCAACCAGGACTTCCCTTCGCTGTGCCTTACCGTTCGAGATAATTACCTAATTGCCCCATTTCGTCAACTCCTGAAGAGGCTCAACGAGCCGTCTTTAGGAGTCCCTCCAATCACCTGCATTGTTTCAGATACAGTAGCCAGCTTCACGCTTGAAGTTGCGGCAGAATTTGGGATTCCTGATGTGTCCTTTTGCTCAGTCAGTGCGTGTGCCTTCATGGGATGCATCCAGTATAAAGAACTTCAAGATCGAGGACTGGTGCCCCTCAAAAGTAAGAAGATCTAAGCATTGATCTAAAGTTACATTACAGTTTATATACTCTATACATTCAATGTTCTGGCAACTGTTAGCAATGCTACCAAGTATCTATTGTGTCAAAGATCGTGTAGGCTCGTACGCGCATTGGACCATGTGATCGTCCAACGCGACGTGAACGGGTCGATCACTTCACATATATTTCCTGATATTCGTTGCTAATCACTAGGTGAAGATGACATTGCTAATGGATATCTTGACGCTCCTTTGGACTGGATACCCGGGATGAAGAACATGCGGCTGAAAGATATTGCAAGCTTCATACGAACGACAGTTCCCGATGACATCCTCTTCAATTTCGTGAGAGATGAATGTCAAGCAGCCAAGCAAGCGACCGCAATCGTCATAAACACCTTCGAAGAGTTGGAGCATGAAGTTCTTGATGCAATGTCACTGATCCTTCCTCCCATCTACACAGTAGGCCCCCTCAATTTGCTGGAACATCAAACTCTCGACAACTCGCAAGATGCAATCGGATCGAATAACCTGTTGGAGGAGGATGTCAGCTGTTTGAAATGGTTGGACGGGAGGGGGCCCGGGGCGGTGATATACGTGAATTTTGGGAGTTCAGCGGTCATGACCGACGAGCAATTGAACGAGTTTGCGTGGGGGTTGTCCAACTGCTCAAGTGCAACTATTTTGGCAATTGCAGCGAATCCTACTATGGAGGACTTGTTATTGAAAGAGGAAAATCAATTAGAATTTTTTAGGATTTTCTTTTGAGTTTGAATTTGTTAAGAGTTTATTTTTTATTTGTTTTTAAGTATAAGTCAAATTGAAATGTGTAGTTTTCTTATATTTAAAGTTCTAAGTTAAGTTTTTAGCCTTATTTGTTAAAGATAAATTTTAATGCTAGTATGAGGATTGAAGAATTGGTTTCCCTAAAAGGTATTTATGCTATGAATTGAAAGGTGAAACATTGAATTGGAAACTAAGAGAATTATGAGAAAATTATTAGTGGGTTGCAATAAACTTTAATTTTTTCGTTGAATCTCTTTGCATGTGATGTAAATAGAAGCATGGATCTTATAGATTGGTATCAAAACCAATGTTATCTTTAATGACATTTTAGTCATCAATCTCTAACCCATTATATTGCCCAAATCTTTTCATTCCTATTTCTTTCCCGAATCCCACCACAAAACCCGAGATTTTAAACCTCATCAGCTGTCATGTCTTCATCAATTGGTATTAGAGTTCCATCTTCTTTTTCTTTGATTTCCTTTAGATTGGGATTAGAATATGTTTTAGATTTAGTCTAAAAAAATTAAATAAAGGAAAATGATGATTTTTTAAAAAAATAACTTTTATTGTTCATCGCTACTGTTCATCATTCTGTACACCAATACTTTTCATTGTTCTGTGCACCAATATTGTTCATCGACATTATTTATGGTATTGTTCAATAGGATTAATGAGTTAACCATATGATTTTTTAGCCATGGTCCAATTTTCGAGCAGCCAGATTCAACCAAGAGCAATTTGAGTTCTGAATATTTTTTTGGAGTATTATGGACTATCTTTATGTGGGTTTCTACTGTTTCTTATAATGAATGCATATCTAGACGTCAACTTTATATATTGCAATTCATCTCAACTTTTGAATGATCCTATTGGAATCATAGATATAAAGATTGTGAGCTATTATTGAATATTTCTTCACTTGCTGCAGATTGCCCGACGAGTACTTATATGCCAGATGGAAGCTAGCAAGAGATATCTTCATGGATCGATTATGTTGAAGGTTATCAACAATGATCATTGATTAAATCAAGTTTCAACATCGGTATCTCCCCAGATGCCCACCAATCTACCGTTAGGTCTAATCATCGTCAAAGAGCCTAATCAATGAATTGAAAAAGACTAACCCTAGGCGTGAAGATAGAAATGCTAGCATCAATGACTAAGATACTTGCTATGCTAGAATTATGCAGAAAGAATCAAGTAGTGGAAGAAGTAGAAGTAGCAATATAGCCCAAATCGGATTCCCAAAAAATAGCTAGAGTTGACGCCACATCTCAAGTCTAAGTCATAGACCGAGTCTGAGATGGAACCATAGTCAAAGAAAGTCTGAGTTGGATCTTAAACCTGAGTTGGAACCCCAATCAAAGATAAAGTCACAGGTAAAGTTCAAAACAACTTATCTTGTTGCGAAGCTTAGACTTAAGACATGTTGTGACCTGCTTATTCCTAGGTGAGTATAATCCAATTCCAAATTCCAAAT
Source organism: Scilla litardierei (assembly GCA_030789695.1). Classification (NCBI taxonomy): domain Eukaryota; kingdom Viridiplantae; phylum Streptophyta; class Magnoliopsida; order Asparagales; family Asparagaceae; genus Scilla; species Scilla litardierei. The sequence continues at coordinate 132,504,394 of CM061139.1, forward strand.
GCCTGGACATATTGACTTTGTTATTTCATATTTTCACCTGCCTACCTATCGACATATTGTGTACCTTTCTAATATCTTTCTAAAATATTCTCCCCAAGATATTTGCTTGAGTTACCAACTTGCTTCATTTTAAGACTTGATGATGAATTTTTTCTCACTAGGAAGATTTGACATGGAACAAGATATAAGCGGGTTCAAACACAATTATTTTGAAAATTGGAGCAAATCCAACTCTGTTGAAGACTTATAATAAAGAGAAAGGAATTAGAATTTGTTCGGAATTTTCTTTTTAAGTTTGGGTTTGTTAGAAGTTTTTCTATTTGGTTTCGGTTTGAGTCAAATAGGATTTGTAGTTTTCTTATATTTAAAGTTTTAACATGAACTTTTTTGTAGCATTACATAAGAAAGAAAATTTTAGAATCTAGTAATATTATTTTTCTTATGATTTAAGTTTCATCTTCCTATAAAAAGTTCTTCATCTATTTCAATATAATAGAGTTATAAACTAAGAGAGAACTATCAGTGATTTGCGATGAACCATATTACTTCTTTGAATTACTTTGCATGTGATGCGATTAAGTCTGTGTGTGTGTGTGATTTGCCTGGGTGAAAGACCCGGATAACCATCTTTATTTTTACTCCCCAATTCTAGTTCCTTTTATTCTTTCTTAATCCTTTTCTTTTCCAAATCTCACAACAAACCATAGATTTAAAGCCCCTACCATCGCATGTCTGTCAATATATGCCTAAGAAAGCTCCAATAAACTTCTAACATGTTACTAGAAACGTCTCACAACTCCTATGGTTCTGCTACTTATAGAAAGTTAAATAAATAGCCGATCAATTAACCCAATGATTCACACGGCTTAAAGCAGGAGTCATGTTAAAGCAAACAGAACTGTTTTGGTGTTATAGTAGTCTCATGGTACATTGGTATGCCAGTGTCAGGTACCATGTTACATAAACAGATGCATTAGCATGCAGTTTCAGGACCGTCCCTCAATAGCTTCCATACAATTTTTCAAATGTTTCCTCCCGTTTCATCCTCCAAGTGCTCATATAATTAGATGCTTAGACGTTATTACTTACCATTGATGCGGTTAGCACAGCCTACAGCCAACCAGTTTCTTGTTTTGTGCTTGAGAAAACTGGATGGTACAACTGAGAAATTATTTTAAAAACTCATCAATTCACTCTATCCTCAAACGTGTAGCATGAGTTAGAAAAACAAAAGCGCATTGACATAGTCTTGTCCCTTTGTTATGTAGTTAAATTAATAGTTTCATTCTTTTGTTAAGTTGTCTATTTAAGTGTCATTTTCTTGGGGAGAAATGCATGTAGGCTAACAAGACACTAACGGGGGAAAGAAGCCAACATTGAAGCCAGGTATATGCATTGCATGTGCTAATGCAATATTGAAAAAGCCAACATGCATTGGCACAATGCAAGAGATGAGCATTATCAGGATAATATGTGTCTATTATTTTCAAAGATAACATTTGCAAGAGGAATATAAGTCATGCTTTTAAAAAAAATTAATATAAATTGCTCCGTGCAACTATAGATTTCATGTTAAGACAGAAGAAAGCTCAGTTGCAATCCTCTTCATTCAACTAGACAAATTACTCCGAACAACACCTCTTCGTGCAACTAGACAAATTACTCCTTACAACACCTCTTCGTGCTACTAGACAAATTACTATTTACAACACCTCTTTGTGCAACTAGACAAATTACTCATACGACACCTCTTTGTGCAACTATAGAAGTTACATCATACTCTCAGAGGTCAGATCTACCACGTTTCTGGAAGTCTGCTAACTGCCAATACTGCTACGGTTCAAAAAGAACTAGTCCACGGAGGAGGAAACACTGTTGGTTATCAGACGGCATAAATATGTCCCCTATCATTACCAATTGGATGGACAAGTCACACATCCTAAAATATTTTGAAATTTTAAAGGTACCATTTTAACAATTTTATTGTCTACATTTTGGAATTCTAAATATTTGAAAATCTAACATCGCCAACTGGATGAACTAGTCAAACATTATAAAACCTTTGAAGTAGTAAATATTTTGAAATTGAGGCTGCAGGAGCTACGCTGGCACCACAGGTGAACCCTCCCATGCCGCCCACTGCATGCCATCGACCTCGCCTTGAGATCAGTGTGTTCCTGATCTCAAGGGGAGATCAGGGGTGGCACCGCAGGGTTCCCCTGCAGTGCCAACACCGCTCCTGTGTTCTCTTTGAAATTATAATGTTTATGCAGAGAAAATACAGGTAACTAAACAGGTCATCGGTTCAGCAAATTGTCCTTGCATACATCTAAAAGCAGCTTTCTTCGAGTTGAAGCATCAATGACAAGGAAAGTGGTAACAACTCGACTAAAATTCAATACAACTGACTCCCATTATGATTGCATGGTTAACAAGTAGAATTTGATGGTACACCATCCACTCTAACTTAGAAAACTTTCTTACAATAGAATAACCGAACAAGCATAAAAATGCAGCAGATCACTTCCTGCACCTAACATGCAAATGTTGCAAATGTTGCAAATGTTGCAACTTACAGACCAAATTTATACTCAACTTCGTCTCCATGTTATTAATGCAAATCCAATACTTAAGCTTCAAAGAACATGGATACAACAAATACCGGAAAACAATGTGAATGCACAAAAATGAAAACCGTGATATACATACGAAGTTTTGTGTAAAAAGTTTAACCTATGAGACAAGGTTCCGAAGTTGCCGAACTGCTTGGGGAGATCCATCCATATAATATAATGCTCCTGTCAGTCCCACCCGGATATCCACCCTGTTAAGTTCTAGCTCTGTCAAGTTTAGAATCTGCAACCATTTTGCATGGTCAGGACATACAGTGTTTCCATCAATAACAGCGAAAAAAGGACGGAAACATTTTAGCCAAATTTACAATAAAAATAAATCTCATAATCTGTCTCAGTTTCTGAGTTGTAATTAAGACACTTAAAGCCAAAAGGTTACAAGCTGTCGTCTAATGGTACATAAAGTTTCTTTACAATACATTTTTTTGAAATACGAACAAGGTAAAGCAGATCATGGCCAATATGATGGTCATAATCCGAACACATGCCCAATTATGTCCCATAGTCAAAGTAAAATTGCTAAATTGCCAGAAGTTATAGGCACGATAGTCTCTTGTTAGACTGCCAGAAAAAAGGGCATAATTATGCGACCGCGTCAGCACTTGCGCAATAAGATACTCTGCATAGAGTACTCGTTGCATTTTGCATTGTGTGTTAGCTCAACTTCTTGCATTTATTACCAACAGTTTTTTCCAGGTAATATATGGACTCAATGCATGTACATACTGGACCCTCAGAGACCTGGTGCTAAAACAAAAGTCAGATATAAGATTCAACCAACTGAAAACCTATCGAATGAGGTGAATATAGTTGTCAGGAAGCATCGTGTTTTGGGAGAGGAATTTGTTGGGTATCTTACATTACCTCTGGTACTCTGCACAAGAAATGAATGAGATTTGCCCTTTCATAAGAATATGTAAGAATATGTTGGTGGAGTTTGTAAGAATATGTTGGTGGAGTTGTCGACATTCAAGCCCTTTCATATAACAATAGGTCTCAACAATGGAGTAAAACTGCATGTCAAGGAGCATCCATGGAAGGAATGACCAAATGTTTATAATAGATTATATGTATATATCCAATCATGAATAAAATGGTCGTAAGTTCTTGGTTTTGACAACTACGGTGCCCATCATGTGCTAGCTTTCTTTCTTCTTTCTTTTTTCTTTTTGTTATTAGAATGGGAATATTTTCATAAAAACAAGAGTTCGTGATGCGATTCGCTAGGGATTTGAAGATAAAAATGGGATTTTTATTGGAATTTCAGATCTCACAATTAAAAGGGAACCCTAATACAATAATCTACTTGCTAACTAATAACTAGAAGACAATTCTTAACCTAGGGGGAAAAGCCGTAGTCCTAATACAATTAATCTAAGGGATAAAATAAAATACTCTCAACAATTTTCGCCTCCGAATTAGGGCCGGCTCAACCCCCTTAAATAGCCAAACACCCCCCAAAAGTCATTTTACCCAAATGCCCCTCTTCCCAAATACCGGCCGCAACACTACTCCGCCCCGGAAAAACCACCTTGTCCTCAAGGTGATGCGTGAAGGGTATGGTCAGCTACTCCACGTGCAGGTGCTCCGGATCATCGTCCACGCCGGCCTCCAACATTATCACACTTTCTTCTCCCTCTTCTTCGTCATTCACTATCAGGATCTGAAGAGTACGATTTCCGCACCGGTGCCCTGGGGTAAACTTCTCGTCGCATTTGAAACAATGGCCCTTGGTCCGTTTGTCACGAATCTCTGCCTCGGTCATTCTTCGTGTATGCCCCCCATGTCGTAGTTCCATCCCCTTCTCCTTGGTAACCACTGTGCCGTCAGTGGATGTTGCCCCTCCTGCGGCCCCCTTTTGTCCTCCTCCCGGATCCGGCACTCTAAAGGTAGAGCCTCCCCACGTTCCGCGGGCTCTCCGCTCCGTCTCCTGGTGATCCTCCACCTTCCTGGCCAGCGTCATCATCACGCGCAAACCCACGGGCTCAAACTGCCTCAGCCCCGACCTCACCGTAGGCTTCAGCCCCTTCATGAAACAGCCCTCCAGTGACTCCTCAGAGACTCCCCGAACTCGGTGGCAGAGCGACTCGAACTTCTTGATGTAATCACCCACGCTCCCCTCCTGCCTCAGCGAGTACAGCCTCTCGAACACGCCGCCAGTCGGACCTCCTCCAAATCGCTCTGTCAAGAGCGTCGTAAACTCAGCCCAGGTCTGAAAAGGCCGCTGCTGATCGGTCCAACGGAACCAGCCCAAAGCCTCTCCCTCCAGGCAGACCCCTATCGCCCGTAGCCAATCCTCCCCTGGGACAGCGGACACCTCAAAGTACCTCTCCACTCGGTACAGCCAGTCGTCTGGGTCGCCTCCCTCAAAGACAGGCACCTCCAGCTTCCTCAGGCGCCTCTCGCCAGCGAATCCCCCTCTCTCCTGCGGCTGGAATCCTCCCCTGTGCTGGTATCCCTGTCGCATGTCTGGAACGTACGCCTCAGCCCGCTCACGGTAGCCCCCTCTGCTCCGTGCCCCTGTCAGCCTCCCTGATGGTGTCCAAACTCCGCCTGGTGCCCTCCTGGAGGATCCTGGTACGCTCTCCAATCTCCCGTCACTCCCCCAAAAGGTGGGGGCTGAGTCGACGGGCCTCCTGTGGTCTGGTGGGGCCCTCCACCCTGCTGCAGTCCTCCGCCGGGTCCCCCAAAAGTCTGAAAACCTCCAAATTGCGCTCCACGAACCTCGGGTGGGGCCCCCGGGGGACGAGGACCCTGCGGATCCAACTGTCGGACGTCCTGGGGGGCCGGTGGGCCCCCCCCAGGGGTCAGGTGGGCCTCGGATCCCCCCTCTGGGGTCGGCCGAGGCCCCCCAGGCCGCCGCCTGGGCCGGCCGGCCCTGGAAGTGGGCCGGCGGGCCCCAGGCGGCGGCGGCAGTGTCTGCCGAGGCCGCCTGGGGGGCGGCAGGGTCGGTCGCCCCTCCCATGGCCCTGGCGGCCTGCCGCCGCCTCCCAGGGGGTTCGCCGACCCCCCCAGATGTATCTGGGGGGCCGGCGGCCACCCTGGGGGGTTCCGGGTGGCCGGAATTCCCCCACAAGGGCTTGTGTCGTCGCGGCGCGGCGGCGCGTGGGCTTGGTGGATCCCCCACGCGTTGTCTCCTTGGTCAAACCCTCCATCGTCGTCTAGATCCGGTTCATCTTCCAAAAAAATTGTCTTTTTACCCTTGTCCTTCGCCAAAGGTGGCTCCTTTTTGCTCGGATCCGCTTTTGGGATAAGATGAGCGGTCAACGCCGCTATTGCCTCCGTCAATTCCGAAAGTTTTGCATCCGTTTTCCCTTGATTTGCTTTTATCTCCGCCATCTTGGCCTCCGTCTTCTCTTGATTTTCTTTTATCTCCTTCCGGATCTCCGCGGCCGTCTCCGCGTCTTCCTTCCTTAGATCGATGAAACCCTTGCTGATTTGGGCTTCAATCCTCTCAACCTTCCCCTCCAAGATTTCAATCCGCTCCGTTGCACGCGTGTTTGCCATGGATCAAACCGCTCTGATACCAATTGATGCGATTCGCTAGGGATTTGAAGATAAAAATGGGATTTTTATTGGAATTTCAGATCTCACAATTAAAAGGGAACCCTAATACAATAATCTACTTGCTAACTAATAACTAGAAGACAATTCTTAACCTAGGGGGAAAAGCCGTAGTCCTAATACAATTAATCTAAGGGATAAAATAAAATACTCTCAACAATTTTCGCCTCCGAATTAGGGCCGGCTCAACCCCCTTAAATAGCCAAACACCCCCCAAAAGTCATTTTACCCAAATGCCCCTCTTCCCAAATACCGGCCGCAACAGTTCGCTACGTTCTATTTCTACCGGGTAAAACCCTACATAGCCAGATGCCCACTTTCACACCCACAAAAGCTTCTACATATAACAATACTACCAATAGTTGGCCCTTGCAGACAGTTAGCCACATGATTTGTACAGTTTTTATGTCATCTTACTTTAAGTGACACTGGGAAAATATGGTCTAATCATGTTTAAGTTAGAAAGGAGATCAAGGGTATTAACTGCTAGATCTGGATGGACAAAGAGACACCAGAGTGGAAGTGAATAGTGCCATTTAAAATTAATCAACAAAGATATCAAAAGAGTTATCACTTAATATCTTTAATAACCAAATTGCAGTAATATAGCAACGGAATACAAATAAATGTACTACAATTGTAAAAGGACTAGAGATACTATAAACCAGAAAGCAATCGTAAACATAAAAGTCTTATCCTGATTCGGTCTCCATAACCTACTCCAATTCCCAATCTTCTTGCTTGAGATTTCCATTATATCTCACTTGCAAACCCGCAACATCAAATCTTACAGCTTGAGAAACAACATTGTCAAATACACAAACTAATCTCAATAACATGAGAAATCACTTTCAGACCAGAAAGTAAAATCACATCCCTCAACAGCCGAGGAAATTTTTTAATAGAAAAATGAAATACAACTCTCATATAACCTTGAAATCACATACATGTGAATCTAAAGATGGTTAAGAAGTGTGATTCTATTCATTAGAATGAAAACTTTGAAGAACAGATTTTGGATATATTTTTAGCTTTTCTTTTGGCACAAATAGAGATGAGAAATCAAAACTTTTGTATTGGTCAAATCTTGCTGAACATATGCAGGTTTAATCGCTATTTATAAAGGGAAATATCATCTCTAAGAAGATTACAAAATAACACATCTTACATATAAAAAAGATTTTATTCTAAAAGCCAACACAGCCAACGGCTTTATTATTAGTCGACTAGAAGATCCATTAGTCGACTAATTGTTCAATTTATAATAGAGAAGGCTTTCTGTATTTGTCGACTAAAAATCTATTAGTTGATTAATAGATGCATTAGTTGACTAATAGATACATTAGTCGACTAGACAATGTATTGATGGAAGGATATAATTTCTATCTAGTTGACTAATTGTCGTGGTGGTCAACTAATAAAAGTGAAATTTGGTTCATAATACTGAGATATGTTGGTCAACTAATATACATTATTAGTTGACTAATTAATATATAAAAGCACTAGAAAAGCTTAGAATCAAGGAGTTTTGATAAAGTTTGAGTCCATGCATATTCTGTCTTAAATATATGGTTTGATGTGCGTGAAAGTATGTCTTCTAGGATTTAACACCATATCTAAAATAAGAAATAAAAAATACGTCAATATAAATTAATTATAACAATTTGAACTTGATCGATATCGATAATTGTTCATGTTCTTGTCGTATAGTATTAAATCCATTCTTAAGTTTTTCACACCTCTTCAATTATTTTCTATATCTGCACAAATCATATTAGTGCAAACAGTTTATTTGTTTATCATCAAAACACATTTTAAGATAAACCAATATCCAATATTAACTTGATAATTTTATCCCTTTCTCACATTGTCAATGCTAACCCAAACAATGCCACTCCTAACATTTCCTTCTCTTCTCCTCTTCAGAGTTGATTTGAAAATGCTAGACAATCAACTTCGAAGTTGGGTGTCCCAATCTGTCGACATGCACTCATCCACACACATATATATAGCATTATGGGTATGAGCTACACAAAGAGGAAATTTTCTTATTGTGTAGCATCAAACACCCACCCTCCATTTTTCCTTCAATCTAAATCGTTCATTTTAATATTCATGTTCTAAAACTCATACCCTTAATATTCAAGTAAATCTAAGGAGTTTTACTTGTTCTTTCACACGTTGCAAGTTTAACTGTCATAACAAACCTTTTTGCAAAAGTTAGATGAACAATCAAAAGCCCCAGGGTTCACCTGAAAATTGATAGTTTAAGGTTTTAAAATATGAATAACAAACTTAACGGATCCGATTGTCAAAAAAGGAAAGGGTGGATTGCGTGAGCTATCCAAGAAGAAAATTTTCTCATTGGGTAGCTGATATACATATTGCTCATATGTGTGTGTGTGTGATTAATGAAAACATGTGACACCTGATAAAAATGATCGGTTAAGCCGATGTGACACATTTCTATTGATGGATAAAAAATAAAATTAAATACACCATTTGTGCTTCATTTTTTTCTTGACCAATAGGAATGCGACAAGTCAGCGCACTCAATCAGTTTTAATTAATTACCACATGTTTTTCCATTAATATATATATACAAAAATCTCGTACAAGAACACCGTGCAATAACATATATATACCCCCAATACAAAAAATATGATTTTAACCTCAGGGAATTTGACACTCGATCAATCAATTGCAAAAGCAACGATTTTGAAATAACAGACCATATTATAACGATCTGATCGTGGGGGGAAATATGAGAGATTTTTTATTTTTGGTGAGTAGGTATTTGTATGTGTAGATCACATTTAACGGTTTATATCTAAACAATTCAAAATATACTTTTCTTACAGTTTTCACACGAAAACCTTTCTGCATATGAATATACATATAAGGAATATATGCATTAGCTAGCCAAGGATGAAATATATCCTTGTCTCTCGTTTAAAAAGTCCATGCTTCACTATTTTGGACAATCAGAACTGTTCAATTTGATTTTTATATTCTAAAATCCTAAAACATCAAATATCTAATAAACTCAAAATATTTTATTCGTTTATCTAGCTATTACAAAAAGTTCTATTACTATGAAACTGTTAAATTTGTGATGAGTGGATGAACGAGTAAAACCTCTTGGGTTCACTTTATATTTGGTGTTTTAAGAATTTATAATATGAAATGAACAGTTCCAATAGTATGATAAATAATAAAAAGTGAACTTTTTGACCTAGCTAAAGAGGGAGTTCCTCCTTAATTAGTCGATGACTATATTCATATACATATAAGCATCAAATGAGAACTAAATATATTTTTAGTTAGGGCTGACATGACAGTCTTTCTATTGGGTGGAGAAAAAGAAATCATATGGCTTTTAGTTACAGCTGACATGACATAACAGTCTTTCTATTGGGTGGAGTAAAAGAAATCATATGGCTTGTATTTCACTTTTACTCGACCCAATAAGAGATCATCACATTAGCTTCACTAAGGAAATCCTTAATTACCATCATATACTTATTAATTTCATACACACATACGTACATATATACACATGCATATACATATGTAAATATGCATGCATATGTATGTAAATATGTATGTATGCATATGTTAGTACAACCAAAAATTGAGATCAACAGCGCAACATTATTCAAATCAAGTCCTACATATGCAGAAGTGGCGGATACTTTCCATTATATCAGAAAGAAAATATCGCATATTACAGAAAAGATCTGCAGATCTCGCTCACTCTCTTTGTAGAAAATAAAACTCATTGATTAGGAAATTCTCAGAAATTACATGAGTGCTCGCCTCGCAGAATCTTAAACTATTTAGATGGTTATTTCTCAATACAAAATCTTTAACGCAAGGTTTTAGGTTTCGGCCGGAACCCTAGGGTTCCGGCCGTTTCGTTTCGGTCTCGGAGGCTACCGAGACCGAAACCCCCCCTCTTTCTCGGTATCGGCCGGAACCCTAGGGATCCGGCCAGTTTCTCGGCCGAAACTGGCCGAAACCCTAGGGTTTCGGCTTAAAGACGACGAAAAATACGATCCAAAATCGAAAATTTAGACGAAGAATCAAGAAAAAACTGAAAAAAGAAGAAGAAAAAGAAAAAAAAGGGAAGAAGAAGAAGCGGGACTTACCTCACCGCCGCGCCTTCTCGCTTGCTGCATCACCGCGCCGCGCCGCGCCGCCTGCTCCCTCGCCCTGCCGCGCCGCCCCCGCTTCTCCCTCGCCACATCCGCCTCCTCCGTGAGAGACCCGCCTCTTCCGTGAGAGTGAGAGAGAAGACCGTGAGCGTAAGGTGTGAGGTGTGAAGTTAAATGGTAATTGGCAAACTTGTAAATAAGTTGTATGTGCATAGGATATTTTATGGCAAACTTGTAAATAAGTGGTATGTGCACAAAGCAAACTGGTGGGTGCGCAAAGCAAACTCCAAGCTATGTTTCGCAAACTTGCAAGTTAGTGATATGTGCGCAAAGTAAAACGATGGGTGCACAAGGCAAGTAGCTTTTCATGTTTCTGATAGGGTTTTAAGTATTTAAAACTACCGATACGGACCAACCGAAACTCACGTCCGAAACCGACGAAACGGACAATACCGATACCGAAACTAAAATTTTGGAGAGAACGATACCGAGACCGAAACCGAGACCTCAAACCTTGCTTTAAAGTATCCCACAAGGGTCACAACTGGTTCAAACATGGATTTGTCAAGTACAACTTCAAGTAAAACATGGTTCGGGGTTTCTCCCCTGCCGCCCAACCTTCGACAAGTCTTTAAAGATCTAATAAGAAGGTAATGAGGTTCAAGCCAAAAACCTTAACAATATATATAGTTAAGCCAAAAAACCTTAACAATATATATAGTTAGACTATGATACACTCAATTGGACCAAACATGTCTATCCAGCTGAATCAAATTTAAAGTTTGGCATCCAAATGCAAAATCCATTTTTGTTGGAAGTGATCGAACTTATTCATAGTTATAAACAAAATTTTAAATAATTTGGATGTTTTTTACTCATGCATCAAGTAGCAACAGATTAAATGATTTTATGTTAATTTCAAAACGGTGATTTTGCCACCACTTTTTGCGGTGAAGTTCAAATCATTTGAATTTTTATTTATAATAAGTTTAATTATGTTAGATCACATTCAATGGAATGTATTTTCCATTGGGGTTCCCAAACTTTAAATTTCACTGGAAAGGAAAACATGTTTGGTCCAATCGAGTGTATATATCATATATATACATGATGGGTTTGATGCATGAGAAGTACAAAGACAAGCAAAAAACAATGGGGAAACTATCATTCTGTTAAATGCACTGGTAAATTGGACTTGCAATGCACTAAAATCTGACCTAACCACTAGTAATGATATTTTCCCCTTAAATTCTGAGGAGCATATGAGAATGGTAGCAACATCCAATAAAAAAAGTTTTAGAGGCAGGCTTTTGGTGCCCAGTTAAAGTTTATCACTTGACCAGATCTTTTTCTCAGTTCTTTCAAGCTATATACTAATTGAAATTCTTCAATAATTACATAGAAGAAACTGATGGAAAAAAATTTCTGTTTATTTTTACTTTTACCAATATACCAGTCTCAAATGCAAAAAAAGCAATACTACAAGCACTAGCCATTGCTGAAATTATTAGTTCACACTGGTTTAAAATGTGCTATCCATTTTTTAACTATGTGAAGATGCAAAAAAAAGCAATACTACGAGCACTAGCCGTTGCTGAAATTATTAGTTCACACTAGGTTAAAATGTGCTATCCATTTTTTAACTAGGTGAAGATATAGATCTTTGATATGTACATTCACACATTAGAACTCCGTCTTTACCGATGCAGCTTGAATTTGGCAAAATAGTACACAGCACAAACACAAATCTTGTGAGTTTTAAAGGCTATAGATATGCCGTAAATCACAATATGCAGCCTTCCTAAAAATATATTTAAATTATGTATATTCTAGTGGGGAAAACCTTTTCAAATTCTTATAGTTTGAAAAAAGTGAGAATCATCATCATCATCATCATCATCTTAGCTTTATCATCTTAGCCTTCTCCCGAAAAATGAGAGAAACATGATATCATAAGGATAAAGTCACAAGAAACCTGACAATTCCAATGATTTAAACAAGTTTTTCTTTTCATTGACGGAGACCAGAAAGATTGTCCCACAATGTAATGGCCCAAAAATTTTCATATAATATTTGGGAATTTTCTGTTCCTATATTTTTCTAACTTATTTTTTTGTATTTATTTTCTATTCTTTTCTCCTTCACTCCCCCCGGCCATGTAATGTCCTAAATTTTAACAAATGGATTTTAATAGTTTTTATAAAGTTTAAAGAAATTTTTGAAATTTCAATTTATTTTTTCATAATCTTCTCTTTCTTCTTTCTTCTTTCTTCTTTCTTCTTTCTTCTTTCTTCTTTTCTTTTCTTTTCTTTCTTTCCCTTCTTTCTTTCGGCCCAAGGCCCAGCCTCTTCTTCTTTTTATGGAACAGTGGGTTATACTATTGGATCTATTTTCATCTTTCTTTTATGGAATGAGTGGTTATACTATTATATCCATTTTCCTCTTTCTTTTAATGGAACAAGTGGTGGTTATATTCCAGGACCATATTTTTGCGTGAGTTACATATCGTATCCTCGGACATGAGTCACAACCTACGTGTTGATATAACTGTACATTCACATGTAGAAACAAAATTGTAATCTAATATACATAATATCTTTAGTCTTAGTATATTGCCACTTTACATACTTTGTTTATTCAGTCACTTTACATATTTTGTGTATACTGGCATTCTACATGCTCTGTCACTGTCTTATTGTAGTCATCTTGTATATCTTGTTTTTAATCCTAAATATTTGAATTATTGTAAATTTACTCTAACCTAATCTGACAATTTTTATGTTCTTATTAATTTAGTTAGGTACTGATCGGGAATTTAAGAAAGCTCCAATCACTAGGGAGCCGAGTTTGCCACGCAAGACGCTAATATCTGAGTAGGTCGTTGAGGACCATTTTAGTATTTTTTTTCATGCTTTAAAATTAAGTGATGAATCCTAAATCATTGTATCAAGACTGTTACTCTGTTGATGGAGAAAATTTTATGTGAGTATATTGGTACATGTCTATTGTTGGCTATGTTGTTTTCACTGGTATCCAATAGGACATGTCTTGCATGTAAAACTGGGCGTGACATGTTTTTAGTGGCCCACGTAGGTCCACGCTAACTACCTCGTGAACATATAGGTTAAGTAGGATGTACCGTAAAATATAATCATATTAACTAACATTATACTTTGATTACAGAATGTCTCAAGTTTATACTCACGTTGGACGGGCAGACGAGGACTTCTTTAGATTCTTATATCTTTGATTCAACAATTTTTTTCGCCCATTTTCTGTCTACTGCTTGGTTCTCGATACTATATTCTATGCTACCCTTATTGGTCGACAATCAGAAGAATATTTCATTGAATCATTTATTTCCTTCATCGCCATCACATCCCATCTAGCTTGTGGCGGCCTTATCATCATCCTTTCTAATCCTGGAGTGCTTTCCATTGATTTTGTTTGTCTATCTCTAGCAACCCCCTTGCTCTCACTACCAGATAGATATCTGATTCTAATTTTTGTTGTGTTTTGTTATCAACGTGTTGTTTTGGGAAATTTTCGAGGACGAAATTTTTGTACAGTGTAGAATATAATGTTTCGAAAATTTTCATATGATATATGGGAATTTTCTGTAAATTTTCCTATATTATACTAACTTCATTTTTTTTGCTTTTTTCTTTCTTCTTTTTTCTTTCTTCTTTTTTCTTCTTCTTTTTCCTTCTCTTTTCCTCCACCCAATGTAATGTCCTAAATTTTTAGAAATGGATTTTAATAATTTTATGAAGTTTAAAGTAATTTTTGAATTTTCAATTTATTTTTCTACGATCTTCTCTTTCTTCTTTCTTCTTTCTTCTTTTCTTTCGTTCCCTTCTTTCTTTCGGCCCAAGGCACAGCCTCATCTTCCTTTTATGGAACAAGTGGTTTACTATTGTATCCATTTGCCTCTTCCTTTTATGGAACATGGGTTATACTAGTGTATCCATTTTCCTTTCTTTTATGGAACGATGGGTTATACTATTGGATCCATTTTCCGCTATCCACGCTGCTAGTGAGTTTATATTCCACGATTATATACATGCCTAAGTTGCATATCACCTTCGGGCATGATGCACAACCTAGGAGTTTGTATAACTGTACATTCACATGATTATAACAAAGAAAAATTATTATGTAATACACATGACATCTTTAGTCTCAGTATACTGCAACTATACATATTGTGTTTATTCTGTATATACTATCACTTTACAAACTCTGTAACTGTTTTATTGTTGTAGTTTTATATATCCCGTTTTTAATCCAGAATATTTGAATTATTGTAAATCTACTCTAACATGATGGTTTTTATGTTCTTATTAATTTCGTTAGGTACTTAGGAATTTAAGAAAGCTCCAATCATTAGGGAGCCGAGTTTGCTATGCAAGACGCTAATTTTTGAGTGTCAGGTTGTTGAGGACCATTTTAGTATGTCATGGTTTAAATTAAGTGATGTATCCTAAATCATTGTATCTAGCCTTTGTAGCCATCCTGTTAAGGAAGAAAAATTTATGTGTGAGTATATTGGTACATGTCTACTGTTGGCTATATTGTTTTTACTGGTAACCAACAGGCCCTACCTTGCATGTAAATCTGTCATGTTTCCCGAAAAACAGGACGTGACACGCGATCGCATCGAAAATACAGACCTATCGTTGATCAAATAACATGATGGAAACATCCAACATTCATTCAAAAGACATGGTATTATGATATGTGTAACAACGGTGAACGACAAACCATGATCACATTTGAGGATATGACAAATGATGGGTTATAATCTATTAATCGTCATCTTGACATAGACATTTCCCATAAAAATAAGGTTAGCTGAGGAGTGCAACTCAAAATTGATATAATAGCTGCAAAAGAGAAAGTGCCAAGGTGAGCAACAACAAATTCATGCATGATAAGAACTGTGACTAAAAGGGAGAACTGTCGTCATTTTTTTTGTCTATTATCGCTAGTTGTAAAAATGAAACATTTATATTAGTAATGAATGCCTCTTAAAGTTTGACTGCCGCAAAGTCTATAAATGGTTGTAATTATGTTGCATCAATGATAACTTGAAAGTCTTTATCAACATGAATAATGGTGGTCGCCAGAATAATACCTTTAAATGCAGTGTTATCCTCCCATCAATTGAGTCGGCCAAGTGATACGCCTCGACATAGCAAGGATCGCTACTACCGGTGAGGGTAATCGCCTTAGGAAGCACTTTAAGGTATGTAGAATCAAAGCCTTTTGTTAGCAGTAAGCTTAATTCATTGGGTTCTGGCCTCCAAAGCTCTTGAATGGCCGTATAAACTAATCCTTCCAACTTTCGATCTTGTGCCGCAGCTGCTTCAAAAAATTGAACAGTGAGTTTATGGTGGCTGAATGGGTAGTCTCCTGTAGTTTCACCTACACCTGCCCATCTGAAAAGAGTAGAATAAATTACTTAAAAGCATTAAATTTCCAGTAGCATTCGATGAATGCATTAACAATAACTCCTAGATGAACCACGACTAGAGGTGATATATTTATTCTAAATCCCTTATTAATAAAAGAGGGAGAGTCTTGAGACATACATGGGAATGATTACATATGAGCTGCAAGCTGATGGAGTTCTCATATAACAAAATATTGTGAAGAAGTAAACTACTTCGGATTCATCTTTTGTCTTCCAAAACTTTCTAAACTAAGGATGATAACTCTCACTTTGATATTAATTACTCCACTGACACAGGGCTCAACGACTTGGTTATATACATATAGATAGAAAAATTATAAGCATGCTTTACAAATATATGAATATTATCAAAACCATTTACTATCTATTTCCGGTGCAAATTGTTGCGGCCGGTAATTGAGGGGAGGGGCAAATGGGTAAAATGACATTTAGGGGATGTTTTGGCTATTTAAGGGGGTTGAGCCGGCCCTAATTGATATGCGAAAATTGTGAGAGTTTTCTTTTATTTCCTTAGATCTATTGTATTAGGATTTCTATTATTCTCTTAGATTAAATCTTTAGTTAATTGTCATTCTATTTCGTAGTCGTTAAATTAACGAGTAGCCTTTTTTTTGCATTAAATAGTTATTTTCAGATCTGGATATTCAAATTCAGATCTAGGTTCGCATCAATTGGTATCAGAGCGGTTTGATCCATGGCAAACACGCGTGCAACGGAGCGGATTGAAATCTTGGAGGGGAAGGTTGAGAGGATTGAAGCCCAAATCAGCAAGGGTTTCATCGATCTAAGGAAGGAAGACGCGGAGTCGGCCGCGGAGATCCGGAAGGAGATCAAAGAAAATCAAGAGAAGACGGAGGCCAAGATGGCGGAGATACAAGCCAATCAAGTGAAAACGGATGCCAAACTTTCGGAGTTGACGGAGGCCATAGCGGCGTTGACCGCTCATCTTATCCCAAAGGCGGATCCGAGCAAAAAGGAGCCACCTTTGGCGAACGACAAAGGTAAACAAGCAATTTTTTTTGAAGAACATCCGGGATTTGACGAAGACGGCGGCTTTGACCAAGAAGACAACACGTGGGGGACCCATCAAGACCGCGCACCGCCGCGCCGTGACGAACAAATGACCGGGGGTGTTTTTCCGACTCATCGACAACCCCCGGCCACCCCCACTTGGCCGCCGGCCCCCCAAAACAATCCTGGGGGGTCGGCGAACCTCAATGGAGGCGGCGGAGGGCCGCCGGGGGCTTGGGAGGGGCGGGCGAACCTGCCGCCCCCCCCGGCGGCCTCGGCAGGCCTTGCTGCCGCCGCCTGGGGCCCGCCGGCCCAATTCCAGGGCCGGCCGGCCCAGGCGGCGGCCTGGGGGGCCTCGGCCGACCCCAGGTGGGGGACCCGAGGCCCACCTGATCACTGGGGGGGCCCACCGACCCCCCAGGATGCCCGACAGCCGCTTTCGACGATTGTTCGGCCTCCGGGAGGCCCGCCCGAGGTCCGTGGAGCTCAGTTTGGGGGATTACAGCCCTTTGGAGGACCTGGCGGAGGATTTCAACAGAATGGCAGCCACCGGCAGACCACAGGGGGGCCACCGATTCAGCCCCCACCCTTTGGGGGAGTTACAGGAGACTGGAGAGCGCACCAGGACCCCCCAGGAGGCCACCAGACGGAGTTTGGGTACCCTCCAGGAGACTGGCAGGGACATGGAGCAGGGGGAGGTTACCGTGAGCGGGCTGAGGCTTACATTCCAGACAGGCGACAGGGATATCAGCCCAGGGGAGGTTTCCAGCCGCAGGAGAGAGGGGGATTTGCTGGCGAGAGGCGTCTGAGGAAGCTGGAGGTGCCTGTGTTTGAGGGAGGCGACCCAGACGACTGGCTGTACCGGGTGGAGAGGTACTTGGAGGTGTCCGCTGTACCAGGGGAGAATTGGCTGCGTGCCATAGGGGTCTGTCTGGAGGGAGAGGCTTTGGGTTGGTTCCGTTGGACCGATCAGCAGCAGCCTTTTCAGACCTGGGCTGAGTTTACGACGCTCTTGACGGAGCGATTCGGCGGAGGTCCGGCTGGCGGCGTGTTCGAGAGACTGTACTCGCTGAAGCAGGAGGTGAGCGTGGGTGATTACATCAAGAAGTTCGAGTCGCTCTGCCACCGAGTTCGGGGAGTCTCTGAGGAGTCTCTGGAGGGCTGTTTCATGAAGGGGCTGAAGCCCACGGTGCGGTCGGGGCTGAGACAGTTTGAGCCCGTTGGTCTGCGCGTGATGATGACGCTGGCTAGGAAGGTGGAGGATCACCAGGAGACAGAGCGGAGAGCCCGCGGGACGTGGGGAGGCTCTACCTTTCGAGGGCCGGATCCTGGAGGAGGACAAAAGGGGGCCGCAGGAGGGGCAACATCCACTGACGGCTCAGTGGTTACCAAGGAGAAGGGGCTGGAACTACGACCTGGGGGACAGACACGAAGAATGACCGAGGCAGAGATTCGAGACAAACGGACCAAGGGCCTGTGTTTCAAATGCGACGAGAAGTTTACTCCTGGGCACCGGTGCGGGAATCGTACTCTTCAGATCCTGATAGTGAATGACGAAGAAGAGGGAGAAGAGAGTGTGATAATGTTGGAAGCTGGCGTGGACAATGATCAGGAGCACCTGCACGTGGAGTAGCGGAACATACCCTTCACGCACCACCTTGAGGACAAGGTGGTTTTTTCCGGGGCGGAGTAGTGTTGCGGCCGGTAATTGAGGGGAGGGGCAAATGGGTAAAATGACATTTAGGGGATGTTTTGGCTATTTAAGGGGGTTGAGCCGGCCCTAATTGATATGCGAAAATTGTGAGAGTTTTCTTTTATTTCCTTAGATCTATTGTATTAGGATTTCTATTATTCTCTTAGATTAAATCTTTAGTTAATTGTCATTCTATTTCGTAGTCGTTAAATTAACGAGTAGCCTTTTTTTTGCATTAAATAGGTATTTTCAGATCTGGATATTCAAATTCAGATCTAGGTTCGCATCACAAATCTACCTGTTCTACCAAAAAACATGGAAATCCTAATCCAACCAAATGGTAATAAAATGAGCAAACCCCAATAAGAGAGAAGAGAATGAGAAACTTACTTGTTTTGGAATTGAATGGCAATTTCTAAAATTCAGGAAATATATGAAATTATGTATACACGCGTGCGCATATATAATATCTTTATGATATAATTCTCCATATAAATAATGTAGAATGATAATGTGAAATAATGAAAACTATCAGCTGAACTTCATGGTGAGTGGGTTGGAATCTGGACCGATGGTGAATGGGCCAGGTTAAATAATCGGATTTATAAAAAAATTCGCAAAAGTAATTGTCACTTAAAAAGCATTAAAGTATCGGTCCAAGAAAGGGCATGTTTAAATTCAACTCGACCAGTTTTGATTCTAGATCAACAATCAAGTTCCCAAGTCCGTGCATCCCAAATCCAAACTCCCCTCATTAATGACTTCGTTTGAGCCTGACCCCCCCCCCCCCAAAAAAAAAACAAAAAAAACGCCAAAACAGAAAAACAAAAACAAAAAAAACTGCAATTCCATCTCCTTCCAAATTCTTCCCCTTCCCTTCGTTGCTCTCCTCTCTTCAAATCCTAGGGTTCCTAGGGTTTTTAAGTTGTTGATTCTTTCAATTTCATTGAGAATTAAACTTCGACGAGTATGATTACTCGGAATGATGGTGGATACCGAGATCCAAAACAAGTAGAAAAAATATGTCAAGATTTCTTGCCACCATGAGGACAGCGCCAGCAATGGCAGATGCACAAAACATGCTGTTTGATTAAGCAAGGGCCTCCATGCATGTGTCTTACTTATTTCTCTATAAGTCGTCTTTAACCCATTGTTTCTATGCTTTTACCCATTGGAAGTGTGATGGCGCCTCTAAATAGATGCGCAAAATAAGGTGAAGCATCATTTCAACTTGCCTCGACTTAATTGCGCTTCTTGGAGCCAAATGCCTTCAGCACATACTTCAAGGCATTTTCTTCCAAAACGCCCATAGGTGTGCCTTAAAACACCTTCCTTAACATTGTACCTTAGAGAACCTAAAGACAACTGATTTCTATGAACACCAACCTAGCCACAATTGTTGCCTCAATTTATGTTTAAGTTTCTTGATCTCTGGAATAGTTTTCAATGGAAGTGCAGAAACCTCCACCTTCAGCGCCATCAAAACCTACTTAAACAATAGAGGCATTCATTGCATGCATTATGCATGTATCCTCAATGTACCTAAATCGTAGCATTTGTATGCTTTCTAACTAAATGTTGCGAACACAACAGGTCTGCCTTTACAGCAAACCTAACTTAAACCTCTTCACTTGATCCATAAGGTGACCTAGAAAAACTCATTATATCACATCAGCTCTTACATGGATGGTACTTGATTCTAAAATTAACTCCCATGATCCCATAACAATCCACAACGATTAAAAGTCTTAAATAGAAAATTTTGGTGTCAATGCCTCAATTCCAAGTTTGAGAAAGTTGTGCATCACCTCACGGGTAATTGCTGGTTGTTCCATAGAATTTTGGAATTATAGTTGTGCAATGGTGAACTGATGACCCATCAACAAAGGCAGAATATAACCCCAATGACATAAGATGGCAATGCTCCTTTTTTATTTGAAAGACAACCTTGTCCTTGTTGACATACTTAAAGATTTGGCAATACTAGCATGCAGCACGGAGTCAACGTTGGCTGTATTTTTGTTCAAGGTAAATTGCATCCAGGTCTCATGTTCTATGGGAGGTATGTGACTAACAACTCCCAATATATCAAATTAACATTGAGACCCAAGACTAGCAGTAAGACCCCTTGGATTGACCACTAGTACCTGAAAATGATACTCACTAGATCCGCAATCCAAATCATACATTTCAAATTATGTTACATTAACGATTTGAAACAATAAAAATCAACATTTTGGATTTTTAATAGCTTTTAGACGAAATAAAAGATCATTGTTATAAGCATAAGTTGTGCAGTTGCTATATTTTACAGTGTAAATTGTTATGCACCAATATATTCTCTAATTATGTTTATAAAAATTCAAAAGCTCTTTAAAATTTTCTTTCTCCTTGCTAATAAATGTACTTTGCTCCTTCTGAGCTTCCAACAAAACATACCATCTAACAAATCATATTTTGGACTACTAACATGTTATGTAGAGGGTTTGTTCCACATACTATGCCCATTTTGGGTAGGTTGCACTTAGACATCTGAAACTAGTATTTTGGCGGAAACATAGGGGTCTCAGAACTAGTTTTGTATATTAATGGTTATTAGTCACACGCCCGCTATTGAGCAATAAGTATAAGTGCCATTTACCATTTGCTAGTAGCACTATGCCTTTTTAGTTTAGCTTTTAAATGAGATGTGGAGTAATGAATATTACATCATTGTCACTGTCACTTCCACCACCAACATCTTTTGCAGATCAAAGTGGTTTAGACTAAAGACCGCAACTCCATACAAAGACGAAGTTATACAAGAACTAGATCTTTAGCACGTGTAAGTCCATGTATCTTCCTTGCCCATTAAAGAATTTTGTTAGATAAGTAGATGAATTGCTTTGGGAAACATGCAAGGGCTTGAATTTAAGACAAGCAGTAGGTTGAAACTAATGAAACTTATTATCTGTCAGACAATCAAAATTGTATATTTGAGTTTAAATAAGTGTTATTATCATCATTATTCTTGATAATGGTGACAACCAAATAGTTGTGATTAATTTGGAGAGTGGTAGGAGAACATAACTTAGTCCATGTTCCCTCAAGGATGCATTATATTAGC
This sequence comes from Scilla litardierei, assembly GCA_030789695.1. Classification (NCBI taxonomy): domain Eukaryota; kingdom Viridiplantae; phylum Streptophyta; class Magnoliopsida; order Asparagales; family Asparagaceae; genus Scilla; species Scilla litardierei. The sequence continues at coordinate 132,526,034 of CM061139.1, forward strand.
TTATAGATATCTTGGTGGAACAGTTTGTCTACAGAAATTAACACACACAAGTATCTAACAGTAAGATGGACATATACAGCTGGGAAAAGAAGCTTCAATGGACTTATTGAAAGATGCAAGCATCTCATCAAACGAGATTAAAGCACTGACCTGCTCTCTGGATGGCTAGTGACATATTTTATTGTCTGCAAAATATAGCGGGCTTGATGCTTGTTCACGGAATCAGCAGAAGTACTGCTTCTAAAATCTTCAAGTTCTTTAGTGAGAAGCTGGCCTGCTCTTGGGTTTCGCGATCCTACACGTTGTGCGCATATAAGTACAGCTTGCACATCCTGAAGCCTGTTTGAAGTTGTTGCAGATGAATCTGTGCTGAACAACACCTTACGTATATTTGACACAATAATGTTCAATGGATCCTCTGGGTCATCCGCCAGAAGAGGATCCAACCCTTCAAGGTCCAAATGCTCAGCTATAGCCCATATAAGGCGTGCACAAATCCGTGGTGTATGAACCTAACAGGAAAAATAAATGGTCTTTGAACTTACCGGAGTTGAATCAAAGAAAGTAATAGAATATTGAGGACTTCACAAGCATTTCTGAAGGAAATTCATATGGATTAAGCACAAAAGTTAGAAGAAAGATAGCTTCAAAAACGATAAATGGTGATGCTATGGCATTAGCAAAAGCATGAAGATACCATTATAAAACTTCAGGTGTTAATTTTCAGAGGCATTTGACTTGAGATACATCAAGACTATCAATTTTAAGGTCATAATCAGCTATTTATCATTCTGGGTTAAAGCTTGATTCATTAAATAAAATCAAAATGATAAGAACCGTCATAGTAAACCTCACGAAGATATCGGATAAGCTGCAGTTGTGAATTTCGTAGCCTTGTCTCGTTGAGAATCTGATCCTGAGAAGCCCCATCTTTAATTGTTTTTACACCTCCTCTTGTATCATAAATATGACAAAGCCTGACGAGCAACTTCAGATAGCAATCTATGGCATATGTCCTGCCATAACAGTCCCACATAACACAAGGCTTGCAAACTTCAACAACCTCCAAAGCTGGTTCTGTCCAATTTAACGCGCCATATCCAGTCCCGTAAGCTAAAGCTCCAATAACTCTGCTCTCAGTACCAGAAGTCTTTTGTTCAGGCAGTAGCAAAGATAACTGAAAGCAACTTTCTACCAGTGAAGCAACCAGTTCCTCTCTGAACAGGCTTTTACTTGTGATACTGTTCAAATCATCTTTGATCCTCACGTCCTCGAAAAGAGAAGCAATGTCTGTTCCAGGGAGAGGTTTTTGACCTCTTCGCACACTTTCCTTTGCAAAAAGATCAACACAGAGGGCTGTACGACAAATGCAAGCCAACGCATGCATCCGGTCTGATTCGGCCCTCAAATTCCTAACCATAAGAAGAAGACGCTTAAACAATTGAACCTGCAGGTAAAATACGTGTTACACACCCAATCTTTGCTGGATAACAGATTTACCTATCTCAAATTATTTAAACCATATATACGGTCTAAGGCTAATGTTTGTGCTATTATCCCGTTAAGGATGTGTGGTATGCACAATAAGCAATCTAGAAGTAAACAGAGAATCAAACTACACCTCAAAAGACTTCTAATACTCTTGGGTGAATCTAAAGTCCTAGCCAAAGGACTGTGGTCCAGCTGCATTTACATCCGCTTCCCAGTGGGGCCATCAAGGATCGACCTCAGGTGGATGCGCAACGCGCGCGCACCTTTAACCAGCTTTCCGATGTATCAAAAAAAGTCATAAGATCTCTAACATCCGAAAAAAAGAGTAATATCAAAGAATATCAGTACATGGAGTGGGTCTTGTTTGAAACATTGCACATAATGTTATCCAATTTTCTACTTGCCATCATGTATGAGTTCTATGGTATTACCATTAACATTATAAAAATGATACAAGCTCTATTGCAAGAGACCATATAAGTCTCATTCAGTCATTCTTTAAAATGTAGAAAGTTTGATAATTAACCATTTTAACACATTATAAACAATGTTAACACTATATTATGAAAGATAACACATATTATTCATCGATTCACCTGCATATGCAGATCGAGAAGATGAAGATTCGTGACAACAGCCCTAACAATATTCTCCCTGGCAGATGAAAACTCCTGTCTATCCCACAGTGTCAGAATCGCAATTATCGATGCTGAGGCCCACTCTGGCTTCCCGCCCGACACATCAGCCAACGACAACATATTAATCCCTACCTCAAAGATCAATGGCGGATCCAGCGAGCTCAAAAAAGGCAGCAAATGTTACACCAAGTCCGAAACCCCCACAACTTTCTCTGCACTTGCCACATTCTCCTCCGCATTGCTCTTTCCAGCCTTTGACAGCCTCCGGGAAACATCCACCGCCCCCGAAGCCACAGCCTTTGCTGCATAGACCAACGGGAACACTGTGACTCTAAAGCTCTCGACAGGAAGAACAAGAGATCTCGCTATGAGCGCATTCCTTTTCTTCCAAACGAAATCAATGGCTGAAACAACCCAATTCGATCTAATCGCAAGTGAATTCTCACTGTCTATCAACTTATCACCAGCCAATCTGCTCATTCTCTTAGTTTCGAACTCCTCAAACAGCCGCCCGATAGATTCAAATGCGATCTTGGAGACGATATCGGAGCGGTCGAGCATGTTGTTCCCGATGCGAGCCCACCAGTTGGTGACGCGATCGAGGAGGCTGACAGAATTCTCGCATATAAGGACGAGATCGTCTCGGGCGAGGATGCAGCCTAGGGTTTCGGTGATGGAAAAGCGCAGGTTGTTGCTCGGGGAGTCGAAGCACTTGGGGATCTCTTTGTTAGAGTCGGCGATGAGCTTGGCGAGGCGGTGGGAGGGGATCGCGGAGAGAATGGAGACTGCCGCGGAGGTGACGTCTGGATCGGGGAAGTCAAGGTCGGAGCGGACGCCGGTGCAGACAGTGTCCCAGAGGTCGGGTGTGAGGCGGTTGAGTGATCGGAGGAGATCGAAGGCGAGCTTCTTGCTGACGGCGGATGCGGGGGAGGCGATGATCTCCTCGCACGTGGACTTCGCGACGGCGGATACGTCACGGCCAGCGGCCGACCGCTGCAGGGCCTGCAGGAGGGCTCCAGACTGCCGGAGGGCGTCGTTCGAGCGGAGATCCGCCTGGATCTGAGCAATCAAGATGTCCATGGGTTTTTTTAGGGTTCTTATCTCGGATCTGACATCGAGCTATAGAACAGCTCGAGGCAGTTGCAGCTTCCGCGTGACCGATGTATGAAAGAAAATGAGGATGGAAGATGGAAGAGAGAGACCGGGTTGCTGCATTCGAGTTCAGCCTGTGTAGGCCCAACAATACAAAAAGCCCAATTGTTGGGTCCGTGAAAAATAATGCGTATGGATTTATGTTTGTTTAGTGTTGATTGCAGTTTGGATCCACGGAAACCCACTCGAAAATATGTTTCGGTATGAACCATGACATTGTTCTTGTGAGATTTTCAAGAATGTTTCTCACTTCTAATTATTTGGTTTGGAAAAGGAACTGGAGCTTAATTTCGGAGAAGTATCTCTTGCCTTTGCCGAATTCCAAAAAAAAAAATACTTCTTATTTTGATATAATTGCAAAACTACCTCATATTTTTCATGTTTCGAGAAACTCTCTTATACTTTGGTTTTGTAGAACTATCTCATACTTTGGTTTAATTTCGTAGAACTAATTTCGTAGAACTGCCTCATAATTTGGTTTAATTTCGTAGAACTACCTCATACTTTGATATATATGGGATGGTGGAGGATGGATGAGGGCAACTGTGGGGGAGAAGTGGCGGACGAGCGCGGCGGTGTGGGAAGGGGGACGGGGGGCTACGGTGGATGGAGGGGGGAGGGGCGGCGGTGGGGGAAGGAGGACGTTGGGGGAGGAGGGGGGGAGGAGGGGGGCGGTGAGTGGAAGGGGGATGGGCAGCGATTGATGGAGGGCGAAGGGTGGCGGTGGGGGGGGGTGTGGGGGGAGGATGGTTGGGGGAGTGGGAAGATGGCGGCCGTGGGTTTAATGCGAATGGGTAGTGATGGATAGAGGGCGAAGGGCAGCAATGGGGTGAGGGGGATATGTGGATGTGGTGTTTATCGAAACCTGAAAAGTATGAGGTGGTTTTGCGAGCATATCAAAATAAGAGGTATTTTTTTGGAATTCAGCGAAAGTATAAGGTAGTTTTCCTAAAATTAAGCCAAAAGAATTGGTTTTAAGAATTTACGTACGCTTTTCTTAAATAATGTTGACGGGTAAATATGGACGCCTCGACGACGTGGTGCTTCATCGGCAGATTAGCTAGATCCGAGGGAGGCTGTATCCAAGATTGTGAGAGCTAAGTCCGATCTATCGGATGAAGCACAACCTAACTCTGAGCTATCTTTGAGTATCTGTAGCACAGAGAAATCGTTGGGGGCGGATCTGGGTTTCATCTGTAGCACAGAGAAATCGTCGATGGGTCGGATCTGGGTTCCGACCCAAATCCCCTCTGATGCTTAAGTCATTAAGAGACTTAAAGAAAACTCGGGGCAGCTAGGTCCGACCTAGTGGGAGGTCGTCCAATCACTGGCACGCCGAGCTTTGGAGGTTGAGTTGTTAAAATACCTTTGTGTTTAGTATCTCTGGATATTAAATTATTATGTCATCGTCGTTCTCCCTATTTATAGATAAGGGTTCTCCCCCATGCCGTTGTGGATTACGATTTTGCCTTTATGATGGCATGGTGTCCCTGAAAAAGGGGCATAGTGACTGTCCATTTGCTCTGCCATTATTAACCAACCACTTGATACTTGGGAGCCCAACGGGTAGATGAGCTATCGTCTTGACTGGGTAAGCAGCATGCTCTCCTCGACGACTTCTTTGGGCTTCTGGGCCAAGACATCATGTTCCTCACATGGCTTCTTTATTCAGATAAAATAGCTCTCTCTGCTTCGTAGACCGGCCCAATGTAGTAACAATTGCCAACATCGCTTAAGCTTAGACGTGGTGTCGGTTGAGGACGATTGATGTGATATCTCATTGAATGAGCACGACAGTCGAAGCAGGAGGTTTTGATTTTGACCGCCAAAATTCCATTTCATTTGATTCGGCTGCTGCCTTGGTACGAGGCTCGGAGTGCCATTGACATTAGATGTTGACATGCACGTCCATCTGAATGACCGATATTGATCAGAGAATAAGAACCATGATGTAAGTAGGGAGAAGGAGATGGAGCGCCAAACTCTTCTATTTTCCCCATTGTAAAGTCTCGCCTATACTATATCTTCTCGTGTTCTTCATCAGCACCTAAAAATGTAGTCATTCTTCCTTGCTGGTGTTTCCCTTTGCTTCTTCCTTTAAGCTTCTAACGTTCAGAATTAAGTAGGTATCTCAGCTTTAGGCTCCATGAAATTGTCGATCTCCCCAAAAATGGCTCAGTCATTGTCAAGGGTAAAAGATTACGTATGGAGAATGGTCTGCCCATTCTAGGGGTCACAAATCATCCATGGGGCCCCAATAAGTCTTGGATTTAGTCCCCAAGCTTTGTTTTTCTTTGACAGATAAGATCCGAACAAATCATGCATCCTCTCCACATAAATACTGAATCCTTGACGTGGACGAGAAGATCCATTTGTCAATCAAACGAGATGTTGGGTTGTATGTAAAAAACTTTCCAATTTGGTCTCTGCTTTCATCTTCTCCCCTTCATCATTGATGTCTTGAATTTTCTAGAACTTTCTAGGTGTCAACTAGGAATGGCAATATTGCGGGGCGGGGCGGGTAATTAACTACCCAAGCTTGCCCCGCCCTGTCTGCGGGTCGGGTCTCGGGCCGGGGCGGGGCGGGTAATTTCTTACCAAAACCGGGTCGAGCCGGGTCGGGTCGGTCGGGTCAGGTCATCACTTCCATCCATATGAATCCCAAATAAAAGTTTTATTTGGGATTTGGGAGAATTGTGATTTATTGGTAATTTGGAATTGGGAATTGGCCTAATTGGAAGAACATTGGAACAGAGTATGAGTTATATGATATGGAAAGACCGCATGGTTCGCATCAAAATCGTAATGTTTTTTAGAACCTCTATAGTTTATCGGGGCGGGCTGGGGCGGGGCGGGTTGCATACAAAGCCCAAGCTTGCCCCGACCCGTCTGCGGGCCGGGGCGGGGCGGGTCAAAATCGTGGCGGGTCGGGGCGGGCAGGTCGGGTCAGGTCAATACTGCCATCCCTAGTGTCAACTCGCACATCGTGTGTAACGACCAGCTCTCGGGGGGGCGTTACTTATTTGATATTTGCGCAGGTCCTGCAGGTTACCAGTGAAACCAAAATAGCCACGATGCAGAGATGTACAATAATACCCAAACCAGCGTACATTATTATAGTCCACAGTTTAAAGTACAACAACTAGTAACACTCTCTCACCAAATACATGGAAGTAAGCAGAAAGGAAATACATGAAGTATATCACACATACACTCCAAATATAAAAGTCGACAGTCTCAGGATCGTGATATGGCTCTGCGAACTCAGGAGTACCTAAGTCAACCTGTGCGTCGTCTGCGGTGCCACAGAGATGGAACCGTAGGTAAGTCACAACAATTCTAGCAATAGAAATAAAGTAGTGCAGAAGTATGGAACAGACTATAGTAACAAAAGATGATCATGCAGGTGCAAGAAGAAAAATAAGAACATGCATGCATATACGAGCGAAAAGTAAAGTATTGGTGGCTGCTCAAGAGTGGTAAGTAAAGTGCATGTAATGCATAAGGTAAAGGTGACTGTGCAAGTGCCAAACAATAGTAAGACAACAAGGTGGACATAGTAACACTTAAGAAATGATGAGCGTCGCTTGACTATCTAATAGTGTAGGCGGGCCTAATAATAAGAAGTCTAGCTTAACTCCCAAATCAGCTAGGCAGTCAGGGCTTGAAGGCACATGTCACTTCTAAGACCTCAGAACAAATCCTTTGATTGACCAACCCCCGTCCCATTCCTTTCTAGACACTAATTCGGTCGTAATTTAAGACCGCTTGTTATTACGCCACTCTGCCACGTTCGAGTAGTCTCGACTTAGTCAATAGTCGTAACCGAACAATGATGTCGAGTTAGTCGTGACAAAACAATGAGTGCAACATCAATCAAGCTGGTGCAATAACTGTAGCATGGCAACCAACAGGCAATAGTAGTACAACCCAGCAAATGTAGTAACAATGAAAAAGACAAGCAGGCAATAGCAAAACTAGAAACTACGTGACTTATATAGGAAAGTACAGTGTGTAACCATTGAGCCCATCTCCTGCCACGGGGGCGCTCACCCAGGCGGATCTCAAATCAATTTAGACGATACATTTCATTTAGACGGCCGGTAATGGTCGGTACGGTACGGTGCAATGTGTAGATGGCTCGCGGTCGCTCCCGCACTTTCTCTAATATAAGTTACCCCAAAAACCCAGTGATGTGCCAACTACTTTTAAGCATTCAATTTCAATAGGATGTTCCACGGTATTCCATTCAATCATTACTTTTCAATACGGTACGTCAATCTGTTGTTTCAACGACAAAGACACTAATGACGGTCGTGATAGACCGACTCACATACCAATAGAGTTATGCACAGTAGTCTCACTCCAAAGATATTCAAAGGCATTAACAACAGTACTCCAAAGAGTTTTACTTATTGAAAAGTCACGGCAGAAGCATTAACAGAGAATGTCAATCCTGAGCTATGCTTTGAAGTCCAACAACTATGATATTTAATTCCATAAAAGTGCACTATCTCAGTTTAGTCCTGAGCAATGCTTTGAAGTCCACGGTCATTTCATTATTGATCAGTTCTCTAGTTAATTAGGTCTCTAATCATTGGTTCAAGTCAATAGATGTTCTGAGAATATATATGAGTACCTAAGTTCATACGAGTGCACTGGCTAAATTTCTAAAGTTAGAATTAAAGTGACTTACACTATCGAGATCGTCGTGGTAAGACGAGATTGGAGCTAGAGCTTATAAAGATGCTGGTGCCTGAGAATTGGTACCTGCAACACAAGAAAACTTGGTTAAAGAACGCTACATTTCCTATTTAAATAATTTGATCGTTTCGGTTTTTAAAACTGATTGAAACGTTGTCGAAAAACGTTCTAAATTTTTCTATAGGCTTGATATGATGAAAATAATTTTTCTGCAAAAGGAAATATTTTTCTAAAGCTTAATGTAATTTTTATAATTTTTAAAAGCCCAAAAACAATTTTAAAACTATTTTTCAATTAGTAACGTATTTATTCAAAGATGCAATCTGCATCGGAATGGTTCAAATGAGCTGTCAAAATGACCGTATCGAAGAGTACTATAGCATATATTTTTCTCACATATTATTGTATGTAAAAATAAGGAGTTACGGATTTTTAAATGAAAACTACATATTTAACTTTTAGGCTTAAAAATTTATTCTGGACAAACTAAGCGTCCGATTGAGATGAAACTAACGCCATTGGGTCCAGAATGTCATTTCTGATTTTCTGGAGCTAGTCTGGTAATTTTCCGATTCCTATATAATTTACTATCAATTTAAAATCATAAAAACCCATTTATCTAATTATTAAAATAATAAAATACGAGTATATACAAATTCGTATATACAAATATACGTTTATAATATATCCTACCTTCGTTTTGTTATGCTGCATGCGTGGGGGGGAGCGCTCGTCGACGACGGCGGCCAGGCGGACGGCGGTGGTGTCAGGCGGTGGCAGAGGACCTCCAAGCGGCGTGTGCGGGGGGTGCAGTGGCTTCGTTGACGGCGTACGGCGAGGCAGAAGCTCGGAGAGAGCTCGAACAGCGGCGTCGGTGGTCCTCTCGTCGGAGGGGAGCTGTTCGGGGTTCAGGTGCTAGGAGGAACGTCGAGCGTGGGTGCACAAACTTGAGGAGGAGGCGACGTTCGGCACTGCTGCTGCTGCGTGCTCTCGAATGAGCGGGAGGCGGGCGGACGTCGGAGGTCGAAGGAGGGCTCCGTTCGTAGTCGAGGGCTTTGTTGGCGCGGAGGTCGCACGGCGGGAGCTTGGGCGTTCGGTGAAGCGCCGACGTGCAGCGTGTGTGCTCCGGTGGATCTCCTTGTCGGAGAAGGGGGAAGACGAGGGCGGCGTGCAGCTGAGGAGGGGGGCGATTGCAGAGATGGCGACGGCGGCGGAGGCTGGGATGTCGTGGGGCGGGAGCGGGTGGAGCTCGGGGGCCGGTGCGACGTTCATTGGGGCGAGGGGGTCGTCGGACTAGGCGGCGGCGGTCGGAGCTCCTCCGGTGAAGAGCGGTAGAGGAAGAGTGAATGCGGGCGGGGGTTTGTGCGACCTCGGAGGAGAGAAGCGAACACAGAGGGAGAGAAAGAGAGAGAATTAAAATTTATTTGTTTTTGTTTTTGTTTTTTTGTTTTTAAACTGAGGGTTAACGGGGATTAAGGGGTATTTATAGTACTTAGGAATTGATTTAGTCAAATCAAATTAATGCATTAGGTGGTAATTAATGTGATTAGGTTTAACCTTTTTGACTAAGTGTAGAAATGTTTAAACGTGTTCCCCCCACGTTTTAGACATGATTAGGGTAATTTTGCATAGGTTAATGTAATTAATGGAGGTTAAAAAGACATTTAGTGGAAGTCATTTTGTAACGAAATTACGACTTTGCCCCTGATAGTAAACGTATCCGAAAAATTACGAAAACATATCCACGGGATCGTATCGTCGCGAGGATCGCGAATACGAGATCCGTTTCAGGGTTTGAGCTAGGAAAATACTAGTTTTAGGCCAAAATGTTTAGGAAGTGGGTTTGCGGGTTCTCTATCGATTTGGCTTCAGAAAATTACGAAATTAATGTGGGAAGCCCTAAATGATCATAGAATGTTATCGTAAAAGTTTGAAAATGTTTTGAAGACGTTTGTATAGAAAATAAATTCATTAAGCCAAAACAACAATATCTGAAAATGAATCAAATCTCTTAGAGGTAATTGATGAAATCCAAACTTACTACAATACTTCATAACTAGTCTGATACTTCAAAATATTTTTATAAGGATTTTTTTTGAGAATGTAAAACTCCTGACAAACCATTATAAAATAGTTTTTTAAAAAATGAAAATAGTTGCATTGGAACATACGGAACGTTACATCGTGCTATCTCTCTCGTTGTCGGCTTCATCATGATTTGCTTAATGAATAAGCTAGAACCGACCCTTCCGCTCTTTATCTTCTTTTTCCAAGTCGAAACTGACCCTAAAGGCATATGTCATCGCATCATTGACCAAATGAACGGAAACCGTATTTGGGATCTTCGTAGTTCCATTCGTAGCTGGGAGGACACCTTCGTGGTTGTTACATTCCCGGGCACAGCTACATTCTTTACTCACTGTGGTAGTCTAAACCATTTTGATTCTGCAAAAATGGGGCTATCCGTTGCTGAGACCAGAGCAACCGCACTTCTACTGAACTGTTCATGTCACGCCCCGCTTCCCAAGAATGTGGAGGCGAGACGTGAGGAGGTCCGCTCAGACGTGGAGCTGTGAAGCTGCAGTCTGATAAGCGTATAAAATATCAATTGGCAGGTCCTTGCAAGTGCGACACGGGACAACAATAATAACAAGGAAAGAGAGAGATAAAATATTCAATCTCAGAATATCCACAATAAATTTCAACATCACAGAAAAGCCACCAGGCTAAAAGAAAAATCAAAAGGAAAGTACAAGAGACTGAAAAGAGGACTAAGGCATGGCCGACATAATACATATCATCAACAAGAAAAGAGAGGTGCTACGCACCGACAGCCTAACAACGACTAAGCAGAAAACAACAACAGCTAGAAGGAGCTCTAGGACTGGTCTCCTATGTCCTCGAACTCAACACCTGCAACCTGCTCGTCCTCAACGACCAACTCTGGCTCACAATCTAACATGTGACACCCAAAAGAGAAAAGGGGCACATGTCAGCAAGTCTAAAAGACTTGGGCAAGGAAACTGAAAGTAAGGCAACTAGCAACCTAACAGTTTAGTATGCATGACATGGCAGTTATAACATGAGTGCACAATTAAACATGGCAAGACAATTTGTACAAGGGAACAATTTATCGGGACAAGACAAGAGTAGCCAAGCTACTATCAATTCAATCAATTCACATTTTGTAGGTGTTTAAGCCCTTCGCTGAATGGCATAGCATTTCAGACCGATCGGCGCTAAACACTACCCAATATTCACACGATATGGAGCCTGGGGTCCCCGCACATTGAGCTCAGCTAGTGAGCCTGAGGTTGCCCCGCACATTGAGCTCGCATTCTTAGTTCACAATTCAATACATCGAGCGTTGGGGTTTCCAACTCATTATGCTCGCTTCTGGTCACGAGCCAGGAACACAAGTATGGCGTAGGGAACACCTAGCCGGAACACGCAATTCGGGCATTGGCTATCAACCAACACATGGCCCACTTCTGGAACACGAGCCAGGAACACAACATTGTAGCGAAGCTACGCAATCACAGCAATACCTAAAGAATGCGAGGTCATGACAATTTATTTGCGTACAGTTAATTAAATTAAACGTGACAGGCGAAATGCAATGACATGAACATATTCGCGTACCGCTAATGGAAAGTAAACATGACAGGCAAAGATGCAGTGATGATATGAACAGATAATTGCGTACCGTTAATTGAATTTAAACGTGACATACAAGCATGATGAGGGTGACGGATCTAGCTTCGTTGTCAAGCTAGATCAAATGCGTCTAGGCAGCTATCCTTTCACTGCCTAGTCTCTTTTACGCTAAGCAAGGTAATGGCCTGAGCACGGCCTAAACAACAAGGGTAGCAAGTTTCACTTGCCTGAATTTACGTGCCGGTATCACAATACTCAAAGTCCAACCACATATCATAACGTCCAGAGCTCCCACGCTCAGTCCAACACCAGCCTACAGTCCCGTATTATTATCTTGGATTAGTGAGTTACAAAGCAGTAGAAACACAGTTTTTATCTTGATTAGCATGCAAAATTGGTGGGGGTTCCTACGGTTCAGAATTATACCCTCACACGACGCGAGAGCTACTCTGACGTCGGGTAGCGACGTCAGGGGTTGGATTCCTGTAATCTATCAACGGCCGAATATAATTCTGGGCAAACGTGTAGTAGTCCGAAGGCTCTCGTATTGCCATATGATGAGGTGAAAACTTATAAGGGTCCTCAACATCCAACAAAAGCGATCAAATACCACAGCCATATTGATGATATGATCTCATTTGCACTGGGAACCCCACCTTGCAAAACTGCATTCCGATAATTGTGAAAGAGTTCCTCCAGCCCATCAACAACATTGTGGAAAGCCTTCCTGTCTAACAAAAGAAAGTAACTCTTGTTCGTCCCACGCTCAGAGAGAAGGCCTCAAATCCTTGACCTCCTCCTTCGCATCCAAAGCAAGAACCGCATGCCTCGTGCTCGACATGCCCATCGATCCATACGCAAAACACGGGCACCTCCTCGTCCTCAAGCTCACAGCGCAAGGAGGCGCGCTGGGCGGCGATGTACGGCGCCGTGACAGCTCCGGTGACCGTCGGGGTCTCGCTGCGGCATCGTTCGGGGTTGGTCGGAGGGGAAACTTGACCGGAGCTAGGGCGCTGCCGGAGGGGAGATCTGGCGATGCTAGTGCGGAGGCAAGTCGGGGTCTGCGATGAGGGGAGCGGAGGATTTCTACAGGTGGGAGGTCAGATCGGGGGCGAATGGCGATAGGATGGCGAGGTCGGATCGGAGCTCTGTTCCGAGCAGGGGAATTAAGGGAAAACAGAGGAGGTGGTCGGCGTTCAGTCGGGAGGATATCGAGGGGCGGTGACTTCTCAAGAGCTGGCGGCGGGCTGTGTCCAATGGAGAGGGGACTCGGGCGCTACTCGAGAAGGTGGAGGGGGCTCCGGGGAGACGGTCGCCGCGGCAGCGGCTTGGGGTCCTCGACAGCGCAGGCGAGGAGGAGAGGGCACGTCGGAGCTGTGGGTAGGGGCGGTTCATAGCGGAGGAGAGGGGAGATTCTCCGTCGGGGGAGGCCGGAGAACCGCCGGAGAAGGAGGGTTTCGATGGCCGCGAGAGGAGGGGATGGCCGCGAGATTCTAAATGCTGGCGGCGGCGGCTTGGGTTTTTGTTGGGAGATAATGTAGTAGCCCTAGGTCACTTAATAGGCTAGAGGCTCATGTGAAGGGAAAACTAGGGTATTAGCTATTTGGGGTGATAATAGGGGTGTATCCAATAGGTTGGAAGAGGAGTGGACTTAAGGGGAGATAATAATTTGGGTGGTGAATAGCTAGGGAATAGGTCAACATGAGATGTAGATCCTATGGCTGAGATCAATTCAGATTTAATTAAGCTGTGAATTAAAGATGAGCTGGGTTAATTACAAGTTGATGATGATTAGGGTGATAGGTCAACCAAACGGTATCTGAAAAATATAAATAAAATACCGGGACGACCGCGTCGACGAGAGGAACAAAACTAAGAAGACGGATCACCATTTCGATGACGAGAAACGAAATTAAAAATAGAAAGGTCTTACGACCAAAGTGAAAATCGTGACGTCTCTTCAAATAGGATCAAATCGTGGGAGAACGACCCGGAACTGATGTTCCCAATTAACACCACAATTTTAATTCTCTCAGAGAGGGTCACAACGGCATATCACACTATAGGGTTTGGTTACGGACAAGGCCTAAAATAAATACGTGCACGAACAAGGCTACGTGCACGTAACACGTATAAAGGGTACGGGGTCCAAATATGATCGTAATCAAAGTTGGCCACGTCGAGGGTGGCTTGCTAAGGATGCAACCAAGGTGCTACGGCCCTATCAACTCAACGACACGGCTCATATACCAAGCACAAAACCATTCGGGTACTCGAAATTGCTATACGCACAGCCGTATGACGAATAGCGAGTACCGACAGTTACATCATACCCACCTTAGAATAAAGTCCGTCCTCGGACTTTCTAACATATCTAGTCGCTCTAGTAACTACCCACAATCATATCGCATTATAATTTAAACCAGGGGTAGTCATTATAAGTGCTTATATCTGCACTAGGCAGTCAAACATTTATTCTACAATCATGTATTTATTCACGTACATTATACTCCTATACCTATCATAGCCAGACAATTTCATACACGTATTTCAATCATTCATATAGTCACAACATCCTTATAGAACTATTAAATACTTATCACCTACCAGGGTGCACATACTCACAAACAACCAAATAGTTCACGCCACATTTAGATAACTACTTATGAACCAAATAATAAGGATACACTACTCCCTATATCTCCTAGTGCACATCCAATACCAAACAACCAATATGTGTAATCACATCATACCATTATTAAAACAAGTTCACTACATCTAATATACATTCACCATCACTATAATTTCACCATATATAGTCATTCAAATGCATGCAATTATTTCACCATAAATTCACATTACTTCCGGTCCTATAACTATGTTCACGACACGCCACACATACCATAGTCACCAACACTTATAACTAGGCACATACTTATCCGTGCATGGTGCACACCAACACACGCTAATATATCATTCATATATACCATTATACCATTATATACTCAGCACATCCACACGCCTAGTTTAGCTAGCACACATACGTTCACGCAGGTAAGTCTTTGGTACATAACTATTCCACAAGACCAACACCTATAACTATATACTGGTATAACGACCCACAATCATGTGCGTAACACAATCAGGCGCAAGCAAACCAAACATTTTACATACATCATCCATCACTATACACCAACCATATACAAATACACGAACGCACCTAGAGTATACCCACTCAAGCTTGAGTGAGACTCAAAATCATAGCAGAATAATTCCATATACATAACACATCATCCATACTTATACCAATACTATCTAATGCATACACGTCTACCAACATAACCATATACATATCAAAATGTCAAACACCCTCAATATTTAATCAGGTAATATCACATATTTCAGTCACTTCATATACCATGATATTATTTCAAACATCAGTACACCCATAGTTACAATACTCTTCCTAATAAATGCTGTCATCGTATGGTCACATACATGCATCATATATTCGTACCATATCCATCCATCAATAATTGGTACATCAATACATTTACTTCATCCATTAGTTAAGATATGCAGTAGTCGGGTATACCTCATGGTATACACGCATACGACATCTCATAAAAACAAGTAATACCAATCAATAATTATAATCCCACTATCATATGTATATCACACTTATACTCATGCAGCCAATACATAACTACCTACACACAACATACCAATACCAACACACATACAACTTCATATACACCATGAAATCAAATACACTACGACGACATATCAAATTACACTAATGGGGCACACCAAACTATATCAAGGTTGACACGACGACGACAAGCTCTATTAGCTAGACAAACGGAAAGAAACCGAAACCCAAAAGTGTAACGAATGGAAAGATCGAAAAGCACGAGTTCAACTAAGACGAAGATAAGGAACCAGATTGGTTAGGTGACCCAGGGTAAAACTGTGAATAGTTAGGTGGGAAAAGAAAGAGGTAATGATACTCTTATAGAATACAGAAAATAGTGTGTAAGAGTTATAAGTTAAAATACGAAGAGTACAAAACCAGTCATACCTCAAAATTGGAATTCTCTTATGCATAGAAAATGTTGGTGATCGATAAAATGAGTTGTTTGAAATCAGTTGGGGTCGTATATAAATAAGAAGACGGTTTATTAGCTTATTGAAAACCATTAAAAGGAAGAATAAAACATTCACATGAACATTAAGGAAGTAGGTTAGAGAATATTATACGGCAGAAATTTAATATATTTGCGGCAAAAATTTCGAAATTCAAGGAAGGAAGTTAAATTAACTCGAGTGTAGAAAATTTAAGCTCATGTCAAACGTTTTCAAAGTCTTTAAACTGGGGAGGGATTTAAAATAAATAATATTGAAACTATTTTTAGAGGAACCAGGATTTGACAAAAGAAACGGTGTTATATAAAGATTTTAAAATACGAGTACGACGTACTTAAAACTGATACATAAAAATTAATCGAAGTTCTATTTAGCTTGGAAAAATATTTTAAAATATGTATGTTAAGCGGTTAAAATGAATCTCATAGTTTAGGAAAATGGTATAACAAATTATCAAAACAGTAATAACGTCTTAAAACCAACGTGCAAGAAATATTGGTCAGCGAATAGCTATGAGATAGTAATTAAAATTACAATCAAAAGACCTCAAAATCTACGAGAAATTTTGACCAAATCGAAAAGGGAGGAATTTAAATATATACATAGAGGGTTTTAAAACAAAATTTAAACTTAGCGAAAACTTTTAATAAGGGAAATCGAAAAATAACTTTGAAAAAGATCAAACCTTGCGAAGGAGGACATTCGAAAGATCAACGATTATCGTAGTGTAGTGATCAGGAAAAGATTGAATCAGAGGGTTCTAATTATCGGGTTGACTAAAGGTCAAGAGAAACTTAACACTAAAGCTGTCTAATGGCTAGAGTATATTAGAGGCCTCAGGGAAGGTTCTAAGAGAGTCGAGATCATGTTCTGTTGGGCCCAAAATTGTTGAACCCAAGCGAACGACTAAGGGAAATTCTAGAAGTCTATCATGATCAGAGCTAGGCATGAACCACTAAGGTAACTCTTAAGACAATTATATCAATCTCTAGCAATGAGTCTAGCTAACAATCAGGGTCCTCTAACTATCAAATATAGACGTCTAACTAAGCCTTCCTATCATCTAGTGACGAGGAAAACGATTAGAACTAGACTCAAGACTTGTGACTTGGATGTTTTAATTTATTTTAATGGACATTTCGTTATTATTATCGTTGTTCCAGTTATTCACAGTTGCAAAAGGACCTGCATGGGCCACCACTAAAACCTGTCACGCCCCGCTTCCCAAGAATGTGGAGGCGAGACGTGAGGAGGTCCGCTCAGACGTGGAGCTGTGAAGCTGCAGTCTGATAAGCATATAAAATATCAATTGGCAGGTCCTTGCAAGTGCGACACGGGACAACAATAATAACAAGGAAAGAGAGAGATAAAATATTCAATCTCAGAATATCCACAATAAATTTCAACATCACAGAAAAGCCACCAGGCTAAAAGAAAAATCAAAAGGAAAGTACAAGAGACTGAAAAGAGGCCTAAGGCATGGCCGACATAATACATATCATCAACAAGAAAAGAGAGGTGCTACACACCGACAGCCTAACAACGACTAAGCAGAAAACAACAACAGCTAGAAGGAGCTCTAGGACTGGTCTCCTATGTCCTCGAACTCAACACCTGCAACCTGCTCGTCCTCAACGACCAACTCTGGCTCACAATCTAACATGTGACACCCAAAAGAGAAAAGGGGCACATGTCAGCAAGTCTAAAAGACTTGGGCAAGGAAACTGAAAGTAAGGCAACTAGCAACCTAACAGTTTAGTATGCATGACATGGCAGTTATAACATGAGTGCACAATTAAACATGGCAAGACAATTTGTACAAGGGAACAATTTATCGGGACAAGACAAGAGTAGCCAAGCTACTATCAATTCAATCAATTCACATTTTGTAGGTGTTTAAGCCCTTCGCTGAATGGCATAGCATTTCAGACCGATCGGCGCTAAACACTACCCAATATTCACACGATATGGAGCCTGGGGTCCCCGCACATTGAGCTCAGCTAGTGAGCCTGAGGTTGCCCCGCACATTGAGCTCGCATTCTTAGTTCACAATTCAATACATCGAGCGTTGGGGTTTCCAACTCATTATGCTCGCTTCTGGTCACGAGCCAGGAACACAAGTATGGCGTAGGGAACACCTAGCCGGAACACGCAATTCGGGCATTGGCTATCAACCAACACATGGCCCGCTTCTGGAACACGAGCCAGGAACACAACATTGTAGCGAAGCTACGCAATCACAGCAATACCTAAAGAATGCGAGGTCATGACAATTTATTTGCGTACAGTTAATTAAATTAAACGTGACAGGCGAAATGCAATGACATGAACATATTCGCGTACCGCTAATGGAAAGTAAACATGACAGGCAAAGATGCAGTGATGATATGAACAGATAATTGCGTACCGTTAATTGAATTTAAACGTGACATACAAGCATGATGAGGGTGACGGATCTAGCTTCGTTGTCAAGCTAGATCAAATGCGTCTAGGCAGCTATCCTTTCACTGCCTAGTCTCTTTTATGCTAAGCAAGGTAATGGCCTGAGCACGGCCTAAACAACAAGGGTAGCAAGTTTCACTTGCCTGAATTTACGTGCCGGTATCACAATACTCAAAGTCCAACCACATATCATAACGTCCAGAGCTCCCACGCTCAGTCCAACACCAGCCTACAGTCCCGTATTATTATCTTGGATTAGTGAGTTACAAAGCAGTAGAAACACAGTTTTTATCTTGATTAGCATGCAAAATTGGTGGGGGTTCCTACGGTTCAGAATTATACCCTCACACGAAGCGAGAGCTACTCTGACGTCGGGTAGCGACGTCAGGGGTTGGATTCCTGTAATCTATTAACGGCCGAATATAATTCTGGGCAAACGTGTAGTAGTCCGAAGGCTCTCGTATTGCCATATGATGAGGTGAAAACTTATAAGGGTCCTCAACATCCAACAAAAGCAATCAAATACCACAGCCATATTGATGATATGATCTCATTTGCACCGGGAACCCCACCTTGCAAAACTGCATTCCGATAATTGTGAAAGAGTTCCTCCAGCCCATCAACAACATTGTGGAAAGCCTTCCTGTCTAACAAAAGAAAGTAACTCTTGTTCGTCCCACGCTCAGAGAGAAGGCCTCAAATCCTTGACCTCCTCCTTCGCATCCAAAGCAAGAACCGCATGCCTCGTGCTCGACATGCCCATCGATCCATACGCAAAACACGGGCACCTCCTCGTCCTCAAGCTCACAGCGCAAGGAGGCGCGCTGGGCGACGATGTACGGCGCCGTGACAGCTCCGGCGACCGTCGGGGTCTCGCTGCGGCATCGTTCGGGGTTGGTCGGAGGGGAAACTTGACCGGAGCTAGGGCGCTGCCGGAGGGGAGATCTGGCGATGCTAGTGCGGAGGCAAGTCGGGGTCTGCGATGAGGGGAGCGGAGGATTTCTACAGGTGGGAGGTCAGATCGGGGGCGAATGGCGATAGGATGGCGAGGTCGGATCGGAGCTCTGTTCCGAGCAGGGGAATTAAGGGAAAACAGAGGAGGTGGTCGGCGTTCAGTCGGGAGGATATCGAGGGGCGGTGACTTCTCAAGAGCTGGCGGCGGGCTGTGTCCAATGGAGAGGGGACTCGGGCGCTACTCGAGAAGGTGGAGGGGGCTCCGGGGAGACGGCCGCCGCGGCAGCGGCTTGGGGTCCTCGACATAGCAGGCGAGGAGGAGAGGGCACGTTGGAGCTGTGGGTAGGGGAGGTTCATAGCGGAGGAGAGGGGAGATTCTCCGTCGGGGGAGGCCGGAGAACCGCCGGAGAAGGAGGGTTTCGATGTCCGCGAGAGGAGGGGATGGCCGCGAGATTCTAAATGCTGGCGGCGGCGGCTTGGGTTTTTGTTGGGAGATAATGTAGTAGCCCTAGGTCACTTAATAGGCTAGAGGCTCATGTGAAGGGAAAACTAGGGTATTAGCTATTTGGGGTGATAATAGGGGTGTATCCAATAGGTTGGAAGAGGAGTGGACTTAAGGGGAGATAATAATTTGGGTGGTGAATAGCTAGGGAATAGGTCAACATGAGAAGTAGATCCTATGGCTGAGATCAATTCAGATTTAATTAGGCTGTGAATTAAAGATGAGCTGGGTTAATTACAAGTTGATGATGATTAGGGTGATAGGTCAACCAAACGGTATCCGAAAAATATAAATAAAATACCGGGACGACCGCGTCGACGAGAGGAACAAAACTAAGAAGACGGATCACCATTTCGATGACGAGAAACGAAATTAAAAATAGAAAGGTCTTACGACCGAAGTGAAAATCGTGACGTCTCTTCAAATAGGATCAAATCGTGGGAGAACGACCCGGAACTGACGTTCCCAATTAACACCACAATTTTAATTCTCTCAGAGAGGGTCACAACGGCATATCACACTATAGGGTTCGGTTACGGACAAGGCCTAAAATAAATACGTGCACGAACAAGGCTACGTGCACGTAACACGTATAAAGGGTACGGGGTCCAAATATGATCGTAATCAAAGTTGGCACACGTCGAGGGTGGCTTGCTAAGGATGCAACCAAGATGCTACGGCCCTATCAACTCAACGACACGGCTCATATACCAAGCACAAAACCATTCGGGTACTCGAAATTGCTATACGCACAGCCGTATGATGAATAGCGAGTACCGGCCGTTACAGTTCACATGAGGAGAGGTCGATCAGACATTTGTTAAACAATGGCTTGAAGAAGAGTGTCTTTATGGAGCCATGGTAACGCTTTAAGTTTTGATTCCTCCGTCATGATTGCTCACCTTAATTTTCCTTCTACTTGCAGAAATGGTTGGTCAAGAATTCGAAAACTTGGCTTATGTTCTACGAAAGCTCTTCTTGTCGAATTACAAAGAAGCGCGAGTAGCTCGTCTGCTCGCCCATCGCCTTGCCCCAGCCAGAGGTCGTCCAAGGGATCCGAGTATTAAGAATTAAGAATTAAGACTACGATTTGAGCATACACACTGTATCCTAAGATTTGAATATTAAGATTCAAGACCACTTGTTTCTTCATGCAGCTAGGCATCCTCGACTTCATATTTTGTGGTGCCGGTGTCATAATAGTACTTTATAATGATGGCACATATAGCTTATATGGGATCACTAATTATATTTACAATTACACCCAACATAGACGTCCTATTTTGAATATGTTGCATTAGTTTGCTTTGTATGCTTTTAGGAGCAATGATGTATGTTTTGTTTTCAAAAGTTTTATGGTGTTTTTACTAATAGGTGCATACAATCGACCATTTTTTGTTACATATATCGAACATTTGGTTATATACTGGTTAATGCTATGTGTATGTGGCAAGCGGTGCTATCTTGAGGTATAACTTACGTGACAACAAAACAAATGTATACAGATGAGGTTTATTACAGATAAACTTACAAGATCACACATTGATTTAAAACATAGAGAATATTGTATTTACTAGTCATAACCCGTGCCCGTGGGCACGGTGCATTCAAAATTTTTTTCCCGCAAAATCTTTGTACCCAAAAAAATATTTCTACAGCCAAAATTTAAAAGAACAACAAATTAGCGTAAAAAATTTAGAGGCACGGCCGCCTTCGGCGAGAAACAATAAATTCGGCGGGGGCGCCTTCGGATCTGTGCTTGAGGGGTTAATTGAAACGGACGCCCAAAAAGCTCAGCCCACCTCTTTGATTGCACGTTCCCTGTGTTTTTTTTTTGGGTTTCAATTTTTTTAGACGTGTGTTTCGATGAGTGCAAAAAGGGTGAAAATGAGAATGGTGGGTTTGAGTGTGTGTAGTGTCTTAGGGTTTTTGGTTTTTTTGCTTGGGGGTGTGATTTTGGGTGTTTGGTTTTGGGTGTGTTCTTGGGGGTTGGGTAGAGTTTTGTATTTTTTAAGTTTTGGGTTTAAGAAGGTTGTCACATGTGGCGATGTGACATTGCCACATGAGACAAAGATTCAAAAACCTCCCACTTTTGTAATATAGATAGTTTAACATTTTGAACTCAAATTTATCATTTCCATCTCAAATAGTAAAGGTTGGCAATCTTAGTTGTTTTGTATATTATTTAGTTGGCATAACGAAAAGTTGATCGGACCGTGTAACTAAATTTAAATGTGGTTGTTATAAACGGGCTTTTGGAGGCCCAACCCGTTAGTGGGTTTCCACCCATTATGTAACCCTATTACTATAAATACAGGGCTACGGGGTTCCGTAGGCGCCATGGTTTACAACACGTTATCAGCACGCTCGAGGCTGAGCCGAACCCCTGCCGACGGACGAACGCGACGCGAACGCGCTTCCTTCACCGAACGTCGCTAGATCCGGCGGGTAGGATCTAGAGGTAATCCTGAAACCCTAGATCTAAAATTTCATATGCGCATATGTTGAGATCCAATTTCCTGAATCAATCAATGAAATTCTCATCGTTTTTATTGCTAGAAATCAACCTTTTACAATAAAAAACGATTTTTTTGGAGATAAAAACACTTTTTTCTACTAAAATTGGATTTTTATCCCCAAAAACCATGAAACCCTAGGGGATCTTTGTAATGCCATGCTAAGCTACTGCACAAGTACTAGAGGGGGGGTGAATAGTACTTTAAAATAATTAAGAGGCTAATTCCTAATTACCTTGCAAACTCTACCAATAAATGCGGAAATTCGGAATAGTAAATAATCGATGACTAATTACCTTGTTCATTTGTTGTCAACCAATCGACAACAAATAAACAAGCGCAAACAAATGATATTACTGGGTTCGGATCCACCCACGTCTCCCCGACTTGTTCCCGGTGATCCTACGTCCCAAACACCCGGATCCCCTCCGGATACTCAAGTTAGAAACCCTAACTCAAGATTTCCAATATGAAATACTTGTGAAAAACCTTCACAAGTCAAATCATACACAAAGAAATTTGTGACTCCCACAACCCGGGATCACAACCACACTCTCACAATCGAGAGTGAAACTTACAATATGAAAGTAAATGAAACAAAACTTCTTACCGACAAAATACATATGCCTTGAGTAATACTTACGAATTAGGGCAAAGATGATTTTGAGGAAGAAGAAGTGGCACCAAACCCTAGCTCCAAGATGTAGATCAGCGATGGAGAGCTATATGGAAGTTGGTGACCTAGGATCAAGCACTTGGCTTGGAAGGCTTCACACTCAATGAATCTCTCTTTGGAAGTAAGAGTGGGGAGAGATTATTGAATGGAATGAATGAGCTTTGAATGAGCTTGGAATGATTTCTCTTGATCTCTAAACTTGCAATAATATCAGCCTTGACTGCAATGAATGCAGCCCATCAAGTATATATAGGTTAGAGGAGAGAGAGAAAGAAATTCGAGTCATTAAATGCTCCAACGGCTCTTTTCTGAACCCAACTAGTCGGTCAAAGAACAACCACCGACCGACTAGTTCATCAACTAGTCGGTCGGTCAATCAACGTAGACCGACTAATGAGTGAACAGAGAAAAGGTCGAAGCACAGACAAAAGGAACTAGTCGGTCCAAGCACACTTGCCGACCGACTAGTTTCACAACTAGTCGGTCGGTGAGATAACTTAGACCGACTAAGAGATAAAACACAAAGTCTGAGAACAAATAGAATTAGTCGGTCCAAGAACAAATGTTGACCGACTAGTTCATCAACTAGTCGGTCGCCAAATGTGCATAGACCGACTAACGATAAACAGTAAGTCAGGTGAAAAATTGGCATGTACAGTAAAGCTCAACTAGTCGGTCCAAGAAGGAAAGTTGACCGACTAGTTCATCAACTAGTCGGTCGATCAATGAACACAGACCGACTAATTATAAACAGTAGCTCAGGCTCAAATTTGCATGTACAGGGAAAGCTCAACTAGTTGGTCACAGAAGCATCACTGACCGACTAGTTCACAAACTAGTCGGTCGGTTAGTCAACGTAGACCGACTAACTGTAAACAGTAAAGAGCTTGGAATTGACTGACTGAAACTAGTCGGTCCAAGAAGCTTTGCCGACCGACTAGATCACCATCTAGTCGGTCATTTCTTCTTCTTGAACCAACTAACATGCACAAGAAGTCGCGAATCGAAGCGCGAAGCTTCGGGAAAGTTTGTGGACTTCTACTAAGATCCTAGAGCTAAGATATGAGCGTTATGAAGATTTAAACCGTAAGACCTACTCAAGGCTTAACATTCTACGAAAGAAGCTTAAAGACTATAAATAAAACTTGACGATACCGTCTTCAAAAGCTTCAATCGAATCTTCATGACTTCTAAAATGGTCCATAAGCTTCAACGAAGCTTTAGGCATACGATCACGTGCTTTGAGAAGTCTTGAGACGTCGTAATTGATATTCATATGAATTTGGCGACGATCTCCATAACTGCGCTCACAAATTGTTAGTTCACGATATATTTATGTTTGTTCTTCATCCAAAACCAAATCCGGGGAGTCCAATATCCAACATTCTCCCCCTTTTTGGTGATGACAAACCAACATAAATAATAATCAAAAATAATAATTCAAATGAAATTTACTTACCCCCCTGCATTGATGACACGTTAATTTCAAATTAAACAGTAATAATACGCATCAAGCAGACGAGTAAAGTATATAAATGAGAATCGATTATTGAAATATTGAATACCAAATGTTGGTTATTGAAATATCGGATTTGAAAATCCATTTATATATCTTAACTCCCCCTGAATCTACCATATCAAATTAGATTCTTGGAAAAATGCTTTAAATTATCATTTAGCACATCGTTATTATTATATCTATCCCCCTTTGGCATTAGCAAAAAGAGCGGGAGGAGATCAACGACAACAACAATGGCTTCAAATAAAAGCACGGGAGTCGAAGAAAGCGACCATGGTTCAAATGACACTAAAGGAAAATACGAAATAAAATCAAGGCGTGTCAATGAAACCATAGTTTGAAAAAAATCCGATTAATAAAATCATCAAAACTCAAATCAAGTTTACAGATTGAGTTATGGAAAATACTCTCCAATATCAACATTTTTGGTTAATTAGAGCATGGAAAACAATTCTATGTTTCCATAGAAGAAATTTATTTAACCAAGTTAATATCGTCGAGCGACGAAATCAAACATCAGAGACTAAAAAATATATAATGTGCACAATAGAATGAAATGTCAACTGCGATGTATATATATATAAATATGAATCAGAGTACATCAAACATTACATCACTGAAATCCAAAAAGCGATCCAACGATCGGCGATCAAAATACAACATCATATATCTCAGAGTACAGCATATATGGAAGTATCACAAAAACATATCGACATCCATCCAACGGACATCAAAATACATCAAAACATCAAAATCATCCAGAACCACACTCTATCCTACCCAAACTCTCTCACACTAGATGTATCATCCAAGGAGCATCAGAGAGTCCTCAAAGAAGCTCAAGAGGAAGCGACAGGATCTGCAGCAGCATCAGGCTCTGCAGGAGCGGAGGTGGTCACAGGAACAACTGGAATGTCAACGGGAGCGACGGCAGAAGTCTCAGGCACGGCAGAAGAGACGATCTCAGAAGCAGCAACGGTAGTGGCCTCGGGAGCACCAGTCGTAGTATCCACCGCAGGTGTGGTGGCAACAGGAGTACTCTCGGGGTCACCAGCAGAGGAGACAGCAGCAGCACCAGAAGTGCCCTCGGGGGCACGAGTAGAGGCACGAACAAGCTCCTCAATCTCCTCCTCATCCAACTCATCCTCGTCAGAAAAAGACGGAGGGATCTCAATATCAAAGCGACGAGCTATACAGCAGAGAATCTCCTCAGAACGAGCCTGACGAGACTCCAAACGTCGCATAGAACGAACGAGCTCGGCAAGAGTGGAAGAGGGAGCAGCTGAGGCAGAAGCAGAGGCTGACGCTGAAGGGGTCGTCCTCTGAATGTGACGGAGTGCCGCAAGAGATTTCCTGACGGCAGTCGCGTTCAGAGGGGGACCAAGAGGGCGCTCATTGTCACGAGGCAGTGTGACACGGAAGTGACGGAAAACCAGAGTCAACAAGCACGGGAAGGGGATATGAGCCGACTTCGTGGTCTTGCGAATACACTCGAAAGAATCCATCTTATCGAGTATAATGCGAGCCCAGTTAATCGAGCTCCCCATGAAAATGGCATAAATCAACTTCAAGAAAGGCTGGGACGGTAAAGAGGAGGAGCCGTACTTGGGAAGCAAGCACGACTTCAGAATCAAATTCAGGACCCAGGCGTTAGGCTTGAAGGATTTGGAGGGAACGCCAATCATGGCGGCAGGAATCTGGTGGAAGATCTGAGAAAGAACGACCTGATCAAGGGAGGAGATATCATCAACAGAAATATCGGAGGGAAGGAGGCCAGACGAGGAGATACCCAAAATCTCTCCTAAGATTTCTGCCGTGAGGACTATCGGAGTCCCCAAGACAGTCGTCTCAATCGAGTGGGTCGCATCGTACTGACCCCGGACGCGGTTGGCATAGAAGAGTTTCACTAGGAGAGGGTAGGGGTGAGGGTTCGCCTTCGGGTCATATCGAAGGTAATCGAGAAGACTGGAAGATGAAAGAAGATCGGCGAGGCCTAGGAAGTCACTAAACTGGACGAAATGCTCCAGAAGCAGTGTGCAGTGTTCGATACGGTTGTAAGCCACGAGACACATAGGGTCGTCGCGACACAACGAGATATCGACACCGCCTACCGGCATCGCAGCCTTTCCCTTATGCTGACGGGTACGGGGACGTGAGCTAGACTCAGGCTGCCTAGGAGGAGGAGAGGGGTCCCTATGAGTCTCAGTCTCAGGAATATACTCGGTGTCGGAATCCGAAGCACCGGGTGGAGTGGGAGCACGGAAAGTCACTGGCTTGGGCTTGGGCTGAGATCGGGCACGGGGTTTCGAAGTCGTCGTCCTCTTCCGCTTAAGAGGAGGCGACGACGACGAGGGTTGGGTGGTTTTCGAACGGCGTTTCGGAGGGGTTCGCGTAGGTTGCGGAGGGTCCGATGGTGGCGAATCGACAGTCATAGGCGAAGGGCCAGAGGGAGTGATCGGAATACGTGTACGAGCCATAAGCGCGGCACGACATGACGCAAGAGATCGAATCTAAGAAATCCTCAACAAACCCTAGAAACCCTAGAAACCTAAACCCTAGCCGAGATGAGGAGAAACCCTAACCCTAAGCACAGGAAATGAACCCTATAACTAGGAGAGAGAGAGAGAGAGATCACCTAGGAGGAGGTCGACGGCCGGAGAGATGGTCGGAGATAGGCCGGAAACGACGGAGAGGGAGGATGGAAGTCGAAAGGGTCGGGGGATTTTCGAGCTGGAGGAGAGATTTTGAACCGACTGGAAGAGAAATAAGTCGGTCGAAATGAGTTTTAATCGATCGGAAGTCGAAAAGACCAATCAGGCCCCGGCACAACTAGTCGGTCACAGTTCAAGCACTGACCGACTAGATCACGATCTAGTCGGTCGGTCAATGAGCTTGAACTGACTAGTTGCAAACAGTGACTGAATCCAAATTTACTGACAAGAATTAGTCGGTCTGAGTTCATCCACTGACCGACTAGATCTTAATCTAGTCGGTCGGCCAATGAACTTGGACCGATTGAGAGAGTCCAAAAATTGAAAAATTTGAAATTTTGATTTCTCTCCTAATCACACTTGGATGAAACATCAAGACACTCTCATTAATCATTATACTACCCCATTAAACATCGAAAATCTGAAATTTGACGATTACGCACAAATCGAGCGAAAATTCCGAAAATTCAACAAAAATCCAGAAAAATTCCAATTAATCTAGCATGAGCAAATATAACAAATTGAATAAAAATGAATCCTAAATCTCGGATTCACCCATAATCCTCAATTCTCGACGCAACCGCACAAAGGAGTCTTCCTTTAGGGGTTTCGACGCAACCGCACAAAGGAGTCTTCCTTTAGGGGTTTCGTGAAAATCTCGGATTCACCCATAATCCCCAAATCTCGGATTCACACATAACCAACTTGGGATCGATGTCACCCTGGATTGATGATGCAAGACATCATCAACCAGACGAACCCGGAGATTTTTCAAAAAAGGGTGAAACTCTCATTATCCCATTCAAAAGGGAAAAATGATTACGAGATCATCTCCATTCACGTGGACATTGACTCTCCTCACTTCCTCAAACGAATTTAAGATAATATACTATCATTAGAAGAATGAGACCTTTAGGCCTCTTGAGAGTATTTGAGGGATAAAAGTGGACTCACACACTCCCTGCATATGGCTGATGATGTACCTTAGAGTACTCATCTATATATCCTCTTAAAATGGTCATAATCAAAACCTTGTTATCCAACCGCAGTCCAGATTTTCATTAATCACAACGGACATACTACCTTATTGGGATATTGGTCGGGCTTTTACTTACCCTCATACCACCCTCAAAAATGCCGCAGTGGAACTTATTCATCGGGACTAACCATCCTGGATGAATATATTCCGAGATCCCCAAACGGGGGAGGCATTAGAGCACATCTTATAGATGGAGCCTTGACGGGTTCATATCCCTAGTTCTATGCTCAACTTCATTGAAGTCGAGCTTATTGCGGATTTTTGGGATAACACTGGGAAATCAATTATATTTAACAACTGGAAGAAAATTGAACACCATGAAGCTTTGTGTTCACACCCAGAAATGGGTTATATGTAAATCATTAAAATGATTTAAACGGATTACTTATCCACTAGAAATCCAGTTGTAGGTGACCATGTGGGAACATGCAAACCATCAGAACGCCTCCTTAGAAACTATTTATATGAGCCTGATCACCTCATATAAACAGTTTCCAAGAACCCCTAACGGGGGAAGCGTTTAGTGCACATCTTATCGATGGAGTCATGATGAGTATACATTCTCATATCACCACTATGGACCATTTAAAACATTAATACCTATGATCTGATTATCATGAATAGTGATGAGACCCTGAAGTCCACACTTATGAAACTGTTAAACAGTTATCAGACATAGCTACTGACAATATAAATATTGTCAAATTCACACATCCCAGCTACTAAAAATCTAGCTAGGATTGACATACCAACTATAATGGATGCAATCTACCAGTAGCAGAAGTGGATATCCTCAATGGATGAGAAGACATACCACGAGACCCTAAAACAATACCACCACAAGAAAGTGAGCTCATCTCCATATCCTCTCCCTTTCCAGAACCTCCTGAAGAGATAAATCTGGAATAAATTGAATAATGTATGTACACGGAGAGGTATTTGGATAAAACACACACTTGTCGACAATTACTCACATTTCATTTTGCCATTGATATCGTTCACAATCTCCGTTTCCTAAAACAAACGCAGAAATTTGGCCAAATTATGTGGATCGAGGCAATAATAAGTTGAACTGGACTCACTTATGAAATGTGAAGTGTTTGGACCTGAAGTCCTGATATCAAAAGATATCAAACCTGTGGGCTACCGAGTATTGTATAAATAATTAAAATTGTATGCTATAAGCAAAACGCTATAGAGGTTTATTTCGCAAAAACCAGGAAGTAACCAGGAAGTAACCATGTGAGGTTCGAGTAGGCATGATTGCAGGTGGTGCTGCATTTAGGAAGCTATGGAACTCATTTATTTTGTGCATGCATGGCATATGAAGTGTTGTTGCTCGGGGTGCTCCGGTTCATCGTGTGGTTATAGTGGTAGATGCAACACACATGAAGCTGAACAACGACAATGCATCGAAGTAATACGTGAGTGCTGCTATGCATGCTTTATGGGGGCACCACGCAAGTATTGTGATGGAGACAAGTGTAGACCCACACACAGCCAAAGGCCATAGCAGCGTTGGCGCCAGGCATCGGAAGGTGATTCAATCTAAAAACGGTGATGGGCTAAGGAGTTGAGAGAGAAGCTAAATTGGGTTGTCACATGTGATGGAAGATGAAATGAATCATTGTTGTTGGATTAGGTGAGTGGCTTGAACGTTAAGACAAAAAATTGTAGCATGTAATTCTCTCACATGAAAGGCACACGAAAAATGTTGTTGATATTCTCTATGTATAGCAAAATATGGAACAAGTTTGTGGTGGAATGTTTAGTTGGTGATCGAATGGCTGAGCTAGATCACGAGCTGGATTGATGGTTCAACCAATTGAATTGATCAAATAGTTCAACATCATGTTTTTGACGTTTCAAATGCAATTATGGATATGGATTGGGCAAATTTCCTTGCGTGAAGCAGCAAATTGTAAATTGGTGCAGAATCAATGGTGATCATGGGGATCGGTGCAGGTCAGGTTGCCCGAGAGGTCGATGGTGGAACCGCTGATATGCATGAGGTGCATGGTTTCATGTTTGATGGATGTTGGTTGCTTCTAGACATGTGTTGCTGGGTGTATATTCATCAAGGTTGTCTTTGGAGTTGGTCACGATGTTTGAGTCGAGTTGGAGCACATTATAATGTGAGACATTAGAAATGATCATGCATGCTTGATGATCTTGGTAATTTGACCAAGGTGTAGCACATGTAATGATTAAGATTGTTTGGTGTAGGACACAAGTGGTCATGTGTGGTTGGTTGGAGCATTGATGATTATAGTGTATGTTTCTAGAAGGTGGAGCATGGTGCATGTGTTGATTTGTCTGTGAAATGTGACGGCGACGAAGACGCCTGCTATAATTTATTGTTCTGCGCCGAAGGCGTCCGCACTGAATTTTTTGTTCCGCGCCGAAGGCGTCCGTGCCGCTAAATATTTTTGCGCTAATTTGTTGTTCTTTTAAATTTTGGTTATGGAAATAATTTTTTGGTGAACAAAGATTTCGCGGGAGAAAATCTTAAATGAACCGTACCCGTGGGCACGGGTCATGACTAGTGAACCTAGAAACAACAATGAGTATCTTAACACATGATTGCTTACAACTCAATGCAACACACCAAACTATGTCAAATCCTAGAAATTACATTCTAAACAATAAGCATCATGTCAGACACGTACATACGGCCTGAAACAACATCATGCCTGAAGTGCCCTTGCTACGTGGGCATCCAAGTAAACCAGTCAATTGCAGATTGACAAATTGGCCGGCAGTGATCTGATTGAAGAAATGCAGACCAAAAACCAAAAGGCCATGATTGACCTGAACCTTAGGCAAGTAGTTGTGTGGCAGCAGTTCTCTTTATAATCTGGAGAAAATAAAGGCAGCGATGTAAGAGCAGTGGCTCTAGTTATCCAAATCATTTTTCAATGCACAGTGTAGAGGCTTCCATTAAATGTTTGATGCTAATAACTTTCTAGGTTCTTTCTTGTATTTCTTTTGAGTGGTGCTAAATTTTCATCAGGTAGTGAGAGCAATGAAGAAGGAGACTGGTAATGTGGATGCATTGAACATCATGGACAAGAAATTCATTACCAAAGAAAATAAAGCTTCTCATGTAAAGCTGGAGAGGATTGTTCTTGATCAGTTGGATCATCCTGGTATCATACGGTTGTTCTTCACATTCCAAGACAGCTATTGCATTTGTAAGTGTTTTCCTTTGTTTCTCTAATATTTGTATGGTTCTTCCGGTCATATGTTTTGTTGTGAACACACCAAAGTTATAACTAGGGTCCGTTCTAGAGGGATCAGTCCTCTCATCTTTGCTCTTTCAAGCAGACAGTTCAAGGCATCATCATAGCCATTCACTACTTTGTGGATGGTTGTTTGATCCAAGTGTAAAATAGGAATGGGTTCAATGCATGTGGATTATGATGTCAGATACATTTGAATTTGAACCGTCCACACAAATAAGGAATTAACATTGCCACCTCTGGCCGCCCATTGAAAATCATGCAGGAGAGGATCCAGAACGTGTTAGACGGTTCTGTTTTAATTTATCTTTTGAGTACCTTATGCTTCTCTAGCTTGATTCATTATACATATGACCTAGCCTTCTGATGTTTCTATGCAGACATGGCACTTGAATCCTGCGATGGTGGGGAGCTATTTGACCAAATTACTAGGGTAAAATTGGAAAATTGAACTCATAGTTCTAGCATTATACCAGGTACTATTGCTTTAAGTAACTTACTCATGCTGCTGCAGAAAGGTCGACTATCTGAAGACGATGCTCGTTTTTATGCCGCAGAGATTGTTGATATATTGGAATATATACATGGTCTAGGACTAATTCATAGAATCATAGGGATATAAAGGTAACCACAAAGACATGCAAATAGTGATTTCAAGCATCACTTGTGCTAACTGTATTGCTAATGTCAGCCAGAGAACTTGCTCCTCACTGCAGATGGGCATATTAAAATTGCTGATTACAGTCCCTCCTGATGCAGCAAGTTAGGTTACTACCATCACTACTCCCTTTTAAAGATGCATTAACTAACATCTCTCTTCTAATGGTAAATTCAGATGACAAGGAGTCAACATTTGTTGGAACTGCTGCATATGTCCCTCCTGAAGTCCTTGACTCTTCCCAATCAACTTACGGGTAAGAAAGCACCAGGTTACTTCTTGTTATTGGAACACTGCCTTCTGTTGTTCTGCCTCCTTTAACTTAGGGATTGGCAGCATTAAATTATAATTCTAGTCTAGTTTAACTTCTCCTCTAATATCCGTTTCTAGGATAAACACACTGGTTGGTTGTTCTGTTAGATAGATAATGTTAGCTGTTAAAATACAAACACACTCTTCAAGAAAATTAGTTTAACATCTCCTATATTATCTAATATCCAGTTTAACACTCCCCTATTTTAACGGATTTCAAACAAAACTGTTAGTTAAGAGGGATTATCCTAGAAACTGATAGTATAGACGGTGTTAAGCTAGATTTGTTGAAAGTATATGGGTGTTTAAGCTAATTTACACTAGAATCTTTTACATCAATTCTAGATATAATTTTCTAATGATAAACTTGTGATGCTACATAAATATCGTTTTTAAGTACTTTCACTTGTCAATTTGGAAGATGATTCATTGAACTTTGACGAGTTGTGTTTGTCAAAATTTTAGTTATATATGTATTATTAGCCGTGCATATATTGGGGGTATATATTCAGACACACAAAAATTGTGCCTATATTTGGAAGAACTTTATTTGATGTTTCTTTTTTCTTTAGCATAAATTGGTATATATTTATAATTTTTTCTTTGCAAGATAGCATTCCTTTATCATGTCTTTATTCTTTTATCTTTTTGCTTAGTTTGTTGTTTTATCATTAATACCTCTTGGCTTACCTTTTAATTTCCAATTTGATATGTACGAGAATTGTTTCCTAAACATTATCAAAGTGTTCATCATTTCTAATTGTCATGTCTCAAAACCATCGAAATAATAATATCAATTAGGGAACGATTATAGTTACTCAAAATTCCACTATTAAAGAGACCTATGAAGTTTATTTATCACATTTAATCATATAGATACCTCAACCTATCTAATTAAATCATGTAGAACGTTTTTACCTTCATCATCAATCATTGTGTTACAAAAAGTCTAACATCAAGTGCCAATTCCAAAGATTAGCCTCTATTGCTAGATGTACATTTAAGCTATCTTTTCATCAAATTCTTAACAAGATACTTTTTCTAGATATTAATATTAATGCGCTACTTAGTATTTGAATCATCTAAATCTAAAAAAAATAAGTGAGCTAAATGCTTAATAAGTGACTGAAACTTGCTAAGCAATCTAGAATAAGAATACAATATGTAAATTGATATGTAACAAAGGTGATATGTTACAAAGCGATTCCTTCAAAATAATAAATATGTAATTAAACTCGGCAGGTTATGTCTTAATACGATCAACACTTCACACCTCGATTGAATTGGCTCCCACTACTATCATAGTCTGTTTTCAGGATATCTTAATTAAGATTCGCGTCGAATATGTCCTCATGAAAGGGACCCATTAAGATCTTTCATGGCTTGTTTAGCTTCAAGTATATACCAGTATAACTAGCTAGAAACATGCATATACATGAATAAAAAATATCTATGAAAATTTTAATAAAAATAGAGAAATCAGTTGGTATATTGAGGAAGCTTCAGTTTAGTTTGTTGATGAAGCTTCAGTTTCACTTGTTGGAAAAGCTTCAAGTGAGCGTGTTAAGGACACTTTATGATGGCTTGTTGAAGAAGCTTCAATGTAACTTGTTAAGGAAGCTTTGATTTCGATAAATAGGCTTGAGAACCTCTTATTCTCTAACCAAAAACCTTAATCTAACGGTTATAAGGTGATATTAAGTAAGAGCATCAAGGAAGAAATAAGTCTAACAAATGAGATTATCATCCATCTATAGCTTCTGTAACAAGCTCCTCTATTATTCTAATAAGCTTCTTTATGGATTCTTCAAGAAGCATTTGACTTGGCCAAAGTCAAATGCTTAAGAATAAGAAAATGATTTTATTATATATTTTGAATTATGTGTGCGTACATGTGTGTATGTATGCATATATGTATGCTGGTATATTTTCAAAACTATGAGATATTACACTAATAATCCCAAATGGAATTAAAAAGAGCTTCAGAATATGCTAATAAAAGTTTCCACCCTTTTTTGTGCAAGAAGAAAGCTATGCGTTTTGAGTACCGATTTTCAAAGCATCTGATATCCATAAGCAAATCATGGCCGATACCACACCAAAGAATATATTTCATATGTAAGATGGAAATTTTCACCTGCAATTATCATGACATTTGGACAAGCAAAACAAAAAGAGAAAGTACATGTTTGTTTGACGGACAATTGGAAGGTGATGCTTATTACTTGGTCCACACTTCCATTGTATCTCGGATCCATAGTGGTTTCATTATATGAAGTTTCTGAATTCATTTGATGATTAATGAATGTATGGCAATTTTGTGTGTGACATGGTAATTGTTTCATCTAAAATAATAGTTTGGCCTAATTTCAAATTAGCATTTGATACGCTATCACGTATGAGAGGAGGCGTAGGAGGCCGAAGGAGTAACATTCTATGTGCACCGACGGTTTGGGGGAAATTTCTTTATGCACCAGTAGTTTTGCTAGTTTTGTTGTACGCCTAAACATTATATAAGTGAGAGTGTGGGCTAGTGTTAGGGTATCGAATTGTTTGCCCGTCATTTGATATTTTCTAGAATTCTCCAACGAGATCCTACAAGAGAGTTTAGGCTTTTCCCTTAGCAAGAGCTTGGAGAGGGGTCAACTCTCCCAAAATTGACTATTTATCCCTTTGTTAACCCTATTTCTATCAATAAAATCCCCAAATTCCACCATATAAACCCTAGTCCGCATCAGCATTCTGGATAACCTATATTGAAATAACGAAATCTGAATGGGGATTGTCTTAAAATTTTGCATTTCATGGAAGAGGAGGAGATTTTTTTCGGTTTTCACCTTTACTCCACGAGCTCAAAGTATCATTATTTATAAATTAAAAAATTGATGGGTTGTTAATCCTATTAGCAGAAGACCTGTGGGGGCTTCATTCAGCAGGCTTTTACAGTGATTCAATCTGACCTATTGCCATATTGTTGATTATAATTTTTTTTAAAAAACAACACTGGGCATAACCTAGTTCCGAAATAGGTTGCTACTTTGCTATTTTTCTTTTACATTTCATGAGGGCAATGGGAGTTGTAGTCTAGTCACGACTGATCCTTTATTTTATCACTTGTGTTTTTCAATACTGTCATCTCAATTGGTTTAAATTTTGTTTTTTTTATTTATGATGATCAGAAATGACTTATGGGCGCTTGGATGCACCTTGTATCAGATGCTTTCTGGAGCTTCCCCATTTAAAGATGCTACGGACTGGCTTATATTTCAGAAAATTATAACCAGAGACCTCAGATTTCCTGAATACTTTTCAGATGAAGCAAGCGATCTTATTGATAAACTACTGGTGAGCAATACTAATATCATGGAATCTTGCGGACGATCATTTTGTACACAATTACACACACAACGCCAGAGCGCACACATTTAATGGATATGCGGACCCTGTTTTTGTGTGGAAAAGACAGCATGTAAGTGCTTCGTTGTTGGAATGAGACCACTGATCTGGTTATCATCTCCCTTCATGACTGCAGTAACTTCCCCCTTGTGTGTTATGGATGTTATTTATGCACTCTTCTCTTTGTGGAAAGAGGTTGTTCGCAATGCAGTGACAAATGTGGGTGATCATTGAGATGTATCATGTACCAAGTGCATACACATATAATTGTGTGTGCTCATTGAGATGAATCTAAAAATGCATACATAGTTAAATATACCATTAGACAGTTCCTCCATTGTCTGGTTGTTATCCTAGTTCATTTTTACAGGATAAAGATCCCAGTAAAAGGCTTGGTTCTGGACTGGATGGTTATGCTGCCTTGAAATTTCATCCTTTTTTCAAGGGAATCGACTGGCAAAACATAAGGCAGTCAGCGGCGCCAAAGCTTGCACAAGAACCAGATGTAATTTATTTCTTCTTTAAGACATGCATCTCAAGTATATCACATGCCCTTTTATTTTTATTCAGTGAACCAAGTTGATCGCTTGTTTGGTCTCAGGCTCCTCATAGCGGTGATGGCACTCAAGATGCTATGTGGAAGCATCAAAATTCTGGTCGTGATAGCAGTAGCAATGCTGCACTATCATCTTCTGATGCGCAACCTAATCTAGCTAAACTTGCTTCGATAGACTCATATGACTCTCGATGGTATGTAAGTGTGCATCATGCTTATCGCTTAGCATAGAATTTAATTTCTGCTCTGTTGCTGAACTTCTTGACATTATGTTAACTGGTTGCAAGACAGACTACATTAATACAATTTTTGTTTTATTTGCTTTGATGATGATAATAGTTTGGATTCTGATCAATGTCATGGCAGGCAAGAGTTACCTGGAAGTTGGGGAGTCGGTTGTCATGTCGTCTATGGTGAAGAAAATACAGACACTGACAAGCAAGAAGGTACAACTCATCCTAACCGACAAACCCAAGTTGATGTATGTCGATCCTATCAGGTTGGAGAGACGCAAAGTGCTCTGGTCGGGTAACCCCGACGACTTAACTATTCAAGTAGCAAATTCTACGAATTTCAAGGTCTGCATGGTATTTTATTTTTTATCCGGTCAAAATTCCGCCAATTTTCTCCAGTCATGTATATGCATTAGCTTGGTGTTTTTTTTCCTCAGGCAGCGAAAGTTAGGTCATTTGAGGATTCAAAAGAGAGAGCATGGCAGTGGAAGATGGCTGTTGAGGGACTTGTCGCAAAGCAATGAAATGAGAGCCACTGCGATTGCCTTGCCCTCATGCAACTGCATTTGTAGGCATAACCATGTCATAGGTATTTCTTACAGATGTTATAGATAAAACTCAACATTCGGCCAGCAGTAACTTGTATAATCGATTCTCTCTTTTTTTTAGAGAATGAGTTGAATTATTAGTTCTTGTTACATTCTTTTGTTCTTTCGCAGTGAAAGCAACTTCTGTGAACATGAGGACTATATACACCGGTTTCCATTCGGTGTATGGAAGAGTATTTTACTAAAATGGAAATTAATACATCATCATAAATCAAATCACAACCTCTCTACTTTGTCTTTTATCCATTTTGAGCCACCATCATTACCTACACCGGCACTATTCGGTGTATGTAGTAATTCCCTCTGTGAATAGAGGCATTTGTTGACGCTAATATACCGAAATATGGTCTTGTGGTATGTACTTGTGATGGATGTGTACTGAATTCTTAATGCATTGATGTGGTCAAGCTATGAATTGACAATAGAAACCGATCCTCTGGAATCACTTCTCGAATGCCAAACAACTAGGCATAACAAAACCACAAGCATCACAACTATAATCACCAAATCGCACAACTGTGCTGGTGATGATCACCAGCATCACGACTACACGCGAAACCCAAGCAGGCTTCAACCGTCCACGAACACATTGCACGCTGCACCTTCCTGCATTCAGATCAAAAATTCCGATTGTGCCATTTCCAGCTATAAATACTCGAACCATACAATCTTTCCAAATTAGCATACAAAAAGAACTGCTACGACCACAAAATTGAGCCTGATGTTTCTTCTTTACAAAACTTTTTTAAGGAATGGAACTCTAGGTTAGTACTCAGCATGAACATTAAATCAGGGTTCCAGTTGGTATACGGTCTACCATGCTGTCCCGGCCCCCGTCCAGTGAGCTGCAACCATTGCGACATGAACTACTTGTACAAAGCCTGACGGTTGAGATTTGAAACCTTTACATTGTCTCCTCTGGATTATGATCTGCGCCCCAAGATGTTAACAGTGACCACAGAAGGCAGGCTTCTTAAAAACCATGTTAGCAAAATCTTGCGACAACAATCTCCTGTGCATTGAAATACCTAGTTATGAATAAGCAGCATCTTTTTTAAAAAGCACCATTCAAACATTTCTTAAAATTAGAGCTTAAGGCATGTCATGCATATATCAGAGGCAGTTGCAAAGCATAATGTACGGTGAGGATGCGGTTTATACTTCACAAGTTAAATTTTGATAGTTGATGTAACAATTTTCCCAGCGGAGTAAGATACCAGGTCTCCAATAACACCCATGTTCTTAGTCCTGGGCATGCGCATGCACTTGGTCCCGGGTTTTATTTTATTTTATTATCATCATCATCATCATTATTTTTTTTATTTTATTTTTTGGGCTTTTTTTTGTTTTTTGTTTTTTTTTGGGGGGGAGCTTGGCATTGGGGGCTCAGTCCAGCACGGGGACAGCTGGAGCCTCTCACTTGACTCAACATTTGAGGCCATAATTCACTAATAATGCTTTTCAATGGCAACGTATATTCACGACTTCACAAAGCATTTGACACCTGAGATCGTTGAACATTATAATTTATGGCCTAGTTATCTTCAATACAAAGTACTGTACACTGTATGGAGGCCATGGTTCTAAAAAACTCGCCACGACAACGCCATGGCACGCCATGGCGGCAAGGCTCCACCCTCACGCCCCGTTAATGTCCAAGTTGGCTCTTTGAGGCGGTACGCCGCCATGGCACGCCACGGCGACACAAGGCGCGCCACAAAACATAAGGCACGCCTTAAAAACAAAAAACAAAATAAAAAAAAGCACCCGGGTCCACATTATAGGGCTAAGAGAACCCAAAACCGACCCGTTCTCATTATTTGAGGCTTCTTTTCATCTCGTAGCCGCCCGCATTCGATTTGGGGCCTAGGGCTTTTCATCTCGCTCGCAGCAGCCGATTCGCGGTGCCTTTGTCTCCAGCCGCTCTCGTCTCGCGGCTTCTTCGTCTCAATGTAGAGGGAAGGCTATGAATTTGGTAGGATTTGGAAACTAATCCATCTAAGTGGAGCATATTTTACTGTCTACCTCTATATATATTATATAATATATACACACATTTGCCACCTTAAGGCACGCCTTGAAAAACGTCGTGGCTCCGCCAAGGCTCCTAAGGCTTGAGGCTTGACCTCGCCGCCACGCCACGCCTCACGCCATTTAGAACCTTGATGGAGGCAGACATGTGTGGACTCTTCGACAAACGAAATGCAACTTACACACTCCTCGTGTATATTTAACTTGTATGATCTACCATAAGACATGGGCGATCATGAGGCATCTTTAACCAAGTACAGTA
Organism: Scilla litardierei; assembly: GCA_030789695.1. NCBI lineage: Eukaryota > Viridiplantae > Streptophyta > Magnoliopsida > Asparagales > Asparagaceae > Scilla > Scilla litardierei. The sequence continues at coordinate 132,565,479 of CM061139.1, forward strand.
CAGAAGGAATTGCAACTACATGAACAAAAACTCAAGGCCAGGGGAAACAATCAGGGTAGCATCCGGTCAATGCAGCACATGTCCAAGTATTTTTTTCAAGCATGATGCATGTGAATGATGCAACATCTACTCCCAAAATGCACCAACTGGAAGAGAATTCGGGGTCAAGTGGATGTTTTGGGTTTCATGATAAAATCATAACGTCGGCAGTTGAAAGCTTATTTCAGTTAAGCCTATATTTATGGGCATAAAAGGAAGTAATAGGATTTCTAATATTTCATATTTGGAAGTTAGGAGCAAAGAGTTCGAACCGTAATTCCATGGAATAGATGCCAATTATGACGGATTTGCATTGCCAACAGAGATGGAGTTTACATAGTTGAATCACAGAAGAACAAACTACAACTCATGAAGTGCTTTATGTTGGGATCCCAAAAATAAGCTCACATCGGAAGTGCAAAAGAAAATAAATAGTTTAAGTATTTGAGGGCATCTCCACCTAATACCATTGGTTTTGGGTTGGATGCTCAATAATACTTAACAAATGTGGTGTGAGCCCATTGTTATGGGGCCTAGTGTGGGATGTGCCCTTAGCAAGGCTATTGTTAGAAGCCTAGTATGGGATGTGTTTCAAACAAATGGGCTAGTGTTGGAGTCCTAGTATGGGATGTGTCTCTAACAATTGGTATCCGAGCTAGCCCCATGCTACGACCCACATTGCGAAAGGGACGACATGTGGAAGAAGCGACCTAAGAGGTGGTGATCTGGGTGAGGCCAGAGTGGGCCACTTAGAGTGGGCACCCCTGAGTGGCCGTCATGGACGGCGTTGTCGGAAGCGTGGTGGTATGCGTTAAATTTTGGTGATTCAAGTCTCTCACATCACACACCCAGGTCGCTCAGTCGAGCTGTTTCACACGCTCGGTCGAGCTTGAGGCACAAAACGTAGGCCAAGCAGTATGGGACTATACTCGACCGAGCACTCTATCGCTCGGCCAAGCATTGTCTGCTCGGGCAAGCGGTTTGAGCGCTCGGCCGAGCTATATAAACAGAGTTTGAGCTTTGCAATGCGAAGCGCTTGGACCGAGCGAAGCAGACGCTCGACCGAGCGCCCCGTTCATGCACCCAACAGCAGCAGCAGCGAAGCGACCGCTCGGGCCAGCGATGAACTCGCTCGACCGAGCGGTGCGTGGCCCAGATTTTTTAGTCGACGGTTCAGATGGGTTTTCAGGCTCGTTTTGATCCCCTATTTAATCAATGGTTGATTGGATTAGGGTTAATGGCTGTTTTTCGAATCTGGAGCAAGAGAGAAGCTTGAGCCGCCGCCATTGAAGATTTTGTCGAGAAATTAGGACTAGGAGTTTTGTGAATTGTGATTGGATTTGAGTGGTTCTCTCCTTGTCTCTTTGTTCTCTTCTTCCTTTGAGTGAGATTGTAAGGGCTTGTACATCTAGCCAAGTTATTACTCACGTGAGTGGAAGCAAGATTGTGGTTCATTTGAAGATCTCTCTGATAGTGGAATCATCTCGAAAGTTGTTGGATGTAGGTTGTGAGCAACCGTACTAGGGTAAACCTTTGTGTCTGCGATTTGATTTATTTGTTGCTATTTCGTTTGCTGCTTTACTTTACAAGATCGTAGGGATTTTGTTGTGTTATTTGAGTATCCGACTTTTGCTAGTCCTAGATTCCTGATCAGCTTTTAGGAATGGTTGTTTCGATGGGGATCTCAATTTGACGATTTTCTCCAACAAGTAGTATCAGAGCTTGTGTTCGTCTGTGAAGGAAGTTAGTGGTGAAGATGGTGTCGTTAGCAACTTTGAACATTGATAAGTTCACTGACCGAAATGATTTTCGAATCTGGAAGACGAATGTGAAAAATGTTTTGATGCAGACGGGTTGTTACCAAATCGTATTCGCTGAGTCGAATATCGATAAGAAGGTGAAGGAATCCGCTAGAGCTGAGATGGAGATAAAGGCATTCAGTGCGATTCAGTTGTCATTGATAGACAATGTCCTGAGAGAGGTCTTGGATGAAGCAACGGCGTCAGATATCTGGAAGAAGCTTGATGGACTGCATATGAAGAAGTCATTTACGAGTCGTCTCTATCTGCTTCAGCAACTGTATACACTCAAGATGAAGTTTAGATCCGCGATGAAGGATCACATAGATGAATTGAACCGGATATTGCTAAAGTTGTGGGGTATGGATGTGAAGATTGAAGATGAGCAACATGCAGTCATCCTGTTGTGTTCATTGCCTGAGGAGTATAATCAGTTTGTTCGGTCTATAATTTATAACAGAACGACTCTCACCGTGGAGGAGGTGAAGGCGACACTTCATATTGAGCGACTATGTGGCAATGTTCAAGGTAGAGATCATGTGAGTAACCGTGAGAAGGCCCTACATGTGAGAGGTCGACATGAAAGGAGAGGAGGTCAAAGAAAGAACAATGATCGCTCCAAGTCGAGACATTCGCAGGATAGATTCACGAATATCACATATTACAACTGTCAGCAGAAGGGTCATTTTGCTAACCGGTGTCTTAATAAGAATAGGAAGAAAGGCAACGATGCCGATAAAGAGTCCGGTTCAACATTATTGGGAATAGATGGTATGCATATCCATGATGAAGGTAGAGATCTGGAGATGTTTGCAACAGTGGTTGCAGGTGAAGCAAACATTGCTTGGCTTATGGATAGTGGATGCTCATACTATATGACTAGGATGAGAATGGGCATGCCCAAAGCCCGATTGGGCTTTCAATTGGGCATGCCACATCCTCATCCATACTCATCCCTTTACTAATTCGAGAAGAATTAGTGAAGGGGTTGGTATGGATGAGGATGTGGAATTAGTGAAGGGATCGGTAAGGATGAGGATGTGGCATGCCCAATTGGAAGCCCAATCGGGATTTGGGCATGCACATTCTCATCCCTGCATATGACTCCACATAGGAATTGGTTCACGACGTACCGTTTCAATGAAGATGAAGGCTCAATTCTCATGGGAAACAATGCAGTATGCAAGATTGCAGGTATTGAAACCGTTCGGATCAAAATGCATGATGGCATAGTGCGCACACTAGCTGATGTGAGGCATGTCCCAGATTTCCGGAAAAGCCTAATCTCCATAGGCGTTTTGGACAATGCCGGATGCTAGTCGGTCTTTGAGAAAGACCGATTGAGAGTGTCGAAAGGAGCCATGGTAGTGATGAAGGGAAGGAAAGTGGGAAAATTATATGCCCTTCAAAGTACCACAGTGGAAGGAGATGCAGACATTGACGCTACTAGCTCAAATACCGAAGATTCAGTCAAGCTGTGGCACTATCGCTTGGGTCATCCATGTGACAAGACCCTTGACATATTTCGGATGAGAAAGTTGATTAGTGCTACGAATGAGAGCGTTGAGTTCTGCGAGTCCTGTGTGTACGGAAAAATGACAAAGGTGCAGGCTAACACGGGAAAGCACACTAACAGGGGACCGCTTGACTATGTACACACAGATGTGTAGGAACCGTGCCCGGAGCCGTCGAGAGGAGGAACTAGATACTTTGTTCTTTTCATAGATGATTACTCCCGCAAAGTCTGGATGTACTTGATGAAGACGAAGGACCAGACATTTGAGATTTTCAGGGAGTGAAGACCGTGGTAGAGAAGCAAACCGGAAGGCACGTGAAGGTGCCGAGGTCCGATAATGGAGGTGAGTACACCACGAGAGAATTTAGGAATTTCTGCAAATTCCATGGAATTCGTCGTCATTTTAGCACACTCGAATATCCACCGTCTAATGGTGTGGTGGAGCGAATGAATCAAACGTTGTTGGAGCGACTGCAATGCTTAAGGCACTCAGCCGGGTTGGAAAAGAAATTTTGGGGAGAGATTCTCACCACTACAGTGCACATCGTGAACAGAGTTCCGTCAGTGACTATTGATTACAAAATTCCTGAAGAAAAGTGGAGTGGAGAATGTGGAGACTATTCGTACTTGCGCATAGTGGGTGGCCCGGCGTATGTGTACGAGAGGAACGACAAGTTGGATCCAAGAGTGAAGAAGTGCATCTTTCTTGGATATGGCCACAGCATTAAGGGATATCGCTTATAGGATCCAGAGGGACAGAAAGCGATTGTGAGCCGACATGTCACTTTTGATGAGGATGAAATGCTCAAGGCGGAGCATTCTCACTCAAAAGGGGACAAGTCAGTAGCGAAGACATTGACAGACAAGGTCAACCTTCCAGTCCAGCTCACTCAGCGACCACACAAAGAGTTAGTCGACGTCCCATTTGAAGGATGTGATGAGGTCCGTGTTGAGGACCATGAGCAGACACCCGGTCCATCTCTGGTACGAGTTGACACTTATGCAAGTGATGAAGAAACGTGGAAATCAAAGAGAGATTTGGAGCATGTGACTATGCGGGATTTTCTTTCAATGACATGTCATATGCACTCAACTTGGAGCATGAGAAGCCGGCGACATATGGTGGAGCTACAGACTCGGGAGATGCCGCTCACTGGTAAGGAGCTATGGAGGAGATAGAGTCCCTTCACCACAATGAAACTTGGGAGTTGGTGCCGTTACCCAGTGAGAAGCGTGTCATTAGATGTCGTTGGATACATAAGGTAAAAGAAAGCTCAACCCAAGATGGTAATGATGTCAGGTACAAGGCGAGACTGGTGGCCAAGGGTTTTGCACAAAGGAAATGAGAAGACTACAATGAAATATTCTTCACCTGTTGTGCGACACAAATTCATTCGTGTGATGTTGGCACTAGTGGCAAGCATGTACATGGAATTGGAGCAACTCGATGTCAAGACCGCCTTTCTGCATGGATATCTTGATGAAGAGATATACATGCAACAACCAGAGGGGTTCAGAGTTGAGGGAAAAGAAAACTTGGTCTGCAAGTTGAAGAAATCGTTGTACGAGTTAAAACAGTCACCCAGTCAGTGGTACAAGCGATTCGATGGCTTCATGATGGAAGTAGGCTTTGAGAGGAGCATCAAGGACCAGTGTGTGTATGTGCGCACAATGGAGAATGGCATGAAGATCTATTTGCTGCTCTACGTGGACGACATGCTTATTGCTTCTAATAGCATGTCTGAGGTGAAAAAGCTGAAGGCGAAGCTGGGGCAAGAGTTCGACATAAAGGACTTAGGGCCCGCAAAGAAGATTCTTGGAATGGAGATTTTTCGAGATAGGAAGCGACATGAGCTAAGGTTGTCACAGCAGGGGTACATTCAAAAGGTGCTGAACCGTTTTGGGATAGAGAGCGCAAAGCCCATGACAACACCACTAGGAGCTCATTTTCAGATGCCTGCAACACAGTCACCTAGCACTGAGGATGAAAAGAAGTATATGTCTCAGGTGCCATATGCAAGTGCAGCAGTGAGTTTGATGTACGCGATGGTATGCACACGTCCATATATTGCACAGGCCGTGGGAGTGGTTAGCAGGTATATGACCAACCCAGGCAACGAGCATTGGCAAATCGTCAAGTGGATTCTGATGTATCTGTGAGGCATATCTAGTATCGGGATCCTCTACGGAAGAGGAGACGGAAATGTGCTGACGGGATATTGCGACAGTGACTACGCATGCGACAGGGACAGGCGATGACCTACCATGAGGTACGTGTTCACCTTAGGCACTGCCGCGGTATTGTGAAGGTCGGTCCTACAGTCTGGGGTAGCCTTGTCAACCACAGAGGCCGAATAAATCATGGTGGTGGAGGCTGTGAAGGAGGCCAAATATTTGAGGAGTCTACTTAGAGATTTGGGGGTGCCACAGAGTTCGTCACGAGTGTATAGTGACAGCCAAAATGTCATTCATCTGGCAAAGCACCAGGCATACAGTTCGAGGACGAATCATATTGAGGTGCGAAATTTCTTCCTAGAGTTGGAGAAAAAGGGCGTAGAGCTTCAGAAGATCCCGACTGAGAAGAACCCTGCAGACATGTTTACTAAGCCAGTTTCCACCATCAAGCTCCAGGTATACCTGGAGTTGATCTCTTTATTGGCTTAGGTGACGCCAGAAGGCGCGAACTCCAAGATGATGATGAAACCCAAAAAAGAGGCGCATGTCGAGCAGCATGGATGTGCAGGAGTATGTGTGAGGAGATTTGAATCAATGTAGAGTGTTAAATTTTGGTGATTCAAGTCTCTCACATCACACACTCAGGTCGCTCGGTCGAGCTGTTCCAGACGCTCAACCGAGCTGGAGGCACAAAACGTAGGCCAAGCAGTATGGGACTATATTGGACCGAGCACTCTACCGCTCGACCGAGTAATGTCTGCTCGGGCGAGCGGTTTGAGCACTTGGCCGAGCTATATAAACAGAGAGTTTGAGCTCTGCAGTGCAAAGCGCTCGGACTGAGCAAAGCAGACGCTCGATCAGGCGTCTCGTTCATCCACCCAGCATCTGCAGCAGCGAAGCGACCGCTCGGGCGAGCAATGAACTCGCTCTATCGAGCGGTGCGAGGCCCAGATTTTTTAGTCGACAGTTCAGATGGGTTTTCAGGCTCATTTTGATGTAATCTAATGGTTGATTGGATTAGGGTTAAGGCTGTTCTTTGGATCTGGAACAAGAGAGAAGCTTGAGCCGCGGCCATTGAAGATTTTGTCGAGAAATTAGGGCTAGAAGTTTTGTGATTGGAGTTGAGTGATTCTCTCATTGTTTCCTTATTCTCTTCTTCCTTTGAATGAGTTTGTGCGGGCTTGTGCATCTAGCCAAGTTATTACTCACATGAGTGGAAGCAAGATTGTAGTCCCTTTGAAGATCTCTCTGATAGTGGAATGATCTCAGAAGTTGTTGGATGTAGGATGTGCGCAACCGAACCAGAGTAAACCTTTGTGTCTGCGATTTGATTTATTTGTTACTATTTCGTTTGCTGCTTTACTTTATAAGATCGTGGGGATTTTATTAGGTTATTTCAGTATCCGATTTTTGCTAGGCCTAGATTCCTGATCAGCTTTTAGGATTAGTTGTTTCCGCGGAAATCTCAATTTGACGATTTTCTCCAACATTATGTTAGGACCCAAAAAATAGTCCCATATCCGAAGTGTAAAAGAAAAAAAATGGTTTAAGTATTAGAGTGCCTCTCCACCTAATATCAATTGGTTTTGGGTTAAATGCTCAATAATACTTAACAAATGGAGTGTGAGCCCAGTTTTATGGGCCTAGTATGGAATAGGCCCTTAACAAGGCTATTGTTAGAAGCCTAGTATGGGATGTGTTTCTAACAAATGGGATAGTATTGGAGGCCTAGTATGGAATGGATATTTAACACTTTATCAAATAGGTAGTCCACTTTGCGTCTTGCATATGTGAGATACAACAAAGTGAAGCACATCTTCAACCAATAAAGACGGTGATGTCCAGCAGATTTCAAAGTCACATATCTCCATGGTATTATTCCAGTAGAATATTATGACATACAAATTCGGCAGAGGATTATCTAGCTAATACGGCACTATGAGAACTATGGTGCCACAACTAGACAAAGCAATCAAGCACGACAAGACAACTCTAGTTCAATAGATAGCAGAAAATAGTGAAGATGCAACCAACTAAATACTGCTCTATGTATGCTGTATACTGTCACTATGCTACTGCTTTGCCGTTCTACATTAAACTCAGTCCACATTACACACTCTGGGCATTGAGCATTACTGTAATAAAAAATATTTCAAAGTTTTTTTCCCTAATAAAAGCAAAATTTCATGAAAATAATCAGTTATAGAGCACACACTTCAAACCTTAAAAGCAAATGTATCAGAAAATACCAACGAATATTGGAAATAAATTAAATAGAGTATAAGGTTCAATGACCTAAGTGGGAACTAGGAAAAAAATACCTGATAGGCATCTGTCTAGGGGCTTTATCTACTTCATATCATGGGAAGAGGATTCTTTTGTTTTCTTTCTGTTTTTCACTTTCACTGCATCTTTTAAGCTTTTTGGGGCATTTGTTTGCTGTCCCACACCTGATCCATCAACCAGACTAGAACCAGAGACATTTTGAATTGATCTTCTCTCTGGATTAGATTCAGTTGGCTCTTGAATGTCCATAGCTGCTGCTTCTTCCCTGTTTATTATTGATGAGCCTGCATGGTCATCTCACAAACTTTGAGAAAGTACACAGAAATTTGATACATGAAGTATGATTCTGAAGCGACATGACCACGTACAATAATCTATATTGCTATAAAAATAGTAAGCTTGGTCCCATGGGTCTGTTTTTTGTATATCTGTCCAAGGAGACAGCTTGGCTATTGATTTCTATACAGAAACCCCAACCCAAAAAACGTGCAATATGGAATTTATACACTAACTGTGGCATTTAAATTCTGTCACTCGCTCCATAACTCCAGTTAAGTTGAAACAAAAAACATTGGAAGCTAAACTTTAAGAGGAATCCAACGATATACCATTTTGTAGGTATTACTTTATATCACATAAATGAAATAGCAAAATATTTATCTTTGCAAAATTCTTATTAACAGCAACATGATTATTAGTTGGTATGAATTTAAACTGTATCAAAAATATTTATTTGTTTTATTAAATTATAATTCAAGTATATCTAAACAATTAAAAATCTTAACAATTAAAAATCTTTATTGATTAGGCTTTGTTAACTAACAGTTAAATATTATATGAAAAAAAGTGTTCAAATTCGAATTTAGTTATAATTTGAAAACATTGTTTGATTAGGCTTCCTGAAAGATATATTATTTCATTAAAGTAGATTAACAAATTAAGAATTTCTAATTGATTCAAACATCAATCAAATAAATATCTAATGTTAACTCTGAATATTTGGCTAAAATCGAGTAATTACATTAGATAATTGAAATAAAATTAAAATTTCCAACTTCGTAAAATTTTCAACGTGATAAGCAAATGACACAAGTTTATAATATTTTAAAAATATTTATTTCTTTTCTTTATTTATTTTTTATTAGAAATAAATATATTCTTCTTCTCTTCTTGATGTCGTTATTTTCTTATGATGATAATAATTATTATAGTACTATTATTTGTTAAAATTTCATCATATGTTTTATTCAAATTCAGATGCATACATAAAAAAGAAAGACAAGAAATTCAATATCCTAACTGCACTAAAAGATTTTTTAGAAATAAAAATGAAAAAAAAGGTGAGACATTTGTTCAGGTGACATATGAAGTTGGTTAATACTACTTGGAATCGATAACCATTAACACGCTATCAAGGTGAATAGGTTCAATTGAGATGTAGAAAAAAAATGAAGTGACTGATTACCAGGTGAAGCATGAGCTCTAATAAAAGTTGTAGAAAAAACCTTTGAGTAAGGGTCCCTGATACAAAAAAATATTGATATAAGTGGGCCGATACAAACCGATACAAACCGATTGATAATAGGATGAATTGGATCATTTACAGAGTGAATCTATCAAGTTACCAATTTGAGGGACCACCAATGAATGCTTTGCCTATGCTATTGCCATCTCTTGTATAAGATAAAGAAGATTGATTGAAGACACCTTCAGTTCTAGACCTCTCCGGTTCATCCTCCAGAATCTGACCTTGGTGTCTAATAAGATCATCCACCTGGCTTCCCTTCATGATAACATCGGGTACATCAACTTTCTGCATAATTGATAATGAATGACGCTTCCCCTTTAAGAGAGCCATTTCCGTGTTGTAGGCATCAACCTAAACAAATGTACAGTAGAATTCTTCAGTTTTGATAGATGATACATTTGCCCCAAACAATACATAAGTTGATTTTAGATGTAATGGCTAGTTGGCTTTTCCCCCTTGAAAGCATTACAGTTTGCTTTGTATATGTTCATACGAAGGTTTAGAAGAAAAGATGCAACATTGAAGATATACTCCAATCTTTGGTCTTGCAGATAATGTCAATTATCATCTATTAATATCTCAACGAGATGCTTAGACCAATACGCTAAACCCCATAGATTGGTCCAAAAATGTCACTAATAATCATTTTAAAATGGCTAAAATGCATCAAATACCATTTATCTCTGTCTAGGTGCCTCAAAAGCAAGGCAAAGTGCCTTAGATAAGCGCTTAATTATTAGGAAGTACTCATAAATGACAGCACATCCTTTTGCCAGAAAGAAATGTCTAATTAAAAGATCAAATAAAGGTAGATTACATTATACTAGTTGAAATCCCGTGGGTATGATGTCATTCTAAGTTGAAGGGAAAATGTTATTGGACTCACTGCATTCTTAATCTTGCTTGTGATATCAGCAGCTTTTATCGAAGCAATCCGTAGACATTGCATAACTACACCTGACGTTATGCCTTCTCCCCCGGCTTTCTGAACTGCACAAATATCGCCATTTGAATTCAATGTAGCAGTCATCCTTCCCCCCATAACTGTCTCTTCTTTGTGTGTGGGATCAATCACCTAAAAACATGAGCATTTCAGATACATGAAAAGGGATGGGTAGGAAATAAAAATCGAATGCAATAAATCATATCATGAAATTGAACAAATTTTGGGTCATTGTTAATCATACCATGATGTTACCTTCACCAAAGAAAGCAAAGGTTACAGCCACAGGAAGGTGATGAATAATCAAATGTAGCGGTTCCCTAACCTGTACAAACCATAAGAAGAGCCCCGCCGGGGGGAGGCATCAAATGCTGCTAGGACGACATGATACTTCAAAAAGAAAAGGGGAGGGGTGACATGAATGATGTGAATGTAAGATAACAATACATAAATAAACAAACTATCCAGAAAATGCCCCGATATTATATGAATAATGCAAACGTCAATATGAGATATGCCTTCAGTAATGCTGCTGATCATGCTAAATTGCATTGGCAAGTAGCTCCGTAAGAAAAATGCACGCATACCTCAGGATCATGCACGATAACATCTTGACCATTTTCTCCGTCTACTGTGCATTCAGGCCTTCGAAATGTTAGGAGAGCAGCTAAAGCCGCAATATTAGCAGCATCAATGAGATTCCTGAATTATTTGAAACAAGAGTCAGCTCGTTTTTATGCAAAACTCATTGCACAGATTGCCAACAAACCATATCATACCCTCCATTATCAAGAATGTGGAGGTCTACACGGATGGCCCAAACTGATTTTCCTGCAACAACACATAAAGATTCCATATCCACCGCCCGACTTTCCCTGCAATGCAATTTTCAGTTGTTCAGAACAAGAAAAAAGATTCACATGCTTGGGTAAGAGCTAAATCTTTATGATTTCATAGCATAAATACTAATCGAAAGAACTTTCATATCGCACAGCCAAACATTATAAAACATGAAAACACCAACCGCAGGCCACGATCAACTATGCGCCCTAATTCAATTGCAGATTCTCCAGGGTGTCCTGCCTCAAAACTTGGATCAGCCATTGGTGAAAATTCAGTAAAAATAGAAAGTGTTCCTTCATTCGATCGGTCACGGTATGGTTGGATCAGTTGAGACGTCACGTATCCCATGACATGAGTCTCGCCCAGTTGCACATCGGATGAACCATTTTTGCTGCATAAATATCACAAATATAAACTGCTAAGACAATGAACATTGTGGTATTTATCATATAGGTTAATTGTTTTACCATTTACTAACCAGTATCTTTTTAAAAATCCTCACACTGAAATCGAACATAACAGTTCTAGACTTTAAGAGTAAAAGTACATGTAAAAAAATATATGATGTGAGATCATGTTAGGCGAATACATAAACTGATTATAAAACACTGCAAATAAGCAAAAATGAAAAGATCATAAATAACGTTCTACAAAAATCCATTGTAGATTCTTTCAAATATTTCTTTTAACCGATCAATTAATAGGTAATATGCTATATCTAATTCCATGAAGACTCTTTCTCCCCCTAAAAGTTGATAACTTCCCTAGTCCACAAAGTTGCCTTCCATCCCCCATGCAAAATCAATTTCCAACTCATAGCTCATATTTTGTTAAAGTTAGTGTGGGTCACTACTGACACAGTCAGAAGTAGATAGAACACCAAGACATACTAGAAATATATAGCCACATTAACAAGTCATAAATCTTCAAAAA